>OZ017738.1:233981884-234601884 GCA_963969285.1 Odontomyia ornata | reverse complement strand
GTGGGCTAATACCCCTCAGTTTTCCCACCCATTGATTGCTGACCTCACTCCTGAAATATGACCGGATTAAGTTCCGGACATTCTTCAGATGTAACTTCAACAAAGCCAACGAGGGATGGTTGTAGTCTAAAAATCGCCGATAAATATTGTTGACGCGGGTGAGAAGAAGGCTTTTCAATCTTTTCAACCTTGCAATGGTTGATATTTCATATCCTTCCATATTGTTTCGATGCTTAATTTTTGGAACAACTTTCTCAATCGTTTCCAACGTCAGCTTCTCTAACTTCGACAAATAGAGATCTATTTCATCGTCAGTTAGATTTCTGTCATTTGGAACCATTAAGCAAGCGTTGCCATCATCAGAAGGAGGACATTGCTTCTTGTACTCCCGATTAAACTTCTTTTGAAACTTTCCCCAGCCTGTTTTTTTTAAATTCAACCAATGGTTTTCATGGTTAACTGGAATGAGGTAGAAATCATCCCTTTGATGATTGATTTCGATTACGATTGCGTTATGGTCGCTATCGTAAGGAAGCACCTGTAGTTTCCGTTGAGGACTATTAAAGCTGAATTCAAGTCTTGCGTCAGCAATGCAGAGGTCCAAATATGAGTTTGTCCTAGGGTATGTTGGGAACTCCGACCCATATAGGTTGCACCTGTATTCAATTTGGTTCTCTGTTATCCATGATTTCAAGAAGACACCCCTTAGGTTATTAGTGGCGTTTAGCCATGCTGTATTGTAATAAACATAAGCAGTCGAGCAGCCCCGTGGTGATCAGGAGTGGCTGCTCCTGAAGAGATAAGGTGGTCACCCCGTCGAAACTGCTTAGTTTGTTGTTTTACTAGTGTAAAGTAAACTGCATCCGTCAAGTTTCCATCCTTTAGGCAGAGATGAGTGGTTCACTTCAGCCACTTTAACATCTTTAGGTTTGACATTCCCCTTGTAATGCAACGACCTTCTTCGGTGAAAGTAACGGTTGCTTTTTGAGTAATGTTTGCGTTTGTCTCAAGCCTCCGTGTCCGCTAACTTTAACGAGGCAAAACAATATTGAATTTCTGTAGAGTAGATTAATTGACACCTAATAGAACTTTTCTAAAGACAATAAAAATTGATCGGCGCGTCTTGTAGAGTAGAGTACGCGTGATAAGTATTTTGTAGTGCAGCTTCGTGGCTCGACAAGAACCCGCCTCATATGATCCCGCAAATGCTAGTCGTCAAGCACGCGTACGCGGTCGTTAAGCGAAGCTAGTTAGCTGAGCTCGGTGTTGTTTTAGCTCGCTGACACTTGTGCCAGACCATCGGCACCCGTGTCCTACACGGACATTTCGAAATTCATTACAAATGGCGCCCAACGTGGGGCCAAAAACATCCTAAGGGGGAAAGAACTTCGCGTCTTCTGACGAGTTGGTCCTTTACGGAGGATGTAAGGTACTTTGGTACTCGAGTCCCACTATCAGGAGCAGTGGAATTGTGTGATACACATTAGAGGTCGCTTCACGTGAGTTGTAGCTTCCGCTCTCCTTTGTTTGATTTTGCTTTCGCGACAGAATCCTTCCGATGTGTTGTCCCAGGGTAACCCCTGTAAGGACCTTCTATTTTCTTGATGGAACTGCCAGTCTGATGGGTTTACCTATCAGCATGGACTCTCAAGAAAATAGAAGGCTACCTTGCCTTTATGTCGCGGAAGGATTCTAACTATTTCTTATGCGTGTTAGACGAGTGGTATCGGTTCAACGTTCGGTGGCGTATGCTGGAGTCGCGAAGCCCGGAATGCTTCTACGCGTCGGGAGTTTTGACCGCGTACAAAGTCGTTACGGTAGCTCTACCACTTGTCTCGTCGAGTCACTTTAACGTAGTTTAGAGACGGTTTTTTTGTAATGTATTTGGGTGTGGGGTTAAATTTCGTAAATCGACCGAAGCACCCTTTCTTCGGCAGATTACCACGCACTCTCTTTTCCCATTGAAGGAGTCGACTACTGGAAAGGAAAGTGACTGTCAAATATTTTTTTTTCTCCACTTATCATTAGCTCGCCACTATCGGCTACTAACGTATTTTTAGGTTTTCTATATATATATTAGGTTTATTAGGTTTATAGTAGAAATAAGTGTATTTTATATTTATTTTTCTTCTCAATATTAGCAACCACACGATAATGGCAACGAAGCGGACCCCAGAAAAGCGATGGACACGGTCCAAAACGGTCCAACCCGCGAACTGTGGAATCTGTTTCGAGGACGTAGTGGAGGGCGTACACAGCGTGCGATTGGATTGTGGACATTTATTCCATCGTGCCTGTGTACAACAGCTCCTCCTCACGTCAGAACTGTGTCCCTTATGCCGGCGATCCATAGATCGGTCTGCCCTAGACGTCCCCCTCGGAACGCCCCTACCAACGCGTGGAGCAGTGGCGAAAGGAGCTCCAGAAGCCGAACCGTCACACCCACTCTTAGACCTGCAAGGAGCAGTAGGCGGTGAAGTTCCGGCTGCAAGTGTCGTGTCCGAGGTGACAACCATGCCTTCCGCCCACTCCATTGACACCCTCGTGGCGTTGATGAGGGATATGTCGGAGAGGATTGGCAACCTGGAGGGAAAGATCCAGAATCTCCCGTTGAGCCAACCACCCAGCCGCGTGAGAACTCCGCTTGGCTGGGAGCCAAATCCCAGTGTGGCGATGCCCCACTCCCGACAATCCGAGCAATGGGTCCCACCTCCAAGGAACTCGGGAATGGATCCCAGAGCTCCCGAATACAGACCGCGACACAGTACCGGACCTCCGTTGGTACCTCCAGCCCCCGAGGCAGTTCAGTACAACAGGTCAGTAGAGGATGTGATTCCCCCCGGGAACGCATTGACACTTTTCCGAGACCCGACGCCTCGTATCATGGAGAGTTGGCGCCTGAACTTTACAGGGTTCAACGATATGATATCGGCGGACCGGTTCCTTTTCCGGATTCAGGCGTTGATATCCAGCACCCTGGGAGGGGATTCCTCGGCCTTCCTCCGGCATGCACATCTTTTGTTCAGCGGCGACGCTGCCGACTGGTACTGGAGCTTTAAAGAGTCAACGCCACGTCCCACTTGGCACTCTTTCAGTGCAGCCTTCCGCAATCGATTTGAGGATGGCTTCACTGAGAGAGAGCTAAGAGAGCAAATAAAGAAACGGAAACAAGGCGCTCACGAACCGTTCGACCAGTACTACACCAGTATTGTGAGATTGAGCACTCGCCTGCGAAATACCATGCCCGAGGACGAATTAGTAGAAATTATCAGAGAGAACATGCGCTGGGATCTCCAGAACAGCCTGCTACATTTTCCCATCAACACCATACAGGGATTGCGCCTCCATGCGCGTAGACAAGAACACTTGGATGAGCGACGAGGTACCTTCCGCCCACAACCTCGCATAACGGGACCGAATCCCCGAAATCATCACACCGCGGAGTTGATGGCAGCAGACCACCTGCTTGCTGATCCAGTACCAGTACCGAGGAGCGGAGCACCACCGGAGCTTGAGGACCCAGCATTGATTGATCGACCCTCCCTTGAAGCAATTACAAGCCCGACGGTATGTTGGAACTGCCGACAACCGGGACATCGGTTCTACGCATGTCCAGCGGAGCCAACGCTTTTCTGCTACCGATGCGGGAAGGCCGACACATACGCACCTGACTGTGCAAATTGCAAAGGGCGAAAAAACTTGCCACCGAGTGCCGCGACCACCCGTCGGCACTCCTAGACCCCGGACGAACAAATCCAGACCCCATCACCAGCTATGACCCAGCTCCCATCATGACTCCAACTCTGCTGACTCGCACCGCTAAACACAATTCTCCCGAAGTTCCACAACCGACGCCGTCCTTCGCCGAGGCCAATGCGCAGGGAAATGATAGCGAGACGAAGGCTCCTTGGCATGTAAAACCTTTTCATGTCAGGTTGCGGAATTATTTGGCTACTCGACAGCGCATCTTCCATGAGGAATTGGCCACAACTGTCCCACCGCGAAGCAAGCGAGCCACGCGTCGGATGCGGAGCTTCTGGAGAAAAGTCAGGCAGTCGAGGAAAGTGTTGAAGGACATATACTTAGACGAATTATTGAGGGATGATGTTCGGCCATATGCGTCAGTACACCTCCTGCAAAAACGAGTATCAGGCTTAGTCGATACGGGAGCCAGTGTGAATTGCATATCTGCCGAGTTTGCAGGGGAGGTACTGGCAAAGCACGCGGACCAAATCCGTCATTTCACCTCCTGGTTAAGCACGGCGGACGGAACTCGTCACTCTGTAGTGGGAAAAATTATGACGGATGTCACCTTTAAAGGGGTAACTAAACCTATGGAATTTTTCATCATACCTCAGTTAACCCAGAATCTTTATTTAGGAGTGGATTTCGTTCGAAAATTTAACTTGGCCCCGGCACTATTTTCCAGTTCGACCCTGGAGTCCGTCACCACCGTTCCTGACCAATCTCAACCCACTAACTTATTACGGCATACACTGGATGTAACTCAGCAACTGCGTCTCGACTCGGCTATATCGGCTTTTCCCTCGCACGAGAAGGAAGGTCTCGGGCGGACTGCCCTGGTGTTCCACACTATAGATGTGGGGGATGCTAAACCCATAAAACAGAGACATTTCGCCATATCTCCGGCGAAGGAAAAATCGTTATATGCCGAAGTGGATCGAATGCTATCATTAGGCGTAATCGAAGAATCACAGAGCGCGTGGGCTTCCCCAGTCACCTTAGTTGTCAAGCCGAACAAGGTCCGGTTATGCTTAGATGCCAGACGCTTGAACGCCGTCACAGTCAAGGACGCATATCCTCTACCGTTGATAGAAGGCATTTTGAGTCGATTGCCTAAAGCCCATTTCATCACGAGCTTAGACCTCAAGGACGCCTTCTGGCAAATTCCTTTAGACCCCGGTTCAAAGGAGAAAACAGCCTTCACAGTCCCAGGCCGGCCCTTATATCAATTCGTGACCATGCCATTCGGATTGTGTAATGCCCCCCAAACAATGACGCGCCTTATGGATAAGGTGATACCACCTCATTTGCGGCACCAAGTTTTCGTTTACTTGGACGATCTGCTGCTTATAACCGAGACCTTTGACGAACACATCGACCTGCTTCAGGAGGTGGCTCTACACATCCGGAGGGCAAGATTAACCATCAACATAAGGAAGAGCCAGTTCGTGATGACGGAGGTGAAGTATTTAGGTCACATCATTGGGCATGGGCATATCAAGACCGATCCGGAAAAGACTCAAGCGATTGACGTTTTTCCATTACCCAAGACCACCAAACAGTTACGCCGATTCTTAGGCTTATGCGGATGGTACCAGCGTTTTGTACGTGACTATGCCACCATTACCACTCCTTTGACCGACATGCTGCGTAAGGGACGTAAATTCGTCTGGGAAGAGCCCAGCTTGCGAGCCTTTGAAGAGCTAAAGAAGAGTCTGACTACGGCCCCCGTACTGCACAGCCCGGACTTTGACAAACCGTTCTCAATCCATTGTGACGCGAGTCAACATGGGGTGGGAGCAGTCTTAGTCCAGGTTGCACAAGACGGCGAGGAGAGACCTATAGCCTTCATGTCTCACAAGCTGAACCCAGCCCAGCGAAATTACACGGTCTCCGAGCAAGAATGTTTAGCCGCGGTGTTGGCAGTGAAACGCTTCCGAGCCTATGTGGAGGGACACACCTTTGAAATCGTTACGGATCACGCTTCTCTGAAATGGCTAATGAGCCAGACTGATCTCAACGGCAGATTGGCCAGGTGGGCACTGAAACTCCAGGCATTTGACTTCACAATTCGCCACCGAAAAGGAAGCCAGCATGTAGTCCCCGACACCCTATCCAGAATGTTCGCCCCTGAAGGAGCCGAGTTGGTCCAAGAGGACGACAGCCCCCAATTGATCGCGACAAACAACTGATTGTTTGGGATGAATGCATTGAGAACATCTCGATAGCTGAGCTCCAAGAACTTTTACCGGGTCATCAGCCACGTTATATTGTTTACACGTATCGTATGGTTCATGACGATGGTCGAGTTTCATACCCGATGTGCTTCATTTTTATACACCAAGAGACAGTCATATGAGTCTTCAAATGATGTATGCCGGTACTAAATCAGCGGTGAAAAACTGAAGTAAATAAACCATACCAATGTTGCCTCAGAAGAGAGCAAACTACGCCAATACTCGACGAGCATAACATGAAACAGGATGCTATGTAATAGCAAATAACCAGTTAGTGAACATAAAAGAAAACTGGATTTCAGAATTTCAACTTCTCACTACAAGCTCGGAGCCAATGTGATTGAAAAGTTCATATCACATCAGAGCGCAGCAACACAATATCCTTTTCATAAAATCTGTGGCTCATGCAAATCAACTACGGGGTAAAATGAATACATCCAACGAGATTTGCTGCTGTTGTACTTGGCCATGAACAGTTGGTGCTTTTGCAGAATACGGCACTATCATAACACTAACTGGTACTCAGCTCATAGCATTAAACCGGTCTAATTTTAATCGAGCGACTAATGCAACTCGAAGCGATCGGTTCCAAAATTGTTCAGAACGGGGTTCAACGTTAGAAGGTCATCACAACAAACAACAAATTTATTTTCAATTTTGGTTTCATACTTTTGCATGTGAACAAGGAAATTCGATAAACTTAACTTGAAAAGTGTAATGTTTGAGTGCATTAAAGATGACGTGCCGTACTATTAAGTTGCCATGATTCGTAGAGTGATAAAGTATTGAGCTTTAACTGCTACAGCAGCTGGAACAAGATTAAGTTTACATGCCAACGATTACGATATATGTAGATTCATTGGGAGTTGTTCGTTTGGGAAAAGCAGCAATCACCGTATGGAATATTGGACTAACATCAAAATCAACTATTCTATCGTCAATGGGATGAGGACAACATATGGGTGCTTTGGACTATCTTCTACCTCCAGAATTCGTTAAAACAATGAAAGTACTTCACAGTGATGCTCCAAGTATTCCAGTCGAAGATTTATCTAAAGTGGTAAAGCAAGATTTAAAGAAAAGCGCAGACGAGTTATTCGATAGCTGTGACCCAGAATCGTTTGGTACTGCTTCATTGGCTCAAGTGCATAAGGCGAGCCTAAAATCGGGTGAAACAGTGGCTGTAAAAGTACAACATCCATATGTTCTTGGCAGTTCACTAGTTGATATGAAGACAATGGAATATCTAGGAAAGGTGATTTAAATATGAAATTAATTTTTACAAATGGTAATTGTCTGTGTCTACTTGCCCTATTTTAAAGAAAAATTTACATTCTAACGTAAATATTTATAGATTTTTTTTAAAATGGAAAATTCTTTGGATAGCCAAGCCTATTCCTTTTTTTATGCAAATGGTAATTGTTTGTGCTTGCTTGCCTGTTTAACGTCGTGTATATTTGCTTAAGTTTGCAAGCTTACGCGAATTAACGTTCCTAGTTTTGTTTGATTCCGATATAAAATAGTTGGGGCGTTCTTTACAGATCGAATTTATAGTACTCTTCGTTTTCCTATGGAAATAATTTTAAATTATCATGAGTTTGAAAGCAACTAATCAACGGCTCAGTTTGAAAGTCTGAATACGTACAATTCGGCCAATTGGAATTCGGCGGAGAAGATTCTTTTTCTTGTTTTTTTTTCTGAGAAATTTGAGATCAACTTTTGGTTGAGAGCCCCTTACAAACAATTATTTTACATCGGTACCAAGAAGTATACAAGAAAAAATAATGAAATTTAATCGTATGCTGTCGGTTCAGCAAACAGTAAATATTTAAATAAATTATACAAGAAAGGGAAACGATAAACTCTATACCTGAGTCGGGTCCCTACCATGAGATTATCATCGACGCTACAAACCAATCCAATACATAAAATTTATATCCAATTTGAACTTAGATAAAGTTTATTTGAAGCGAATGAAGTAAAAAAAAAAAAAAGAAAAAAAAAAATCTTAATTAATTTCAAAATGCATAGAGATGATTACCGTGGAAAAATATTCAATGTATGTGTCATAAATTTAAATTAATTCGATTTAAGTAAGCATGCAATTGAAAGATTTAAGAAAAAAAAACGGAAAAGCAGCCTATACTTCCTTTGGAAGGTCTAAATTGTGCAAATGTTAGTTTTTGAAACTTAATCAGTTTAACTCTTCTTTAGTGATAAATCGCTCTTATTTCTTGAACACGATACATGTGAACGTTTTAGAAATTCCAAACCATTTCTAGCCCTCGAATCCTTTCCCCTTGAGAAATAAGCTCGATATGACTAAATTTACAACAAACAAGCAACCAGCAAATTTGTTTAATGTTTAGAATATACGAAAATCCTTAGTGATATTTTTTTTTAAAAGCAAAAGTTAAAATCCAAAACATAGATAAAAGATAGTTTGTGTTTTCTCAAAGTAAGCTTAAAATAAGAAAAAGTAGAATACTAAAATCATGTCAGATAAGGAGAAGTATCTAGGATAAATATTTGCACGATTTTTTTTTGTTACAGATTTGTAGGTTAGAGAATTTTCTCGTGTGTAAATGGAGGATACTAATATTTATAATCGAAATCCTAATTTGATTGAATTTAATAATATAATGAATTGCTAAGTTAAACCACGACTTTCCTTTTCAGTAACTCGTTCTATTTCAGGGGGAACAGAGAGTGTAGGGTAAGTATGCCGTCGCGAGGGTAGGGTTTCTGCAAATCCGCTGAGGTCGGTTTCGCGTCGCGCGCGGTACGCGGTACCTTTGTTTGTTTCGTCACTTCTTTAGAGTAGTTTTCTTCGGGTTAAGTTCGAGTAGTATATTTTTCGGTACCGCGTCGGTGAATCGGTAACGCGCCTGTGGATTTTTGTAGCTTTTGATTTGAGATCTGTGGATAGATCCCATCCAGAACTAACGTAATGTAGGTTTCTCGTTCTGGATGAGTAAATGTTGACGCGTTTAGAAAACGGGCAATTTCAAGGTGACTGAAATATTGTAATTGAGCGTAATCCATTCGGAGACCCGCGACCGAAATCCTCTCCGAACTAGCTGGCCGACAAGCAGTCACCGCGTGAATGGATTACGGTGCACGGATTGGTTGACCTGTTGGTACCATCCGTTGGCACTACTCAGACTTAACGTCTAGAACCGATGAGAGGTCGGTTCCGCGTTCGAGTTGAAAGAGAAATTCATTACAAATGGCGCCCAACGTGGGGCGGAAACAATTGTTTCTTCACTAGTGTAGAGTTAAATCCTTCAGTCTCTCCATGCCTGGGTCGGCATCGAAGAGACTGCCCTGTAATAAACATAAGCAGTCGAGCAGCCCCGTGGTGATCAGGAGTGGCTGCTCCTGAAGAGATAAGGTGGTCACCCCGTCGAAACTGCTTAGTTTGTTGTTTTACTAGTGTAAAGTAAACTGCATCCGTCAAGTTTCCATCCTTTAGGCAGAGATGAGTGGTTCACTTCAGCCACTTTAACATCTTTAGGTTTGACATTCCCCTTGTAATGCAACGACCTTCTTCGGTGAAAGTAACGGTTGCTTTTTGAGTAATGTTTGCGTTTGTCTCAAGCCTCCGTGTCCGCTAACTTTAACGAGGCAAAACAATATTGAATTTCTGTAGAGTAGATTAATTGACACCTAATAGAACTTTTCTAAAGACAATAAAAATTGATCGGCGCGTCTTGTAGAGTAGAGTACGCGTGATAAGTATTTTGTAGTGCAGCTTCGTGGCTCGACAAGAACCCGCCTCATATGATCCCGCAAATGCTAGTCGTCAAGCACGCGTACGCGGTCGTTAAGCGAAGCTAGTTAGCTGAGCTCGGTGTTGTTTTAGCTCGCTGACACTTGTGCCAGACCATCGGCACCCGTGTCCTACACGGACATTTCGAAATTCATTACAGTATGCTTGGCATTCAGGTCACCAGCAAGAATATAATAATTATGCAGCCTGTTCAATTCGAGTCTTTCAAACAAGGAATTGAGTTCTCCCTTAAACTTGAGAACATTTTGACCAGTTGCATAGGCAGAGATAACGAAGAGGTTATCCCCACGTGGCAGTGAAATTTTGATGACGGACACTTTAAGAAATTCAAAGTTTTTGAATTCGACCTTTTCAATATTTTGGAAACAATAGGGTCTTCTAACCAATATCCCGGTGCCACCATCCCCATCACCTATTACCCTATCGTTTCTTACGAATGCAAAATCATTGAATTCCATGGAATGCCATGAATTGAGGTGGGTTTCAGTGACCAGTATGATGTCAGGCTTTTGCTTAAAAATAAATTCAAGGAGATAATCACGTCGATGTATAGCAACGATAGAGTTGACGTTGATCGATATGAGGCGAAGCCTATCCATGGGAATATGACTGGATGACAAGTTATTATTAGGCATTTGAAAGACCTAAACGCTGAAAAACAAAGTTAATTTTTGAATCTTGTTTGACGATTGTCTCCGATAAAGAATTAAGTTGCTGGTAAATTTTGAGAAGCAGCTCATTATTGCCACTTACATTATTTACACCATTTTCTGCTGGTCCTCTAGCGGCGAGTGCAAATGATACTCCGGACTTGACGAAGTTAAAAGGTATGATATTACGGTGTACTTGTGTTTACTTTGGAGCAAATTTAACTTTTGCGTCTTGATATCGGGAGCATCCTCGATAAGATGCTGGGTGACCAAAAACACCGCAGTTAACGCAGTATAATTTTTCTTTAGGCTCCGTCTGAGCCAATTTGCACTCACCGGGAGCATGAACGTCTTTGCATTTAACGCAACGATAGTGCATGGCACAATTGGCAGTCAAATGTCCAAATCTTTGACACCGGTAACAATGGTTGACTTCTCTTTTCTGGAGGCGTTCCCACCTCACCACTCTGAAATTCAAGTACCTTATTTGTTGAAGGGCACTTGGACTGCTCTTATTTGCAATTTGTACCAAATAAAGTGGTAAATTCTTCCTTTCTATGGTCAACCTTCTTGTCGCAAAGGCTTTGACCGAAACAAAATCAATATCTGCGGAGCCTCCCTGAGCACCTGAAAAAGATCGACCGTATCCTCTCCGCTGTCCAAACCCTTCAACAAGAAGGTCTGATTCTTTTCACTTTTTGGGGTATAGGTGAAGTGTGGAACCTCTCCAGAAATCAGCGCATCTTTGGTTGACTTAAAATCAACCAGTGATTTCGTCCTTATAGTTAATTTTTCGGCATTAACTCTTTTGATTTCGAAATTGGCCAGTTTATTTTCGGCTGCCAATAGCCGAACCATATCTTTCCCGGTTTGTCCGAACACGTTGATTGGCGGAACTTTTTCTGTCTTGTTCGAAGCTTTTTCAGAGGAACCCGCAGAACTGCGGGCTGGTTTTTTCTCCTTATTTTTGTTCTTTAAATATTCAATAAAATTAATGTCATTATCTTGGTTAAAATTACCTCCGATGTTTTCTTCGATTTCCATATCTTCGGGTGATCCCTCCAGCGCTGCAAAATATTTTTGGCTCTCCTTGGTGCCACCAGCACTTAGAACTTCTTCTGGAATTGCTTGCTTTGTACTTTTTTTCGGCTTTGTTACCTGTTGCCATTGATTTTGTGGCTGCGTCTTTTGAGGCTTCATCCCTTTCTTGAAAAGATCCTTGAGAGACTGTATCTCTTGCCTTAGTTCATCATTTTCTTTCTGCAATTTGGCCATTTGTTGATTGTCCGCTATTATTTGCAGCTTGCACCCTCCATCAGCGGAATTTTCTTCGTTATGTTTTCTTTTGGTGATTATCGCCAGTTTCGTACTCGTCGTTTCCCCAGGTTGCCCCAACGGTGGGAAGCCATCGGGCTCCTCCATACCAGCGGTAAAATTTTCTTTGGTAATTGGTTTTTCGTTTCCATTCGAAGTAGAAATATTCGATAGAAATTTCCTGAGTCGATTACTTCGACAATATAAGATTTTTCCCGATAAAAATTAACTTCGGACTAACGTTTTTTTAAAAATTAATTTAATTTTGAAAACTTTTGACAGGAGCGATTTAAAAGACGTCTATACGCAAAGACCCCACCGGTCAACCAATCCGTGCACCGTAATCCATTCACGCGGTGGCTGCTTGTCGGCCAGCTAGATTGGAGAGGATTTCGGTCGCGGGTCTCCGAATGGATTACGCTCATCTACAATCTTCAGCCACCAATACATGCCCGTTTTCAAACGCGTCACAAAACAAAACCACACGGAGAGGAAACCTACTTTACGTTACTCCGTATTACTTCTTTTACTCAGTCGAGGACAAAAATCTAATTTTTACTTCGCGTTCCCGAATTTCCGACGCGGTACTGAAAAATATGCTACGCTTACTCAACTCGACGAAAGCTACGCTAATAAAAAGGCAAAACAACAAAGGTACCGCGTACCGCGCGCGATGCGAAACCGACCTCAGCGGATTTTCTCAAACCCTACCCTCGCGACGGCATACCTACCCTGCACTCTATTTGCCGCTGAAAAGAAGAACCACTGGAAAGGAAAGTCGTGTTTTAATTAGCAATTCATATTATTCTTTTTATTTCTTGAATCTCAATACTAAATTTGTAACCCGTTCAATTTATAGTTAATCGAACAAATTCCTTACTGATTTCTAACAAAAATTATTTACAACCTTATGTAAACAATAATAGGGTATAATTATCAATGTTTTAGGGATATAATATAAAACTTTTTGATAATTCTTAAAAGGATTGTAATATTTAGCAACTACGTTCATTGAACCGCCTCGTTCACTGCAAGAAATGTAGGAAATCATTTCATGTAAGTTCATATACCTGCGATATAAACCTTCAATTTCTCTTTTAAAAATTACTTTGAAGGTAATTTATACAAAGGTGACCGAATTTGGAAATTTTAATGGGCCATTGACTGGAAGTTTTCAATAAGAAAAAGCTGGAAGAATCAAAGTTAACTAGTGTTGACTTTCTTGCACGTAAGTGGCGGCCCAAAAATTATTTTTAATCGTTTTGTTTGATTTCTCAATTTTAAAGGTTACAAATTTTCCTCGGTACGTTGTTTACACACTATTGTACTTTATTTTGTAGTATAAAGAGAAGAAAAAAGAGTCGCAAAAAAACTGAATTTGACTTTCATCAATATCTCAATTATTGTTATTTGTATCATTGGTTGCTATTTATTATTATGATATCTATTAAGCCTTTTTATTGTTTGTATTATTTGGTATTCATTAACATGCTTAGTATTAGATCTTATTATTATTGGATATTTATTATGATTGTTCGTATTATTTCTCAGTATTATTTGTTAGATATTATAGTGTTCAAATTATTTTGTATTATTATTTGTATTATGAGTTATTTATTATTAAGCTTCAACATTACAAATATGACCGTCATGAATTCTTACTTTCATTAAAATTTCTAAAAATTTACCAGTTATTAATTCACATCTCAATGGATGATTATATATTAATGCCCGTATTTCCATAGTGTAAATCTACTACAGCTTTATATAATTATGTTATTGGTGTGTTTTGTCTTTCTCTTCATTCCTTTTTTTTTCTTTGATATATTAATAAAAAAGGTAATATTAATTTATGCGCATCATTTTCAATCTCGAAAAGCTTCCAAATTGATTCAAATTTAATTGACTTCCCTAGCAATATCTTAGTATTTAATTAAATTCAATTTCGCCTCCGAATTGGAAAAATTTACAAATACAAAGATATGTTCTTTCTTTCATCGTAAATATAAATAATATTGCATGATATTGAATATAATTTGATGGTTATAAAAGTTTTATTTAAAAATTGCGGTACTAATAATATAAACCGGATGTCCTTGACTACTAAATTGAAACTGTTCTCATTGTTACTTTACCCCGTTTGTACGTTCCACGGAATACGAGTATATCACTTCTACACACACTATGGATATCATCGTAAACATTTTTCTTTCGATCAAGATGTTTCACTTGCACCGTCTATGTTGATCATATTTTCATACATGACATGTATATACCTAGGATTATGGAAACGCTTGAGTTTCATTGAGAACGCAACAATAAATTCATGTTTTTCCCGATATCAACTAAAGAAACTCTTCCGCGGGACTTCTGACATGTTATCGTTCTTTACATTCGTGGCAAGTTTACTTCATAAGTCCTTCAGATTGGATCGGATTTAACTTATATGCAACATACTCACTGTAATATGGCTTTGTAGATACGGGGTTTATAAGCAAGCACAATGTTTCCAGCTTTTTGAGGTGCGTGAGTGGTTCCAAATCGCCCAACTCTTGAATATTGTTACCCGTAAGAACTACTGACTCCAAATTGGGGATAGATTCATGCAAGTGATCGTAATCTAGGCAAATACGGACACCCATCACGTTTGCGTAGATCATTATCAGAGAAGTCTATAATATCGAATTGGTCCAGTGTAGCTCCCAAATTTCCTATTTGCGGTGTTTTGTATCCTCGTAGATCTAGTTCACGTTCTCTGCATGGATTTATATACTGCATAGATTGATTGATGATACCCGCGGTTAGTTTAACAATTCCAATTTCTGATAAATTTACTTCTACTTTTGAATAGTCGATGGATATCTGTGATGACCATTTTGTAGGAAAGTTCTTCTTCCTGTTATTTTTAAACCTTTTGATGCTTGTTGGCACCGTTTTGGCTGCATATACCGTATAACAAGCGGCGCTCCGTGTTCTGTCTGGATTAACCTGCCTGGGTTCGGGCAATAAATGGGAAGTGTATTATAATGTATGACGTCGGTATACTCATTCGAATTGCCAATATTCAACATCATTTGGTTGAGTTGAATTTGACCGATTTGACCTTTGTGAAACTGTCGGCACACTCCGGGACTTCTTCATGGGTGGCGGCCACTACCTGCACACCTCACTCCCATGTGGCTGTCAAATCCTCTTGACATCCCACGACAAAATTGACGTGGGATGTGCGCTCGTCGCAACCAACGTGAAATGACAAGCCACCTAGCAGCAAAGTGTGTTAGTAGTGGTCGCCAGCGGCGTCGCATAATTCATTACAATCCTCAACCTTTTAAGGGGTCATCACCTGTGGTCTGCCTACCATGTTTGGTATCTATTCCGCAGAAAATTGCGATGACACACGGACGGACGGGTAGACAGATAAAACCGATTTCAACAGGGTTCGTGATTATGAAAAGACCCTAAAAAAGCAAAAAAAGTATGCACATGGAACTAGTAACTTTTCCTATGCAAATCGATTAATCAAGCAGTTGAAACAATATTGATTGACGGAACTTCAATTAAAACTTTATTCATTGAAGCGGAGGCAAAAGTGGACACACCATATCCATCTTCAAATTTTTAAAGTTTAACGTTAAAGTTCCATTTTGATTCTTTTGAAATTTACGGAATAGTTTTCATTTGCTTTCTTTTTGAAAGTTCTGCCCGAATTCAAAATTGATAATTTATCCACTTTCGAATTTCCATCCCTATATCTTTTGCTTTGAATTTCGCTTGGTTTTTGTAATTAAGGGAAGCTCAAAGTGGAAAATATGAAGGATGGACTCCTCTCAATGTCTTCTATAATATCTCTTTACTATGCATAAAATCTAGCCAAGGCTTACTCCCGATTTTTTGCCATCATGAGGACTTCTAAAACGTTTTCTTTTTGTCGGACCAAGCTCGTCTCCTTACATCAGAACTTCATCGATAAAATAAAGTATTTATTTGCTAACCGCAGGGATGCAAATGTTTAAAAAGATGGGCTATATGCACGCTCTCAAAGTCTTTCTTGCATGATTGGTTGCCAAGCTCCTCTGTATCTTCGGTCATTTTCGAAGCACAGAGAATCTTAAAACCCAATGTATAATGAAGGAAGAACTTTTTTGCTTGGATAAGAATCCGCCAAAAATGCTTTAGAATAATGATTATCACCAAGAAGAAAGTATATCAGGAAACCTTTCAACAATTTTCTTCACAGCTGAGAGAGAAATTTAAACGTTATGTACTCGTAAACAAGAGTTTAAACGTCGAGTGTCGTTTCAAAACGATGACTCCATGCGAGTAGACAATATCAAAAGTGTTTCTCAAAGATGGTAGAAAATTTACGCAGAAGATGGCGATATGAACATCCGCGATGGAAAGATATTTTGGGACTATAAACAGTTTTCCTGTTTTAAGAGAGGATAAAGTTCATCCTATCATAATAAGGTAGAAAGCTGTAAAACTTTTCGGTTGTCATTAGCTTAGATGAGTACCTTTTTCTTCAATTATCGAGCAATTAAGTAGAAATTGAGGAAACAACGATATAAACAACAAATAACTTTCTCAAATTAGCTGATAGGACGTCAAGAAACAAGAAACGAAGCGTTTTGCAGAACCCTATAAAAAAAATTTATTTTCTGTACCTCTTGTCACAATATCAACCTGAACAACAGTATCACAACCTTGAAAACTCTTCAATTATACTTGCCATTTGTTTTTTTTTTTTCAAGGAGTTGGTATACCTACATAATTCCCACCGTCTAAGTTTTCTTTAGCCACTTTTTTCTTGAAAACGGAGTCCCCAAAATTGTATCGTGGCCGATTGAAGCGGCGGGACAAATTTGTACGAGAAAGTTTTTGGTTGGACCGAGAGTGGGCAAGGCCTCTTAAATATCCTTGACACTAAGTCGAACGTTCTTCTTTCCGTCCAAGAATGCGGACGCCCTCTAGTGAACGTCCGTTGTGAGTGTCCGAGTCCTTAAGAGAGAGCAAAAAAAAAGTTTGTGAATCGAATGAAACTTTGTGAGGGCGACGATTTGTTTCGGCTCTTTTTAAGTATTATTTTATGAAAAGTTTGTACGAGCTCCCGACAACGCATCGTTGGTAACGATTGAATTCGAAAATGTTAAATGAAGCTTGAATTTCATGATTAAGAAAATATTATATTTTAACAGCATTCTTGTGTGTAGGGAATGTTGAGAACTTTGTTGTGGAAAATCAAGAGTGTGCATTAAATGGTGTGGAACTTTCTCAGCCACAAAATTATTTCCGAAAATTATCTCCTTTAAATTTTATTGATAGGAAAATAAGAAAATCTGATATACGAGAACACCAAAAATGTACCAGATAAAATAATCAGAAAAAAAGAATATAAAATTTTGTTACACTATAATTATAGAAATCGTCCAGGATCAATTTGTATTGTTGTACCATGATTCAGCTCTAACCCTTAAGTATATTTCATTGTTATTCATCTCATTTACGTCTTTATAATTATTTATGATTAGTTTGTAATGATTTTTATAATTTCTGAGGAACTCAAGAGCTAGCTAAACTTCTCCAGCGCTCGTACCCACTTTTAAATTAGTCTTTCCAAAAAAGTGTAGCTCTTTTTTAATTAAACTACTTGTGAGCTCTTATGCAATGAATGGATAACGATATGATAGGATGATACGAATGAATAACATAAAAATATTTTCATGTAACCGTATAACGAATTTACTATGGAAGATATTAACGTCGTAAACTGCGCGACGCTCTTTAGCAAGGAGAACAATAGGTATCACACATGCAATAACTATCACCGCCAAATTAGAGACTGTCATCCTCAGTGCTCCTCTTCTCTGTACCTGATTCAAGCAGTTTTGGTACGCCTTCTTACTGAGAGCGTCACCCCATGTTTCTGCTCCATACAGAAGTACTGACCCTACTGCACTCTGCAAGAGGAGTCTACTTGATACATTGGATCCTCTTATGTTGACCATAAGTTGACCCAGAGCCGATATGCCCGAAGCAGCCTCATAGAGTCGATCAGTAGCCCCAGGTACTTCACCGCAGGCCTCGATTCGATTAGCATAACTCCAATAATGATGATCCTTATTTCCGGGACTATCTTCTCTGCCAAGATAACCACTTCAATTTTAGCCAGCACGAGATTAAAGCCATGAGCAGTTATAAAGTTTCTCACTCGGTGCATTAGTATACCTAGCCTAAGCTGCGCTTGTTCAAGTGACTAAATCCAAAACATAATCGACAAAGCTGATTTAGCGTGGCTCAACTGACATCACCAGTCTCATTAGTTCATTGTAAGACAGGCTCTACATGTTTGGACCAACGAACGACCCCTGCGCAACACCCAATGCAATTTTCATCCTTCTTTGGGCCAGTATCATGTCATAAAGCTGACTTTGGCCCTTCAAATTGTCCCTCAGACGTTGCATAAGATATTCTGGAACTTGGAAAGGGTTCTCCTGCGTATTCAGAATATCTACCTATCTAGCGAAGTAAAAAACCTTCCTAAAATGCTCGCCGCCAACAGCATGATCCGTTGCTTGGTGAGGCTATATACTTATACCTTTCAGAGCATGCTCACTACCTTTGCAATTATATCAGTTGTGAAGCGACCTATTTCAAATCGGTATTACTGACGAGATAGATGCGCAGCAGCACGAATTACATCGGTGAGTCTTCCCTTGATGGGTTTCTCCAGCATTTTCCTAACCCACTCTAGCATGCAAAATATGCGGTATGCAGTTGGTGATCCTATCCCTCTGCTTTCAGCATGAACCTCTCTACCTGCCATCGCACCAGGGACTATGATGATAGACAAGTTGCAACACCTCAGCTAGAGCACGATCTGGCCCTGTAGCCTTCCTTGTGTTTAATGAAAGCAATGCCTCTGCCATTCCGGCTGTGTGGCTGTTTCACCATTGACAGTGGCAGCACAGACGGGATGGGGGGAGAAAGGTGCTCGCAATATCTCCTACATCTTTACCGCTTTATGTTTGCAAGGCATCCGTAGGGCAACACGCTTCTGCATAACTAGCTTGAAGCCAAGGCCCCATGGATAGTTGTTCACATTGTCCACTACATCTTTTCATGAAGGCATTTCCTGGCCGACTTATATAATGCTATCCAGTTACATGCTTTGCCACGGTTACATGCCAGTTGAACCTTACGTCGAAGCTTGTGACACTCTCTTCGCTTTTCAGCAATTTCAGTCCACCAAGAGTACACTATGGGATTGGCATGTTAAGATTTTTAACGAAGCATAGAAGCACTGCAAGCAGTCGTGATGATGAGCATAGTTGAGTTCAGCATGATTTATTGTGCCAGCTCTTCTGTTCCATACAGTAGAGCACCTGCTATGAGCACCTCAATGAGCACTTTGACGTCCATACTTCCGACGTGTTACCCAAACGTAGAAGATCAAGAGCACGGACGTCAGGAGAGAACATCTGTTGCAGAACGTACTGATGATCACTGGCTAAGTAGTGCTTAACTATATCCAATTGTATGTATATCCTCCATACTATGGACTCCAAGGCAACTGCCACCCACGTAATAGCTCTTTTGCAGTTAATAGAGAAGCAAATTAGCATATTTTCGGTGCTTACCACAACAAACGCCATCCTGACTGCTATTTCAGGAATTCATTTTGCCCGCGGATCTGTTTGAGACATGCCTCATTTGCTTGCTTTAGCGCTGAAGTCCCCCCCCAACGAGCTCGTTGCCATCTACGTCCCAGACAACATCTTTAAAAGCATTAAGCTCGGTTTGGAAAGATGATATCGCTTCGTTCGGCGTTCACTACTCACTTAATAAAGTGATCCCTGTGCATTGAACCCACAAAAAATCACCCCTTTTTCACAGCACTGTTTTAAATCCAGATGCCGGTACCACCAGTTTCATTAGAATACCATGATGCAAAACTTTATCGTGGTGTTGCTCACTCGGTAGCGAAACATTGGCTCTCATATCCCTTGCAAACTACTCAAGCAGATTTTGGGCAGTTCAGTTGTGGTGTAAGTTTACTTACAAGATACGGATCATCGAAGTTTGGATTTTACTGCTACTCTTTGCTGTATCCTGCAGAAATCCCTCGCTATTCTTACTTTGTTCTTATTAAGAAATTGTATGCCACCCTTATCGGCGAAGGGAATGATGGCTATACGTTGTCGTCTATGGTTTTCCAATGTCAGCCTCGCTTTTATCCTGCACGCACTAGGAAGCTCTCTCTTGATGGCGTCTTCTACCGCGGCCAGGTCCATGACGTAATCATTGTATTTTATTTCGATCATTGCCATCGGCTTGGGCGGGGCTATATTTGCGTTTTTGCCGAGGACTTTCTTCAACGCGTCTTGGAATGCTTCTTTATTGTCACTCTCTGCCCTATTTTTTTCTTCAGCCTTCTAGTGCTCTTGGCTTTTAACCAACTTTTTCAGTCGAATCCTATGCAGTCTACGCTCTTTGTTTTCAAGGAGCCCATCTTTTACAACTTTGTGGATTTTTAGCGGGTCGTATGCCGATTTGATTCTTTTTAGAACGTCAGTCACTTTTTGGATTAGCTTTTCTTCTCGGTGTCACTGGATGGCAATTGTACATTGTGACCTCTTTCCTTGGAAGAGGTTATTAGCTTCCATTCCGAAGTACAGCACTTCATCTACATTTTTGACGCTGGCAGTGAGATAATACAATGGCGCTTCGTTTGTCTGCTCACTCCTTTTTTTCTGCCGTGACCACTCTGCGGATTTCAGGATGATTCACTGTGTAGTCACCTTTTTGGTCTCATTTTTATGTTTAAAGAGCAGAGAGGCTATGCCCCTTTGGGACAAGTACTCAGGGCCAGACCAGTGCTAATCGGGAGTCCATCTCGACCAAACCTACACCACCAGCTCAATGGTGCGAACTTCAAGCGTATTCCGAGGCCTGCCAAAATTATACTGGGATGGAGACAGTATGATAGTCGAAATGGAGCCGTTCACGCATGAATGTCACCTCGGCGCTACCGTACAAAGCAACTAGGTCCAAACTATCATATCTGCCAGCCCAAAGCATCAATTGCTATTCTTTGTCCAAAACTTAGTCCAGATTCAGTCAGGGTCATTACCTGTCATCCCAGGGGGAACCTCATGAATCTCCTGAAATCCTCAGGTCCATGGGGATGGCGCTCCCCAAAGAATTCTTGCTGGGAGTCTAGTATCTAAATCACAGCGGAAGGTGCCTCCGATTTACTGATTGTGAAATTAAAGGGTAAGAGAAGCAAAAACGGACGTTAAATTAAATAAAAATAATGGTGGAGTAGGGAGAGGTCATGCATAGATTGAGGAAGGATTGTAATGAAGCCAGGATTCAGGGATGGGGATAGAGTTCCGGGGGCAAAGGAGGTTAGGGGTTAGTAATATGCTATAGTCTTAAAAAGGGGGACGAGAGGTTGTGTTACCAAGCGCTGTAGCCTGCGGGCACAAACTGAAGCTTGGCGAGTTCAGGTTATCATGACGCAAATGAAATTACGGTCGTTGAGAAGAGAAAGTTCGTGAAGAAAGTGTTTTGGAAAGCATATTGCAACTAGAGAGTCGGGATCAATGTTGAAGAATTGAGTGGTTAAGGGGTTGAGATGATATTGGGATTTTTTGGTGAAAAAGTAGTCTGTTTGAGAAATTTGGGCTTTGTCATATACTTCTCCGTGGCGATACATTCAACTTGTCTCCGAGTTTTTCCATATTTTCGTGGAATTACGAAGCATCTGAAGCTCTTTAAAAAACAGGATAGGAAGGAGCGGACTAGTGAGGTGGAGCAGAGGGTTTAGGTGTTGATATGATCTATGGTTTTACAGTGGATTAGCGGAAGTAATGAATGGAATACCGTGTTCGCTACAAGTTTTTTTTTGTATTTGGGTGAAAGGAAAAAGATGGAAGTTAATTATAAACCTCAGACAGTGGACCTTGGATTGAAAGGGATACTTATGTCTTTGATTTGTAGGTTTAAGTTACTTACTTCAACCTGAAGATATTTTTGAAAGCGAATGTAACCTTTGATAAAAATAGCCTCGCATTTTGAAAGATAGTCATCTAGCTGGTCGAGATTATTATTGAGACGGGCTTTGAAGAACTTTAAGTAGCGGGATGATGCGAAAATTATATCGTTTGCATATTGGAGGTTTCTTATTGAGGTCGGGGATTGTGGAATATTGGCTATGTAGAAGGGGAGAAGAAGCGATGACAGAGCAAATCCTTGAAAGATCCTCGCCGTGAGAAAAAAGGCATCGAGTGGGGTGTCAGTGACTTTAACCTGTGCAGAGTGCTTTGTTAAAAAGGAAAGTAAGAGTTTACACAAGTGACGACGGAGGTTAAATGTGGAGAGGAATTTGTGGATGAAGCCATATTGCCAAATGGTATTGAACACTTTTTGGATGTCAATGAGACAGGGAGCAGTGGGAGTATTTTTGACCTCATTTATGGTTATATGTGATTCAGGATAAGATGAGGAATGATTGGCAAACGGGAAACCAGGAATGACAAGGCTTTCATCTAGGTGGAAGTCGATGGATTCTTTAATCGTAAGTTTGAGGATCTTCTTGTGCTTAGAAGTAAGGAAATGGGACGGTAACTGCTTGGGAGTAATGGATTTCTACGTTTCTTAGAGATTAGGACGATAATAGAGAAGCACCATAGCTTCAAAAGTTGGCGTTGAGGATACAGTGATTAATAAGTTTCCAGAGAAAGAGAGATAATAATTTGCAGCATTTCTAAAGAATCTGGTACGGATGCCGTCATGTCCACAGGACTTTCAATTTTTTTATTTTTCGATCAATTGAAGGATCTCTGGAGTAACAAAATGGATATTATGTGCATTATATGGGTACCTGTTTAAAAGATTCAAAATTTGCTGTCTCGTATGGTAATTGGTTTGAGGGAAGGTATTTGGAAGGAATTCTAGGGGGCTTTCTGAGGCTTTTTGTGGTTGGGAGGTGAATGTTTTTTACGCACAGAGAGTGGGAGTCCCATGCTTGCAAGAGAATGGACTACCCACTAAACATCTCGCCTCTCAATCCGAGAACCCAGCCTGGAACCGTTTGACACATGACTTCGGGAGAGGTCTCGTTTTGTTACGCCATGAGGCAGCTTCAAGCTGGGGAATCCCTCTTCTCTTGGGAGATAAGTGGGAAAGAGGAGCCTGAAAAGCGATTCCTCGCCCACAAGGCCCCCGGCTGTTGCAAGTTCCTTTTATCTCTGAGGACCGCCCGAACAATATGTGCCACCTGGTTCTATTTGTCAACCGATTCGAGTATTATCGCAACTGTACTATCCGGGCTGAGCTCTTCCGCCGTCCTGTATACGCTCCTTTGCAGTCTGTCCCATTTTGTGCTCGCAAAAAATGTGTGGCAGGGATCGCCTTCCTCTCCTTGGTAGAACCGACAACCGGGGGACCGTGACTTACCAATCTTGCGTAGGTAAGACTGAAACCACCCATGCCCGCTCAAAAGCTAGATAAAAAAAAAGTCAGTCTCACCATGCCTTCGATTCAGCATCGGTTTCACATCCAGGATGAGACACGCGGTTCACCTCCCCTTCGTGCAATTCACCCAAGACTGCTGCTAATTGTTGGGAGAGTGCTGTCTCTCCTCGCAGAAAACCATCTCCCTCACATCCTCGTTTTGATGCAGGTAAATAGCAAGGAGGGCAACATATATCACGCCTGCAATAATTCTCACCACCGGATCAAAGACTCTAAGGGATGTAGATGCAATCCTCAGTGCTCCTCTTTTCTTTGCCTATGCCAAGCGTTTTCGGCATACCTCCTAACCGAGAGGATCACCCCATAGTTCTGCTCCATATAGTAGTACTGACCCTGCAGCACTCATCAAGGGGCGTCTTCTTAATGAGCTGCGTCCCGCTACGTTGGCCACAAGTTAATTCAATGCCAAAACATCCAAAGCAGCCTACTCAGCAGTCGCCCTGATTTTCTCAAAGAAACTCATCTTTGGGTTGATCAGAAGCCCCAGGTACTCTAGATCTGGCTTTGATTTGATAATTATGTCTCCAATACTGATCGTCCTTACTCTAGGGATTCTCTTTTTTGTCAAGATGACCACTTAGGGTTTCTTCAGTGCTAAACTGAACCCGTGAACAGTCATCTAGTCTTTCACTCAGCGCATTAGCATACCTAGCCTAAGTTGCGCTTGTTGAGCCCCAACGACATCCACATTGCCGATCAAGCACGACTCATCTGGCATCTCCAGTCTCAGTAGCTCGTTATGAGATACATTCCGCAGGTCCCAATCAAGGGTAGATCACTGGGCAACACCCAATATATTTTGTCGTAAAGCAGGCTTCGGCTCTTTAGGTAGTCCCTCAAAAGCCACATTAGATACTTTGGAGCTGGGTATCCGCCCATCTAGCGGAGTTGAAGGCGTTCCTAACAATGAGCGTCACCAACAGGACGATCCAACATCTAATGCAGCTATATGCCTCTGCCTCTTGAAACGCGCTCGCCACCTCTGCAATCGAATCGTACTGCAGAGGAGATAGGCCCCCAGCAGCACGAATCGCGTCAGTGAGTTTTTCCTTGATGAGTTTCTCTAGCACGTTATTGCAGTGTCTAGCGTGCATAACGGGCGGTATGCAGACGGCGATTTGGGATTTCCCTTCCCCTTGCTGATCAGCACGAGCCTTGCCACCTTTTATTGTATCGGGAAAACCCCGTCCCGTAGGCAAGCATTGAATGTGCTGAGCAGCAAGTCAGGACAATGGTGATAAATAAGCTGCAACACCTCAGCTGGAACACCATCTGGACCTGGAGCCTCCCTCACTTTCAGTGAAAGGACTGCCTCTTCTAGTTCCGGCTGCGTGAGGACTGGAAACTTCACTGCTATTTTGCCATGGACAGTGTCAATACGGATGTTGTGGGCGGGGAAGAGTGCCCGCAGTCATTCTTTTCCGCATCATGTATCCAAGGTTTCCGTTGGGCGACAAGCTTCCGCATAACTGGCCCCACGGGTCCTTGTCCGCATTGTCCAATACATCTTGCCAGTAACGGGCCTGGCTGGAGTTAATAAATTTGCGAAGCGATTTCCTGGCCAACTTATATGCTGCTACCTGATATCATGCCTCGTTCAGGTACCGTACCTATTGAGTCTCGCTCCAAAGTGTGTAATACTCCCTTCACTTTTCAACGGTTTTAATGGACCACCAGTACACTGGGAGCTTGCCGCGCTGGGGTTTTCCACGGCTGTAGAAGCATCGCAAGCTGTCGTGATGATGCTCATACTTGAGTTCACCACGTATTGAGCTGCTAGGTCTTCTGTCCACTGCGAATTCCCCTGCAGTGGAGCAGCTGCTGGAGCACCTCGATGAACTTCTTAATGTCCATCTTTCTGATGTTCCACCCAATTGTAAAAGGTTACGAGCACGAGTGTCAAGAGGCAACGTCACTTATTTCAAGCAGAATGATATGATGGTCACTGGCTGAGTAGTCCTCTAATACTCTCGAACTATGTGTCCTCTGTACTAAGATCTCCGAGGCAAATGTCACGTTGAGGATGGTCCTTTCATAGCCAATACAGCAGAAAGTCAATGTATTTCCCGTATATAATACGACAGGCGCTATCGTAGCCGCCATTTGAAGGTTATTTTCGTCGCGGATCTGTTTCAGGCTCGATTGTTTTTGCGTTGAAGTCTCCCCTACGGTGCCGTCTGTGTTTGAGGCAGTGCCCTACAAAGCATGAACCATGGTTTGGACGGTCGACGTTAGATCCACCCTAAAGAAGGGGTCCCTGAGCACCAACCCCACACAAAACCATCCCCCAACCCTCAACTCCCTGCCTGAAAATCACTGTTACTAACCCAGATACCGGCAACACGAGTTTCATCAGGATATCATGATGTAAACTTTTATCACGGCGTTGCTCATTCAGTAGCCAAAAATTGGCTTTTATGTCCCTCGCAAACTGCTAAATGACTTCGGTCAGCTGAACTGCTGTGTAGGTTTAGCTGTAGAATGCGGGTCATCGAAGTTCAGCTTTTGGCTTGGTTGGAGCTTCCTGGAAAACCCGGCATTTTCCTGATCCCAAGACGCGTCCAATATCAGAGTGCGTCGTTTATACAGAAGAGTCGCTACTCTTTGCCGGATCCTGCAGACAACCAACCCTATTCAAAAATTGTACGGTGGCCTATTCGGTCAAGTCAATTATGGCCATGCGTTGTCCCCTATGGTTTTTGTTGCAGCCTCACTTTGATCTTGCCCACGCTCGAGAACTCCCTTCTGATGGCTTCTCCCAGCTCGTCCAAGTCCGTGACGCAGTCGCTTGAGCGATGCTATAGTTGCGCTTTTGTTGAAAACTTCTTTCACTGTGTCAAAAATGCTTATTTATTGTATGCCTTGGCTCCAAATTCGACTAGTATGTGGCCCATCCGCGTTGGTCGCACTACTTTCATGGCAGTGTTGGTATCTTCGAGCCTTACCTTTCTCCTGATACCCCGCAGCACTTCTGCGTATGATCGGCTATCTAGGGGTTCTACGAGCAGTACCTGCTGCTGGAATCTTCGTCGGGGCTTCTTTCTCTTAGGTCTTTTTCCTTGGTGGGTGGACGCATGGACATGTAGACCTGATTTTCTGGCACTTTTTAAAGGAGTTTCTTTGTGAATTTCTTCGCTTCTTTTGTCAGCACTGTCTGGAACCCCCGATCTGCTGTTCTACGCCCATCAAATGCCTCTTCCTTCCTTCTTTTGTCCCAGTCTTATTCGATTAGGCTAGACGCCATCCTTTTATTGTTACTTAATGGAGGAGCTATCTGCGCACTCCCATTGGACTTAGTACTCAGCGCACATTTAGCCTTATGCTCTTCTTCTGGTCCTCTTTTTCTGCCGTAATCTCTTTGTGGACATCAGGATGGTTCGTCATTTTTTCGGAATTTATGAACCTTGCTTTGGGTGCTTTGGTAGCGATCGCAGCAGTAACGATCGAATTCTTGGGGTGCTTTATATGTTTCCCAAGCACTTGAACATCTGACGCGTCCTGCAGAGTTTTCCGCTCTTCTTTTGTAGGACGGTCTGGCGTTTTTTTTTCTTGCACCCAAATGCCACAGGAATCTCAGTCTGGACAAGATTGTTTGTTAATCTCCGTATCTCGTCCATCTTCTCTGTAATTGAATTCATTGTCATTTTCATTATCGTTGATATCGCTGCCGATGTGTTGTTAACATTGTGGCTGCAGATGTGTCGTCATTTTTGTTATCATTGGTTTTTTTTTGGGTTTTTTTTCCTGTTTGGGGTTTTAAGTTGCTCCGGTTTTATTGGGTCCCCCTTGGAGCCACTATCTCCGTCGGTGTGTGTAGCTACACACACGAACGGAGGAGGAGGATTGGCACAAGCGCTAATGGGGACACGTGCTCAGAGCAAGCGGTATGAAAGTTGAATTGGAGCCGTTTACGTACGAGTGTCGCTTCGGCGCTACCGTCTGAAGTGACTAGGTCCAAACCATCATATTCGCCAGTCCAAAGTATCAATTCCAGTACGTTACCCAAAGCGTAGCCCAGAGTCAGTTAGGGTTGTTACTTGTCATCCCAGGGGAGAGCCTCACGGTGACCCCCATATCCTCGGGTCTGGGGGGGTAGTGCTCCCCAAAGAATGCTGGCCTTCAGGCATTACCCCTGTGGGAATTTCGGGAGAGGGTTGAGGTAATGACCTCATTAACACATCACCAGTTAACACAGGGAAAATCTTTGACTACATGATATTGACTGTGGGCCGGGTGATCTATGAGTGCCGAGTACTATTGTTTATAATGAACGAGTCTGGGCAACTTTGGGTTGGAACTCGTTGGAAAGTGGGACGTGGTGGCCTCAGGACTAACATCCTCAGAAGGATTGTACAGTTGTATATATGAACATATATATATATATATATATATATATATATATATATATATATATATATATATATATATATATATATACTCGTATATATATATATATATATATATATATACTCGTATATATATATATATATATATATATATATATATATATATATATATATATATATATATATATGCAAGAGTCGAGGCTTTTTTTTTTGATAGATCACGCGTGACTCGTGTCAAACTGCACTATAATTTTAATTCAGTATTGTTTGACAAATCGTCGTGGAAGGACTTACACCGCAACGTTTCCAAATTGTTCAGCTGTATCACGAAAATCGGCGTTCTGTGAGAAGTTCTTGCTCTTAGAGCAACTTATGGTATGCATCGCCGACCTATCGAAACCACTATAGCCAATGCTATTCGCAAATTTGAAACCTAGCATACATTATTGGATGATACCCGACCGATTAGACCTTATCCAGCACGTAGTGTAGAGAATGCAGCGGTTGTAGCTAAGAGTGTGGCTGAAGACCGTGACGAATCGAACACGTCGTTCAAAATTCCACCGTCAGGATAGACCATTTACAGTGTATGTCGCGGTCAACATTTAAACGAGATCTTTAAAAAGTAAATGTTATAGATAGTTCTTTCGACTCACAATTTTTACTATAGAATTCAACTTTATGCCTTTTATTTGAGACTAAAAACCAAACCTCATGGTGAATCACCCTATATATATATATATATGTATAAATATATATATATATATATATATATATATATATGTATATATAAATATATATATATATATATATATATATATATACATTTAAATATATATATATATATATATATATATATATATATATATATATATATATATATATATATATATATATGTATATGTATGCATATATGAATGGAATATTACGAAATCTGTGACCACGCTAGAGGTTGGAGTTTTGCTTCGAGTTGTACAAAATTTTCGAGAAAGGTGAAATGCCGAATCAGTCAAGCGAAAATAAAATGGCGATCATTTTAGACGAAAATTCGATATTTCTGTTCTGACCAAAGTACGGGTATAGCTCCGGTTTAGACGAAATGCGGAATGAACTGTGTGATGAAGCTCACAATAAAAAAATGTCTAAAATTTTTATTTGAGCTGTGACTTAATCTATCAAGCAATTCGAATGAGATCTGGCTGTTTAGTACTTGTAAAAATTGTAAGTGTCTGGAGAATGATGAATAGTGTTTTATGCTCAGGTCTCAAACTTCAAAATGTCGGCTAGTCAAAGACAAAATTTCAAATGCTTATATAAGTCACAATTTTGATTTGATTTGTACGAAACACAATATTAAAATAAATGGTAGTTATGTCTAACGATAATGTAATTTTCATGAACATGCATGCGTAAGTTTAAAAGTAGTGGCCATTCAAATATGTCATTTTTTAAGATTTTTGTAGCAGTCTAGAGGCCATCTTTTCATTGATTTTGATGAAACTTTAAATCATGGAATATAATCTATACATTATTATAAACAAGTTCTTTCATTTTGCAAAAAATTATGAATATGAATGGTAAGCACTGCAGTTTGTGGCTGTCATTTTCTGACCAGGGTAAAGCTCTAATTTGATCGAAATTCGGCACAATATTTAACGAAACTGTAAGATAAATATCTTTTAAAATAATTCAACACCAAATGCTAAACTTCGAAATGATGGCCTCCAAAGCTCAGAAAGTAAGCAAAAGTCGTTATTACCTTGACAACTGAAGTGTTGAATGTTGTTACATGTCCAAACAATTCTGCGAGCTACTGTCACAATTGTTATCGCAACTATAACTAACATCATGATCAATAAACGAATGTACTCGAAAGCAGAAGAATCGACCAAGCTTGATCAATATCTGAAAGTGACGTCACTGCGGGGGTATTCAGAATTGCTCGAATATTCCCAAAACATTCGCTAATATACGAGAAATGGATTGAATGACTAGAGACGAGCTGAATGAATGGGGAAGAATAGGTAAACTGTGATAGCAGAATCTGCGATAGTGCGCAGTGTAAATCATAGGCGATATTGATTGGTAGTAAAGAGAGTTGAAATATAAATTTACAATATATACAAGTGCAACATAACATTTTAATTAATTTATGCAGTCTTCGTAAATAAACTCTTTTAACTTAATTTGAATGACGTTTTTCCTTTTCCCAGAACATTAAATTTGTCGGCGGCGAACTATTACACGCGACAATATATTTTAAAGGAAATCTTTCAAAGCCACAGCCAGTGAAATTAATATTTGCTTTTTAAATACATTAAATAAAATTTTAAACTTACCTTTCTCCCCGTTGGTGCCATCGGTGGTTATTTGTTATTCGAAAATTTCGCGACGCACAAAAATGTCACTTCACAGAGCTGATCAAAAGGAAGTAAAAGGGTGATGACATTGATATTTATGGTCGTCAGCTGAGACTTGAATCAACTGTGAATTCGCTTAGTTAATGAGGTGTGACAATTAAGTAATGAAACCGATTACATGAAAACCGTACATTTAAAAATTATTTTACAACTCTGCCATCCCCTTCAAAGTAGTCCTCTTGGGCAGTTATACAACGATTCCAGCACGTTTTTTATGCTTCTTAGCATTTCTGGAACGCTTCGACTGGGATGTCCCGAGTACCCTCGTCACGCCCGCCTGGATGTCCGTAATCGACTAAAAATGGGTTCTTTTGACCACAGATTTTGTTCTCATCGCATGTAACTCGATCAAGTAGATTGGAATTGATTTTCATTTGTTCCAAACAGTCTTCTGCGACGGTCGTTCGATACTGCTTTTACTCTTCAGAAATGTCCTTTGGAACCATCTTCGCGCACTACTTTTTCATCCCAAAATCGTCGGTTAAAATTTGTCTGACTGTTTCACGGTGCATACCTAGTTCCGAGGCCAACCTTCGAACTGTTAAACGCCGATTTCCATGGATTAGGGCTTGCATTCGCGTGAGTCCGCACCTCGACTGGTCTCCTGCTCCACGCCTCGTCTTCCACACTTTCACGCCCATCCTTAAAAACTCTTTATGCCATTGAAACACCTGGGCATGACTAAGAGCACTATCACCATGCACTTTAATGCTAAGTGTACACTTGAGACAAAGTCTCGAGACTAGTCTCACTGTGCTGTCCATTTGGGATCACTTGGGGTCTCGACATGGCTGTTGGAGACTCGGCTGGGACTTTAGTTTCAAAACCAGCAAATTCTGTGTCCATTTGAGAGTCAAAAGCAATCTGTGAGACACGCAGTCTGATGTCTGCTTGACTTTTTATCGCCTGTTTTTGAGTTTAAATATTGGATTATTACGGATTCGCGTCAGGCCCTCGCTTTTTAAATTGTGCATCGAATTATTCAAAAACGGAAAGTGAAAAGAAAGGAGGTTGGATTAGAAAATGGTTGGATCGGCGAGATGAGTTAGGAGCTTGTTCAACACTTATAAATGAGTTGCGGTTGGAGGATACATAGCAGTCCCAAAATTTTATTCGGATGTCTGTAGTGCAATTTGAATAACTTTTAAAGTTATTACAGCATCAGATTGCAAAACGAGATACAAAAATGCGCGCTGCGATTTCCGTTCAAGATCGATAAATGGTTACACTTCGATTTTTGGCTTCAGGTGAGCATATAATTCATATATAATTACTTATTCAGGCGACTTAACATATTTCTCTCTATTTTCAGGAGATTTGTACTCTAGTCTGCAATACCTTTTTCGCATTCTACCTCGTATAGTTGGAAGAATAGTTCCCGAAGTATGTCAAGCCATTATTGACAATTTAAAGGAACAATATATAAAGGTATGTGTAATAAAAACATTTTGACAAAATTATAAGTTATAGGTAAATCGTACTTTATTATAAATCCACATAAAATGCTACTTATATAAAGTACAAAGTAGTTAAAAATAAAAAAATATACCAATCTAATTATTATCAGTAGGATGTGATTGTAATTTATTCGAGCGAATGAGTTATAACAGGAAAGCCAGGGACTATTGGTGAAGGAATTCGGGAGGAGGAAGTACTTGAAGATGACAACAATGGGGATGGTATAGATTTCAATAAATATCAATTAATAAATAATATTAATAATGTGAAATAAAAAATACTATGCTATATCTTAAGTTAATCTGAAATAAAAAACACTATGCTTTATCATGTGTGTCGTAGTTAACATTTTTTTTTGTTTTATTTAAGTGACCTTCAGGTGTGGAAGAGTTGACAAAATATGCAGATTATTCCGGATATAAACGCTTTTTGAATCGAATGAAAAACACTATTATTTTATTTCACTATATATCATTTTCTACTTTAAATTCGATTACAACTTGTTGACTTTTAATTTTAAATTTATCTTCAAATTTACGTTTAGATTCGACCGTTCACTTTCACCTTCAAAAAACTAATGAATAATATGTTCAAAATTTTCGCTGCACCGCAATCTCCAAAACAAAGGAATTCGGTACCTTCTCATTCGCTATCAGTGAATTTCAAACTGACAATATCGTAGCTTCAAAATTCACAGTATTTCATCTCTGATAAAATCATCACCGTGATCAACAGTAATCGTTGACAAACAGATATCATAAACGTCTGTCAACATTGGTTGGCAGCCAATAAACGTAAACAAGGAGCATAAAATTCTGGTGAAGTTCAGATAAGTTTTCTGATTTTGTTATAAAAAGAAAAAGATTCTTTGTGCTTTGTTTGTTTCAGGTTTCAGCGCTGGATCCAAAGACGAACACAGATCAATTTGAATTGAAATGGCAATTCCCACATGCTTTTGATGCTATTGATGGCAAGCATATTACTATGATGGCACCTCAGAACAATGGAAGCCTTTACTATAACTATAAGGACACACACAGCATTGTTTTGATGGGAGTCGCAGATGCCAATTATAGATTCATTTATGTTTATGTTGGTTGCAATGATAGGATTTCTGATGAAGGGATGTTAACTGACTGCTCCCTACATGATGCTTTGGAAAGCAAGCAGTTACTTCTTCCTGAACCAGAAGCATTACCTGAAAGATGTTTGCCAGTCCTATCCTTAATGGTAGCATACGATGTCTTTGCTATGACATCATACATTTTGAAGCCCTATGGGTATTGAAATTAACCTGCGCCGATCCGAATTTTTAATTACCGATTAAGTAGGGCCCGTCGTATCATAGAGAATGTATTTAGAATTATGTCTAGTAAATTCAGAGTTCTGCGAAAACCAATGAATTTGAGACCCGATAAAGTTAGAATTGTATCAATGGCAACATGTGTACTACACAATTTTTTGATTGCTGCTGGAAATAATAATTTGTCCTGTGGCTCAATTGATTTTGCAGGTCCTAATACACATGAAATTGTGAATGGAGAATGGCGGAATGAGCGTCCACCGGAAGGAGCGTTGCTACCACTGACAGGGGGACAGCAGCGAAATTATTAAATTTCTCAAAAAGATGTGGAAGATGAATTTAAAGAATATTTTTTGACAACTGCTGGAGAGGTTTCTTGGCAATATTGAATGATTTAAGTGATAAGAATAAGTTTGAATATAAAAAACCCAAAAATTTATCTGTAATTCAGAATGGCAAATAAAACATTATGTATACAAAGCATTGTAAATAAACCACTTTAGAATTAAGAAAACAAAAGTTCTATACAATTTACACTAATTTTAATAACTAAACGCGCACGATAGCTTATTCGATACTTCGTATCTTTCACAAGTATAATAAAAAAAAAATTAATGGGTGTTTTTTACACTTGAGGAAGGTACAAACAAAACAGCTGTCGTGTGTGTTTAGTTAGAATTAGTGTGAATCGCAAAAAACTTTTATTTTTGAATGTGATTATGGATTCATATCAAGTTTAGGCCTCACGTTTTGCATATTGTAATTAAAATTGATATATTTACCATATTTGATATTGTTAGTGTTGGCATAAAACAAGGGATCATAAATTTCAGTGCACTGAAGAACTTCCACTTGCTTTCCAATTGGCTTTCTGAGCATTCACCACTCTTTCCTATTTTCTTTATTTTTTTTAGTTCATTTGAAACCTGAAAATTGAGTTACAGTGTGAATTATTGCTCAGCTCGTGGTAGGGGGGCCATGGTTCCTATTGATATTTATCAAAATATACATAACCTGATTCCTTAAATTGTGGATTTTCCTTTGGATCTCTTCTGCATCACAATCGTCAAATTTCTATGCAAATTCATAATAAGCTCTTTGTCGTTTTTCCCGATTCTTGTATAATTTATCCTTAACGTTCCATAGAAACTCTTTTTCTTCATACATATTTATCAAACTGAAAATTTCTTATTCTTACCACTCCCTCATTTTTTAAACGCACTAAACTTCAAACACACTAAACTAAAAACGCTAAATCTCAGCTCTTCCAACACTGACGGAAGACTGGAGCCTAGATCTCGAGAGCAAAATTGAACATATCGACTTGTGACATGGGCACTCTCCGATACCAGCACCGTCTAGTTACGGAGAGGGCTCTCAGGCTTATATACATTTGAGACTCTAGTCTCGAGGCTATTTTAGTCTCAAGTGGACACTTAGCATTGCAAAGCTGTTTCGGCCAGTCTGGCGCCAAATTTTACCGCGACGCGTTGCTCAGAATTTCGTTTCTCCATTTTCGTGACGAGCACCACCAACACACGACTACTCAACACGACACAGCAGGCGAACTAAACAAGCTAAAGCAATGGTAAATATATCAGTAGAGTGGGGAAGGATGCCGGGGAAGGTGAACGGAATCTCAAGGTGACAGGTTTACCACGAGCGCGGCAATAAAATCAGTCTCATTACTTAATTATTATTAGTACTAGAAAAACGGCGGTCGATCGATTTCTACGAATGGAGTGGGAAACGAAAAAAATCTTGACATCACAGATCGGACTTTGCCCATGAGATTTGTAGTAATCGAGCATTCTCATATGGAGAGAGCCCCCTTAAAGCCCTTTTAACTACGAAACTTTCATTAGATCACTAACTTTGCGCTTTTCCCAAAGTTGGATGATTCTAGCTTTAATATAATAGTTCCTGAGAAACTTGCGGTGACGCATGGACGAAGAGATAGACAGATACTGATTTTAAAAGGGTTTTGTAAAATTTTGCTACAAACCCCTAACAAAAGTATTTAGTCCAATCGATGTGATAATTTTCCCTCCAATAAGCATACAAAAGAATCCTCTTTCAAATTTCCTTCCTATGTTTAAGCTTTTTGACATATTCTATCCCGCGCAGGAGCCGCTTCCCGCTCCAGATTTAAGCAAACCGTCAGCCCTTCAACAGATGGCTCCGATATGCATTTGGATCCATTCAATGAAAAAAGCCAGACTTGACAATGTAAACATAAGGCAACCAATGCCAATTGCACTTAAGACACATCACGAATATTTATCCAGTTTGGCGGTTCCTGGACAATTGCTTTCAATGAGCATGAATAACGATTACAGAATTAGTCTACTGTGTAATGCGTATTCAACAAACCAGGAATATTTCTCACGACCAATGGCGCTGTGGACTAAATACATAAATTCAAAGGGAACCTCTCAAATGCCAGTCACTCCGTTGTCAATTGTTGCTCTAGATGGGTTGACTGTACATAGCCAGATGTCTTTGATGCATCACTTTGTAAGTCAAGTGATCAAACAAGCTCTACAACAACAGAACTTACAACAGCACATATTCTTGAAGATCAATATTGCGCTAGTCGCAAACGTAAAGATTGTAAAATAGAAAATGTTGTGGAAAATCTCAAGGCTGCAATCCAATCGATGAATGGCTATCATGAAACAGTCAAAGTCAAATCACAAAAGGCAACAAGTGGAGCGACATCAACGAAAGAAATCTCAAATTATAAGATTTTTGGCGCCAAGACGACAATGACGATGATGGTGGAACTGAAATATATGCAAATGGAATGATGCCAAATGTAGCGACAAACGCTTCATCGATCGAGATATCAGAGGATACATGTGATAGCCTACCTGACTGTGTAATCTTTACAACTAAAACCAACGACCAAATAACTAGTTCAGCTAACAATATATTCCTTCAAGCACCAGTTTTAGGCCTTAATGTTGACAAGTCAACAAACCTAGCGTCGTCGATTAAAATTAACAAAACATTGGAAGTTGAACCAATTTTCCCCCTATTCAATTGGCTACCATCAACTGAATGGTCAATTCAATAAAATTGTAACTTTGAAAAGTGCTTCGCTTGAATCCACCACTGCGATTATCTTGAGTACTGATTCGAATTCATGCGATAGCGTTGTAGTGGTTGATAAGCAGATCCCAAATGATGGCAACGGAATGAATCATTCAATGCTGCAGCAACAGCAGCAGCCACAGAAACAATCTCAGCCTCAAGCAAATCTCCAGCCGAGTATGCAGCCAAATCTGCAACAGCTGAGCAAGATAAACGGGAGCCGCAACAAAGATTGCGGTGGAAACCTGTTTAGGAGGAAAAAAAGGGGTAGACTGGGAGAGAAATGGAAATTGAGGAGATGGGAGGGTGACGAGTGTCGCTTACGGTGGATTTGGTGCGTATGACTCAAGAATGATAAAGGAAGATTCCGTTTATAATGAAGTGAAAAACTTATTTGTTTTGTTTGTTGAGGAGGATGAAAAGAAGCAAATCATTTAACCATGACGTTAGAACTATCTAATTTTCTCGCATTATGTTTGGTATGCGGGAGTGCCGTATTGTCCGCGGGTGAAAGAAAAACAAGAAATTAGTTCCAGGGAGTTGAGTGCGAACAGCAGGGGATTAGAGAACCTACGTACATCTAGTTCGGGTCGCCCTTTTCGTGAGTGGTGAAACACAAACGTGTTGTGTGCTGGTGTATACTTTAAAATTCCAATTGGAAAGATAAATAAGGGAGAGTAACAAGTGAAACTAGTATTGTTGAAGGAAAGGATTTCACATAATCCTGATTGGAAACTTTTGAAATCTGCCTGCAAAAGTTCACACGCTAAATCCCCACGAAGTGAACGTCGTCGTAGTGCACGCAGTAGTTGTCGGCCATTTGTCTCAGTGCCGCGCGAGGCTCGTCGTCGTTTTTTTTTTGTATGGTTTTCTTTGTGCGAAGAAGCACGTCCGTGCCGTTCCATTGCGCAAACGTTAGAAAAGATTCCCATGACAAGTGCGCGGTGCTCTACTTTGTTGCATGGTGCTTGCTAGTTCGCTGAAACGAAAGTCTCACTTGTTCGATTAAGTGGTAAAGCAGTCATTCGTTCCGTCTTGTTTGCATATTACACACAATGATAGTCTACTCCTTCACACGCACTTCTATTCAAAACCACTGGGGATATCGTAACCTGAAAGTTCTCCAAAGTGACCAACCGAAATTTTAATTGAATCTTCAGCTGATCGTGAAGAACCTCTTGCTCTGATAAAGTTCTATCGCCTTACAACTAATTATATGTACGTTTCCAAGCAATGTATCGTAAATTGCTGTCCCGGGATAGTTTTATGTTGCTATCGGAATTAATATATCGTGTCTGAGGGACCATCCTGACGTGAATTTCAATACTTTTCGCCTAATTGTCACTCTGTGTAACATAACCGCAATTCGAATAAGCAAATTTTTTCGAAGTTTATAGAAGGAATTCATCTGTTAATTAAGTAAGTAAGTACCCTTTTGATTGATGTCGATTTTTCTTTGATTTCCTTATATTTTTATATTTATACTAAATTTGTTTTATATCCTTTTTTTTCAATTATTTATATATACAGTTCCTTTTTCTAAAAACCTTTCAATATATGAATACATTTTTTATTAATTTTGTTGTAATACATATTTACATAACGCAGGATTTGGAATGAAAATTTCGCGAAAGCAAAGAGTGACATGTTTGAGTTATTAAATAAAATGGATTGTTAAATACGTATACCCTCCGGTCTTTCCGTTTTGACTTATCTGACCGGGTATAGGACCCAGTACGGTGGAAGGTTTTCCAAATCAAAAATGAGCCAGCCATCGGGCACGTTCCAACCTTCTTTTGTTTCAGGAACTCTCGCGGGTTGAGCATAGGGTTATGTGATTCGCTCACATTACTCTAGGATATAAATTGGTCATCGGTATATTTCTTTTCTGATGGGAAGGCTCATACAAGTTATGTTGTTTAAGTTTTCCACTCAGAAGGGAAATATATGGCCACTGCAACATTTATGGACCTTGATCCGGTTGGGCGGGTGTGAGGGGGCACCACCACCATCCGGTTATCCCACTCTTATTTGCAGGCCATGAGAATCGTCGGGTAACGCCGAGGTTACCCTAAGTCCGTTTGTTTTGGTTTGTTTCAACTTGTTCTTTGAACAAGCAATTCCTCCCTCTTTGTAGTTACCTACAATTTTTCGACTTCGGGCGCCTTTCTTCTGAGACCCGAGAATTCGTGAATGCGAAATTCTTTTGTAGTGGGTCCTTGTGCTGGGGGAATGAACCCGCCCCACGACACCACAATGCTAGCCTGCCGGTGCATTCACGCATCCCCAGACAAGGGCATTCTCATCGGATATCAATATCTTCCTTTGCCGAGGCAGCAGAGCATCGCTGCAGCCCTTTACGGAAATTGATACCTACCTTCACTACAGATTCGCCAAAGGGTCTAATTCCTTTATCATGTTAACACTCAAGATGATGGCTTTTTTTACCTTTATTTGTCCGAAGAATTACTGTTAGCAAATGTTACCATCAACGGGATAATAACTAGTTAAAGTCAACATAAATGACTTACAATCTACCAACTACATCATCCGGGCTACAATAAGAATCTTTTCAATAGCGCATTCATGCACTTCTTCACTAACATCTATCAATATTTCACCTTTTTCCTTACGTTGTCTAAAAATTATGGGAATCCCTTTGCATTGTAAACTATTCGCTTACAAGGAACAAATGAACATCTGTCTCGGCGTCTGACAATATAAGAAAACAGTTGCGAAAAAATGGCAAACACTTTTCCGAATGTAGAACAAGTTCCGCATAACCGATAGAAATGTTTATTCTTCGCGAAACAAATGTTTATTACTCCGATGTTTCCAGCTTGTTCTTTCATATGTGTACAATGAGTGCATATATGCTTACAAGGATTATGGAAACCCTTCCTCAGTTTTCCGACAATTCCAAATATTTTCCTGCATTTTACAAAGTTATACTCGTAAATGAAATATGTATGATCATGCTTGGAAAGTGGGTTATGTACAAGTATAATATCCTTAGGGATATAAAATGGATTGAAAATTGGCAAATAATGGAAAAGAAAGAAATCCAAAGTATTGTCGCGTGTTTTGGTTCGCGGCCAATAATTTTAATGTTCCGGGGAAGTGAAAACGCAATGTCTTTTAAATTAAATTTAAAGAGTTTATTTCAGTACTTAAAAGTGCACAATCACTTATTAATTATTTCACAATTTTAATTTTCACAATTAAAACTAAAACTTCCACTTGTCCATAAATTCCTATCGCAATTGTCTTCTAAAATCACTTCAATATTACTTGATCGCTTTTCAATTCACACTTCACACACTATCGCCGTGTTTACTATCGTGGTTGAATGAATGATCCCCCCATTCATTCAGCTCGCCTTTAGATAGGAGTCTAATCATTCAACCCGTTTCTCGTACATTGGCGAATGTTCGGCCGAGAGGTACGTGGTGGATTCGAGCAAATAAATGAATGGAGCAGTTACTCAATTCCAAATGTTGATCATGCTTGGTAGGTTCTCGTGGTTTCGAGTAAATCCATTTTGTTGATGTTCTAAATGGTTGTAAAAACAATTGCGACAGTAGCTCGCAGAATTCTTTGTACATGTAACACTGCCCCCACCTCAGTTCTTTTCGCTCCGAAAAGATGTGTCGCCAGTTGTAGTCAATTCTCCCTGAATGTAATATGGCGCAAGACGGTCCAGGTGCACGATTTTTATTTTGGCTCTTGGCTTACGATGTTCCTGTATTCGGTAAACGACGTCATTGATTCGCTTTGTAACTTGGTATGGTCCCTCCCAATTATGTTGCAACTTTGGAGACCTGCCCTTTCGCCGATGTGGGTTATATAGCCACACCAAGTCATCTTGCTGGAAGCCAACAGATTTTGCCTTTAGATCATACCTGGTCTTCATGCGGTTAGTAGCCGATTCGAGGTGTTTTCGCACTGTCCGATGTATCTGGTTCAACCGTTGCCTTAACTCACTTGCGTACTCCGAGATGGTTTGGGGTTTCTCGGGGGGTGTTCCGAACTTTATATCAGCCGGCAGACGAAAAGTCTTTCCAAAAATGACTTTCGCTGGGGCTTGGCCTGTCGATGCATGTTCGGCAGCTCTGTACGCCATCAAAAATAGTGGAATGTGTCGGTCCCAGTCCCTTCGGTTCTCGTCAACCATCTTGGCCAGGTGTTTATTGAGAGTGCCGTTGAAACGTTCGACCATTCCATCGGATTTGGGATGCAGCGGTGTTGACCTCTTTTTCCGTATTCCTAGCAGCTCGTACATTTCGCTAAAAGCTAGTGATTCGAAGTTTCGACCTTGATCTGAATGTAGTTCACAAGGTAGGCCGTACCTACTGACCCAATTTAACACTAGCTGTTCGGCTACAGTAGTTACCTTCTGGTTGGGAATGGGGTAGTCCTCGGGCCATTTGCTGAAATAATTGGCCACAAACAGTGTGTATCGATTTCCCCATTCGGATTCAGGAAAGGGTCCTGCGATGTCAACAGCAATCCGTTCAAACGTTACCCCCACGTTATAGGCTTGCATTTGTCCTCTCAGTCGTCGCTTTGGGCCTTTGACGGAAGCGCAAATTGTGCATCTGCGACACCAGTCCTCTACGTCTTCTCGAGCGTGGAGCCAGTAGAACCTTTCCCGCAATTTCGCTAAGGGTTGTTAACACCAAGGTGGCCTCCCGAGGATCCTTCATGCATTTCCTTAACCACATTGTGGATTCGGCTTTTGGGAAGTATAGTTTGCATCCTATAGGAGCTGCCATCCGCCGTTTTCCATTTCCGCTTGAGTATGCCACCCTCCACCTGAAGAGAGTTCCATTGTACCCAGGGCTGCGCCATCCATTGAAACGTCTTTCTACTCAGGTCGCCCAGTCGTCTCCTTCCATACGAGCAATGGTCCGATGTCTTCATCGGCTAGCTGGGCATTTCAAATCTCCTCCGCTGACCAACCTTCATCAAATTCGGCCGTTATCACTTGCAGATCAACGAACGGCTCCTTTTCTTCAATTCGTCGGCAGTGCTTGCTGTTAGCTGGACATGGATGACGAGGTAGGGCGTCAGAATTTCCATGAACTCTGCCCTTGTGAAGTAGTTGGGGGCTCACTAGGTCTGGTCGGATAGTCGATCGGGTTGCACCAGTGTCGCTTGTTATAGTGCAATGTTCTTCATTAAGTTGACCCGGAAGGCATAAGTCTGCTTCTCCACGATGTTACCTTGACACGGTGATGGGAGTGCTAGGGATGTCGGTCCTCCTGGCCAACGTCCGCCCCACGAAGTTGTCCCCTCCAGTTTAATGGGCTTCCATTCTAGGCTCCTGACGCGGTCTAGATCTCCACCATCTTGGGCAATACCTCCGTTTCCTTCACTTCTTGCAGTCTCTTTGCAGGTACCCCTTCTCACTGCAATCCCAGCATCTAGGCGCGCCATTTACCTGCGGCTCTCGCTCAATTTCCACGCGCTCACACCTGCACTCATCTGCCACTACCTCACGGAACCGGGCAGTAGTCCGACTCGCATTTTCACTTCCTCGAAGTTTAGACTATAAACCAATGCGTCCTTAACAGTTTGCTTTTGAGCTAAACGCACGGCTTGTTGCAGTTCCTAGTCCTTTAAGGTGCTGATGAATGCTTCTGTTGCTGCGTCATCTTCATGTTCTGGGTCGTACGCTGGGTAAGCCAAAAGTTCCAGTCACTCAATGTCTTGGCCTAGCTGCTGCAAGGTTTCACCAGACTTCTGCATCCGATGCCGTAGCTGTGCCCAATAAATCTGCTTCAGATGGTCGTCCTCATAACGCATGTCCGGCGCATTCATTATAGCAGCCGGATTTGAGTGCAACTCAACGGGGAAAGCCTGAAAAAGCTCGGCAGCTGGGCCCCTTAGAGCAAGAATTAATGCAGTTGCTCATTCCAGTGATTCATCCTAGCGGCGGCTTCAAACTGGATTTTGTAAATACTCCAGACCGTTTGCCTATCGAATATTGGTGCTTGCACATTTCTGGATGTGCATTGCGCTGCGGTTATAAGTGAGGCTGGTGAGGTGGTTACTACTGCCTTCGCTGCTTCCAATTCTTTTTTCACTTTTCCCATCTCATGGTTCATTCTCTCTTCGACCTGGCTGACCTTTTCCTCGACCTGGCTGACCTTCTCCTCGACCTGGCTGACCTTTTCCTTGACCTGGTCAACCTCTTCCTCGACACCTTTAATTTGTTTGTTCAGATGGCCGAGCTCCGCTTTTATTTCGGTTAGCTGTTTCTCCAGCTTCTGCGTGATGTTTGCCTTGATTTCGATCGCTTGTTGGTCCAGCTTCGCAGTTAAATTAGATGACTGTTTACTTAGCTTCGCAGTCAGACTGGATGATATCAGCATTAACAGTTGCATTCGCGCATTTTCTGGCTCCTTTGATTTGGGTGTTTCTACTTCTCCACCTTCTGCGCCTTTTTCCGCATCAGAGAGCTCACCCGAATCCAGATTCATGCCTTCCGACTCGATTGCGTCACGCAAGCGTGCAATCAGTATGGCCTTTGTACCTTGTGTGGCCAGCTTCCGCTGTTCCAACTCCTCCTTGAGCTCCGATATGGTCAATTGATCAATTTTTAGATGAAAGTTTCCTGGCATTTTTATTGTTTCGCTTATTTTTCCACCAGTTTCCACGTTACATTTCACAATTGTGCATTTTTTTAGGGTTTTGTTAAATAATTTTACAAAACCCTTCTAAAATCGCGTCCTGTCTGTCCGTCCGTCCGTCTGTCTGTCTGTCCGTCCGTCCGTCCGTTCGTCCGTCCGTGTGTCACAGCAGTTTTTCTCGGAAACTACTTAAGCTAGAAGCATCAAATTTTTTACGTAGGTGTAAAGTGGTGATCTCTTCAAAGTTCAACTACTAAAAAATTTTATAAGGTATTTAAGGGGGGTCTCCCCATGTAGGGGAGTGACCCCCCGAAAAAAAAATTTCATTGAAGGTAGCCGATATGGGTTAGTTTGGCAAAGTTTGCTTCGATGGGGGCACAGGGAGGGGCAATACACGAAAAATTTGTGTTCGCGATTGGACACCTTCCATCCGAAAAATCTGAAAAAAATCAAGAATGCAGGCCTTGATGAGTACAACAACAACAAATACGTGAGAAGTCGCAATTCACTCAACTTTGTTAGTAATAGTATGATTTATCGATTTTATATTTTCTTGAATAAAATCTTAACGGTACCCTTAAATTCTATGAAATTCAGTACACAGATGTCTATTTATAAGATTGATTAACTCTGCAAGTTTCATAAAGATTGCATCATATTTAGCGAAGTTATAGTGGTTTGAATTTTCCTGTATTACTATGGAACAATATGCGCTGCATGTATTACTATGGCAACATATGGCTATGGAACAACATGCGCTTTTTACCGACTCAAACACTACATTTTTGCTAGGATTTGCATGAAAATTTCAGGAATGATAGGTGTCATGTATATCTTTGAGAATCAGTTCAGTAATCGTAAAACAAAATAGTGGCTGTTTTAAATGTGAAGATTGAATAATTTTGAGTTATTTTTTCCCAACTTCAACGTTTAACTTGCATGCTTTGAACACTTGATTCAATTTAATGAATGACTGAAGATGAGTGCCCACAATTAATACTCATAAGTGAAGCAAGTCAAGGAGGCGGGAGGGAGCTTCTAACAAAAGGGCTTTGTAACAACTCTAGGATTCGAAAAAATTGGCTATTAATCTATGATAACAGTACAGGAGAGTGGCTCCTGAAGATAAAAATTCATCAAACGTAGCCGATATGAGTATGAAATGAAGGTTTTCATGGGAGCTTTTCAAAACAGTTCTTAAACTGTCAGTTTTTGCTTCAGTGGGGGCACAGGGGGGAAATACATGAATGGACATCTGAAATAATTATCAAGGGAGATATTTATGAGTATAACAATAACAAAAACCTCAGAAGTCGAAATTCGTTCAACTTTGTTAATAATAGTATGATCCTCGAATATCATAGTTTCTCCAATAAAATCGTCATTGACATGCTTCTTGACTTTATTCAATCTGGTGACTGCATTTTGAAAATTGAATGCAAAACCCTTCTGACATGAGCGTAGGTCTGTTTACCCAACTTGTTTTATTCTATGTTTTAAAGTTTTTCACTTTCAAAATTTTCTATCCCACTTCTGACACCGCTGTCACGTGTTTTGGTTCGCGGCCAATAATTTTAATGTTCCGGGGAAGTGAAAACGCAATGTCTTTTAAATTAAATGAGTTTATTTCAGTACTTATAAGTGCACAATCACTTATTAATTATTTCACAATTTTAATTTTCACTATTAAAATTAAAACTTCCACTTGTCCATAAATTCCTATCGCAATTGTCTTCTAAAATCACTTCACTATTACTTGATCGCTTTTCAATTCACACACTATCGCCGCGTTTACTATCGTGGTTGAGTGAATGATCCCCCCATTCATTCAGCTCGCCTTTATGTAGGGTCTACCTATTCAACCCGTTTCTCGTACATTGGCGAATGTTCGGCCGAGAGGTACGTGGTAGATTCGAGCAAATAAATGAATGGAGCAGTTACTCAATTCCAAATGTTGATCATGCTTGGTGGGTTCTCGTAGTTTCGAGTAAATTCATTTTGTTGATGTTCTTAATGGTTGTAAAAACAATTGTGACAGTAGCTCGCAGAATTCTTTGTACATGTAACAGTATGAAAAAGAACTTTGCCAAGCATACAGATGATGCTTAAGATATTTTACTACTGCTGATGAAGGAAACATCGTATCATATTTGACGTAAAAAAGCGAGTTGTTTTCATAACGAGTGCGATATGACTGCCTTCGAGGGGAAGAGAGAAAGTCAAGCGAACTAAAATATGGAGCAATCTCTTTAGTAAGGGCATAATGAAAATGATTGCAAACGTCAAGCCTTTTCCATTTCCAACTGACCCAAATAATAATTTTATGCAAAATATTCCTGAGCTATACTCGTATATCCTGGTCGTTAAAAAGTCAAGCGATAATCAGCCAGGATAATTTGTACTATAAATCATCTCTAGTTCTTATGATTGTGCATAGCTTCGTACATTTACTCGTATGTGACCATAAGGAGAATCGTGAAATCCATTTTTCAAGTGAAATCCCCATTACAGCAAATGATATGTCATGTCGACATTTCAATTAACGTTTATGCAATGGGAGGGCATTCAATTGGGCGAGGAAAGTTTTAAACGGCCAACACATTCCCGTCCATTATGAATGCACTCACGCTCTCTCTCTGCAGTACCATACCTAATTATAAGGCTCATAATGGCAAGCACCAGCTTCATATGTTTGCATCGAATGAAGTAGTGAACATACGGAGAAACAAAGGAGAGCGGAGAGTGCCAGATCCTGAATTATCATATGGGCAAAGCAAAAGTCAACCACTGGAACAGTTTCCTAATGACTGGTTCGTATTATGTGACGCTGAACAGCCGTTAACTCATGCATGGACTGAGACATCAGCCTTATTATGCAAATACAAATTTAATGAACGTTTTGAAATCCTCGCAAATGCAGTAAATATTGTGCTTGCTGACTTTTCATCTAAAATTCAACTAAACCATTATCATCTCTTCATGTCGTTCGTCGGATAGAATATATGAGGTAAACTATGTATATGCTAATGAGTAAAATTCAACGAGTTGTGATAACCATTTTGGTAACCACGCAAATCAAATAGGATGCTTGTTTGTGGAGTGGGGATAGAAAACTTGTTGAACTTTAAAATCCTCGCTGGTAGCACTAGACGGAAACGTAAATTTCTCGTAAGTACTGAAAGATAATGATAAGCAATTATGCTGTTAACTGGATCATATGTAAGAAAGTTAAAAGATTCTGTTTTTTTGTTAGCAACCATTTAATGCGAACATAAATACGTAGCGATTCGAATTTTAATAGCATAAAAGTCACCAAAGAGAAATTAAGCTTTTTTTTTTTTATTTTATTTATATCCATTTTACAGAAAAATTTCCAATTACAAAATAGATTCAGAAAATGAAGTAAGAAATTACCATTTATCAAAATAACAATTCAATAATTATGAAAAGAAAACGCAATTGAAAATTACATGTTAAGAATTCTCCGTAGGTTGGACTTGAAAATTCCAAGCGATTCCAAAGGAGGACCAAGCTGAAGGTATTCATGGTCACGGACGAGTCGGACCAATGGCGAATAGAAATAAATATCTGTCCGTGCAAAAGGAATGGAGTAGAACTGGGTAGATCTAGTGTTAGATGGAGGACGTATGCAAATAGCATCTTGAACATTTGATGATAAGTAACCCCGAATAAGCTTGAAGAGCAAACATTGGTCGAGGTATTGTCGCCTCACCTCTAAGGAAGGGATGCCAAGGTAGATAAGACGATCATGATAGGAACGGTAAGCTAGTTTGAATTTATAAAAAAGCGAGCGAGTAAATTTTCTCTGTACGGATTCAACCGCGTACAAAAGGTATGTGTGATGGGGAGACCATAGTTGACATGCGTATTCTAAAATAGATCGCACGAGTGAGATATATAGGCGGACACATGTTTGGGTGCTAAAAGAAATGTGTGAACAACGCAGAACAAAGCCCGCGATTCGAGCTGCCCTGGATGTCATATGTGCAATATGGTGGTCGAATTTGAGCTGTACATCAAACATCACACCTAGATCCTTAAAGTGATCAACTGATGAAAGTATAGACCCACCAATCGAATAGTCGAAGCTAAGAGGATTATGTTTATTAGAATAACGCATATGGAAACATTTAGGAACGTTAAGCGCAAGACGATTGACTTGACACCATTCGTCCAATAAACTGATGTCATTTTGGAGTGCCAAGCAGTCATTCGTCGAGCGAATGATTCTAAAAATCTTAAGATCATCGGCATAGAGGAGGCATTCGGAGGTAAAACTACTGGGAAGGTCATTGATGAAAAGGTTGAATAGGAGTGGGCTTAGGATAGAACCCTGAGGTACGCCGGAAGTTGGGGAAAAGGGGGCAGAGGAGAAACCGTTCCAAATTACAGAGCAAGAACGGTTGAGGATAAAGGAACTGATCCATGCAAGGAGGTGACCGGATATTCCATATCTACTGAGTTTGCTAAGTAATGTTTGGTGGTCAATGCTATCGAACGCTTTGGCAAAATCAGTGTAAATCACATCGACCTGGCACCTGGAGTCTAACGCAAGGGCTACGAAGTTGGAGAACTCGAGCAGATTAGTAACTGTTGAACGGCCCTTTATGAACCCATGTTGCTTAGCGGAGAGATAAATATGGAAGGCCTCGTAAATTCGTGATTGGACGATTCTCTCTAAAATTTTGCCAAAAGATGAGAGAAGAGATATTGGCCTATAATTGGAGACGGAACTACGCTCACCGGATTTATGGATTGGAAAAATATTGGCACGTTTCCATGTATCAGGGAAAACGCCCGTGGAGAGACTCAAATTAAATATTAATGCAAGAGGAAAACTAAGAGAAGAGCATAGCGATTTTATGAAGAAGTTAGGAAGGCCATCAGGTCCAACAGATCCGCTTGTATCTATCGAGTTGATGATATCTTCCATTTCAGAAGAGCTGGTTGAGATAGAGCTGAAATCAAAATGGGGTGGATTGCCAGAGTTGGAGGAATTAGGAGAGGAGGATTTGAAATTGGATGAAAAAAAAACGGCAAAGAGATCGCATATGTCCTGATCATTAGTGGCAGTTTTATCAAGCAAAGATACTGAATTAGGGAGATTCTAGGAAGATTTAAGGGACTTAACATAAGACCAAAACGGTTTAGGGTTATTGGAGGAGAAGGATGTTTCAATGGATTTGTAATAGGCAAGCAGAGCATAAGATATGGCTTTTTTGGCATCCGCTCGAAGAAGTTTGTACCTTATAAGATCAATATTGGAGCCCGATCGAAGATAGATTTTTCGGGCTTTGTCTTTTACATGTAATACTTTTGCAACTTCAGCATTGACGTTTATGACTTGGTGCACGAAAGTGCATGTGTCCGCCTATATATCTCAAAAGAGAAACCCAATCAATGCTCGCGAGAGTTGATTCTATGCTTTTGTAGTCTGCTTTAAAGAAGTTAAAACGACGAGGGTTTGTTTTCCGATGCGAGCGTATTGAATGCATCGATAATTGCATTTCTAAGGGAGGATGATGAAGATCCGGAGTAACATATGGTGTCATTGCTAAGGAAATTGGACTGACGGTGGAGGGATTATTTGAAAAAATGAGGTCGAGAATTTTTCCGTTAGTATTTGGCACAGAATTAAGTTGGGTTAGGGAGCATAGGGATAAAAAGGACGAAAGAGCGATAGAAGCTTCATTAACTGAGGATATAGAAGAGTTTTCCCAGCATATCGATGGCATGTTGAAATCACCACAGATGAAGAATTGCAGAGATGGCTTTGCATTATTTATAAATAAAGCAAGTTCATTAAACAGCCGTTCATAAGAACGAAGTGGCGAATTACAGGGAACATATAGACATAAGACGCAAACTCGAAGACTGGGAGATAAGTTTATTTGGATTGCGATACTTTCAACAGGTAAAGAAATGTTCAAATCGGAGCAACGTGAAGACTGAAGACTACTGTTGACTGCTATGAGCACACCTCCGCCGTCTAATTTACCAGTTAACCGTCGGTTTCTATCTTGTCTAAAGACAACATGAAGAGAAAGGATCTCTTCATCCGTAAAATCGCCTGTAAGCCAAGTTTCCGAAAAACAGATAATATCATCATTGGCAATGTAAGAAGCAAGATTAATTTCATTCAGCTTGGTCCTTAGACCGCGAACATTTTGATAAAAGACGTTGAGAGAGAATGACGAGTCAGAATGATTTAGTCTTTCCGACGAGACTTTCCGGAGGGACGAAAATTTTTTCGAGGAGTCTGTTCAAAACGCTTTACTAAAATACCGGGTGGCCAAAAGTCTAGGTTAAGCAAAAATGAAAGGTTTGCCGGAACCGTTAACTTGAAAGAGCCTACAACACGATTAGGGCGGTCGTCACGTGTAAGTTTAATCAAGTCCAAAAACTGCGGAGAATGGTCTAATCTAGCAGTAATATATAATTTTAATTCCTCGATAGATGTGTCCGCGGCTACACGAGAAATCAGTAGCGATAATGGTGGCGAGACGATTCTGATTGAGGGAAGACCCACTGAAGTACCGTTATTTGCATTGTTACTGCTCCTTAGAGATTGGTCATCAGTAGATTGTTGCGCATGGCTAAGATTCGGAGGCTGCGGAAGAGCATCGTGTATATGTTTGCTCGTGTTCCGAGGATGATGGCCCAACGATTGGGTGTTGATATTCTGGGTGATGTTATTGACGTCCGGTACAGAAAGGTTCTTTCCCTGCTTAACAGATTGGGTAGATTTGCTTCTCGTAGTACGTGTCGTCACAGGGGAGTAAGCACATGAAGCGATCGGTGATTTTGACATGCAGCTAGACTCCGTCATATCCAAATTATCACATGAAGATAAAGGCAGAGGGTTTGATAGGCTACGATTAAATGGAACCATAATCGGTAATAGCGGCTGATCTTCAATATCGTCAGTCGATAGGAGTTGTGCAATTTCATCCTCAGCATTTTTAAGCATATCTCTTAATGCATGTACCGAAGAGGAAAGCGTATCTACAGTGGCTTTTGCTTTACGCAATCTGGTTACGTAGGCAGCTACATTATACTTTCTGCATTTATGGCAATACCAGTAGACACCAGTATCACTCTTCATAATTGCGTCAGCGGTGGGGCCCGACAAATCCATGCACTTAGCATGAAACGGCAATCCACAAAAGCCGTAGCAGGTGACAAACGTAGTTTTGTTGTTTTTGTCGATACAGCTGCGTGCTGCGCAACTTGCCATGATGCCGAAGTTAATATTAATAAAGTTAATATTAATAAAGTAAAAAGCCAACTTACGTATACGATCAGTTTAACGATGTACGTATATAAAAGTTTCAGTTGCACTGCACAGTATATAATTGAACTAAACTGGTTTGGGTCTATGTTAGATTAGGCGTTTACCCGGTGTAAGGAAATAACGAATATAATGTGTTGTGGGCATTAAACTCACTTCCAAATCCAGCGCAGACAACAACCATAAAGTACTAATAGGATCTATTGCACAGTACGAAATCAAGTTAATTGGGGCGGTTCACTCTTAGGTGGCGTTGACACTTGACAAGAATTTAGGAAAAATGTAAATAATGTCTTTGTCTTTAAGTACAAAATGGAAAAAAAGACACAAAAGCACTGTCACTTAATTAATGAAGCACACCACTTTAAAGTACAGCGACTAAGCATTGAACCATGCAAGCAAGTATGAAAATAATCGCGAGTAGACACTAGGAAAGAACGTTGAAAGCACAGCGAGTGTGAACACGTCAGATATGTCGAAACGCAATTACTCTTAACTTTTCCTGCTAATAGTATCAACAAGCACATTTTAGGTAAGTTTCTCGAGAGAAAATTTTTTGACCAAAGTGTAGCTCCGATTTGGATGAAATTTGGGATAGAGGTTCATTGAACTATGTGATGAATCTCAAAATAAAAATCGAAAGTCGGTCTGGCTGAAACAAAACGGTGGTCGCTCAAAGGTTCAAAAACGTGCAAAAGTTCGTTTGTATAGTTATTACCAAACTTTTCAACCGATGTTGATGAATTCCAGTACTTTGATAAAAACTATAAGTATCTAAAGAACTATGTTAAAAACAAGTTGGGTAAACAGACCTACGCTCATGTCAGAAGGGTTTTGCATTCAATTTTCAAAATGCAGTCACCAGATCGAATCACATCAAGAAACATGTCAAAGACGATTTTATTGGAGAAAATATGAAATACGAAGATCATACTATTATTAACAAAGTTGAACGAATTTCGACTTCTGAGGTTTTTGGTATTGGTATACTCATAAATATCTCCCTTGATAATTATTTCACATGTCCAGCCGCGACGGAGGAAACACATTTTTCATGTATTTACCCCCTGTGCCCCACTGAAGCAAAAACTGGCAGTTTAACAACTGTTTTGAAAAGCTCCCATGTAAACTTTTATTTCATACTCATATCAGCTACGTTTGATGAATTTTTTTTTTCAGGGGCCACTCTCCTGTACTGTTATCATCGATTCATGGCCATTTTTTCGCATCCTAGAATGGTTACAAAACCCTTTTGCTAGGAGCTCTCTCCCGCCTCCTTGACTTGTTTCACTTATAAGCATTAATTGTAGGTACTGATCTACAGTCATTCATTAAATTGAATCAAGTGTTCAAAGCATGCACCTTAAACGTTGAAGTTGGGAAAAAATAACTCAAAATTATTCAATCTTCGCATTTAAAACAGCCACTTTCTTGTTTTACGATTACTGATACCATCAGCTCAACCGATTCTCAAAGATATACATGACACCTATCATTCCTGATAGGTGATTTTCATGCAAATCCTAGCAAAACTGTAGTGCCTGAGTCGGTAAAAAGCGCGTGTTGTTTCATAGCCATATGTTGCCATAGTAATAAATGCAGCGCATATTGTTCCATAGTAATACGGGAAAATTAAACCGCTATAACTTCGCTGAATATAATTCAATCTTTATGAAACTTTCAGAATAGATCAATCTTATAAATAGTCATCTGTGTACTGAATTTCATTGAATTTAAGGGCACCGTTAAGATTTTATTCAAGAAAACATAAAATCGATAAATCATACTATTACTAACAAAGTTGAGTGAATTACGACTTCTCACGTATTTGTTGTTGTTGTACTCACCAAGGCCTACATACCTGATTTTTTTCATATTTTTCGGATCACAGGTGTCCAATCGCGAGGGGGGGGACACAAATTTTTCGTGTATTTCCCCTCCCTGTGCGCCCCTTGAAGCGAACTTTGCCAAACTAAGACCTGTTTTGAAAAGTTTTCATCAAGACCTTTCATTTGATACCCATATCGGCTGCCTTTAATGAAATTTTTTTTCGGGGGTCACTCCCCTATATGGGGAGACCCCCCTTAAATACCTCATCAAATTTTTTAGTAGTTGAACTTTGAAGAGAGCACCACTTTACACCTACATACAAAATTTGATGCTTCTAGCTTAAGTAGTTTCCGAGAAAAACTGCTGTGACACACGGACGGACGGACGGACGGACAGACAGACGGACGGACAGACAGGACGCGATTTTAGAAGGGTTTTGTAAAATTATTTTACAAAACCCTAAAAATTAGAGGTCAGGTCTATAAAAACAAAATGGCAGCTAGTTCGATGTATGTGAAATTTATTCCAAGATAGAAAATATTTAGATCTAAATATTTTATCATTTTGGTGAGTATTTATGTGGAAGTTTAAAAATGGAGGTAATTCAGATATGGGGTTATGGATAATTGTACTATACTGAGTTCTTGTACCGTGCAAAAAATTATCAAAATCGGATAAAAAATAAACAAGTCAAAAATTTAAAGCTTAGTATTTTAGCTGCCAGTTACAGTAAACATTGAATACTTTGCTCTGTCTAGAGTGAAACTCCGGTCTGAACGAGATTTGGCACCTTAATTGATAAGACCCAAGGACACAAACATTATAAAAAATCCAAAATGAAATGCTCCCACCCAAAATGGCGGCTCCCAAAGGTCAGAAAGCAAGCTTAATTCGCAACTGAAATAATTAATATTTGTCATGGAAACGTTTTTAATGACTAAACTTGGAAGCATTTATACAACAGACCATTTTTAGGGTATTTTCAGATATTTTTACAATACCTTACTAAAATCGCGACCTCCCTGTGCGTCCCGTTTGTCCGTCTGTCTGTCCGTGCGCCACAGCAAGTTTTCTGGTAAACCCCATACGAGTAAAGTAGAGTGATGAAACTTGTTGCTCCCTCAAAAGTTACAGTGTAAAAAAAAATATTTTAAGTTGCTTGAGGAGGGGGGGGGGGGGGTCTCCCTATATAAACGAGTGACTCCTAAATATGTTTTTTATTAAAGGTCCCTAATATGCGTGTCAAATAAAAGGCTTTGGTGAGGACATTTCAAAACAGGTCGCAAACAAGAGGCATCTGCAAATAGGCGTACAGAGTAAGGGGGAATGTACGAACAATTGTTGTCCTACCCCCTTGCAATTGAAAATTTTTAAACAGGAAATCTAAAAAATCACGAAAGTAGGTCTTTATGAAAACAAGACCAACAAATATCTCAGAAGTTGAAATTCGATCAACTTCGTTGATATTGGTACATTTCACGAATTTTACGTTTTCATCCATAAAATTGAAGGAGGAGAGGAGATGTAGTGCTAAGAAGTAGGACACTTCTTAGCACTACAGCTCCTCTCGGGCCTGCGCTTCTTGCAACTGTCTCGGTCTATTAACCGCGTCACCCAAAATTTGAAATCAGAGCAGCGATAAACTGTCCATCGACTGAGTCAGACCAGCGTTTCCTCGGTTTCCCCACTGGCCTCCGGCCTCCACTTCTCCAAACGAAAACCTTTTTAGGTATCCGTTGTTCGTCCAAACGATGTGGCCAGCCCATTCCAGCTTTCGCAATCGTACAATCGTTGAGACCTCCGTTTCGTCAAAAAATTTCGTACACCTCATGGTTGTATCGAATTCGCCATTGGTCCCCGTCTAGCTTTTCTCCGATTTTTCGCCTCAGGTCCCGTTGCCCAAAGGCGTTCAATATATTTGCGGATGCTTGGGTTAGGGTCCATGTTTCACATGCATAGCATAACACAGGTCTTATCACAGATTTGTATACTTGGAGCTTTGTTTTCCTGTGTATGCTGCTGGTCTTCAAGATTATCAATACTGAATAAATTATTTTATTTGCGGGCTGTATTCTTCGGCGTACTTCGTGTCTTTCATTAGCGGTTCTTGTCATGTTGGTACATAGATGCACAAATTTGCTAAGATTTTCGATACCGTATCCGCTAAGTATGATATTTTGTGTATTTGAGGTAGTTTTCCTCGACTGCGTCATGAGCTTTGTTTTACTAATTTTGCTTCGGTGTCGAGTTTCAAGAAGAGTTCTTTGGCAGTTGTTGATGACCGTGACAAAATGTTGATGTTATCCGCATAGGCTACTACTTGCCTCAACTTGTGTGGTAATGTACCTCGTGTATCGACAGATAGCCTCCTTATGATGTACTCCAGAGCCAAATTGAATAGCAATGTGGCCAGCCCATCCCCTTGTTTTAGTCCGATACTAGTGTCAAAGGAATCGGTGAGTTGGTTATTGATGCGGACTTGGGAGGTCGTCGACGTCATTGTCATTTGGTAACATGGACTAATTTGGCTGGGATGCCAAAGCAAAGCATTATTTGGTACAGTACCTTATGATCAATACTGTCGGATACTTGCTTAAAGTCCTCGAAAATTTTGTGTACGTCTATGTTGAAATCCCAGCAGTTTTCAAGTACCTGCTTGACTGTGAACGATTGGTCTTTCGTCGATTTATCTGCTATAAAACAACCTTGATACTCTCCAATAATACTGTTGGCGTATGGTCAGATTTTATTTTCTAAAATCTTTGGGAATATTTCGTACGCCGTACAAAGTAGTAATATGCCTCTTTCATTTTCGAATTATAGCTTGCCACCTTTTTTGTGGATAGGAAATACAATTGTTTGGCTCCACTCCTTTGCATATGTTCTACTAGCTAAATGTACTGGATGACTTTGTAAGTAGCTTTGTGAACACTACTGCCACCATATTTGATGAGCTCCACTGGAATCTCATCTATGCCCTACGCTTCACTATTCTTTTGGGCTTTGGAACAAACTACATCCAGGGTTAGTGGGGCCAATGGAAGCTCTTCACAGACATCTATAGGCTCCAATGTCTTGGAGCTGTGAGGAAAATTCAGAAGGTTCTTGAAATATGATGCCCATCTTTCCTTGATCTTGGATTCAACAGCGATGATATTGGCGATGTCATCACGACATAGCGCGGTTTTTGGCTGATAACCATGTTTCAGGCTTTTCACTTCGTTCTATGCTTGTCTTTTGTTGTTGCCCGCTAAACTTTTATCTATACTTCTGAATTGGTCGTCATAGTATTATTTTTTTTCTTAATTCTAATTATCTTATTCGCTACTCTTTTGAGATTTTCATGGTGTTCTCTCTTGGTTCTGGTTTCCCTACCTATGTAGCCTTTGTATGCCTGATTCTGTTTATCCAACGCATTCTGGTACTCATCATCGAACGAATCATTTCTCTTGCACCGGGCTTAATTGTAATCACCTTAGCATCTCAAAATTATAATATATGAATTGAGATATCAATTTTCTTAAATTTATGTTAACTTCAAATGGCAACGCAAATCAAAGTACACATACAGGGTTTTCCAATAAGAGGGGTTATTTTGATATTAAAAGCAAAATACCATTTTTTAGGGTTTTGTAAAATAATTTTACAAAACCCTTCTAAAATCGCGTCCTGTCTGTCCGTCTGTCCGTCTGTCTGTTTGTCCGTCCGTCCGTCCGTCCGTGTGTCACAGCAGTTTTTCTCGGAAACTACTTAAGCTAGAAGCATCAAATTTTGTATATAGGTGTAAAGTGGTGATCTCTTCAAAGTTCAACTACTAAAAAATTTTATAAGGTATTTAAGGGGGGTCTCCCCATGTAGGGGAGTGACCCCCCGAAAAAAAATTTCATTGAAGGTAGCCGATATGGGTATCAAATGAAAGGTCTTGATGAGAACTTTTCAAAACAGGTCTTAGTTTGGCAAAGTTTGCTTCGAGGGGCGCACAGGGAGGGGAAATACACGAAAAATTTGTGTCCCCCCCCCCCTCGCGATTGGACACCTTCCATCCGAAAAATCTGAAAAAAATCACAAATGTAGGCCTTGATGAGTACAACAACAAAAAATACGTGAGAAGTCGCAATTCACTCAACTTTGTTAGTAATAGTATGATTTATCCATTTTATGTTTTCTTGAATAAAATCTTAACGGTACCCTTAAATTCAACGAAATTCACTACACAGATGTCTATTTATAAGATTTATTTATAAGTTTCATAAATATTGCATCATATTCAGCGAAGTTATAGCGGTTTGAATTTTCCTGTATTACTATGGAACAATATGCGCTGCATGTATTACTATGGCAACATATGGCTATGGAACAACATGCGCTTTTTACCGACTCAGACACTACAGTTTTGCTAGTATTTGCATGAAAATTTCAGGAATGATAGGTGTCATGAATAACTTTGAGAATCGGTTGAGCTGATGGTATCAGTAATCGTAAAACAAAATAGTGGCTGTTTTAAATGCGAAGATTGAATAACTTTGAGTTATTTTTCCCAACTTCAACGTTTAAGGTGCATGCTTTGAACACTTGATTCAATTTAATGAGTGACTGAAGCTGAGTACCTACAATTAATACTCATAAGTGAAACAAGTCAAGGAGGCGGGAGGGAGCTTCTAACAAAAGGGCTTTGTAACAATTCTAGGATGCGAAAAAATTGGCTGTTAATCGATGATAACAGTACAGGAGAGTGGCCCCTGAAAAAAAATTCATCAAACGTAGCCGATATGAGTATGAAATGATAGCTTTCATGGGAGCTTTTCAAAACAGTTCTTAAACTGTCAGTTTTTGCTTCAGTGGGGGCACAGGGGGAAAATACATGAAAAATGTGTTTCCTCCCTCGCGAATGGACATCTGAAATAATTATCAAGGGAAATATTTATGAGTAGAACAATAACAAAAACCTCAGAAGTCGAAATTCTTTCAACTTTGTTAATAATAGTATGGTCTTCGAATTTCATAGTTTCTCCAGTAAAATCGTCATTGACATGCTTCTTGACTTTATTCAATCTGGTGACTGCATTTTGAAAATTGAATACAAAACCCTTCTGACATGAGCGTAGGTCTGTTTACCCAACTTGTTAATATAAATGATCGGATATTTATCTCATTATAAAGAAGAAAGTATGCCGTTAATAGTGGCAAATAACATAAGGCTAATGACCACCACGATCACGCTTACAGGACCATATCCTTTTCATGAAATTTTCAATAACCAAATCGCAATGTGACTGCCCTATGCCCTCGATAGTCTCAAGAACCCCTTCTTTGAGGTCTTGAATCGATGCTGGGCTGTTAGCGTAGACCTTATCTTTCACGTGGCTCCAAAGGAAGAAGTCGCAAGGTGTTGAATCAAAAGATCTCGGTGGCCAATTGTGATCACCTCTTTGCGAGATAACACGGTCCGGAAATTTTTCCCGTAAAAGATCAATGGTTTCGTTGCTTGTGTGGCCCGTAGCGCCGTCTCGTTGAAAGTAAACGTTGTCCAGATCAATACCATCCAATTCCCACCATAAAAAATCATTAATCATCTCTCGGTAGCGCAATCCATTCACGGTAACTATTGCTCCAGCCTCATTTTCGAAAAGTAAGATCCAATGACTCCACTGGACCATAAACCACACCAAACAGTCACACGTTGAGGATAGAGAGGCTTTCCAATAATAATTCTTGGGTTTTTCGAGCCCCAGATGTGACAATTTTGCTTGTTGATGAAGCAACCAAGGTGGAAATGGGCCTCATCACTCAAGATGAGTGATCATTATCATGCATTTCAAGGACCCAATCAGCAAAGACACGACTTGTTGATGATCGATCGATTTGAGTTCTTGTGTTAATTGAATTTTATAAGCCTTAAGACCCAAATTTTTATGCAAAATACGGTGCAATGACGTTTGTGGAATGCCTAATTCCAAAGAACGACGAGAAATGGACAAATCTTGGGTTTCTTCAACACTTTCGGCTAAAGCAGCCATATTCTCAGCTGTTCTTGAGTGACATGCACGGGTTTTATTCTTTGCATCACTAAGTTATCCCAATAACTCGAATTCTTCCACCAGTTTCTGTATTGCGGTCCGACAAGGTGCTTCACGACGACCCAAAATTGTTCGAGTTTTACGAACCGTCTCTGCCAAATTTTCACCCTTTTTATAGTGAATTTGAATAATTTCAATGCATTGTTGAAGCGTGTATCGTTCCATTTTTATTAATGGCGTAGTTTCTTTTTATCAAATGTTAAAAAATTACAGCTTGAAAAGTGACATCTACCGAAATCGCGGGCTATTCAAAATAACACCTCTTATTGGAAAACCCTTTATAACCAATATACCGGTTTCGAATTTCACTCAACCTGCACCATTCAGGTGCCACGACGCCGCATTCAGTAGCAAAACAATAGTGCTCCCAGATTATGTATACTTTATTACCACGACCCGTTCAAACTGCATCAAGTATTCAGTTCAATGCAACTGACCTTCTTAGCAGGTGTATGCGGTGAGTGTATGCAAGTTTAGCTTTATTAAATTTTTAAGACGAAATAGAAAAGCAGCTTACGGCAAGGTCACAAGATTGCGCTCCAAATGGCTTCCCATCTCATAATGCTATATGATCTATAATCCGAAGGTGCTGATAAGATCAATTTTACAAAATTTAAATACACTGAAACTAAATCCGCTTCACTGAACACTATCCCAGCGATCATGTACGCATTCACATGTATACTCATGTATACTCCACGCACTAGAGTCACAAAACCCACTTTGAATAGTTGAGCTTAGAAGCCTGTTTGCAAGCCGTTTGGCTCTGTTTGCGCACTTGAACAACTCGCAACGATACTATTGCAAACGGTGTCAAAGCAATTAAACATAATCCGCGCAATTGCACCTAAATATTTATAAATTTGAAATTTTTACCGAGGCTAGAGCCGAATAAAAAGTGCTTCTTGCTATCCTCTCAGACTCACTTGGGTAATTATTTCAAACAAGACTTCGGGCCCGGTGAAATGCGAATGAGGTTTACCCTTTTCCTAGACTTTTACTCAAATAAAAACCAGTGTCCAATGTTTACAGTTGTATACCGCACGAAAAACTCCCGCTCGACACCTATCCAAAATATCGCGCAACTAACCCGTGGCGGTTGTCGCGTCAGTTATTTATTCTCTTTACCGCCTCCTTCGACGAGCCTTTTCATAGCGGTAACGGCAGATTCTGATTGCAACAATTTAGCAATTTCGTCACTAAATTGTACCGCAATTGTGTTGCCATTGTTGATTTAATTTTTTATTCTGAAAAACTTTTTATTGATAATATTAGCGGTGATAGTGGTAGAGTTTATTTCGTGTTAGTAATAATAATGTTAATAAGTTGCGTATCGAATTGCTCCGCACTTATCGCGTTGTTATTTATGAAATGGTATTTTTTCGTAAAAGTCCTTCGAGTAGTTGCCTAGGCGGGCTGCTCCATTACTCTAAAGCCCTTATGGGGATTAGTGCATGGAGCCAGACCAGCGCTTATCAGGATTGCATCTTAACTGAACGTCCCAACGTTTTGCCAAGGTTTTACCGGAACGGGGACGGTATGATAGTTGAATTCGAGCCATTTAGGCATAAGTGTCACCTCGGCGCTAGCGTGCAAAGCAACTAGGCCCAAACCATCATATCCGCCAGCCCAAAGCATCAATTCTACAATAGTTTGTTTTCTAAAGCGTAGTCCAGATTCAGTTAGGGTCGTTACCTGTCGTCCCAGGAGGGAACCTTACGGCATCCCACATATCCTCGAATCCATGGGGATGTCACTCCCCGAAGAATGCTTGCCTCCAAGAGTACTCCTGTCGACCAGCATTCCCCTTGCGGGATTTTTCTCCAGTACGTGGGGTGGAACTCCCGAAAGAATTCCAGCCTCCAAGAGTATTCCTGTCGGCCAGCATTCTCCCTGCGGGGAATAGTCTCGTTGGGGGACACGTTTGAGTAACTCGTCATGCCTTTATAAACCTATTCGGCCCCCAATCACAGATAATAAAATTCTTCATACTTCCAAGCCTAATATCATTTGACGGGATTATAGGCAATGATACCCTGAACAATTGAAGGTCATCATACACACGGACGATAACTATATGACCTTGTATCCAGACATACTTATATTCCTTAAACAACATCTTTCGCAAACGGTCCATAATATTAATCTTAGAACCACTCACATGAATAAAGAACAAACAGCTAAATTAAAAACAATCCTAAAGAACTGTTCTAGGCTACGAGTGCTATCCGAACCTGATGAAAAACTTACATATACAAAGTGATGTGGGAAATACGAACTGCGAACGAAGACCCAGTATACTCAAGGTCATATCCCTACCCAATGGCCTTGAAAGGAGAAGTCGAAAAGGAAATCAATAAACTCCTGAAAGACGGGATAATAAGACCCTCTAAATCTCTACTTTTACCGTTAATAACGGGAAATTCGAATTTACTCGCTTTCCATGTGGATTAAAAACTCTCCCTCAATTTTTCAAGGAACTCCCGACGACATACTACGAGAGCACATCGGTATACGTTGTTACGTATACTATACATTGATGATATAACAATCTTTGGCAAAGATGAAGAAGAACATTTTGAAAACATAAGGAAAGTACTGTAAACATTGGATGCGTCCAACATAAAAATACAACTGGACAAATGCGAGTTCTTTAAAAGAGAAGTAGAGCTCTTAGGATTTGTGGTAAACAGTGACGGCATCAAGACCAGTCCTCAGAAGGTCGAGGCAATAGCAAACATGCCACTACCTTAAACCTTAAAGGATCTGAGATCATTCCTAGGCATGGCGGGTTATTACCACTGATTTATTCAGGACTACGCAAGAATAGTGACTTCACTTTTAAGAGGGGAAGACGGACGTGTGTCCAAAATTCAATCCAAAAATAAAACCATTCAGCTTGATTCAAAAGCTGTTGGCGCATCCAGAACCTTGAAAAGTTGCTTAAAACCGAAAGAGATAGACCTAATATATCCTAACTTCGAGAAGGAGTTTCAGCTAACAAGTGATGCGTCCAACTACACAATCTTCCCACAAAACGGTAAACCAATCGTTTTCCTTTCAAGAACGTTATCTAGAACAGAGGAAAATTACTTCACCAATGAAAAGGAGATGCTCACCGTCATCTGGGCACTCAATTTTTTGCGAAGCTATCTGCACGGGTCAAGCAAAGTGAAAATTTACACTGACTATCAACCCCTTACCTATGCTCATAGCAGCAAGAACACTAACTTTAAGATGAAGATATGGAAGTCAATCTTAGAGGAATACAATTACGAGCTTACATATAAGCCAGATAAGGCTAATGCAGTAGCGAAATTCCTCTCACGACCCCCTGAAGCGGCTTTGATCACCTCCCATATACCAACCGAATATAGTGCCGAAAGCTCTGCACACAATTTGATTCCCACGGTTGAAACGCCGATCAATATATTTCGGAATCAAATCATTATAAAGGCTGGTGACGAAGATAGCTACCAGCTCCAAAATCCTTTTCCAAATTAAATGAGGCACAAATTAATAAAGCCCCAATACTCTGACAACGAAATTATAAATATTCTCAAGCAATATTTGAATCCCAACGTATTGAATTGTCTTCTTACGCAAGAAGAAATTATGGATCGCATACAAGGAATCTACCGCGAACATTTAAAAAATAACCGTATTTGATATATGCGAAGATTAGTTGAAGACATCCCAAGCGGCGTGGAACAGGAAGAACAAATTCTGCAAATCCACAAGATAGCACACAGGAATGCTGAAGAGATTCGTCCCAGCTTCTTGATAACTTTTATTTCCCGAGAATGTCCTCCAAAATTAAAGGTGCCATTGAGAGATGTTGTATTTGTAAAGAAAATAAATATGACCGACACCCTAACAAACCTTTGTTAAATCAGACTCCAATTCATTCCTACCCTGGTCACACCATATATATCGATCTATTTAGTACCGAAAAGCATGGTGTTTTAACTGCAATCGACAAGTTTTCTAAATTCGGTCAGGCTAAAATTATAGCTTCAAAATCAGTTGAGGACATCAAGCTGCCGCTCACTGACTTATTATTCTATTTCTGTTTACCAGAAATTGTCGTCATTGACAATGAAAGCTCTCTAAGATCAGCCTCTATAGCTTCTCTAATGGAAGGTGACCTCAGAACCAATGTCTTTAAGACCCTGTCATATAAGAGCAAACTCCGCCATAGACGGTCCCAAGCCCGTTTGAGAAAGGAGGAGGGAACCCCTTGTGTCCCTAACCCATAGCTTCCATGATTCCTCATCCTGAACCCCCCCCCCCTCCCCCAATTAAACGGTAGTATATGCTCTCGGGGTGCACATTGGGTTTACTCGTTCCCCAATAATGTAACATTAAATGTCGAGAAATGCTCATAACTGTAAATGCATCTACAGCTCTGCTACTAAATCCTATTTACACCTCCTTTGTGAGGACGTAAGAGGGTGAAGGCGAATTTTCTGCGCCTGATAACGGAATCGACGTAATAACCATGCCAGGTTGGGTGACGGGCTAACTCCCCGTCCCTGGAAAACCTTTAATTGTTTCGAAACCTGCAGATAGGCCTCGGAATGGATTGGACTCGCGGCAACGACCTCGCAAACGAAAAAAGGACTATGGCATTGGATCCTAGAATGTCAGATCACTTAATTACCCTGGCGCTGTTAAGGAACCTTCTACAACAGGCCAGTCAATATCAATTAAAAATACTGGCAGTCCAGGAAACGGATTGGACTGGAAATGACATTCAAGACATGAGATCGCACACAATATTTAAAAGTGGGAAGCCTACTGGAAAACGAGAATTTGGAGTGGCCTTCATTGTGGATAGAGAGTTCAAATCGCACGTTATTGATTTTAAGGCAGTCAATGAACGGTTGTGTGCGATCCGTATAAAAGTGAAATTCTTCAAAATCTGGCTGATTAGTGTTCATACCCCGTCCAAAGAAAAGGACGAAGAAATGAAGGAATCGTTTTACAATCACCTGGAAAAACAGGTGGACTCATTGCCCACACACGACACAAAAATAATTCTGGGTGATTTCAAGGCTAAGTTTGGCAATGAGCTATCTCATCGGGGAACGACTGGAGAATAAAGCCTCCACGATGAAACAAATGACAACGGCCAGCGCCTGATTGACTTTGCATATAGCAGAAATTTAGTCATACGTTTGACTTGCTTCCCACATCGACGCATTTATAAAATGACCTGGGTATCACTCATGGCAACACACAAAACCAGATCGATCATGTTCTGATCCAACAACGTTGGATCAGGAGCATACTTGACGTCCGTACATACTGAGGAGCCAATTGTAATTCAGATCATTACCTGATCAAATTAACCTATCGATGTCGAATGTCAAAGGCATATTCAGCGAAGACCAGCCCGCTACAGAAATTTGACAGCGAAAGGCTCCAAATGGCATCTGTGGCCGAAAATTCCACGGAGATCCTCGACAACCAGCTGGCTCCCATCTTATCAGATGCATCGTTAAAGACGAGCAACGAGCTGTAGATGGAAGTGAAAGCGGCTTTCATAACCGTGGCAGAACAGACGGTCGGACATCAAGCCCGGCGCAAGAGGAATGATTGGTTCGATGATGAGTGGCAGAATGCGTTAGAAAAAAAGAATCAGGCGTACAAAGAATACGTTGGTAGGAAAACCAGGACGAAGAGAGAACACTATGAAAATCTCAGAAGAGTAGCAAATAAGATAATTCGGATTAAGAAGAGAAAATACTATGACGACCAATTGGGAAGTATTTTTTTTTTGTGTTAGCGAGGTGAATGCTATTTATGCAAAGAGTGTGGGACTCCCATGCGCGACTGGACTACCCACCAAACACCTCCCCTGTCAACCTGAGAACCCAGCCTGGAACCGTTTGACACATTACTTCGGGCCAGGTCTCGTTTTGTGACGCCGTGGGGCGCCTTCAAGCTGGGCAGTCCCTTTCCTAGTGGGAGGGGAAAGGGGAAGAGGAAATGCCAGCAGAGTGATCCCCCAGCCCCAGCACCTCCGGCTGCTGTGAGTCCCTTTTATCTTTTAGGACTGCCCGAGCATAATGTGCCACCTGGTTCCATTTGTCAACCGATTCGAGCATCACCGCAACTATATTATCCGGGGTGAGCTCTCTCGTCTCCCTGTAGAGGTTCCTTCGCAGCCTGACCCATTTTGTACACGCAAAAAATGTGTGACAGGCATTGTTTTCCTCTCCTGGGCAAAACCGACAATCGGGAGACCGTGACTTACCGATCTTGTGCTGGTAAGACTGAAACCACCCGTGCCCGCTCAAAAGCTGGGTCAAATAGAAGTCAGTCTCACCATGCCTTCGATTTCGCCACGGTCTCACATCCGGGATGAGGTGCGCAGTCCACCTTCCCTTCGTGCAATTCACCCAAGTCTGCTGCCAATCGTTGAGCGAGCGCTGTCTCTCCTCGCGGACAACTATCTCCCTCGCATCCTCGTTTCGGCGCAGGTAAATAGCACGGCGCTCTCTAGTAAAGAAGGCGACAGGTATCACGCCAATTAGGAAGTATAGATGTAAGTTTAGCGAGCAATAACACAAGACAAGCATACAAGGTAGTGAAAAACCCAAAACGTGGTTATCAGCCCAAAACCATGCTCTGTCGCGATGACAGCGGCAATATAATCGCTGATGAAACCAAGATCAAGGAAAGATAGGCATCATATTTCAAGAACCTCCTTAATCCTCCGCACAGCTCCAGAAGATTGGAGCCTATAGACGTCTGCGGAGAGCTTCCATTGGCGCCAACAACTCTGGATGAAGATTGTTCCATCATCGAAGCCCAAAAGAATAATAAAGCGCCAGGCATTAATGAGATTCCAGTGGAGCTCATCAAATATGGTGGCAGTAGTGTTCACCAAGCTATTCATAAAGTCATCCAGTACATTTGGCGACAAGAACATATGCCGAAAGAGTGGAGCCAATCAATCATATTCCCTATCCACAAAAAAGGTGACAAGCTACAGTGCGAAAATTATAGAGGCATATCATTACTGCGTACGACGCACAAAATATTTTCTAAAATCTTAGAAAATAAAATCGGATCATATGCCAACAGTATTATTGGGGGTATCAAGATGCTTTTAGGGCAGGTAGATCAACAACAGACCAACTTTTCACAGTCAAGCAGATACTTGAAAAATGCTGGGAGTTCAACATAGACGTACACCAAATTTTCGTTGACTTCAAGCAAGCATACGACAGTATTGACCATAACGTACTGGTCCAAATAATGCTTGGTTTTGGCATCCCAGCCAAATAAGTCCATCTTACCAAAATGACAATGACGTCGAAAACATCCCAAGTCCGAATCAATAACCAACTCACCGATGCCTTTGACACAAATATCGGACTAAAGTAGGGAGATGGGCTGGCCCCATTGTCATTCAATTTGGCTCTGGAATACGTCATACGGAAGCTACCTGTCGAAATGCGAGGTACATTACTATACAAGTCGAGCCAAGCAGTGGCCTATGCGGACGACATCAACATTCTTTCACGGTCACTAGCAACTGCCAAAGAACTCTTCCTGAAACTCGACAGCGGAACAAAACTAGTAGGGCTACAAATCAATGAAAATAAAACAAAGCTCATGACGCAGTCGAGGAAAAATACCCCAAATACACAAAATATCACCAAGTTCAAGCTCCAAGTATATAAATCTGTGATAAGACCTGTGTTATGCTATGGGTGTGTATATTGAACGCCTTTGAGTGACGGGTCCTGAGGGGAATAATCGGAGCGAAGCTAGACGGAGACCAATGGCGAATTCGATACAACCATGAGCTATATGAAATTTTTGACGAACTGGAGGTCTCAAGGATTGTAAGACTGCGGAAGCTGTAATGGGCTGGACACATGAATCGTATGGACGAACAACGGATACCCAAGGAGGTATTCGTTGGGAGAGCTGAAGGCTGGCGGCCAGTGGGAAAACCGAGGAAACGCTGGTCTGACTCGTTCTACGAAGACAATTCATCGCTGCTCGGATTCCGGAATTGGAAGACGCGGTCAACGGACCGAGACAGTTGGAGGCGCTGTTTGCAGGAAGCGAAGGCCCAAAGGGGCTGTACTGCTAAGAAGAAGATATAAGAGCGAAGTTAACAGGCGAATTGAGTGCTGGCATAGCATTCAAACCGAAATTAAAATGGTTGAAAAAAGACAGACCACCCAGACCCTTTGAAAATCTCTTGCAACGTGCTGTTCACAAATACAATTCCTCAATCCATTCAACCACCGGAAGAAAACCTTTTGATCTCCACTTTGGGCAAATATCAAGGACAGACCCAGACGAACTAGAAAGAATCCGATTATCCAATATCGAAAAACTGAAACAAAAACAGGACACGGACCCTAAAAAACCACATCAAAACAAGACACAGTATGAAACAATCCGAAGTTGGAGAAATAATCTTTCTTCGGCAGAATAAAAGCAAAGGTTCGAAACTCACAGCACGATACAGACAAGAAATTGTGGAATAAATAGAAATTCCACAATCTTGACAGAGCTTGGTAAAATTATACATAAGAGCCACATTCGTAACCGAGACTTCTTTTTCAGATTTACACTCTGCATCGCCAACGCTAAAATCGAGATACTGGACGTCTCGAGCTTTCAGATTGTCTCCTTACACATGAGAACAGCCAAAATACAGGACAGGAACTTCAAGTTAATCCACACCGTCGACATTGATCAGTATGAGGGCTTTGTAAGAGGAATAGAACCAATTTTAAACTTCTCAGAAGTTAGACACTTTTCCTTTTCATCTCAACCATCCTTCGAGCTCCAACAGATTCAGAATCTCATTCATAGCCTGAGATATCGGAAAATTACGAGATCACTTGACTTCATCGGCACCACTTGGAAACGGATTGCATACAATCCAGACCACGAAGATTTCCTTACGATCAAAGCCAAAATTAACAATGTGTTAGGAAACAACAATCAGGGTGTTGTCATAAATAGGTTACAAAATCAATGATATTAGTAAAATAGCGAATGAAATCCAAAAACTGTTTAAGGATGATAGCCAAACTAATTATAATATAACAATAAAGAAAAAGCATGTAGTTAATGAAATTAAATATAATAGAATTTTGAAAAGTAACAAAAGCATCTTTAGCGTAGTTGGAAATTGCAAGATTGTAAATAGGTTAAGCATCTGCAAGTCAGCTGAGGTCACAGATATTACCAACAGTACCTGCATCCCAAAGCTGCTGAGAAGCCGCACAGCCATCTGTAACAAAACAAATAACGCTCATATACCGACAGTCGAAGAGATCTCTCCCGGAACTATACTACTTAATCAATTTACTGGTTCAATCGAGTCCGAAGTCATGGTCCACAAACTGAACGGAACCTATCAAACTAAATTGCAAAACAACAGCGTAGCGATAAATGGCCGAACATTTGAAAATCGGGAAGCCACGACAATATACACGCTCTACCAGCCATTCTGCAACCATTGGCAGAAGGCAGAACATACAAGGAGATACTTTCATTTGAAATGATGAAGGATCTAAATATAAATAACACCAGCAAAATTCAACTGATGCGCAACGAAACAAACATACATCGGCTCGTAACGTACGGATTACTTACCATAATTGGGATTTATATAAGGGTCCTGATTATAAATAGAGTATGTTTAAGGGTCCTGGCTAAACCAAAAACGGTAACAGTGAAAGTTTAACAAACCACTACCAGCAGTTCAAACGACATCATCTTCCCCGATACCTGACGCAAGTCCTCCTAGGAAAAACATAAGATTCAACGATATTCGGTTTTTTTAGCGATTGTGGACCACTATTCAAAAATTATTTATAATTCAAACACAACAGTGAACTACACCGAATATATTATAGCCTAATTCTAATAAAAATTCAATCAAAAACTTTATCTTATACTAAAAAATTCTATCACAATATTCCTAACCTACGCGTTTAACCTTATCTCTAAACTTCATCAAATAAACATAACATATACCTAACCTATACTTAATTTTCAACACAAATAAACAACACTAAATGTAGCAATAATGAGCTGAAACTCAAAAACTAAGTAACAAAAAACACCAAAACTCAAAATAAACACTAATAATTTAGGCATTGTCGTTCAGCCACCAATGCCTAGCAAATGAGTATCTCCATTGGAATTGTTGCTCTCGTGAATTCAAAATCAGTGGATATTTTATCTTCTTATCGGTGGCCCGTCGATGTATGTGATATATGACTGGGACGCCGTCAGAATCAAAAACATGTCGACTCATGGCCAAATACACGAATGTTTCTGGAGAAACGAAGCCAGTAGCGAGGCAAGTCGCAATATACACGGCCCAACATTTGGGCACATTTTGCCTTCCTCTGGACCCCCTGATTCATGAAACGACGTTTTCATTTCAGATTCTAAGAGTTCTAATCAAGACCTTTCATTTGATAGCCCACTCGACAACCTATTGTTAAAAATTTTTTTTAAGGGTACACTTTTGAGCCGAAAAATCTGAAAATTGTCAGGAATGTGGACCTTTATGAGTGCAAGGGCAACAAACACCTCAGAAATCGAAATTCACTCAACTTTTTTAATAATAGTATAATTTGTAGATTTCACATTTTCGTCCATAAAATCAAAACGGTACCTTTAAAATTCTTGAAATTTTGCAATTATATACACTGATATAAGATATGCACTTTCAATTTAATTGAGATCGAATCATAATCAAGTGAGTTATAGTGATTTCAATTGTATAGATTTACAACAACAATAACACGTGTTTATGGCTGATACATATTTCAAATTGACCTGGGCACTTTTATTTTCTTTCAACTTTCATGAAATTTAAGGAATATGTTCAATTAGCTGAACATTCAGAACAATCATTCAAGCTGGAACAAAATGGCGGCTGCACTGTACTTATGAAAGCAACTGTGCATCTTTAGCATAAATTTGAACGATTTCATATCAAAGTATTGGATGAATAATTCAAGTTATCGATTCATGCTATTAGAAAACTTGTTTCTAACCCTACGATGTTTACAAAGACCTCATGTTAGGAGCATTCTCCTGCTTAGTCAACTTATTTTTCCATATCACTAGCACTCTGGTTGTACCAGATCTGACATCCATATGTCAAAACTGGTCCAACCAGAGTCTTGTAACAGATAACTTTGACCTTATGATCAATGCATTTGGAATGAAAGAGTTTTCGTAGAGCCATGACTACCTTTAGTGCCTTACTGAGCATGATTTTGACATGTTATATATAGTACAGATACTGATCGAGATGGACACCGAGGTATTGAACACAGGATTTATGTGGAACCCTTTCTGAACTACCCTCGCCAGCCATGATGTGGAAACCCTTCCAATTACGTTTCAGGTCTTGACCGACCCCGTGTAGCGTTGTGCGAAACAGAATTGTTTCGCATTTCTGCGCAACAGAATTGTTTCGCATTTCTGCGCATTGATTTTCATTCGCCGATTGTCAGCGTACAGCTGCACATCATTGCACATTTTTTGGAGATTGCTCTGAACTATTTTAGCTTTTCGGTCTGCCGTATAGATGATTAGATCATCAGCAAACGCTACCAATAATCGCGTAGGCGAGACGTTAAAATCAAAGCCGTTCAATAGCTTGCGAATAAATATTCTGAAAAACAGAGGCGCAGTAACTGTTCCCTGCTGTAGACCATTCAAGGCCTTGAATTCGCGCATTGTTGTAAGATTTTCGTCAGTTACAACAAATGATTTCCCGCATAACATATTGAAGATCATGGTGACAAAGCGTCTGGGGAACCTGTCTTGAAGGAGTTTAAAAACTAGTCCATCTAACCACACCATATCGAAGGCTTTCTCCATATCAATGAGACATGCTCCAACACATTCTCTGTTGTTTAGTTTCCAACAGATGTCCGAGGTTGCTTTCGTTATCGCGTGTGTGGTCGAATGCCTGGCACGAAAACCAAATTGCCAATTCGGCATCAACTCATATTCCTCAATGTGGTCGTTTAACGCTCTGTTGACTATCACTTCCAACACCTGGCTGATGTTAGGCAGCAAGCTGATTGGGCGATAGCTTTTAGGGCATGAAGATTCTTTTCCTTTCTTCAAGATCGGAAATACCTTAGCCTTTTTCCACTCATTTGGGAAATCAGTTGCTCAACATGTTGTTGAACAATATGCAATAATTCCAAATAGCAACCTCAGGCAAATCTCGGAGAACTACATTTGGAATACCATCAGTACCATATGATTTCTTGTTGTTTATCTTACGAAATATAAAGCACAAGTCTTCATAGTTGACAAAATAATCAACAAGATTCAAGCTCAGTATGAGGTCAGATGTTAATGGTTCATTGAAATGAAGAATTGATTGGCCGTTCAGACTTGATTTGAAATCGGAAACTTTTATTTCAACGACCTCTGAAAATATTTCATTCCCTCTTTCAGGGTTTGTTAGATGAACCAATTCAAAATGTGTTCTAATCAGGGCAAGTTTATGCAATCCATCACATATAATTCTGTTTCCGTTTCTATCCGGAATCGTACTATCAATTTCGATACCAGCCCTATCGAGAAGATTTATCTCATCACTAGTGACTTCACGATTCGATTCCTTCACTCGAGACTTCTTACGGAATATGCTATTCACCTTCACGATAACGCCATCTGGTTCCTGTGGGCTAATACCCCTCAGTTTTTCCACCCATTGATTGCTGACCTCACTCCTGAAGTATGAACGGATTAAGTTCCGGACATTCTTCAGATGTAATTTCAACAAAGCCAACGAGGGATGGTTATAGTCCAAAAATCGTCGATAAATATTTTTGACGCGTGTGAGAAGAAGGCTTTTCAATCTTTTCAACATTACGATGGTTGGTGTTCCATATCCTTCCATATTATTTTGATGTTTAATCTTGGGAACTACTTTCTCAATGGTTTTCAATGTCAGCTTCTCTAACTTCGACAAATAGTGATCTATTTCATCGTTAGTTAGATTTCTATCATTAGGAACCATTGAGCAAGAGTTGCCATCATCAGAAGGAGGACATTGCTTCTGGTACTCTCGATTAAACTTTCCCTAGTCTATATTTTTTTTAAATTCAACCGATGATTTTCATATTGAACTGGAATGAGAAAGAAATCATCCCTTTGATGATTGATTTCCGTAACAATTGCGTTTTGGTTACAACAAATGAGAGAGGCTTTTCAATCTTTTCAACATTACGATGGTTGGTGTTCCATATCCTTCCATATTATTTTGATGTTTAATCTTGGGAACTACTTTCTCAATGGTTTTCAATGTCAGCTTCTCTAACTTCGACAAATAGTGATCTATTTCATCGTTAGTTAGATTTCTATCATTAGGAACCATTGAGCAAGAGTTGCCATCATCAGAAGGAGGACATTGCTTCTGGTACTCTCGATTAAACTTTCCCTAGTCTATATTTTTTTGAAATTCAACCGATGATTTTCATGTTGAACTGGAATGAGAAAGAAATCATCCCTTTGATGATTGATTTCCGTAACAATTGCGTTTTGGTCGCTATCATAAGGAAGCACCTGCAGTTTCCGTTGAGGACTGTTAAAGCTGAATTCGAGTCTTGCGTCTTCAATGCAGAGGTCCAAATATGAGTTTGTCCTAGGGTATGTTGGGAACTCCGACCCATATAGATTGCACCTGTATTCAATTTGGTTCTCTGTTATCCACGATTTCAGGAATACACCTCTTGGATCATTGGTGGTGTTCAGCCATGATGTATGCTTGCCGCTCAGGTCACTAGCAAGAATATAATGACTATGCAGCCTGTTCAATTCGAGTATTTCGAAAAAGGAATTGAGTCCCTCCTTGAGCTTAAGAACAGCTTCACCAGTTACATAGGCATAGATAACCAAGAGGTTATCCCCACCTGGCAGTGAAATTTTGATAACTGACACTTCAAGAGATTCAAAGCTTCTGAATTCGACTTTTTAAATATTTTGGAAACAAAAGGGTCTTCGAACCAATATCCCGGTCGTACCTCCTCCCCCACGTATAACCCTATCGTTTCTTACGAATTTTAAATCCTGTTTATCGATTTTCTCCTATAAGGAATTTAATTGCTGATAAATTTTAAGGAGCAGCTCATTATTGCCACTTACATTATTTATTTTATTTACATTGTCAACTGGTCCTCTCGCAGCAAGTGCAAATGACGTCCCCGGACTTCACGAAGTTGGTAGGTATCACACTGCGGTGTGCTCGACTTTGTTTCGGAGTGAATTTTAACTTTGCATCTTGATACCGGGGGCATCCTCAATATGATGCTGGATGACCAAGACACTGCAGTTCACACAATATAATTTTTCTTGTGGCTCCGCCTGAACCAATTTGCACTCACCGGGAGCATGGATATCTTTACACTTTACAGATCTGTATTTCATGGCGCAATTGGCGGCCGAATGCCCGAAGCAGTGGCTCCTGTAACACTGGTTGACCTCACTTTTTTGGAGGCGTTCCCATCTCACCACACGGAAGTTCAAGTACCGTATTTTTTGCAGGGCACTTGAACCGCTTTTGCTGAAAATCTGGGCAAAGTAATGAGGCAAGTTTTTATGCTCCACAATCGATCTCCTTGTTGCAAAGTCTTTAACGGAAATAAATTGTATTTCTGGTGCAGCTTCTTGGAGCACCTGAAGGAGATCGACAGTGCCCTCTCCGCAGTCCCGATCCATCAATAAAAAGGTTTGGTTTCTTTCGCTTTTGGGGGTGTGTGTAAAATGCGGAACATCTCCAGAATTTAACGCACGTTTTGCTGCGTGGAAATCAACCAGCGACTTAGATCTAATTGTCAGTTTATCGGCATTGACTTTTTTTAATCTCAAAATGATTTGTCTTATTTTCGACTCGTTTGCCCGAATACATTGATTAGTGGGACTTTTTCTTTCTTTTGATTAATCTTGACGGACGGACCGGCAGACAAACTTTTAGTTTTTTCTCCCTATTTTCAATTTTCAATATTCTATAAATCCATTTCTAGCTTAGCAGTACAATAATCATCCTCTTCAATACCCATCGTACCTTCTGGTCCAGCTAGCGCTGCATAATAATACCTGCTGCCGTTTGCTCCGCCTGCGCTGAGGACAACCTCTTGATCAGCTTCTTGTTTTGGTTTCTTTGTTTTCTTATCCTCAGTAATTTTTGAATTTGCTTCTTTTCATTACTTGCTTTCTTGAGCTTTGTTAAACTTCAATATTCCAACGTGTGCTTCTAGTGATTTGATTCGAAGTTTGAGCTCTTAATTTTCTTTCTCAACCTTGTCAACTTTCTCCTTATCTTTAATCAACTGCTGCCGAGGGGGAATGCTCTTGTAGGCTAGCATTCTTTGGGGAGCGCCGCTCCTACGGACCCGAGGATATGGGGGCGCCATGAGGTAACGAATCTGATTGGATCTGGACTACGCATTGGACAAAGAACTGGAATTGATGCTTTGGGCTGGCGGATGTGATGGTTTGGACCTAGTTGCTTTGCACAGTAGCGCCGAGGTGAAACTCGTGTGTGAACGGCTCCAATTCAACTAGCATACCGTCTCCGTCCCGGTAAAACCTTGGCAGGCCGCGGAGTACGTTCGAAGTTCGCACCATTGGGTTGGTGGTGTAGGTTCAGTTGAGACGGACTCCCGATTAGCGCTGGTCTGGCTCTGAGCACTTGTCCTCATAAGGGCTTGTGCCAACCCTCGTATGGCCTCCCTGCTCTGCAAAGATGACTATGGGACCAAAAGGGCGACTACCCACACGAACGGAGATAGCGGCTCCGAGGAGGGACCCAACAAAACTGGAGCAAACAAAATCAAAAGACCAAAAACATCCAAAACAAGAAACAAAAAATTAGAACAACGACGACGCAACCAGTGGTTGCAGCCACGATGTTAACAGTACATCAAAAGAATAACACAATGACAGTGAAGGCAGACGAAAAACGGAGAAAAGCAGACAGTCGGGTTCAGGCTGTGATTCCTGCGGCGTTCGGGCGCAGCAAAAAAACTGAAGCGAACGCCAGAGCGTCCTATTCAGGAAAAGCGGGAAACTCTGCAGGACGCTTCAGGTGTTTGAGCGGTGGAAGATAATATGAAGAGCACTGAAAATTCGATTGTCACTGCTGCGATCGTTACCGAGGTGACCGATGCAAGGCTCACAAGTCCCAACACTGCAACGAAAAATCCAAAAGCCAACGAGGAGATTACGGCACTAAAAGCAACGAGTGACCAGACACCGCGTAGTTGCACCACCAACGTCGAAAATGTGGCGGAAGTACTGCACTCAGAAACGGAACGCGATAACCTCTCCCAAGGATAGTTGCAAGGTAGAATTGCCGCCCAGCAATACGAAGAAGAAAGACTACTCCAAAAAGCGGGAGATGTTCTGAAAAGAATACAATCTGGATGCAACTCTCCAAAAGCAGTGAAGGTGGGGCTTCTTAAACTAGAGGAGCTCCTAGATCATATAGAGCACTATCGGAGGTGCTGGTTAAGGGACAAAGACGAACAGAGGGCTAAACAGGCTCTTGGGGCGGAATCCAAAGGCAACATGCAGATAGCTCCACCATCAAAAGTCAATAAAATAATGGCGTCTTGCCCAATCGAAGGAAATCGGGATAAAAGAAGGTAAGAAGAGGCACTTGATGGCGGTGGAGCACCAGATCAAGGGTTCCAGACAGTGCTTACAAAAGGAGCGAAGAAAGCCGCAAAGAATCTCCTTAAAATAAAGCCAAAAAGTAAAGTTCGCAGGGACGCCCAATCAGAAAAAGGACCTGCTGCATAACAGGAGAGGCAGAAGCCCCAACAAAGACCCTGACAGCAGGCACTGCTCATAAAGCCCCAAGATGGCCGATCCTACGCGGGGGTACTGCGGGACATCAGGAAAAACGCAATGCCCGAAGACACCAATACTACCATTTAAGTAGTACGACCAGCGCGGTCGAGCCAGATACTGGTCGAATACGGTGCAGAGGCCGGCAATAAAGAAGCATTCTGTGACGCAATAAAGAAAGTCCTCGGCAAAAGCGCAACTATAACCTCGCTTGAGCCGATGGCAACGATCGAAATACGAGACATTGACTGCGTAATGAATCTGGCCGAGGTAGAAGAGGCCATCAAAATGGAATTCCCTAGCGTGGGAAGGATCAAAGCGAGACTGACACCAGAAAATAGCAGGAGACAACGCATGGCCATAGTTGACCTGACCGAAAAGGACGCCGAACAATTCCCGAACCAGGGCAAAGTACGAATTGGGTGGGTTGTCTGTAGGATACGATGAAGAGCAACGTCTCTTCAATGATTCAAATGCCTTGGTTATGGTAACACCACACAAGTATGCAGAGGACCCGATAGGAGTTCCCTATGTTAAAATTGTGGTGAAATGGGACATAAAAGAAAAAAGTGTGCGAAGGAGGCACACTGTATTCTTTGCAAGGATGCTGATCCAAAACCTATTTTTGGACACATCTTGGGATCAGAAAAATGCCGGGTATTCCAGGAAGCCCTAGCCAAGGCAAAATCAGAACTCCGATGACAGCAAAACCTACACCGCAGTTCCACCGCCCAAAATCTGCTTGAGCAGTTTGCGAGGGACATGAAAGCCGACTTCTTGCTGCTGAGTGAGCAACACCATAATAAAAGTCCAGCATTATGGTATTCTGATGAAACTGTTACTGCCGCTATCTGGGTTCGGAACAGTGACTTTCAGGCGGAGAGTTGTGGAGGGCGGGATGGTTTCGTGTGGGTTCGGTGGTCAAGGACCACCTTCTTTAGTGTGTACCTAACGCCCAACGAATCGATATCATCTTTTCAAGCCAAGCTTCAGGCTTTGGAGGGCGTTGTCTCGAACGCAGAGGGCAAAGTGCTCGTTGGGGGTGACTTCAACGCTAAAGCAATCGAATGGGGCATGCCTCAGATGGATCAGCGGGGAAAACGAATCCTGGAAATGGCGGCAAGGACAGCCCTTGTCGTACTCAATTCCGAAAATACGCCGACTTTCCGCCGTATTGGCTGTGAGGGAACCATACCGGACGTGACATTCGCCTCGGAGTCCTTAGTACGGAGGATACACAACTGGTAAGTATTAGAGGACTACTCAGCCAGTGATTACCAGTGCATTCTGCTTGAGATAAGTGATGCTGTCTGCCGACGTCCGTGCTCTCGCCTTTCTACAACTGGATGGAACATTGGAAGGATGGACGTCGAGAGGTTTGTCGAGGTGCTCACAGCAGGTGAGCCGCTGCAGGGAGCTTCGGAGAGGACGGAAGAACTGGCAGCTCCAGACGTGGTGAACTCTGGAGATGCCAGTTCTATGCCCCATCAAAGACCCTGGCACGGCAAGCCCCCAGTGTACTGGTGATCAACTGAAATCGCTAAAAAGCGAAGGGAGTGTCACAAGCTTCGACGTGAGGCTCAACGGGCGTGGAACCGTGGCGAGGCACGCAACTGGGTGGCAGCATATAAGTCGGCCAGGAAATGCCTTCGCAAACTGATCAACAGTAGCAAGGCTCGCTGCTGGCAAGACCTAGTGGACAATGTGAACAAGGATCCGTGGGGCCTTGGCTACAAGCTGGTCATGCGGAAACTTGGTGCCCTACGGAAGCCTTGTATGCATGACGCGGAAAAGATGGACGCGATAGTACGGGGACTCTTCCCCGCCCATCCCATCCATGTTGACGCTGTCCATGGTGAAACAGCAGTCGAGTGTCCACTCTTCACACAGCTGGAACTGGGGCAGGCAGTCCTCTCATTGAAAGCGAGGAAGGCTCCAGGTTCAGATGGTGTTCCAGCTGAGGCGTTGTGGCTCGTCTATCACCATTGCCTTGACTTACTGCCCGGCACATTCAACGCTTGCCTACGGGACGGGGTTTTCCCGGTACGCTGGAAGGTGGCGAGGCTCGTGCTGATCAGCAAGGGGAAGGGAAATCCCATTTCACCCTCTGCATATCGCCCGTTATGCATGCTAGACACGGCTGGGAAAGTGCTAGAGAAACTCATCAAGGGAAGACTCACTGACGCGATTCGTGCTGCTGGGGACCTATCTCCTCGGCAGTACGGCTTTAGAGCAGGACGATTTACGATTGATGTCATTGCAGAGGTGGTGAACGCGGTCCAAAAGGCAGAGGCATATAGTCGCACCAAGCGACGGATCGTCCTGTTGGTGACACTCGATGGCAGGAATGCCTTCAACTCCGCTACATGGGTGGATATTCTGGATACGCTGAAAAACTCTTTTCAAGTCCCAGAATATCTAATGCGGCTTTTGAGAAACTACCTAAAGGACCGAAGCCTACTCTACGACACGACACAGGGCCAATGAAGGATGGGAATTGCATCGGGTGTTGCCTAGGGATCTATCATTGATCCGGACCTGTGGAACGTGTCTTACGACGGGCTACTGAGACTTGAGATGCCAGATGAGTCGCGCTTGGTCGGCTATGCGGATGATGTTGTGGCTCTGGTCGCTGGACGCACCGTTGAACAAGCGCAACTTAGGCTAGGTATGCTAATGCGCCGAGTGAGGGACTGGATGACTGCTCGCGGGATCAGTTTAGCACTGGAGAAAACCGAAGTGGTCATCTTGACAAAAAAGAGAATCCCTGGAGCAAAGATGATCAGTATTGGCGACTTACGAATCGAATTGAAACCAGTGGTGAAGTACCTGGGGCTACTGATCGACTCGAAGATGAGTTTCTTTGAGCAAATCAGGGCAACGGCTGAGAAGGCTGTTTCGGGAATATCGGCTCTGAGTTGACTTATGGCCAACGTAGGGGGACCCAGCCCATCAAGAAGATGCCTCTTGATGAGTGCTGTAGGGTCAGTGCTACTGTACGGAGCAGAGGTATGGAGCGAGGTTCTCAGCGAGGAGGTATACAGAAAACATTTGGCACAGGTACAGAGAAGAGGAGCACTGAGAATTGCATCTTCGTATCCGACAGTCCCTGATCCGGCGGTGAGACTTATTGCAGGTGTGATACCTGTCGCCCTCCTTGCTAGAGAGTGCCACGCTATTTACCTGCGCCGAAACGAGCATGTGAGGGAGATGGTTGTCTCCGAGGAGAGACAGCGTTCTCACATCCCGGATGTGAGAACGTGTCTAAATCGAAGGCATGGTGGGACTGACTTCTATCTGACCCAGCTTTTGAGTGGGCATGGGTGTTTTCAGTCTTACCTGCACAAGATCGGTAAGTCGTGGTCTCCCGATTTTCGGTTTTGCCCAGGAGAGGAGGACAATGCCTGTCACACATTTTTTGCGTGTACAAAATGGGTCAGGCTGCAAAAGGAACTCTACAGGGAGACCGGAGAGCTCACCCCGGATAATATAGTTGCAGTGATGGTCGAATCGGTAGACAAATGGAACCAGGTGGCACATCATGTTTGGGCAGTCCTAAAATATAAAAGGGACTCACAGTAGCCGGGGGCACTGGGGCTGAGGGATCGCTCTTCTGGCATTTCCTCTTCCCCTCTCCCCTTCCGCTAGGAGGGAGACTCCCCAGCTTGAAGGCGCCCCACGGCTTAACAAAAAGTGACCTCGCCCGAAGTAATGTGTCAAACGGTTCCAGGCTGGGTTCTCAGGTTGACAGGGGGGGTGTTTAGTGGGTAGTCCAGTCGAGCATGGGAGTCCCACACTCTGTGCATAAATAGCATTCACCTCCCTACCACAAAAAATCAACTGCTCAATCTCGATGACCGAGAAAATTTGCGGTTTTTCTTCGTTATTATCGTATCTTTATTTGAGCTATTCTTCACCCGTCTTCCTTGGCGATGGACACGATCGTTCTGGTTTGTGGCTGAAGCCATCGAGCGTCTCCATCTCGTTGCGTTTGCAGCGAGACTAGAGGGAATGTGCTTATACCGGGCCTTCCCTTGAACTTTTGATACTTCTTCAAGAAATGAATTTCAGGAAATCGGCAAATGCTCGAATTATTCGACGGTGATGGTTTCAATTTAAAAAATTATTTTCACCTAACTTTTGTGAAAAATTAATTAATTTTTAAAATTAATGACAAGAGCGATTAAAAACACGTCTACACGCAACGAGTGCTAGACGTAGAACAGTGGACTAGAATCTTACACATTTGAAAACAAAAACTCTAAATAAAGTAATTTGATGTCCGTACTTACCCCGAAATACTCACAAACAAAAATGCTAAAACACTTCAAACGGCCATCTCGCTCAAGCACAAAACCCAACTGATTGATAAAAGAATCTCTCAGCTAATGTGTAATGAAACCATTGCAATATGAGATCGCTGATATTGTTTGCATTATTTATTTTTCTGGTAGTAACAAGTAGGTTAAAGACAATAAACATGATATGTTTAAGTTGTCTCTTGTAATTCACTAAATATTGAAGTTCACCAACTTACCAAGCAAAGGTTGAATAATTTGCTGCTTAAATTTGTTTGATTGAGCTATTCTAACCATGCCCCCATACAAAGTCTATTTATTATTCGATAACCATCACGCTAAATCTGATTTCCAGACAATTTTAATTTAAGTTTTCTGCTTAATTTTATTGAGCCACGTCAAAAATATAAATTAAAATGTAAAAATTATGACAAGATTGTATCAATCCAATCCATTAAGTTTGCCGGAATTCAATCCTTGTAAATCAATCAATACTGTCGTATGCTTGCTTGAAGTCAACGAAAATTTGGTGTACGTCTATGTTGAACTTTCAGCATTTTTCAAGTACCTGCTTGACTGTGAACAATTGGTCTGTTGTTGATCTACCTGCCTTAATTGATACTCCCTAATAATACGACAGTATTGATCGTAACGCACTGTACCAGATAATTCTTGGTTTTAGCTTCCCAGCCAAATTAGTCCGTCTTACCTAAATGACAATGACGTCGACCTCCTCCCAAGTCCGCATCAATAACTAACTCACCGATGCCTTTGACACAAATATCGGACTAAGGCAGGGAGATGGGCTGGCCCCATTGCTATTCAATTTGGCTCTGGAGTACTTCATACGAAAGCTACCTGTCGATACACGAGGTACATTACTATACAAGTCGAGCAAGGTAGTGACCTTTCGGACGACATCAACATTCTGTCACGGTCACTAACAACTGCCAAAGAACTCTTCCTGAAACTCGACAGCGAAGAAAAATAGAACAAAGCTCATGACGCAGTCGAGGAAAAATACCCCAAATACACAAAATATCACACTTGGCGAATAAAGTATCGAAAATATTAGCGAATTTGTGTGTTTAGGCACCAAAATAACGAAAACGGGCAATGAAAGAGGCAAAATACGCCAAAGAATACAGCTCGCAAATAAAATATTCTATTCAGTATTGACAATCTTGAAGACCAGCTGCATACACATGAAAACAAAGCTCCAAGTATACAAATCTGTGATAAGACCTGTGTTATGCTATGGGTGTGAAACATGGACCCTAACCCAAGCATCCGCAAATACCTGTATATTGAACGCCTTTGAGTGACGGGTCCTGAGGCGAATAATCGGAGTGAAGCTAGACTGGGACCAATGGCGAATTCGATACAACCATGAGCTGTATGAAATTTTCGACGAACCGGAGGTCTCAAGGATTGTAGGACTGTGGAAGCTGCAATGGGCTGAACACATGAATCGTATGGACGAACAACGGATACCCAAGATGGTATTCGTTGGGAGAACTGAAGCCCGGCGGCCAGTGGGGAAACCGAGGAAACGCTGGTCTGACTCGGTCGACGAAGACAGTTCATCGCTGCTCGGATTTCGGAATTGGATGACACGGTCAAAGGACCGAGACAGTTGGAGGCGCTATTTGCAGGAAGCGAAGGCCCGAAAGGGGCTGTACTGCTAAGAAGAAATCAATCAATGGCAACGATGAAGGGCCAACGACATAAATTTTCGTTTCCACGCCTAACCCGTCAACTAAAAGTGTATAAAAAGTAGTATTTCGCGGTATTGTAAAAAAGTGTTGACAGTGGTAGGTTCATCTTATATTCGGCAAGGTAAAAATCACTTAAATTTCCCCTTAAATAGCTGCAAACTCACTTTGCGAATGTTCTAAATCCGTTTATTCCTGTCAAACTAAATTTAATAAAGGCAAATCACTCAAACTAACGATTCCCTCCACTATACGTGCAAACTCTCGAAAAATTGAAAAAATTACCGCCCAGCATTAAAATGCTAAAAAATAAACAATTTACTGAGAAAATGAAATCAACACATTTCGTCTGGCATTCAAGACTAATTATTGTTAAATGTAGCTACGTGCGAAATATCTATAGCGAATATATAAAATATTCACACAGATAACGGTGACAATTGAATTACTTCGCGGGAAGCCTGCCTGAAATCGTTCCTAGAATTCCTTCCGAACAAGCCTATACCATTAATTATTCCATCGACTTCAACTTTTAAGCCAACATTTCGCAGGACGATGAATTCAATTTGGGAATGAAATTTCACCGAAAAATCTGATTCACAGTAAATTTGTCGTCTACATTGATAAATAACTTTTGAATGCCAACCGATCGCAAGGATATTTTCTATTCCCACGGAGCACATACTGAAAACTCATATGTAAATCAATTACACCCAACGTTTAAACATTGTAAATTTGGTAAACGTGCGAGTGTGAATGCGTGCGTCCGTGGGATGCGCCGACATTTTCCATTTCGTTAGATGATTCCAATCTCATCCTTCATTTTTATTAGTGATGCGAAAATATTTGCTGCCTCACTGGTAGCAAATACACATAAATCAAACTTCAGGAATAATGGGATGCGTCGAGTTTCTGAAATTCGGGAGAATCCTCAACGTTACACTTGCAATGTGCCAGAACAATTAAACAAATGCTGTACGAAATTTTGCTCCTGTTTTTCATTACTAGGAGTCATCATTTTCGGTTAGGGGGAAGAGGGTTGTTTGTTGATGTTTAATTTAATCAGAAGATTTTGGATGGCACCTAGAGTAAATTTGTTGGGAGTTTCATTGTTTGCTTTCTCTAAAATTTGTTTGTAGCAAAAGCGATTTAAAGTTCCAACAATGTTTACATCTTTCCAAATAACAACTTACCCTGAAATCCTTAAAGCCATCCTAAAATTAGAATTAGCTTGTTATTCACTGTACCGAAGAGCTTTTTGACTGTCAATATACATACGCGTATCTAGGAGTTATGCAAGGATATTGATGAAACATATGTTTGAATTGTGGTATTGCAAATGTACAAATTCAAAACGAATCTACAACCAACCTCGTTAATAATTTTAAGGAGTTTCTACTAGCTCCATCGGTTGCAGCAGTTTTTCTCCATAACTTTAGTAACTATACATGCAAATTAGAACTGATAGCCTCTAAGAGGTTCTGGTATACAAACATTTTCAAAGATTCTTAATGCGGATGTAGTAATCATGAGATTTAACTTTTATTACTATTTACAATCTTATTAATTTTTCTTTACTTCAGTTAATTTCTCTTGGAATATTTTAAATCTTCTTCTTCTTCTCCTTCTTCTTCTTAGAACTACAGTCACTTTCGGGCCTTGGCTTCCTGCAAACAGCGCCTCCAACTGTCTCGGTCCGTTGAACGCGTCTTCCAATTCCGAAATCCGAGCAGCGATGAACTGTCTTCGTTGACCGAGTCAGACCAGCGTTTCCTCGGTTTCCCCACTGACCGCCGGCCTTTAGTTCTCCCAACGAATACCTTCTTGGGTATCCGTTGTTCGTCCATACGGTTCATGTGTCCAGCCCATTGCAGCTTCCGCAGTCTTACACTCGTTGAGACCTCCGGTTCGTCAAAAGTTTCATACAGCTCATGGTTGTATCGAATTCGCCATTGGTCCCCGTCTACCTTCGCTCCGATTATTCGCCCCAAGACCCGTCGCTCAAAGGCGTTCAATGCATTTGCGGATGCTTGGGTTAGGGTCCATTCTTCACAACCATAGCATAACACAGGTCTTATCACAGATTTGTATACTTGGAGATTCGTTTTCCCGTGTATGCAGCTGGTCTTCAAGATCGTCAATACTGAATAAAATATTTTATTTGCGAGCTGTATTCTTCGGCGTATTTCGTCTCTTTCATTGCCCGTTTTCGCTATTTTGGCGTCTAAATACACAAATTCGCTAATATTCTCGATACTTTATTCGCCAAGTGTGATATTTTGTGTATTTGGGGTATTTTTCCTCGACTGCGTCATTAACCTTGTTTTATTTTCGTCGATTTGTAGCCCTACTAGTTTTGCTTCGCTGTCAAGTTTCAGGAAGAGTTCTTTGGCAGTTGTTAATGACCGCGACAGAATGTTGATGTCATCCGCATAGGCCACTGCTTGTCTCGACTTGTATAGTAATGTACCTCGCGTATCGACGGGTAGCTTCGGTGTGACGTACTCCAAAGCCAAATTGAATAGCAGTGGGGCCAGCCCATCTCCCTGCTTTAGTCCGATATTTGTGTCAAAGGCATCCGTGTCTTGGTTATTGATGCGGACTTGGGAGGTTGTCGACGTCATTGTCATTTTGGTAAGATGGAATAATTTGGCTGGGATGCCAAAACCAAGAATTATTTGGTACAGTGCCTTACGATCAATACTGTCGTATGCTTGCTTGAAGTCAACGAAAATTTGGTGTACGTCTACGTTGAATTCTCAGCATTTTTCAAGTACCTGCTTGACCGTGAACGGTTGGTCTGTTGTTGATCTTCCTTGCCTAAAACCACCTTGATACTCCCCAAGAATACTGTTGGCGTATGATCCGATTTTATTTTCTAAGATTTTAGAAAATATTTTATATGCCAAACAAAGTAGTGATATGCCTCTATAATTTTCGCACTGTAGCTTGTCACCTTTTTTGTGGATAGGGAATATAATTGATAGGCTCCACTCTTTCGGCATATATTCTTGTTGCCAAATGTGCTGGAAGATTTCGTGAATAGCTTGATGAACACTACTGCCGCCATATTTGATGAGCTCCACTGGAATCTCACCGATGCCCGGTGGTTTATTATTCTTTTGGGCTTTGACGATGGAACGAACTTCATCCAGAGTTGGTGGAGCCAATGGAAGCTCTCCGCAGACATCTATAGGCTCCGATGTTCTGGAGCTGTGAGGAGGATTAAGGAGGTTCTTGAAATATAATGCCCATCTTTCCTTAATCTTGATTTCATCAGCGATTATATTGCCGCTGTCATCACGACAGAGCGTGGTTTTGGGCTGATAACCATGTTTCAGGCTTTTCACTACTTTGTATGCTTGCCTTGTGTTATTGCCCACTAAACTTACATCTATAATTCTCAATTGGTCGTCATGGTATTTTCTTTTCTTAATCCGAATTATCTTATTCGCTGCTCTTCTGAGATTCTCATAGTGTTCTCTCTTCGTCCTGGTTTTCCTACCAACGTATTCTTTGTACGCCTGATTCTTTCTTTCTGACGCATTCTGGCACTCATCATCGAACCAATCATTCCTCTTGCGCCGCGCTTGATGTCCGATCGTCTGTTCTGTCACGGTGCTGATAGCCGCTTTCAATTCCATGCAGAGCTCGTTGCTCGTCTTTAGCGATACATCTGATAAGATGGAAGCCAGCTGATTGTCGAGGGTCTCCGTGAAATTTCTGGCCACAGACGCCGTTTGGAGCCTTTCGATGTCAAGTTTTTGCAGCGGGCTGGTCTTCGCCGAATATGCCTTTGACATTCGACATCGATAGGTTAATTTGATCAAGTAATGATCTGAGTTACAATTGGCTCCTGGTATGTACGGAAGTCAAGTATTCTCGAGGCCCAACGTTGTTGGATCAGAACATGATCGATCTGGTTTTGTGTGTTTTGTGTGATACCCAGGTCATTTTGTGAATGCGTCGATGTGGGAAGCAAGTCGAACATATGACTAGATTTCTGCTACATGCAAAGTCAATCAGGCGCTGGCCGTTGTCGTTTGTTTCATCGTGGAGGGTTTATCCTCCAATCGTTCCCCAATGAGATAGCTCATTGCCAACCTTAGCCTTGAAATCACCCAGGATTATTTTTGTGTTGTTGGTGGACAATGAGTCGACCAGTCTTTCCAGGTGATTGTAAAACGATTCCTTCGTTTCTTCGCCTTTTTCTTTGGTCGGGGCGTGAATATTAACCAGCCAAATTTTGGAGAATTTCGCTTTTATACGGATCACACACAACCGTTCATTGTCTGCCTTAAAATAAATAACGTGCGATTTGAACTCCCTATCCACAATGAAGGCCGCTCCAAATTCTCGTTTTCCAGTAGGCTTCCCACTTTTAAATATTGTGTGCGATCTCATGTCTTGAATGTCGTTTCCAGTCCAATTCGTTTCCTGGACTGCCAGTATTTTTAATTGATATTGACTGGCCTGTTGTAAAAGGTTCTTACCAGCGCCAGGGTTACTGAGTGATCTGACATTCCAGGATCCAATGCAATAGTCCTTTTTTCGTTTGCGAGGTCGTTGCAGTGAGCCCAAGCCATTTCAAGGCCTATCTGCAGGTTTCGAAACAATTAAATGTTTTCCAGGGGTGGGGAGCTAGCCCGTCACCAAACTTCCATTCTGGCGGCATGGTTATTACGTCGATTCCGTTATCAGGCTTCACCCTCTTACGTTTTTACAAAGGAGGTGTAAGTAGGATTTAGTAGCAGAGCTGTAGATGTATTTACAGTTATGAGCATGTCACCACATTTAATGTTACATTATTGGGGAACCAGTGAACCCATGTGCATCCCAAGAACATTTACTACCATTTAATTAGGGGGTTTGGGATGAGGAATCATGGAAACTATGGGTTGGGGAAATAAAGAGTTCCCTCTTCCTTTCTCAAACGGGCTTGGGACCGTCTAATGGTGTTATATTTTAAATCTGCCAATTAAAATTTTGAACATGGGAGCACTGATTTAGTGCACCCCAACAGTGTATAACATTACCGAAGGCAAGCTAACTTGGCTGAGCGAGCAGCTGATGGACTTACTATCTATACGGGAATCGAAAGAAGGACAAGTTTGGGACGGATCGAGGAGTTTTACTTGGACGGCGATGCGCCGTGGACGCGAAGAAAGACTGCGATATTTTCTCGGCCGCATTTTAAAGTCGGGTTTATTTGGGGAACTATATTACATTAGATTCAAAAATCGTTTTAAAGTTTCTAAAACATACATGATCTCGACAACCCACTTGCGAAACGAATTCGAAGTTGGATTTGTGGTTGCCTCCGATTTCTTTTTGATAAAATGTTGTAACGAGTGAAAATGACATGGCTAGAAAAACAAATGCGGTGCCATTCTAACCGGCAAACATATAAAACAACAATGCTTAATTCCCCTGTAGTCCTGGAATACTTTCATAGTATTTCTACCAGTTCAGTGATGGTGTTCTCTTGAAAGATTCAATTTTTCCCCAAAATACCTACCCATTAACAAAACTTCAACAAAATGTATTCCTTTTCTTCCCATTAAAATTTCAAGCAAAATAATGCATTCATATAAATTCAGTGTAGAATGCATTCGTTATCTTAAAATTGTTTCCTTCATTTGAGCCGTATTCTAGCAATCGATAACACATCAAAAATGATATTTAACGGATTACTCACCGATTATTGTTAGTGGACCACGGCATCGGATTAGCCCGTTTCCATTATCGAAAGAGATCAATAATCGCTTCATTATTTGGGATGACGATATAACGCTATTGCAAGTTGATGCTATTACAAATACAACAAATGAAACGTAGACAGAACGAAATAGCATATCGGATCGTATATTCGGACCTGCCGGCTCGCAACTGAAAGAAGAAATTCTAGGTGATATACGAGAATGCAGAACAGGTGAAGACCTGGATCTAGTGGAAAATACAAATCAGCCGGTGAACATACAGTGTATTCTTGCTGTAGAAACGTGCTGTGCAAAGCAAAAGATTTAAATTTAAAAACAATCGCTTTATGTACAATAAATGCTGCTCAACGAAATTTTCCACTGGACTTAGACGCGCATATAGCACTACGTACTATACGGAAATTCTTAGAGCAATCAAAAACGGAAATTTTGATACTGTGCTTATAAGTAGAGCCACATTAACGGGGTATTTATGAGGTGCTAGCACCACTCTACCTTCCTAGAAATCATTGAGAAGAGAATAGTGTACTTTGCCAATTGCTGAAAGATATTGGGGGAATAAACGGTTAACTGCTATATACAGATCGTCAAATACGTATCATTCATAATCCCCATAATTCAATCACAATAATTGATGATCGTTTTCATTTGCATTCTGCAACGAAATCTAAGTTTTGACTTAATCGTGTGAACACCGGAGAAACTAGACAACTGGCAACAACGGATGCCAGTCGTGAAATGCACTCAGTCGAGCACGCCAGCGAAGCCGAGTAGACGTGTGTTGCTTACGGAGAGAAATTAGTTGAATAAAAAAGCTAAATTGGTTGAACTCGATTGGTTTTATTCATTACTCATTCTGACAGTTCGGAAATGGGATTAGTCATGTACGCGATTGAAATGAAAAAAGAGATACAAGACTTATGCCGCAAACGTGGGCTGCGGACGTCGGGAAATAAACCGGAATTAATTAACAGGTTAGTGCAATCAGATTTCCAAGAAGCAAGCAGCACTCCAAGGCAGATGACCAAAGTTCAAATTGTGCGAGATTTAAGTGGCAACGCAAGTGGTCATGACGACGATATCACCCTAACGGAGGAGTCGGGTGCACCCCTGGAAGCCGAGGAGGTGATGCATGAGCATGAGGCGCCACGGCGATGAAATCTTTAACAGCTTGAACGCACTTTGCTAGAAAGGGAGCAGGCATTCCTAGAATCAACATATCGACAAACGAGAAAGTTTTTCTCCATCCACAACATTGCGGAGATGTTGCCAAGTTTCGACCCGAACAAGCGAGACTGCACGGCTGTTTATTAAGCGCATACACGAATTGAAGGAGGTATACGCTTGGGAAGATAAATTAGTATTGTTTGCAGCACAATTAAAACTGTGCGGATATGCAAAAATATGGAACGACGGACAAATGTGAGTATTTAAAAGTTTCCCAGAGTTTGCGAACAAACTAGTGATCGACTTTCCTACTCGAATTGACGAAGCCGATGTGAATTTAAAGTTGATGAGAACGATTCGTGCGAATTCGGAAAGTTTGGACGAATACTTTTATAAAATGACAGCAATTGGATAACGGGGAGTAGTGTCAGATGCAGCAATCATAAAATATATCCGGCGAGGCCTCAGTGATCCAGCACTGCAAAATGCAGTTGAAGTGAATTCGCAGAACTACAAGAATTTCACATGGCGATTGGCTGCTTCGAGGAGAATGTTGTGACGGCTGTAGATCCACATCAGATGCGTGCATCCATTGAGTAATTAAATAATACTGGAGTGGACAACCACGTGACAATATGGTTGCAACAACCCCTGCGACCACTTTTCCTAATGCTACGCTCTTGTTTACAACCTTAGAGAGAGCCAAATTGCACAAGCAAACATGGCTGCTGCTCAATGTAAACAAATTTTCATACAATACCAAAAATTTGCTTTTTATTAGAAAAACCTTCAGCATTGTATGAAAAACATGCGAAACATTAATATAATAACTACTCACTTGTGAAAGGAAACACGTACAGATCCTTTTCCACTATGATTTTTTCACGAAGGCACTACACATTTCATTTTGAAATTCTAAGTTAATTACACAGTGTCAAACGTTAAAGTAACTTGAATCACAAACTCCAATCGAATGTTTAAACACTTGGAACGAATTTAGATCGTGAACACTTTCCACAGTTTTAATATCGGATAAAATTCACGACGAAACTTGCAAATTGGCCAATTTGGCGTCCAATTTGCATCAGTCAACTTGACAGTCAGTTCACACCTAGTCAGCTTTTGGAACAAGAAAGTGACCAGCAAGAGGCAGACGGGGAGGAAATGACCGACTGTTCATTTGGAAGAGAGCAGAAACCGGTCGCATGCTCTCTCATGCATTTTATATGAGCTTAGCCCATCCAGTTCTTATTAATCTTAGCGTGCATCACGTAGTGAATTTGTGCCGCTACGCAATCAGTCGGTACGAGTGTCGAATACTAGGCCCGTCGAAATACGCGAAGCTGGACCGACATGTTTCAATTGCCGTCAGTGAAGTCATTTGGCAGTGCAATGTCCGCATCCAGAACGACGTCCGCGTTGCGATCATTGCCATCGTATGGGACATAGAACGAGCAAATGCATCGACAGAGCTCAACAATCGAAAGGATCTACACCACAGCAGTCAGATGTCGTATTACAAATACAGGAGGACCGCTATTGCCACCGGAAAAAATAACTGTCAAGGGAAAAAGTATATTCGCAAAAGTAGACTCAGGAAGCTCAGGTTCATTATTAGCTCAATCCGTTGCTGATGCCATTGGGCCGATCAAACCGACTAATATAGAATTTTTTGGCTTTGGTGGAGGAAAATATTGCTCTACTGAAAAAATCAAAACGGAGATGCAGTTTGATAATAGGGATTTTCTTCACACATTCTATATCGTGGAAGATGGAATGTTGCCTTGTGCTGCTCTAGTGAGAGCTGATTTCCTAAAAAGCCAACGTCTAAGCCTAATCATTGGAGATGCAGTTAGTTAAATCGAAGACAAAAAGAACTTGAACCAGGACGAGTTACGCAAGTTAGATGAACTATTATGCAAATTCAAAGATTGTTTCGCCGAGAATCTATCGGAGATTTTTTTTTGTGGTAGGGAGGTGAATGCTATTTATGCACAGAGTGTGGGACTCCCATGCGCGACTGGACTACTCACTAAACACCTCCCCAGTCAACCTGAGAACCTAGCCTGGAACCGTTTGACACATTACTTCGGGCCAGGTCTCGTTTTGTTACGCCGTGGAGTGCCTTCGGCTGGGGAGTCCCTTTCCTAGCGGGAGGGGAGAGGGGAAGAGGAATTGCCAGTAGAGTGATCCCCCGGCTGCTGTGAGTCCCTTTTATATTTTAGGACTGCCCGAGCATAATGTGCCACCTGGTTCTATTTGTCGAGATTGGGAAGTGTAAACTGGGACAGCTTAAAATCAGGTTAATATCAGATAAATCCATTTACCACAGACCTCTTCGCATTGCTTTTGCGAAAAGACCTGAGGTGACAAAAATTATAGATGAATTATTGGAAACAAACATTATTCAGCCGAGTGAACCGTCGTATGCTTCTCCGGTGGTACTTATAAAAAAAATCAAATTCAAAAGATAGACTCTGCGTGGACTACCGAGAACTAAACGACATTACGGTGAAACGTCCCTTCTTGGTGCCTGTAGTGGATGAGCTGCTAGTACAACTTGCAGATGCTGAGTTGTTCGCAACTCTGGACTTGCTATCCGAATACTACCAAATTGAAGACGAGCCAGAGTCACGAAAATATACTGCCTTTATTACGCACGATGGGCATTTTGAATTTCTAAGAATGCCATTCGGAGCTGTAAATGGACCAGCTGTGTTCCAGGAAGTAATGAAAAAAATTGAGCGTATGTTGCCCCCTGGGATACTCATTACATTTTTCGACGACTTAATGATCAAAAGCAAAAATTTTGCTGAAGGCATGGAAAAGCTGCGGAAGGTACTCGAAGTGATTCAAGCAGTCGGAATTACTCTCCGTCACTCGAAATGCAGATTTTTGGAAAGTAAGATTAACTTTTTTGGCCACCAAGTAAACGCCAGCAGTAGCAGCGATAAAAGATTTCTCAACGCCCGGAAATGTTAACGACATTCGAAGATTTTTAGGGTTAACCGGATTTTTTCGAAAGTATATTGAACAATTTGCCAAAATAGCACGACCAATCACCCACCTACTGAAGAAAAATTCAACTTTCCTATGGGATGCTGATTAAGAAGCCGCATTTAGCTATCTGAAGGAGATGTTATCCAACGAGCCTATTCTGTGCTTGTACGATCAGACGAAACGCCATGTGATCCATACAGGTGCGAGTTTCAAATGGGTGGCCAGGGTGTTGTTCTAAGAAGAATCTTTGAGTGAGATTAAGCCAGTTTGCTAATATAGCATTTGTTGTAGCGAGGCAGAGAAAATTACCATTTGGATGAGCTGGAAGTGCTCGCTATCGTGGAATCGTTGGAAAGGTTCCAAATCTATGTGTTAGGGAATCCTTTCACGATTGTAACAGATTGCTCTGCAGCTAGCACGGTGCGACTAAAGAAGCCTTTACCTCCAAGGATAGCACGATGGTGGTTGAAGATGTGTCTCGGGATGAGTCACTCCAGGATGCCCGAGCTGTCAACACTGGAGAAACTGGACAACTGGCAACAATGGATGCCAGTTGTGAAATGCAGTCAGTCAAGCACGCCAGTGAAGCCGAGTAGACGTGTGCTCTTTACGGAGAGAAATTAGTTAAGTAAAAGCGCTAAATTCGTTGAACTTGATTGGTTTTATTCATTACCGATCCTGCCATTCTGACAATAGATGTCGGGATTTAGTAGACGAATGTTGTTCGAGCAGATTTTTCTTGCATCGGAAGAACGACCACTTTACTCTGGCTAATCGATGTCCCGTTGTCATTTTGTCATCTTCAATGCGAAAGAATAGTCCTTTGAAGCGCCAATCAGTTCCCGAGAAAGATTCTACATTAATAAAGAGTGTTTTGCATCTGAAATGCTCAAAGTAATTTGACGAGTTGGCTTGTCGGCAAAGTAGACGTTGCTATGATTGCACTATAACTAATTTTCCGCAACCATCATGCAAATGCAAGGAAGACTACATGAATGAAAGATGCAACGTGAAAGGTTTTTCAATAGTTTGTCCACTGCAAAAGGCATTATTGCCAAATTAATTGTCTGAACGTCTTTCTCAAAAATAATTTGGAAGATAGCTAATATTTTTTTGTCTCTTCAAATTGTACTAATATTCTTTGTTTGCTTGCACTCATGAAACAATATCACAAACATAAATTCAAGTTTTATTCAATCCAGCTTGAAAACCTGTTAAAATTTCTATTAGGCTTAAATATTTAAATAGGAAAACTCATTGCTTGAACTTAATGGTGTGAAATTTATGAACTTTTTCTTATCTTTTACGCCAAAAAGCATACTTAGCATTTTCTAATTTGCATAATTTATATTTTCAAAAATTAATCTTTATCACATACATATTTGTGAGTATAAAATATTGTTTGTGATGTTGTTATTTATATCGTATTTTCAGATGTAAAATATAAAAAAGCTTATACTAAGGGAAATGTAGTGCGGAAGTTTTATCAATGAATATCAAGTCGGGAGCATTAAATGTCTTTATTTGATTTATATTTATAGAAAATAGATAAAAATAAAGAGAACAATAAATCAAAATCAGCATATATATTGAAGATCGACATGTGATTATTGTTACGTTAATAAAAACTATGAATTGTTAATTGTACAGCGTCGGTCTTTCCATTTCAATCGACCTGACCGGGTAGGGGACACGCATTGATGTCAGGCTCTTCCACTAGAATGGGCTAGCCATCAGGCGCCCTCCTCCGTTTCTTTTGTTTAACAGGGGCTCTTGCCGGGTAGAGTGGCGTTCCGCTCGCGTACGCTATAGCATAAATTTCTCATTTGAAGGAAAGAGTCATTCAAAGTACTTTTGTTTGTTTTTCACTCAAATGGGAAATACATGGCCACGTCCACGTTTGGATTTTGATCCAGTTGGGAAGGTGCGAGGGGACAACGCTACCATTTGGGTGCCCCACTCTCATTTGTGAGCAATAAGAATCGTCGGTAACGACGAAGTCCTCCAAAGTCCGTTTGTCTTCCCCAGGTCCAGTTTGTCCTTTGAATCAGCAATTTCTTTTGACCTTTAGTTGGTTACCTCCTTTTCGACTTCGGTTGACATTTCTCTGACTCCGGAATTCGTGGATGCGAAATTCTTTTGTAGTGAGTATTTATGCTGGGGAAAAGAACCCGCTCCACGACACCGCAACGCTAGCCTGCCAGCGCATTCACGCGTCCCCAGACAAGGCCAATCTCAGCGGATTCCAACATATTCTTCCGCTGACGCAGCAGACCATCGTTGCAGTCCTGCACGGACATGCAACTATATCTACTTCACTACACGGATCTCTCCACTTATGAATGTGACACTAAATTGTTTTTCATGAAGGTTGATCGTGTGGGGTATCAAACGAAAAGTCATAATAAGAGCTTCTCAAAACAGGTCTTTAAAGAGTATTACCAGTGGCGAGGGGTGTGGAAGCAGAGGAAATGCTCGGAACATTTGTGTTGGTGGGAGAAATCATGGAACTAGGCCTTTATACATACATTAACAAAAAATTCCTTCAGAAGGGTAATTCACTGGAATTCATTAAAAATAACGTGATTTATAAAATTCAGGTTTCCCCAAGAAAATCGGATGGGTAATGATTGATTGATTGACCACTCGTTACTTGCTTTATTGACAATATCGATGCATGAAATTAAACCGAATTTGAACGTTTACATATTATAAAACATAATGGCCTAAGTTTAAACATTTTATACATTTAGTTGGAACATATTCAAACAATAAATTTTCTTATACATTACGCGGCCAAAAAAATTAAGGATTGCAAATACATATATTCGAGGAGGGTTCCCCTTGTTTCCGCAATCCACTGATTCCATATTTCCTCACACTGAATCTCACGACCAAATGGTATTAAATGGTCACGGGGTCGCACATTGGGTTTACTGGCTCCCCAATCATGGGAGATTAAATGCCGAGAAATACCAATAACTACTGTATGATCGAAAACTGTGTAGCGAGCCGTTTACGCAAAACACTTTAGCCATCACATATTAGATGACGGTGTTCGTCTTTAAGAACTCGCCAGCAATTTGTCACTCAAAAAAATAATGAGGCTGAGCTATGATCAAATTGTGAGAGTTTTTCTGGTAAAATACATCAATTGAGTACTTAAAAGTGGTTTAATTAAAGATCAAAGTTCCTTGTTTTAGTTAGTGATTGAACAAAAATGATCACTACAAGTACACCTACAGCTCTCCTACTATATCCTATTTACGCCTCCTTTGTGTTGGTGGAAGAGGGTGAAGGCGAGTCATCCACGCCTGTTGATGGAATCGAAAGTAATAACCATGTCGTCAGAATGGAGGCTAGGTGACGTGCGAACTCCCCATCAAAACACGCAACAAACTATGGGTGGAAGTGAAAGTGGCAAGTAAAACTGTGGCAGAACAGAAGATCGAACATCAAGACCAGTGCAAAAGAAATGATTGGTTCGATGGTGAGTGTCAAAATACGTTAGAAAAAGGGAAGGCTTACAAACAATATTTAGGTAGGAAAGCCAGGACAAAGAGAGAACATTATGAAAATCTCAGAAACGTAGCAAATAAGATCATTATAATTAAGAAGATAAAATACTCTGCCATTAATTGAGAAGTCTTGATGTAAGTCTAGCGAGCAAGAACACTCTTTTCTTTTGTATCCCATTTCACCGCATTTGTAACTTAGGGAACTCCTACCGGGTCCTTTGCATATTTATGTGGTGCGACTATAGCCAAGATATTTGAAACATTGAAGAGGTGCTACTCTTTGCCGTATCCTACGGACAACCCGCCCTTACTTTGCGCTTACATAGAAATTGTTCAGAGTCCCTTTCGGCCAAGTCAATGATGGCCATGCGTTGTCTTCTAGGGTTTTCTGGTGTAAACCTCGTTTTGATCCTGTCCACGCTTAGGAACTCCCTTTTGGTGGCCTCTTCTACCTCACCCAGGTCCGTGATGCAGTCAATATCTCTTATTTTGATCATTGCCATCGGCCCAAGTGAAGCAATAATTACATTTTTGCCGATGACTTTCTTTGCTACGTCACAGATTGCTTCTTTGTTGTTTGCCTCCTGCTCCAAATTTGACTAATTTATGGCCCAACCACGTTGGTCGTACTGCTTTCATAGCCGTGTTAGTGTCTTTGGGCCTTACGTTTCCCTTGATATCTCGTAGCGCTTCTGCGTAGGACGGCCATTTTGGGATTTTACGAGTAGTACCTGCTGCTGAGCTCTTTTTCAGGGCTTTTTCTCGCCTGCTTTGTCTCAAGTGTTATTTCTTGTTGGGCGTCTGTGCTCATTTTATTTTTTAAACGTGTATTTTATCCCAATCTGCTTGAGTTGGGCTAAATATCATTCTTTTATTGCTGTGTGATGGTGGAGCTATCTGCGCGTGCCCTTTAGACTAAGCCCTCAGTGCTTTTTTTAGCCCTATACGGTATAGGAGCTCCTCTCGTTCAATGAGCCTAATCTTTACTCCTTTCCTGATTTTTGGCAAATTCCATGCAGATTTCATTCTTTTTAGAACATCTCCCGCTTTTCGCGTTAACCTTACTTCTTCATTTCGCTGGGCGGCAATTCTACTTTGCGATCACTTTCCTTGGGAGAGGTTGTCGGCTTGATTTATCTGGTCACTACTTTCTTTTCCTACGTAATCTCTTTATGGACTTCAGGTCAGCTCGTTATTATTTCGGGATATACGACCCTTGCTTTGGTCACTTCGGTAGCGATCGCAGTAGTAATCATCGAGTTCTCGATGTTCTTTCTATTTTTTCCCACCGCTCGAACGTCTGTTGCGTCCTGCAGAATTTCACGCTCTTCCTTTTTAGGACGCTCTGCTACTCGCATCGTTTTGTTGCTGCGCTCGAACGCTGCAGGAATCTCAGTCTGGACAGGACTGTCTATTAATCTCCGTTTTTCGTCCATCTTCACTACCTTTGGATTCATCCTCGTCTTGTCATTGTTAGTACCGCTGCCAATGTGCTGTGAACATTGTGATTGCAGCCGCTGTTTGCGTCGTCGTTGTTGTTATTTTTGCTTTCTTTTTGTGTTTTTTGATCGTTTTTAGGGTTTTATGTTGTGCTAGTTTTATTGGGTCACCCGTCGGAGTCGCTATCTCTGTTTGTGTGTGTGTGTGTGGGGAGGTCGAGCGAGGGTTGACACAAACCCTTATGGGGACAAGTGCTCAGAGCCAGACTAGCACCACTAACCCAATGGCGCGAACTTCGAATGTACTCGGAGGCTTGCCAACGGTTCATTGAGATGGAGGCGGTATGATAGTTAGATTGGAGCCGTTCATATACGAGTGCCACCCCGGCGCTACCGTACAAAGCAACTAGGTCCAAACCATCTTATCTTCCAGCCCAAAGTATCAATTCCAGTTCGTTGTCCAATGAGAACTTCAGATTGAGTCAGGGTCATTACTTATCATTCCAGGAGGAAACTCATGGTGACCTCCATATCCTTGGTGGGTTCAGGGGGGTGGCGCTCCTCAAAGAATACTTGCCTCCAAAAGTATTCTTGTCTACCGGAATTCCCCTTGCGGGAATTTCCTCAGGTACGTGGGGGTGGCACTCCCCGAAGAATACTAACCTCCAAAAGTATTCCTGTTGGTCAGTATAGCCCTGCGGTGGAGTATGTGAGCACTATGTGGAATTGACTCAGCTATCATTTGGTTTTTGTATCTGGAACCTTGTGATAACTGACGCTCCTTGTTTACAGCTCTTGGAGATGCGGTATCGGAACTTGGCCCTTATAAGGTAGTGGTCTGAATCAAAGACAGCGCCGGAGAATGAACCCGTGTCGAGAATCCTGGTTGCAGCTCAATTTTGCATGAAAAAATAGCCGATCTGGTTAAATGTGCGGCCTTCTTGGGATGCCCATGTTCTCTTAAGGATGTCTTGATGTGGAAAGTATGTGGAGCTTACTGTCGTTGGTCTCTGCATGGACACTATATTCTCCGGTTGTTCCTCTATGTGCCGTTTCTCGTCCAATTTTTGCATTGAAGTCCCCCAGAGCTGTTTTAATGTCGGTTGAAGGCAGTGCATCGACAGTGTGTTCCAGGGTGCTGTAAAATTCATCCTTGATAGCCTCTTTCTTGTGTTTTGTGTGCACGTAACAGTTGACCAGCCATACATTCATGTATTTGGTTTAAATACAAATAGCACAGAGCCTTTCGTTAACGGGCTTGAAGTTGGTGATAATTTATTTAAATGAGTTATCAGCAATGAAAGTCATTCTAAACTCATGGCTTTCTTACAGTTTTCCGCTTTTATACACGGTCTGCGTTCGCAGGTCAAATTTGTCTTCACCATCCATCTGGTTTCTTGCACTGCATGAATATTGATTCTGTATCTCTTTATTTCATCCAGAAGCTATCACAGTTCACTTAATCTGTTCAATGATCTGACATTCCAAGTTCCAAAAGAATAGTCCTTAACACTTAGTGATAGTCACTGTTATTTATCCAATCCGATCTGAGGCTGTTGTCTTAGTTCAATGACAAGCAAATACTGCGTGAGGCATCGTCAGTGCTTTGACTTGGTCGGTTTTTGGTCCACAAGTGGTATTTTATTTCCCATATACCCGCTGGCTAGCCACCGCCCAAGAACGCGTCCGGTTACGGATCGCAATCTCCACACGGAACAAGAATACTTCACGATGAAATAAACGAATTCAGAGAACTTAAAAAAAAGAAGAATTATACAATTTGCGATGTGTTCTGTAATGATTTTACTCCATCTGCTCGTCCGAGATTTTCCGAAAGAAACCTAAACCGACCTCTCCGGCAAATGAAATTTCACTGGACTATACGCACGTTTTCCAATGGTATCATTAGACGTTCAACTTGAAGTGAAACGTTCAAATGATACAAACGGCCGTTCAAGTATTGATAGAAAGTAATCCCGCAAATCTGATCACGTGAGCAATTTGGAGATTATCTTGCAACAGGTAACAAACGTCGAATTTCCCACCATATGGATGTTTACGACAATTCTGGACAGAGACTTGGATTGCGACCAGCTTTTCGGGAAAACACCAAAAGGTCAGGGCTGGGTTACAGGGAGATTTGTGAAACAACACACTTTTTTGTGGCGCAATTTATTCAAAAGTAAGAAAAAAATATTTTTTTTTGTTTTTATTACAGGGAAGCTGTTTTTATGTCACTCAAAGGCTGAGTGTGCGGAAAAACAGCTGCAGGAACATGGTGATTAGGAGCTGACCTAGGGTGCTTCAAATCAGGGCAAGTATAGAGAGTGAATTCAGGTTACCAACGCAAGTCCCGCGCATACCTGGGCAACCCGACATTTTACCAATTTTTCATCCTGGTTGGCATTGCAGAGCTGGGCCATGTTACTTTGTCTCAATCTTTATATTTCATAGCCCACCTTGAACCCAAAAGGACGAGATTACATGTTATAGCGCTCTTCGCCCGCACGTCTCCCATTGCGATTTTTGTCGATTTTGTCTCACCAGAAAATTGCTTCTCAAGACCATTGATGACCAGCCTGGGCTGACGTGATTTTGTCTCCGTGACTTCATACTCGTCTTGTAGATTATCTGTTGTAATTTTGAAGAGCGATGTCGTATTGTTATTTGTGGTCGATTTTATAATAGCACCACCATTAAGGATAGGCCGGAGCAGTTGGAGGGGAATCTTACATTTCGATGGCTTTATCTTCGACTTAAAATCGGATAGCGTTTTTTCCGAGGACGAATGTTTTTTGGGCTGAATTATAATCCCTTTTTGTAATGTTGAATGTGCACGCCGTTCAGTTTGAAAAGTAGAAATACTTTTCGTGATGTCCGCATACGAAGGTTTTCGCGCGGCTTCATTTTTATCGATTAAAGCGTTTACAGTTGTCTTTAGTTCAACTATATGGTTTCCCATTTCTTTCATTTGATGAAAGAGGCGATCTTCTTTCGATTTCTGGTTTTGGTTCTTACAAGAGGGATACATCCACATAACATCCCCGGAGATGTCCATAATTTTTTGATATCGCTCCTCACTCATCTTAATGCACTTTAAGTGAAACCACTTATTACAAATTCCATCACAGCCCATTCCTCGATGATTATCCTCCCCTGGCTTTCTGCATTTTCCACAGTTAGACTCAGTTGCAGGTGTTGGCATATTTGCTTATTTTTTATTATTTAGTTTGTTTGTGTATTAATCGCTTTTATTTTGAATCTTATTTTTATTTTGATTAAAGGATAAAAATTTTTCGATAAAAAATATATTATAAGAAAATATTATATGTAAATTATAAGAAGAAAAAATAACGAGATTATTTGTAGAGTGAAAATTTTTTTTTATATAACTTAATGCCGCAAAGAACTTTTGCTACAAGAGAAACAGATATTTTATCTTAAGAAAATATTTTGTAAATATTAATAAATGTAACTAAATCATTCTTTTTGTTACTCAAAATATTATGATTGCGATTGATGAAACTCTCGCTACACGAGAATCTCACTAATCCTCAGCAATCAAAATCCGTTAATGGAAAACAAAGAAGAAAAATGAGTTGTAAAGTTATCACTAATTCACTTATCTGCTTAAACTTTATTGCTCTCTACGCTGCAACGCTCCTAAGCACTTTAATAAATCACATCAGCTGATAAAAAACAATCACTGAACTTAAAATTTCAATTTATCTCCAAGATCCGAAAAGTTCTCCTGTCACTCTGCAAGTTGTCAGTTTTGGTAGATGAACCAATTCAAAATGTATTCCAATCAGGGCAAATTTATGCAATCCATCACATATAATCCTGTTTTCATTTCTATCCAGAGTCGTACCATCAACTTCGGTACCAGTCCTATCGAGAAGATCTATCTCATCACTAATGACTTCTAGGTTTGATACCTTCACACGAGACTTCTTACGGAATATGCTTTCCTGTGGACATTCCGGACATTCTTCAGGTGTAATTTCAACAAAGCCAATGAGGGATGGCTGTAGTTCAAAAATCACCGATAAATACTGTTGACGCGTGTGAGAAGACTTTTGACCTTGCAATGGTTGTTGTTTCATATCCTTCCATATTGTTTCGATTTACAAGTATATATAATCTATATGTAATAACCATAAGCAAAATCAATGTATAAGTATAAATAAATGTAAACTAACTCTTGGTTTGTAAAGTTCTTTGATTATTCATACTACCTTGAAATAACTATTTTGTATAAGAATAATAAAGTATTGAAATTCGCATGTATACGCATTTTCCATAACTAATAGATTTAATTTTGGAGAAAATTTTGTGCACTTTACCGTGACATCAGTAAAATTGTGTTACTAAACTGATAAATGTGCATACGAAAAATCCGGCATTCGTGGGATAATTTGACGACTAAAATAACACCTTTTTCTTTTGGTACCTTTTGAATATCCTAGTTATTAGGAGAAGTTGATTGACAAGCGTCATTATGTCTTAGTCAAATAGAATACTAGGAAGATTGCTATGAATTTACATGTATGATTTGAAATTGACTTGAACTTACAATATAACATTAAAACGCATTTATCTTACTTAAACAATAAACTGATATACGATATCTCTAATTTTTTTCTACCAAAAAAAACCCTTTTTGAAATGTCTTAAAGAAGAGTGATTGTTCGTAACCATAGTCAAAGACAACGTGTAAAATGTCCTATAACTTGAAAAATCAAATATCTAAATTTCATTGAAAATATTCTTAGGTGCTTGAAGTTAATTTGAATTCTTTAGTATTGAAATACTCAAATAAACTTCAAATCATGCATGAAAACTCAGTAAAAAATATGCCTATTTGTAAATCATAGAAATCTTTATCTTCATAACGCCAATTCTTCTTCATGACCAGCTAGAGTTTTCAATATGAATGTGCCACCAAAATGTGTTTACCCGCAAGATTGAATCTTTAATTACTTTATGCAGGAATAGAGCGTTTGTTGATGATCTGATCATCTATACAGCAGACCGAAAAGCTACAATAGTTCAGAGAAATCTCCAAAAAATGTTCAATGATGTGCAGCTGTACACTGACAGCTGTTGATTGAAAATAAATGCGCAAAAGTGTGAAACAATCTTGTTTCGGACAACGCTGCAGGGGGTCAGTCAAGACCTGAAACGTAATTGGAAAGATTTCCACATCATAGCTGGCGAGGGTAGCTCATAACGGGTTCCAAATAAATCCTGTGTTCGATACCTCGGTGTTTATCTCGATCAGTATCTGTACTATACTGAACATGTCAAAATCATGCTCATTAAGGCACTAAAAGTAGTCATGGCCCTACGAAGACTCTTCCGTTCCAGAAACATTGATCAAAATGTAAAAATTATCTGCTACAAGACCCTGGTTAGACCAGTTTTGACAAATCAAATCAAATCTGGTACAATCAGAGTGCTAGTACTATGGAAAAATTAAGAGTTTTCGAAAGGAAATGTTTTCGTGCAAGTACTGGTTTGTACAGGAAGCCTGAGATGGATTAGAAGCATTATATATCGAATAGAAGAATTTATCAAACTGCTGAAGTGAGGAGACCCGATATCTTCATATTGAAACTTCTTCGGGATCATATCGCAAAATCTGTGACAGCCGTTCCACCGTACACACGGGTATATTGCGACTTTCCTCACTACTGGCTTCGTTCCTCCAGAAGAATTCGTGTATTTGGACATGAACCGATATGTTTTTGATACTGACGGGGTCCCAGTCATATATCACATATATCGACGGGCCACCGATAAGAAGATAAACTATCCTCCGAATTTGAGTTCACGAGACCAACAATTCCAATGGAGATAATCATTTGCTAGTTTCCTTGAAGCTGACCGAATTGAGACGCCGCAATCCAGGTATTGGTGGCCGAATGACAATGTCTAAATTATTCGCGTTTATTTCCAGTTTTTGTGTTTTTCGTTATTTAGGTTTTTGAGTTTCAGCTTATTATTGCTACATTTAGTGTTGTTATTTATTTGTGTTAAAAATTAGGTATAGGTTAGGTATATGTTATGCTTATATTAGGTTAGAGATAAGGTTGAAGGCTTAGGTTCGGAACATTGTTATAGGATTTTTTTAGTATAAGAGAAAGTTTTAGATTGAATTTTATTAGAATTAAGTTAAAACATATGAGGTGTAGGATCAAATCTTCACTGCTGTGTTAAGATTATAAATAATTGTAGGATAGTGTTGGTTGGTTTTTTCTCCTTTTTCCAATTGATTTACAAAATATGTAATAATTTTAATTAATTGAATTTGCTAGAGTTTTTTTTGAAGAAATATGTTAAATGATAACGTTTAAATTTAGAGAGCCATTTGGGCCCTTAAGTTTTTTGTATGTTTATTGTTTGGAATTTGCTTAATATTCTTTGTAAATTTATACTGATTAGTATTGAATAAAGCGCTTTTGACTTTGACTTTGAAAAAATAAAAACACGAATAATTTAGACATTGTCATTCAGCCATCAATACCCAGATTGTTCCGTCTCAGCTCGACCAGCTTGAACGAATCTAGCAAATGAGTATCTCCATTGGAATTGTTGGTCTCGTGAACTCAAACTCGGAGGATATTTTATCTTCTTATCGGTGGCCCGTCAATATATGTGATATATGATTGGGACACCGTCAGAATCAAAAACATATCGTTTCATGTCCAAATGCATGAATGCTTCTGGAGGAACGAAGCCAGTAGCGAGACAAGTTGCAATATACCCGTCTGTAGGGTGGAACGGCTGTGAAATCCAAGGGTTTTTATTCACAGTTACAGATCTTGCGATATGATTCCGAAGAAGTTTCAATATGAAGATATCGACTCTTGTCACTTGAGCAGTTTGATAAATTCTTCTTTTCGATATATAATGCTTCCAATCCGTCTCAGGCTTCCTGTACTAACCAGTACATGCACGAACACATTTCCTTTCGAAAACTCTTAATTTTTCCATAGTACTAGCACTCTTGTTGTACCAGATCTGATATCGATATGTCAAAACTGGTCTAACCAGGATCTTGTAAGAGATAATTTTGACCTTTTGATCAATGTATCTGGAACGGAAGAGTCTTCGTAGGGTCATGACTACTTTTAGTGCCTTACTGAGCATGATTTTGACATTTTCAGTATAGTACAGACACTGGTCGAGGTGAACACCTAGGTATCGAACACAGGATTTATGTGGAACCCGTTCTGAACTACCCTCGCCAGCCATGATGTGGAAATCCTTCCCCCTGCAGCGTTGTCCGAAACAAAAGTGTTTCACACTTTGCGCATTTATTTATTTTTTTTTTTAAATTACCTCCATTCCCTACCACTCTCTCCATCACTCTTTCTTCGTCGCACAACGCTCGTGCGATCTGCATTCACATTTACGTCATTCGCCAATTGTCAGTGTACAGCTGCACATCATTGAAAATTTTTTGAAGACTGCTCTGAACTATTGTAGCTTTTCGGTCTACCGTATAGATGATCAGATCATCAGCAAACGCTGCCAATGATCGCGTTGGCGAGACGTTAAAATCAAAGCCGTTCAGTAGCTTGCGAATGAATATTGAGAAAAGCAGGGGCGCAGTAACTGCTCCCCAATAGTCGAAAAAAAATTATTGAGTACACTTGCAGCTTTAAATGCATTTAATTGTGTAGTTGAGTTCTCGAATCCGAAAGAAGATTTCTGGGCTACTGAGTGACGCAATGAGTTACATTTAACTTCGTTTCTTATGTCCCATATTTCATGTGGGTTGTCAGCCACTGCATCCAGTCTTTTGGAATAGTACAACGCTTTCGCTTCTTTCACAGCGCACTTGGACAATTTGTTTGCTTTGTTATACATGAACTTAAGTGTCTGATCGCTCATATTCCGTTTGTAGTCCATATATGCCTTCCGCTTGTTCTTGCTCGCCTCAATCACATTTTGAGTAATCCATAAATGCTGACCTCTAAGTTTTTTCTCTTTAGTCGCGTTGTCTTTAGCTTCTGCTATAATCTTTGAAAGTTCCATTAGGTTTGTAGGTCTCCGTTGTTCTAATAATCGTTGGATGTAAGATCTGAAGAGCTCCTTGTTTAGGTATCGGAAAGTTTTGAAAGCAGGCCTCTGTTTATGAGCGCTTATGCCTTGAATGTTTATTTTTAAAACACGATGATTTAGATCTGGCCAATCCTCATACATGAAATTAAGTTTTTCCGCAGTTGGCAAGTATTTGAAACAGGACGTGTAATTGTTTCTTGGTTCCCAATAATAGCACCATTTGTATCCAGAGCATAGCACCATTTGTATCCAGAGTATCCTTCTGAGGAATCAGTCACTATATCGATGTTTGTGTCAGCTATTGTAAGTAGATTATTTCTGAGGAATAAAGGTTGTCTAGTACGAGCATAGATCTTGCGCATTCAGACGGTTGGGGTTGTAGAAAGTACCAATTTCAATTTATTTCCTTCGTAGTTTATTTCGATTATTATAATGCAGTATTTATCAGGTGTGACACATTTAGTAATGAAATTTATTGTATTTTTTACATAAATGGCTGTGCCACCACCTCTTCCGGGTCTACAGGAGAATACCGAGCTATAGCCTACGATATTAAAATACTTTGCTTCCTCTGGGTAAATCCATACTTCATTTAAACAATCACATCTGCCTCGGGATTTTTCTGCAGATAAATCTGAATATCACTCAGTTTGTTCCGTAGGCTTCTTATACTAGCATATAAGATCGTTAGTTGTGTGCCACTTGATCGATTTGTATTGCTTAAAAATTATTTGGAATCGTAGTCGATGCTCCTCCTAGCAATTGTTATCCTACGCTGGTATTCTTGGCACTCCGTAGAGTCTGCTATGTGGGAATGATCAACATTCTTACTATTTCCAACGCAGTTGCAACATTTCTCGTACGCGCGTTTGCAGTCCTTCAATTGATGCTTTCCCCACTCCTAGCACATATTTTCTCCCCTTCACATTTCGCTGTTTTATGATTAAACTTTTGGCACTTATAACATCTTGTCACATTGTAGTCTTCCTGTACAAAGTAGGACCCTTAATCGATGTTTATAGACCTATTTAACAGTCTTTTATACACGCATCCATTCACCTGAAGAATGTGCAACCACTTAAAATTTTTTGTGCGTCTGGCATGAAATAATTCCATTTTCCGGTTTTCCCCAATATTGGGGTTCAAGGACAGCATTTCATCTCTTAATTCCTCACCAGAAAATTGCTTCTCAAGACCATTGATGACCAGCCTGGGCTGACGTGATTTTGTCTCCGTGACTTCATATTCGCCTTGTAGATTATCTTTTGTAATTTTGAAGAGTGATTTTGTATTGTTATTTGTGGTCGATTTAATAATAGCACCACCATCAAGGATAGGCCGGAACAGTTGGAGGGGAATCTTACATTTCGATGGCTTTATCTTCGATTTAAAATCGGATAGCGTTTTTCCGAGGATGAATGTTTTTTGGGCTGAATTATAATCCTTTCTTGCAATGTTGAATGTGCACGCCGTTCAGTTTGAAAAGTAGAAATACTTTTCGAAATGTCCGCATACGAAGGTTTTCGCGCGGCTGCATTTTTATCGATTAAAGCGTTTACAGTTGTCTTTAGTTCAACTATATGGTTTCCCATTTCTTTCATTTGATGAAAGAGGCGATCTTCTTTCGATTTCTGGTTTTGGTTCTTACAAGAGGGACACATCCACATAACATCCTCGGAGATGTCCATAATTTTTTGATATTGCTCCTCACTCATCTTAATGCACTTTAAGTGAAACCACTTATTACAAATTCCATCACAGCCCATTCCTCGATGATTATCCTCCCCTGGCTTTCTGCATTTTCCACAGTTAGACTCAGTTGCAGGTGTTGGCATATTTGTTTATTTTTTATTATTTAGTTTGTTTGTGTATTAATCGACTTTGTTTTGAATTTTATTTTGATTAAAGGATAAAAATTTTTCGATAAAAAATATATTATAAGAAAATATTATATGTAAATTATAAGAAGAAAAAAATAACGAGATTATTTGTAGAGTGAAAATTTTTTTTTATATAACTTAATCCCGCAAAGAACTTTTGCTACTAGAGAAACAAATATTTTATCTTAATAAAATATTTTGTAAATATTAAAAAATGTATCTAAATCAGTCTTTTTGTTACACAAAAAATTATGATTGCGATTGATGAAACTCTCGCTACACGAGAATCTCACTAATCCTCAGCAATCAAAATCCGTTAATGGAAAACAAAGAAGAAAAATGAGTTGTAAAAGTTATCACTAATTCACTTATCTGCTTAAACTTTATTGCTCTCTACGCTGCAACGCTCCTAAGCACTTTAATAAATCACATCAGCTGATAAAAAACAATCACTGAACTTAAAATTTCAATTTATCTCCAAGATCCGAAAAGTTCTCCTGTCACTCTGCAAGTTGTCAGTTTTGGTAGATGTACCAATTCAAAATGTATTCCAATCAGGGAATCCATCACATATAATCCTGTTTTTATTTCTATCCAGAGTCGTACTATCAACTTCGGTACTAGTCCTATCTCATCACTAATGACTTCTAGATTCGATACCTTCACACGAGACTTTTTACGGAATATGCTTTTCACATTCACAAAAACGCCATCTGAGTCCTGTGGACATTTCGGACATTCTTCAGGTGTAATTTCAACAAAGCCAATGAGGGATGGCTGTAGTCCAAAAATCACCGATAAATACTGTTGACGCGTGTGAGAAGACTTTTCAATCTTTTCAACATTGTCATTCAGCCACCAATACCTGGATTGCGCTGTCTCAATTCGATCAGCTTCATCGAAACTAGCAAATGATTATCTCCATTGGAATACTTGGTCTCGTGAACTCAAACTCGGAGGATATTTTATCTTCTTATCGGTGGCCCGTCGATATATGTGATATATGATTGGGACACCGTCAGAATCAAAATCATATCGTTTCATGTCCAAATGCATGAATGCTTCTGGAGGAATGAAGCCAGTAGCGAGACAAGTTGCAATATCCCCGTCTGTAGGGTGGAACGGCTGTGAAATCCAAGGGTTTTGATTCACAGTTACAGATCTTGCGATATGATTCCGAAGAAGTTTCAATATGAAGATATCGACTCTTGTCACTTGAGCAGTTTGATAAATTCTTCTATTCAATATATAATGCTTCCAATCCATCTCAGGCTTCCTGTACTAACCAGTACATACACGAAGACATTTCTTTTAATTTTTCCATAGTACTAGCACTCTTGTTGTACCAGATCTGATATCGATATGTCAAAACTGGTCTAACCAGGATCTTGTAAGAGATAATTTTGACCTTTTGATCAATGTATCTGGAACGGAAGAGTCTTCGTAGGGTCATGACTACTTTAAGTGCCTTACGGAGCATGATTTTGACATGTTGAGTATAGTACAGACACTGGTCGAGGTGAAAACCTAGGTATCGAACACAGGATTTATGTGGAAGCCGTTCTGGGCTACCATCGCCAGCCATGATGTGGAAATCCTTCCCCCTGCAGCGTTGTCCGAAACAAAATTGTTTCACACGTTTGCGCATTTATTTTCATTCGCCAATTGTCAGTGTACAGCTGCACATCATTGAAAATTTTTTGAAGATTGCTCTGAACTATTGTAGCTTTTTGGTCTGCCGTATAGATGACCAGATCATCAGCAAACGCTACCAATGATTGCGTTGGCGAGACGTTAAAATCAAAGCCGTTCAATAGCTTGCGAATGAATATTGAGAAAAGCAGAGGCGCAGTATCTGCTTCCTGTTGTAGACCATTCAAAACCTTGAATGCGCGCATTGTTGTTAGTTTTCTATCAGCTACAACAAAAGATTTCCCGTATAACATATTGCACATCATGGCGACAAGGTGTCTATTGTTTAGTTTCCAACAGATGTCTGAGGTTACTTTCGTCATCGCATGTATGGTTGAATGCCTGGCACGAAAACCAAATTGGTAATTCGGCATCAACTCATATTTCTCAATGAGGGTGTTTAATGCTTTGCTTAGTATTACTTCAATCATCTTGCTGATGTTGGGCAGCAAGCTGATTGGGCGATAGTTTTTAAGACTCTATTCTATTCCTTTCTTCAAGATCGGAAATACCTTAGCCTTTTTCCACTCATTTGGGAAATATGAATTGCCAACATCTTGTTGAACAATATGCAATAATTTCTAATAGCAACCTCAGGCAAATGTCGGAGAGCTACATTTGGAATACATCAGTATCACATGGTTTCTTGCTGTTTATCCTGCCAATATGAAGCAAAAGTCTTCATAGTTGACAAAATAATTAATAAGATTCAAGCTCGGTATGAGGTCTGATGTTAATGTTTCATTGAAATGAAGAATTGATTGGCCGTTCTGGCTTGATTTGAAGTCAGAAACTTTTGCTTCAACGACCTCTGAAAATATTTGATTCCCTGTCTCAGAGTGTTTTTTTTTTTGTACCTCCATTCCCTACCACTCTCACCAACACACTTTCTTCGTCGCATAATGCTCGTGCGATCCGCTTTTCACATTTCATCGCTTCTTCTTGTGTGACACCCAGACAATATTAATAACATCGGTATAAGGGTGCACACAAAAATATGTGGTCATTCTATTAATCTTTCCTTGTCCAATTCGTGATCAGCTCTCAGAGATAAAAAAATTATAAATTTGACGCAGTAAAAAAAGAAACTCTGAGTTATCAAATAGCTGTCTCTTCAAGGATCTCGACGATAGGGTGTCAAAAATGCCCTAAGATGCTATGTTGAACTTTACTGGACTGAATTTCAAACGTTATTAATTAAATATTCTCTAAGCATTTTCTTAAAGATTATAAGTGAGTTTGCTTCCTTAACTGAATCAGGAAGATTGTTGTATATTCGCAGCGCATCATTTGTAGCATCGTTCCTCAGATGGTCCGTTCTTACAAAAGGTATTACGAATTGATTTGCATTTCTAGCACTGTACTGATTCTTTTGCGATACTTTCATAAATTGAACTTGTGATGACGATTTTGATTGTAAACATTTGAAGATAAACTTGGCTCTCTCCATTTCAATGATTTGAGGAAAGGTTAATGCTTTCGCTGATTGGTACACTAATCTAGTTTGATGGAGCATCGGAAGATTTGAAATGTTTTTATACGCTTTGGTGAGCATTCTAGAGATGATATTAAGATGCTGCTTTGCTTACTGGCTCCAAATTACTACTCCATAATGTAGTTTCGACAGTACGAATGCATTTAGAATCATCTGCTTGATATTTTTTGGAAAACCTTCATATCTTCTAAGTAGTCCGACAATAGGAGCTAATTGTCTCCTTAAGTTATTAATGTGTGATAACCATGTTAGTCTATGGTCAATGATAAGTCCAAGATACTTGATCTCCGTTACTCTTTCTAGTTTTTCGTCATTAATTTTTATCTCCATGTCAATGTCACCCCCCGCAGGGGGAATGCCGGTCGACACCCCCAGGGGGAATGCCGGTCGACACCCCGCAGGGGGAATGCCGGTCAACAAGAGCACTCTTGGAGGCTGGCATTCTTTGGGGAGTTCCGCCCCCACGTACCCGAGGAAACTCCGCAGGGGGAATGCCGGTCGACAAGACCACTCTTGGAGGCTAGCATTCTTTGGGGAGTTCCGCCCCCACGTACCCGAGGAAATTCCCGCAGGGAGAAAGCCGGTCGACAAGAACATTCTTGGAGGCTAGCATTCTTTGGGGAGTGCCGCCCCACGGACCTGAGGATATGGAGGGTGCCGTGAGGTTCCCTCCTGGGATGACAGGTAACGACTCTGATTGTATTTGGACTACGCTTTGGACAACGAACTGGAATTGACGCTTTGGGCTGGCGGATGTGATGGTTTGGACCTAGTTGCTTTGCACAGTAGCGCCGAGGTGAAACTCGTGTGTGAACGGCTCCAATTCAACTATCATACCGTCTCCATCCCGGTAAAACCTTGGCACGCCTCGGAGTACGTTCGAAGTTCGCACGATTGGGTTGGTGGTGTAGGTTCGGTTGAGACGGACTCCCAATTAGCGCTGGCCTGGCTCCGAGCACTTGTCCCCATAAGGGCTTGTGCCAACCCTCGCATGGCCTCCCTGCTCTGCAAAGATAACCACGGGACCAAAAAGGCGACTACACACACGAACGGAGATAGCAGCTCCGAGGGGGGACCCAATAAAATGGAGCAAACAAAATCAAAAGATCAAAAACATCCAAAAAATGAAACCAAAAATAATAAAGACGACGCAACCAGCGGTTGCAGCCACGATGTCAACAGTACATCGAGAGCTGTACTAACCAACAAAAAAAATGAATACTAACACGACGACAGTGACGGTAGACGAAAAACGGAGAACAGCAGACAGTCTGGTGCAGACTGAGATTCCTGCGGCGTTTGGGCGCAGCAAAAAAAATGATGCGAACGCCCGAGCGTCCTATTAAGGAGAAGCGGGAGACTCGGCAGGATGCTTCAGGTGTTCGAGCAGTGGAAGATAACATAAAGAGCACCGAAAATTCGATTGTCACGGCTGCGATCATTACTAAAGCGATCAATGCAAGGCTCACAAATCCCGACATGGCAACGAAAAATCCACAAGCAAACGAGGAGATTACGGTACTAAAAGCAAAGAGTGACCAGACACCGCGTGATTGTACCGCCACCGTTGAAAATGTGGCGGAAGTACTGCACTCAGAAACGGAACGCGAAAACCTCTCCCGAGGATGGTTGCAAGGTACAATTGTGGCCCAGCGATACGAAGAGGAAAGACTACTTCGAAAAGCGGGAGATGTTCTGAAAAGAATACAAGCTGCAAGCGACTCCCCAAAAATTAGCGAAGTAGCAAAGGAAGGGCTCCTTGAACTAGAGGAGCCCCTAGATCGCATAGAGCACTATCGGAGGAGCTGGTTAAGGGCCGAAGATGAACAGAAGGCTAAAGAGGCGCTTGGGGCGAAATCTAAAGGCGACATGCAGATAGCTCCATCATTAAAAGTCAATAAAAGAATGGCGTCTAGCCCAATCGAAGGAGATCGGGGTATAAGAAGGAAGGAAGAGGCACTTGACGAGCGTGGAGCACCAGATCCGGGGTTCCAGACAGTGCTTACAAAAGGAGCGAAGAAAGCCGCAAAGAAATTCCTTCAAAAAAAGCCAGAAAATAAAATTCGCACGGACGCCCAATTAGAAAAAGGACCTGATGCAAAACAGGAGAGGCAGAAGCCCCGACGAAGACCCTGGCAGCAGGCACTGCTTGTAAAGCCCCAAGATGGCCGATCCTACGCGGAGGTGCTGCGGGACATCAGGGGAAACGTAAGGCCCGAAGACACTAATACTACCATTAAAGTAGTACGACCAACGCGGTCGGGCCACATACTGGTCGAATTCGGAGCAGAGGCCGGCAATAAAGATGCATTCTGTGACGCAGTAAAGAAAGTCCTCGGCGCAACTATAGCCCCGCTCGAGCCGATGGCAACGATCGAAATACGGGACATTGACTGCGTCACGGATCTGGCCGAGGTAGAAGAGGCCATCAAAAGGGAGTTCCCTAGCGTGGGAAGAATCAAAGCGAGACTGACACCAGAAAACAACAGGGCACAACGCATGGCCATAGTTGACTTGACCGAAAAGGACGCCGAACAATTCCTGAACAAGGGCAAAGTACGAATCGGGTGGGTTGTCTGTAGGATACGGCGAACAGCAACGCCTCTACAATGTTTCAAATGCCTTGGTTATGGTCACACCACACAAGTATGCAAAGGATCCGATAGGAGTTCCCTATGTTACAAACGCGGTGAAATGGGACATAAAAGAAAAGAGTGTACGAAGGAGGCACACTGTATTCTTTGCAAGGATGCTGATCCAAAACGTGATTTTGGACACGTCTTGGGATCAGGAAAATGCCGGGTGTTCCAGGAAGCCCTAGCCAAGGCAAAATCAGAGCTTCGATGACCCGCATCCTGCAGCTAAACCTACACCGCAGTTCAACTGCCCAAAATCTGCTTGAGCAGTTTGCGAGGGACATGAAAGCCGACTTCTTGCTGCTGAGTGAGCAAAACCATAATAAAAGTCCTGCATTATGGTACTCTGATGAAACTGGTACTGCCGCTATCTGGGTTCGGAACAGTGACTTTCAAGCGGAGAGTTGTGGACGGGGGGATGGTTTCGTGTGGGCTCGTTGCTCAGGGATCACCTTCTTTAGTGTGTACCTAACGTGTACGAGTCAATATCATCTTTCCAAGCCAAGCTTAATGCTCTGGAGGGCGCTGTCTCGAATGCAGAGGGTAAAGTGCTCGTTAGGGGCGACTTCAATGCTAAAGCAATCGAATGGGGCATGCCTCAGACGGATCCGCGGGGAAAACGAATCCTGGAAATGGCGGCCAGGACGGCCCTCGTCGTACGAAACTCTGGAAATACGCCAACTTTCTGCCGTATTGGGTGTGAGGGAACCATACCGGACGTGACATTCGCCTCGGAGTCCTTAGTACGGAGGATACACAACTGGAAAGTATTAGAGGACTACTCAGCCAGTGACCACCAGTGCATTCTGCTTGAGACAAGTGGTGCTGTCTCCCGACGTCCGTGCTCTCGGCCTTCTACAACTGGATGGAACATTGGAAGAATGGACGTCGATTGGTTTGTCAAGGTTCTCACAGCAGGTGAGCCGCTGCAGGGAGCTCCGGAGGGGACGGAAGAACTGGCAGCTCAAGACGTAGTGAACTGTACTATGAGCATAATCACGACTGCTTGCTGCGCTTCTATGCCCCGTCGAAGACCCCGGCACGGCAAGCCCCCAGTGTAATTGTTGGCCACTGAAATCGCTGAAAAGCGGAGGGAGTGTCACAAGCTTCGACGTGAGGCTCAACGGGCGCGGAACCGTGACGAGGCATGCAACCAGGTGGCAGCATATAAGTCGGCCAGGAAATGCCTTCGCAAACTGATCAACAGTGGCAAGGCTCGCTGCTGGCAAGACCTAGTGGACAATGTGAACAAGGATCCGTGGGGCCTTGGCTACAAGCTGGTCATGGGGAAACTTGGTGCCCTACGGAAGCCTTGTATATATGACGCGGAAAAGATGGACACGATAGTGCGGGGACTCTTTCCCGCCCATCCCGTCCGTGTTGACGCTGTCCATGGTGAAACAGCAGAAGAGTGCCCACTCTTCACACAGCTAGAACTGGAGGAGGCAGTCCTCTCCTTGAAAGCGAGGAAGGCTCCAGGTCCAGATGGTGTTCCAGCTGAGGCATTACGGCTCGTCTATCACCATTGTCCTGACTTGCTGCTCAGCACATTCAACGCTTGCCTACGGTACGGAGTTTTCCCGGTACGATAGAAGGTGGCGAGGCTCGTGCTGATCAGCAAGGGGAAGGGAAATCCCGAATCGCCGTCTGCATACCGCCCGTTATGCATGCTAGACACGGCTGGGAAAGTGCTAGAGAAACTCATCAAGGGAAGACTCACTGACGCGATTCGTGCCGCTGGGGATCTATCTCATCGGCAGTACAGCTTTAGAGCAGGACGTTCTACCATTGATGCGATTGCAGAGGTGGTGAACGCGGTCCAAAAGGCAGAGGCATATAGCCGCACCAAGCGACGGATCGTCCCGTTGGTGACACTCGACGTCAGGAATGCCTTCAACTCCGCTAGATGGGTGGATATTCTGGACACGCTGGAAAACTCTTTTCAAGTTCCAGAATATCTAATGCGGCTTTTAAGGAACTACCTAAAGGACCGAAGCCTACTCTACGACACGACACAGGGCCAACGAAGGATGGAAGTTACATCGGGTGTTGCCCAGAGATCTATCCTTGGTCCGGACCTGTGGAACGTGTCTTACGACGGGCTACTGAGACTTGAGGTGACACATGAGTCAAGCTTGGTCGGCTATGCGGATGATGTTGCGGCTCTGGTCACCGGACGCACCGTTGAACAAGCGCAACTTAGGCTAGGTATGCTAATGCGCCGAGTGAGGTAGCACTGGAGAAAACCGAAGTGGTCATCTCGACAAAAAAGGGAATCCCTAGAGTAAGGATGATCAGTATTGCAGACATACAAATCGAATCGAAGCCAGCGGTGAAGTCCCTGGGGCTACTGACCGACTCGAAGATGAGTTTCTCTGAGCAAATCAGGGCAACGGCTGAGAAGGCTGCTTCGGGAATATCGGCCCTGAGTCGACTTATGGCCAACGTAGGGGGACCCAGCCCATCAAGAAGACGCCTCTAGTTACTAGCACTCTTGTTGTACCAGATCTGATATCCATATGTCAAAACTGGTCTAACCAGGATCTTGTAACAAATAATTTTGACCTTTTGATCCATGTTTCTGGAACGGAAGAGTCTTCGTAGGGTCATGACTACTTTTAGTGCCTTACTGAGCATGATTTTCACATGTTGAGTATAGTACAGACACTGGTCGAGGTGAACACCTAGGTATCGAACACAGGATTTATGTGGAACCCGTTCTGAACTACCATCGCCAGCCATGATGTGGAAATCCTTCCCCCTGCAGCTTTGTCCAAAACAAAATTGTTTCACACGTTTGCGCATTTATTTTCATTCGCCAATTGTCAGTGTACAGCTGCACATCATTGAAAATTTTTTGAAGATTGCTCTGAACTATTGTAGCTTTTCGGCCTGCCATATAGATGATCAGATCATCAGCAAACGCTACCAATGATCGCGTTGGCGAGACGTTAAAATCAAAGCCGTTCAATGGCTTGCGAATGAATATTGAGAAAAGCAGAGGCGCAGTCACTGTTCCCTGCTCTAGACCATTCAATTCCTTGAATGCGCGCATTGTTGTTAGTTTTCTATCAGCTACAACAAATGATTTCCCGTATCACATATTGCGCATCATGGTGACAAGGTGTCTGGGGAACTTGTCCTGAAGGAGTTTAAAAACTAGTCCACTTAACCACACCGTATCGAAGGCTTTCTTCATATCAATGAGACACGCTCCAAGACATTCTCTATTGTTTAGTTTCCAACAGGTGTCTGAGGTTACTTTCGTTATCGCATGTCTGGTTGAATGCCTGGCACGAAAACCGAATTGGTAATTCGGCATCAACTCATATTTCTCAATGACGGCGTTTAATGCCTTGCTTAGTATTACTTCAATCATCTTGCTGATGTTAGGCAGCAAGCTGACTGGGCGATAGCTTTTAAGACTCTATTCTTTTCCTTTCTTCGAGATCGGAAATACCTTAGCCTTTTTCCACTCATTTGGGAAATATGAATTGCCAACGTCTTGTTGAACAATATGCAATAATTTCCAATAGCAACGTCAGGCAAATGTCGGAGAACTACATTTGGAACACCATCAGTATCACATGATTTCTTGCTGTTTATCCTGCCAATATGAAGCAAAAGTGTTCATAGCTGACAAAATAATTAATAAGATTCAAGCTCGGTATGAGGTCAGTTGTTAATGTTTTATTGAAATGAAGAATTGATTGGCCGTTCAGGCTTGATTTGAAGTCAGAAACTTTTGCTTCAACGACCTCTGAAAATATTTGATTCCCTGTCTCAGAGTGTTTTTTTTTGTACTTCCATTCCCTACCACTCTCACCATCACGATGCGATCGGCATTTCACATTTCATCGCTTCTTCTAGTGTGACATCCAGGCAAAGTTAATAACATCGATATAAGGGTGCACACAAAAATATATGAAGTCATTCTATTAATCTTTTCTTGTCCAATTCGTGATCAGCTCTCAGAGATAAAAAAAATTATAAATTTGATGCAGTAAAAAAACTCTGAGTTATCAATTAGCTGTCTCTTCAAGCATATCGACGATACGGTTTCAAAAATGCCCTAAGATGCTCTGTTGAACTTTACTGGACTGAATTTCAAACGTTATTAATTAAATATTCTCTAAGCATTTTCTTAAAGACTATCAGTGAGTTTGCTTCCTTAACTGAATCAGGAAGATTGTTGTATATTCGCAGCGCATCATTTGAAGCATCGTTCTTCAGACGGTCCGTTCTTGCAAAAGGTATTACGAATTGATTTGCATTTCTAGCACTGCACTAATTCTTTTGCGATACTTTCATAAATTGAACTTGTGATGACGATTTTGATTTTAAACATTTGAAGATAAACTTGGCTCTCTCCATTTCAATGATTTGAGGAAAGGTTAATGTTTTCGCTGATTGGTACACTAATCTGGTTTGATGGAGCATCGGAAGATTTAGAATGTTTTTATACGCTTTGGTGAGCATTCTAGAGATGATATTAAGATGCTGCTTTGCTGACTGGCTCCAAATTACTACTCCATAATGTAGTTTCGACAGTACGAATGCATTAAGGATCATCTGCTTGATGTTTTTTGGAAAACCTTCATATCTTCTAAAACCTTCATATCTTCAACAATAGGAGCTAATTGTCTCCTTAAGTTATTAATATGTGATAACCATGTTAGTCTATGGTCAATGATAAGTCCAAGATACTTGATCTCCGTTACTCTTTCTAGTTTTTCGTCATTAATTTTTATCTCCATGTCAATGTCACCTTTATTCTTTTGCTTGGAAATGACGAAATTTGTTTTTGAAGTATTCGGTGCTAGTTTACTATCAATCAGCCACTAATGATATGTTTTTAGATCCTCATTAATGGTGTTTTCGAGGTAATCTCTTTCGTGTCCGGAGTAAAGTAGTACTGTATCATCTGCGTATAGTGCATAATGTCCTTTACGTCCACATGTATTTAAATTATTAGTGTATAAGAAGAATAAGGTTGGGCCAAGTATCGAGCCTCGTGGGATGCCCGATTTCATAGGAGCAGCGTCGCTCAAAACTTTATTGACTGCTGTTCTCTGCGATCTGCCTTTCAAGCAATTTCTAAATAGCTGATTTGCATTACCTTGAATACCATATAATTCCATTTTACGAAGTAGAAGATCATGATCCACCGTATCAAAAGCTTTTTTCAGATCCACAAAAACCGCAGCAACATAATCTCCTTTATCCAGGCCTGTATTGATAAAATGCGTGACTGAGAGGGGGGCATCAAAAGTTCCTCTAATTTTCTGGAATCCAAATTATTGTAAATTTAAAATCGACTTTTCTGAAATGAATGTTAGGCAGTTATTTATAAGTTTTTTGAAAATTTTACTAAGTTCTGTTAAAAGGGCGATCGGGCGATAGTTGTTTGGATCCATTTGGTCTCCTCCCTTGAAAATTGGGACTATTTTAGCTAGTTTCCCTTCCTCTGGAAACGTTCCTTTCCTAATGTGCTCATTAAGGTAAGTTGCAATATAATCAGCTATCAGTTCTTTAGTGAGTTTTATTTCATCCATGGTTATGTTGTCAATCCCGGGTGCTGTATTTTTCTTCATTCCCTCAATGATGTTTATAACTTCAGATTTGTTTGTTGGATGCATATGAAATGCGGATTTTGGCAAAGTAATTGTGGGACTAAAATTTCTTGTTGTGTTTGTCCGGATTTCATTGGCAATCTTTTCACCAATAGTCGAAAATAAATTATTCAGTACACTTGCAGCTTTAAATGCATTTAATTCTGTAGTTGAGTACTCTAATCTGAAAGAAGGTTCCTGGGCTACTAAGTGACGCGGTGAGTTACTTTTGACTTCGTTTCTTATGTCCCATATTTCATGTGGATTGTCAGCCGCTGCATCCAGTCTTTTGGAATAGTACAAAGCTTTCACTTCTTTCACAGCGCATTTAGACAATTTGTTTGCTTTGTTATACATGAACTTAAGTGACTGATCGTTCATATTCCGTTTGTAGTCCATATATGCCTTCCGCCTGTTCTTGCTCGCCTCAATCACTTTTTGAGTAATCCATGAATGCTGACGACATCTAATTTTTTTCTCTTTAGTCGCGTTGTCTTTAGCTTCTGCTATAATCTTTGAAAGTTCCATCACGTTTGTAGGTCTCCGTTGTTCTAATGATCGTTGGATGTAAGATCTGAAGAGCTCCTTGTTCAGGTATCGGAAAGTTTTTAAGCAGGCCTCTGTTTATGAGCGCTTATGCCTTGAATGTTTACTTTTAAAACACGATGATCCCGATCTGGCCAATCCACATATATGAAATTAATTTTTTCCGCAGTTGGCTTATCATTTATAACTATGTGTTGAGGCAAGTATTTGAAACAGGACGTGTAATTGTTTCTTGGTTCACGACAATAGCACCATTTGTATGCAGAGTATCCTTATATAGCCTTAATTCTGAGGAATCAGTCACTATATCGATGTTTGTGTCAGCTATTGTAAGTAGATTTTTTCTGAGGAATAAAGGTTGTCTAGTACCGAGCATAGATCTTGCGCATTCAGACGGTTGGGGTTGTAGAAAGTACTAATTTTAATTTATTTCCTTCGTAGTTTATTTCGATTATTATAATGCAGTATTTATCAGGTGTGACGCATTTAGTAATGAAGTTTATTGTATTTTTTACATAAATAACTGTGCCACCACCTCTTCCGGGTCTACAGGAGAATACCGAATTATAGCCTACGATATTAAAATACTTTGCTTCTTCTAGGTAAATCCATACTTCATTTAGAACAATCACATCTGTCTCGGGATTTTTCTGCAGATAAATCTGAATATCACTCAGTTTGTTCCGTAGGCTTCTTATACTAGCATATAAGATCGTTAGTTGTGTGCCACTTGATCGATTTGTATTGTTAAAAACCATTTGGAATCGTAGTCAATGCTCCTCCTAGCAATTGTTATCCTACGCTGGTATTCTTGGCACTCCGTAGAGCCTGCTCTGTGGGAATGATCAACATTCTTACTATTTTCCCACGCAGTTGCAACATTTTTTGTGTGCGCATTTGCAGTCCTTCAATTTATGCTTTTTCCCCCACCTAGCACATATTCGCTCCCGTTCACATTTCGCCGTTTTATGATTAAACTTTTTGCACTTATAACATCTTGTCACATTGTAGTCTTCCTTTACGAAGTAGGACCCGTAATCGATGTTTATATACCCATCTACCAGTCTTTTATACATGCATCCATTCACCTGAAGAATGTGCAACCACTTAACATTTTTTGTGCGTCTGGCATGAAATAATTCCATTTTCCTGTTTTCCCCAATATTGGGGTTCAAGGACAGCATTTCACCTCTTAATTCCTCACCAGAAAATATCTTCTCAAGACCATTGATGACCAGCCTGGGCTGACGTGATTTTGTCTCCGTGACTTCATATTCGTCTTGTTGATTATCTTTTGTAATTTTGAAGAGCGATGTCGTATTGTTATTTGTGGTCGATTTTAGAATAGCACCACCATTACGGATAGGCCGGAATAGTTGGAGGGGAATCTTACATTTAGATGGCTTTATCTTCGATTTAAAATCGGATAGCGTTTTTTCCGAGGAAGAATGTTTTTGGGGCTGAATTATAATCCCTTTTTGTAATGTTGAATGTGCACGCCGTTCAGTTTGAAAAGTAGAAATACTTTTCGTGATGTCCGCATACGAAGGTTTTTGCGCGGCTGCATTTTTATCGGTTAAAGCGTTTACAGTTGTCTTTAGTTCAACTATATGGTTTTCCATTTCTTTCATTTGATGAAATGGGCGTTCTTCTTTCGATTCCTGGTGTTGGTTCTTACAAGAGGGACACATCCACATAACATCCTCGGAGATGTCCATAATTTTGTGATATCGCTCCTCACTCATCTTAATGCACTTTAAGTGAAACCACTTATTACAAATCCATCACAGTCCATTCCTCGATGATTATCCTCCCCTGGCTTTCTGCATTTTCCACAGTTAGACTCAGTTGCAGGTGTTGGCAGATTTGTTTATTTTTTATTATTTAGTTTGTTTGTGTATTAATCGCTTTTATTTTGAATCTTATTTTTATTTTGATTAAAGGATAAAAATTTTTCGATCAAAAATATATTATAAGAAAATATTATATGTAAATTATAAGTAGAAAAAATAACGAGATTATTTGTAGAGTTAAAATTTTTTTTATACAACTTAATGCCGCAAAGAACTTTTGCTCCTAGAGAAACAAATATTTTATCTTAAGAAAATATTTTGTAAATATTAAAAAATGTATCTAAATCAGTCTTTTTGTTACACAAAAATTATGATTGCGATTGATGACACTCTCGCTACACGAGAACCTCACTAACCCTAATCAATTAAAATCCGTTAATGGAAAGCAAAGAAGAAAAATGAGTTGTAAAAGTTATCACTAATTCACTTATCTGCTTAAACTGTATTGCTCTCTACCCTGCAACGCTCCTAAGCACTTTAATAAATCACATCAGCTGATAAAAAACAATCACTGAACTGAAAATTTCAATTTATCTCCAAGATCCGAAAAGTTCTCCTGTCACTCTGCAAGTTGTCAGTTTTGGTAGGTGAACCAATTCAAAATGTATTCCAATCAGGGCAAATTTATGCAATCCATCACATATAATCCTGTTTTTATTTCTATCCAGAGTCGTACTATTAACTTCGGTACGCGTCCTATCGAGAAGATTTATCTCATCACTAATGACTTCTAGATTCGATACCTTCACACGAGACTTCTTACGGAATATGCTTTTCACATTCACAAAAACGCCATCTGAGTCCTGTGGACATTCCGGACATTCTTCAGGTGTAATTTCAACAAAGCCAATGAGGGATGGCTGTAGTCCAAAAATCGCCGATAAATACTGTTGACGCGTGTGAGAAGACTTTTCAATCTTTTCAACCTTGCAATGGTTGTTGTTTCATATCCTTCCATACTGTTTCGATTTACAAGTATATATAATCTATATGTAATAACCATAGAGGTATATACAGGAGACGGCAAAGGTTAAATCCATGAAGCCACGAGCTTTTGCCTTTGCTATTGTGATAACTCGCATAGGCTCGAAGCTAATTTCGAAATTGGGGTCGAAATTTCGTTCATCATATGATAAGGTGTATCATACTCTTGACGATAAACTTTATGAGAATGCAGCGGTTGAAAATTAATTGTTTACTACAAAAAGAAAGCCAAAAAATTATCATTTGTGCTGATATTATTATTCTGGTGCAATTTTCTTGCTAACGCTTGAGAGGGTACCACTTTTGACCTACGAAGAAAATTTCATCATTCAAGTATGTGGTTTGCGAGAAAACTTGCTGTGACGCACGGACGGATGGACAGGCGGGCGAAAAGACAGATCGCGATTTTAATAGGGGATTGTTAAAAATATTTTACAATCCCCTAAAATGGTCTGTTTTATAAATACTTGCAAGTTACGCCATTAAAAATGTTTCTATGATAAACATTCATTACTACAGTTGCTACTAAAATAGCGAATTGCGCTTACCTTCTGACCTTTGTGGGCCGCCATTTTGAATGTATGCATTTGATTTTTGATTTTTAAAAATATTTCAATCTTAGAGTCTCATCAGTCAATTTGTCGAATCTCAGTCAAATCAGTTTCCCTCTAGACATGGCAAAAGTATTAAATTTTTAATGAAAATGGCAGCGAAAAATATTAGGTTTTATATTTTCGACTTCTTTATTTTTCATCCGATTTTGATGATTTTTTGTGTAGTACAAGGACTTTGTACAATTATCCATAGTCTCAAGTTTCATTAAAATCCATTGGAAAATTCGGCCACTAGAGGGCCACAAAAATCTGAAAAAATCGCATATTTGAATCGCCCCCATTTTGAAACTTGAGCATGTCTGTGCACCGAAATAGCAAAATGTTTAGATCTAATTATTTTCTATCTTGAGAATAAATTTCATTCACATCGAATCAAAATTGGGTCTTTCAGAAGCCTTTGAAATTTCTAGCTTCAACTAGCCGCCATTTTGTTTTTGGAGACCTGATCTCTAGTTTTTTAACATGATTCTTTAGGCATTTACAGTAATTACCAAAGAACCGAATTTCATTAACATCGGTTGAAAAGTTTGGTCACAACTACAACATCCAATGCTTACACGCTATTCGACGTCTGAGCGGCCACCATTTTCTTTCAAACGGTTCGACTTTGGATTTTTTATTGTGAAATTCATCGCACACCTCAATAAACCTCTGTACCAAATTTCATCCAAATAGGAGCCACGGTTTGGTCAGAAATGAAATCACGAATGTTTGTCTAAAATGGCCGCCATTTTGTTTTCCCTCGACCGATTTGGCTGGTTAAACAACTTAACTGAGATATTCACCCAATACGCCTTTCCTAAAAATTTTGTGAAAATTGGAGCAAAATTGTGACCTCTAGCATAGTCACGATTTTCGTTATATTATATATAAATCATATATATATATATATATATATATATATATATATATATATATATATATATATATATATATATATATATATATATATATATATATATACGCAATAGGTAAATATCTCTTGAGAAATTCAGCTAAAAAAAACCGACTCCAAAGTAAGAAAGATGAATAAAATTTTTTAAAAGCGGTGCTATATTGCATGGTGCATAATATCACTTTCATAAAACTTATTTCATCCTTTGTAGGGCACTTTGAAGTTGGTTTTCTTCGTTTTCCGGTAAAGAAACAAATATATTCAAATTAAACCACCACGCATGCGTTTCGGCATTAATTGGCTCGATTTTCAACAACAATTTCAGTCCCATCACCACAACTCCAGAAACCTAGAAAAACTTTTTTAAATTCAACCGACCAGTTTTCGAAATTAATAAAACAGCTCCCATATTGTAGGTGCACTGCACTGGTAAGAGATCACGTATTTTAGAAAACATTCAAAGTTTTTCAATTAAAATGTTTACTCCGATACATGAAACTTTTACAAGCACCTTCGCAATAACAAAACGAATAATTTTCAACAATTTAACCTTAACACCATTATGGACGGAGCCAACAAAACTTCAACATTTGCGCGCAACATCTATTTCACATGCAATTTGCTCTTTGATAATTACGAACTTTTACTTAAAAACACAATTAATTACTTCAACACGAAGCTTTAAGGATAACTTAGGCCCATTTAAATCCGTAGGAATAAAAATCAGAAAAAAAGCGCGTAAATTCTGAAAATGCAAGCGAGTTTCAGTTGCATGTTATCGGAATTCTATGACCGGCGTCAAATCTGTTTCAACCGAGAAAATCTTTAAACTCGCGTCTCCCATATACCGTTTCTAGCAGGCACGATTCACAAAACATTCGAAATTATGTTCTCATTCACGAATCGCACCGAAAACCTGGACGGACACAGAAAACATCACGTAAATTATACCCGGACACATAATTGTTTCCTTGACTGCACTTTACTTACCTAAATAATGAAAAATACTCGATAACGCGCTCACATTTTTGCTCACGTTTACACATTGAACACTTTATTTTCGAAACCACTTATAGAATCCACCCGAAACAAGCGTTTTCATTGAAAATTTTTAAAAATTATGATATTTGATGGAGTTTTCGCGGGAATTGTCAACTTCCTGTTTTCTATCAGCTGAAACATCATTTCCGAAATCAGGGGTGTCACAATTGTTGATTTCGATCGAAAACGATTTGAATGTGGCGCACTTCGTAGTTTGTTAGTATATTTTATGGAAAGGAAAGAAGTTTGTTGAACGATATTTGGAGGGATTGTTTACAATTGTAAATGCTGTATGATCATTAAAGAGAAAACTAAAAATAATGAACTTTTTTAGCTATTTCGAAATTAATTTCGAATAATGATAGAATTTGGACAATCATACGTAAGCTCATTCGTGAAAGTCCAAAAGCTTTCGAAAATTAGAGTATACGGACATGAAATGTTTGTTCGTATTGAGCATGTATTAAGAGACTTCAATATTTTATATGGGAAATGAAAGCTCGCCGTCTCCAGTGTATACCTCTATGGTAATAACCATAAGCAAAATCAATGTATAAGTATTGTCGCGTGTTATTGGTTTGCGGCCTATAATTTTAACGTTCCGGGAAAGTGAAAACGCAATGTCTTTTAATTTAAGTTAAAAGAGTTTATTTAATTAAATAAAATGCACAATAATCAGTTAACACTTTAACACTTTCACTTATTTTAATTTTCACTATGAAAAAAATCTAACACTTGTCCATAAATTTCTTATCGCAATTGTCTTCTAAATCACTTCGCACTCAAACAATCAATCGTCTTTACTTTGCGTTCCACTATATCGCAGTTTTCTATCTTGGTTGTAATGAATGATCCCCCCATTCATACAGCTCGCCTTTATATAGGGTCTCTACCTATTCACCCATTTCTCGTACATTATCGAATGTTCTACCGAGAGGTACCTGGTAGATTCGAGCAAATTAATGAATGGAGTGACGTCACTTGCAGATGTTGATCATGCTTGTTGGGTTCTCGTGGGTTCGAGTAAATTCATTTGTTGACGTTGATTATGAAAACAATTGCGACAGCTGCTCACAGAATTATTTGTACATGTAATTATTTGTACATGTAACAGTATAAATAAATGTAAACTAACTCTTGGTTTGTAAAGTTCTTTGATTATTCATACTACCTTGAAATAACTATTTTGTATAAGAATAAAGTAATTTAGCCATTTGTGGGTTTGCAAAGTATAATATTGATATTCACATGTATACGCATTTTCCATAACTAATAGATTTAATTTTGGAGAAAATTTTGTGCATTTTACCGTGACATCAGTAAAATTGTGTTACTAAACTGATAAATGTGCATTCGAAAAATCCGGCATTCGTGGGATAGTTTGACGACTACAATAACACCTTTTTCTTTTGGTATCTTTTGAATATCCTAGTTATTAGGAGAAGTTGATTGACAAGCGTCATTATGTCTTAGTCAAATAGAATACTAGGAAGATTGCTATGAATTTACATGTATGATTTGAAATTGACTTGAACTTACAATATAACATTAAAACGCATTTATCTTACTTAAACAATAAATTGATATACGATATCTCTAATTTTTTTCTACCAAAAAAAACCCATTTTGAAATGCCTTACGTAACGATAATCAAAAACTACGTATAAAATGTCCTATAACTTGAAAAATCAAATATCTAAATTTCATTGAAAATATTCTTAGGTGCTTGAAGTTAATTTGAATTCTTTAGTGTTGAAATGCTCAAATAAACTTCAAATCATGCATGTGAACTCAGTAAAATATATGCCTATTTGTAAATTGTGGAAATCCAGATCTTCATAGTGAGTATACAATTTGAAAATAATTGAATATGCCAATTCTTCCTCATGACCAGCTAGAGTTTTCAATATGAATGTGCCACCAAAATATGTTTACCCGCAAGATTGAATCTTTAATTACTTTATGCAGGAATATAGCGTTTGCTGATGATCTGATCATCTATACAGCAGACCAGAAAGCTACAATAGTTCAGAGAAATCTCCAAAAAATGTTCAATGATGTGCAGCTGTACACTGACAATTGTTGAATGAAAATAAATGCGCAAAAGTGTGAAACAATCTTGTTTCAGACAACGCTGCAGGGGGTCAGTCAAGACCTGAAACGTAATTGGAAAGATTTCCACACCATGGCTGGCGAGGGTAGTTCAGAACATGTTCCACATAAATCCTGTGTTCGATACCTCGGTGTTTATCTCGATCAGTATCTGTACTATACTCAACATGTGAAAATCATGCTCAGTAAGGCACTAAAAGTAGTCATCACCCTACGAAGACTCTTCCGTTCCAGATACATTCATCAAAAGGTCAAAATTATCTGTTATAAGACCCTGGTTAGACCAGTTTTGATATATGGATGTCAAATCGGCTACAGCCAGCGTGCCAGTAGTATGGAAAAATTAAGAGTTTTCGAAAGGAAATGTCTTTGTGCAAGTACTGGTTTGTACAGGAAGCCTGAGACGGATTAGAAGCATTATATATCGAATAGAAGAATTTATCAAACTACTGAAGTGACGAGAGTCGATATCTTCATATTGAAACTTCTTCGGGATCATATCGCAAGATCTGTGACAGCCGTTCCACCCTACACACGGGTATATTGCGACTTTCCTCACTACCGGCTTCGTTCCTCCAGAAGCATTCGTGTATTTGGACATTAATCGATATGTTTTTGATTCTGACGGCGTGCCAGTCATATATCACATATATCGACAGGCCACCGATAAGAAGATAAAACACCTCCGAGTTTGAGTTCACGAGACCAACAATTCCAATGGAGATAATCATTTGCTAGTTTCGCTGAAGCTGATCAAATTGAGACAGCGCAATCCAGGTATTGGTGGCTGAATGACAATGTCTAAATTATTCGCGTTTATTTCCAGTTTTTGTGTTTTTCGTTATTTAGATTTTTGAGTTTCAGCTCATTAGTGCTACATTTAGTGTTGTTATTTATTTGTGTTAAAAATTAGGTATAGGTTAGGTATATGTTATGTTTATTATATTTGGTTAGAGATAAGGTTGAACGCTTAGGTTCGGAACATTGTTATAGGATTTTTTTAGTATACGATAAAGTTTTTGATTGAATTTTATTAGAATTAAGTTAAAACATATTAGGTGTAGGATCAAAGTTCACTGTTGTGTTAAGATTATAAATAATTTTAGGATAGCGTTGGTTGGTCTTTTCTCCTTTTTTCAATTGATTTACAAAATATGTCATAATTTTAATTAATTGAATTTGCTAGAATTTTTTTTGAAGAAATATGTTAAATCATGACGTATGAATTTAGAGAGCCATTTGGGCCATTAAGTTTTTTGTATGTTTATTGTCTGGAATTTGCTTAATACTCTTTGTAAATTTATACCGATTAGTATTGAATAAAGCGCTTTTGACTTTGACTTTGAAAAACAAAAAAAACAAAAACACGAATGATTTAGACATTGTCATTCAGCCACCAATACCCAGATTGCTCCATCTCAGCTCGACCAGCTTGAACGAATCTAGCAAATGAGTATCTCCATTGGAATTGTTGGTCTCGTGAACTCAAACTCGGAGGATATTTTATCTTCTTATCGGTGGCCCGTCGATATATGTGATATATGATTGGGACACCGTCAGAATTAAAAACATATCGTTTCATGTCCAAATGCATGAATGCTTCTGGAGGAACGAAGCCAGTAGCGAGACAAGTTGCAATATACCCGTCTGTAGGGTGGAACGGCTGTGAAATCCAAGGGTTTTCACTCACAGTTACAGATCTTGCGATATGATTTCGAAGAAGTTTCAATATGAAGACATCGACTCTTGTCACTTGAGCAGTTTGATAGATTCTTCTATTCGATATATAATGCTTCTAATCTGTCTCAGACTTCCTGTACTAACCAGTACATGCACGAAGACATTTCCTTTCGAAAACTAGCACTCTTGTTGTACCAGATTTGACATCCATATGTCAAAACTGGTCTAACCAGGATCTTGTAACAAATAATTTTGACCTTTTGATCAATATATCTGGAACGGAAGAGCCTTCGTAGGGTCATGACTACTTTTAGTGCCTTACTGAGCATGATTTCGACATGTTCAGTATAGTACAGACACTGGTCGAGGTGAACACCTAGGTATCGAACACAGGATTTATGTGGAACCCGTTCTGAACTACCCTCGCCAGCCATGATGTGGAAATCCTTCCCCCTGTAGCGTTGTCCGAAACAAGATTGTTTCACACTTTTGCGCATTTATTTTCATTCGCCAATTGTCAGTGTACAGCTGCACATCACTGAAAATTTTATGAAGATTGCTCTGAACCGCAGCAACATAATCTCCTTTATCCAGGCCTGTATTGATGAAATGCGTGACTGAAAGGAGGGCATCAAAAGTTCCTCTATTTTTCTGGAATCCAAATTGTTGTAAATTTAAAATTGACTTTTCCTAAATGAAAGATGTTAGGCGGTTATTTATTAGTTTTTTGAAAATTTTACTAAGCTCTGTTAAAAGAGCGATCGGGTGGTAGTTGTTTGGATCCATTTGGTCTCCTCCCTTGAAAATTGGGACTATTTTAGCTTTAAATGCATTTAATTGTGTAGTTGAGTTCTCGAATCTGAAAGAAGATTCCTGGGCTACTGAGTGACCCGGTGAGTTACTTTTAACTTCGTTTATTATGTCCCATACCTCATGTGGATTGTCAGCCACTGCATCCAGTCTTTTGGAATAATACAAAGCTTTCGCTTCTTTCACAGCGCATTTGGACAATTTGTTTGCTTTGTTATACATGAACTTAAGTGACTGATCGTTAATATTCCGTTTGAAGTCCATATATGCCTTCTGCCTGTTCTTGCTCGCCTCAATCACTTTTTGAGTAATCCATGAATGCTGACGACATCTTATTTTTTTCTCTTTAGTCGCGTTGCCTTTAGCTTCTGCTATAATCTTTGAAAGTTCCATTAGGTTTGTAGGTCTCCGTTGTTCTAATAATCGTTGGATGTAAGATCTGAAGAGCTCCTTGTTCAAGTATCGGAATGTTTTGTAAGCAGGCCTCTGTTTATGAGCGCTTATGCCTTGAATGTTTATTTTTAAAACACGATGATTTAGATCTGGCCAATCCTCATATACGAAATTAATTTTTTCCGCAGTTGGCTTATCGTTTGTAACTACGTGTCGAGGCAAGTATTTGAAACAGGACGTGTAATTGTTTCTTGGTTCACGATAATAGCACCATTTGCATGCAGAGTATCCTTATATAGCCTTAATTCTGAGGAATCAGTCACTATATCGATATTTGTGTCAGCTATTGTAAGTAGATTTTTTCTGAAGAATAAAGGTTGTCTAGTACCAAGCATAGATCTTGCGCATTCAGACGGTTGGGGTTGTAGAAAGTACCAATTTTAATTTTTTTCCTTCGTAGTTTATTTCGATTATTATAATGCAGTATTTATCAGGTGTGAAGCATTTAGTAATGAAGTTTATTGTATTTTTTACATAAATAGCTGTGCCACCACCTCTTCCAGGTCTACAGAAGAATACCGAATTATAGCCTACGATTTTAAAATACTTTGCTTCTTCTGGGTAAATCCATACTTCATTTAGAACAATCACATCTGTCACGGGATTTTGCTGCTGATAAATCTGAATATCACTTAGTTTGTTCCGTAGGCTTCTTATATTAGCATATAAGATCATTACATTGTAGTCTTCCTTTACGAAGTAGGACCCGTAATCGATGTTTATATACCTTTTTACCAGTCTTTTATACATGCATCCATTCACCTGAAGAATGTGCAACCACTTTCCATTTTTCGTGCCTCTGGCGCGAACTAATTCCATTGTCTCGCTTTCCCCAATATTGGGGTTCAAGGACAGCATTTCATCTCTTAATTCCTCACCAGAAAATATCTTCTCAAGACCATTGATGACCAGCCTGGGCTAACGTGATTTTGTCTCCGTGACTTCATATTCGTCTTGTAGATTATCTTTTGTAATTTTGAAGAGCGATGTCGTATTGTTATTTGTGGTCAATTTTATAATAGCACCACCATTACGGATAGGCCGGAACAGTTGGAGGGGAATCTTACATTTAGATGGCTTAATCTTCGACTTAAAATCGGGTAGCGTTTTTTCCGAGCATGAATGTTTTTTGGGCTGAATTATAATCCCTTTTGTGATGTTGAATGTGCACGCCGTTCAGTTTGAAAAGTAGAAATACTTTTTGTGATGTCCGCATAAGAAGTTTAAAAATTAAAGCAACTATATGGTTTTCCGTTTCTTTCATTTGATGAAAGAGGTGATCTTCTTTCGATTTCTGGTGTTGGTTCTTACAAGAGGGACACATCCACATAACATCCTCGGAGATGTCCATAATTTTTTGGGATCGCTCCCTACTCATCTTAATGTACTTTAAGTGAAACCACTTATTACAACTTCCATCACAGTCCCTTCCTCGATGACTATCCTCCCCTGGCTTTCTGCATTTTCCACATTTGGAATCAGTTGCAGGTGTTGGCATATTTGTTTATTTTTTATTTAGTTTGTTTGTGTATTAATCGATTTTATTTTGAATTTTATTTTGATTAAAGGATAAAAATTTTTCGATAAAAAATATATTATAAGAAAATATTATATGTAACTTATAAGAAGAAAAAATAACGAGATTATTTGTAGAGTTAAATTTTTTTTTTATATAACTTAATGCCGCAAAGAACTTTTGCTACTAGAGAAACAAATATTTTATCTTAAGAAAATATTTTGTAAATACTAATAAATGTACCTGAATCAGTCTTTTTGTTACACAAAAATTATGATTGCGATTGATGAAACTCTCGTGTTCATGGTCTTCCTACTGCATAGTCGTGGTTGCTTTCAGTCCTATTTCTTTGCCTAATTTTTCGATCATTCTGTGTTCCAACTTCTATAAAGCTGTCTAGGCGATTGATCCATTAACCCAGCATCGATTCTTTTCCCAGTGATCAGCCTGTGTTCGTTTCATTCGCTACTTTTTGCCGTCATAAATCTTCTAAAAAGTGCTTTGTGTTGGATTTATAGATCTAGTGGGTGAAAATATTGTTATTTGGCAATGTTTAGTGACGCAATTTCTCTCAGTGATTCGATGACAAGAACCTAATTATCCCTAACTATTGTTGACACAAACCAAGTTTGAATACAATAATCTAAGTGTGGTGAATTTTTAATCATTCCCTCTGCTGATTGTAGCGCCATCACTCTGTCAGTAGCTGTATTTGCATACCAGTCTGCACGGATGTGTCTTCGTACAGAACGTGTTGCCAATGAAATGAAAGACCAGGTATATTCAATTACTAACTTAAATTCTATTGACAAAAATATACAAAGTTTATGTGGAGTTTTTATACTCGTCCGTGTTGCTCCGTGGATGGATGTCGAGCAAGAGAGAGAGAGAGAGTTACAACACGGCGCGAAGCTCTGACCACATTCAGCCCAATCGCCGCGACAACGAATTGATTAACGGCCACCACTGGAGGCGACAGAGACGCTACATTACTCCCTCCCGAGTGGCGTTGACACTTGTAGTTAATGTCACGATATTTCTTGAAATGTGACGCACCGGCGATGTTTACATCTGAAGACCTAACCAGGGAATAGGACCCAGAGCAAGATCGTTAATAAATTCGCGGCGCCGCAACTGACTTACTGCTTTCTTGTAAAAGCAGGGAGAGTTTCTTACTTGGCGGGTACGTCCTCAATGATGTCGGCGGAGGATTGATCGGTGGAAGAATGCAGCGCCAAGTCGGTGCAGGAGTGTTGTGCGTACGGGGTGATACATTCCTTGTGGTTGCTGCGTGTGACGAACTTGGTGCGTGTGTTACTTGCGGTTGAGTGGAGGAATCGTGTGTGAAACTGGAACTTTTTTCATGGCCTGGCTCTCTTGAAGTGGTGTTGGGATTCTTGATTGGAGAAGACTGGGAAACTTCAAGAAACGCAGGCTTCAGTCTTTCTGTCGAGACATTGACTTTGCGACCGTTAACGTCGATGGAGTACACCCACTCTGAAACTCGTTGCAGTACCTTATGGGGGCCCGAGTAGGGCTGTGTGAGTGGCTTCTTAACCGCATCGATTCTCAAAAATACGTGAGTGCAGTTAGGCAAGGCTTTGTTGTGAAATGTTACTCTTGACCCGTGCCGCAATGGTCTGGCGGGTTGCAGTTGACTCATCGTCTTGCAAAGATGGACGATAAACTCGTGAGGTTCAGCTCTGGTGTTGCTGGGAGCTATCAATTCTCCTGGGAATGAGATTGTTGTCCCGTAGAGCATCTCTGCGCATGAAACTGCCAAATCTTCTTTGACGGTGCGTCGCAACCCCAACAACACCGTTGGAAGGATTTCCGGCCAGCAATGGTTATTTTCGTGGCACATGATGGCAGCCTTGAGTGTACGGTGCCATCGCTCAATAAGTCCATTTGAAGCTGGGTGGTACGGTGACGTTCTGTTTCTTTCGCAGCCGATGAACCCGGGTAATGCTTTAAACAGAGACGATTCGAACTGGGTTCCTTGGTCTGTGGTTATGGTTCGCGGTACTCCAAATCGTGCCACCCAATTATTGAAGAATGCTCGTGCCAGTGACTGCGCTGTCTGATCTGCCAAAAGGACAGCCTCTGGCCACCGTGAAAACCGATCGATCATCGTTAGACAGTACTTGTATCCTTGTACTTGGATGAGTGGGCCGATGATATCCAGATGAACGTGTTGGAATCTTGCGTCGGGCACTTGAAAATCTTGAAGAATATTTCTTTGGTGGCGGCCAATCTTTGAGCGCTGATAAGGCCCACACGAAAGTGCCCATGTACGGCAATCCTTCTTCACGTTAACCCATACGAATTTGTTGGCAATTGTTCTTGTAGTAATGCGGGCGCTTGGGTGCGAGGGTTGGTGGAATGTATCGAAAACTCGTTGGCGCATGCACTCCGGTACAAAAACGCGTGAACGTGATAAGGAAACATTCACTATCACCTCCAGGTTTCCGTCCAGCTTCACACGTTTAAGTTTGAGCGATGTGACGTTTTTATTAAGCAATTGTTTCAATTCGGAATCCGCTACGTCGTTAGTGGACCCCGGAATATATCGAAGGTCTGTGCAAAACTGCGAGACGAAGCTTAAGTGCCGCAGTTGACGAGGCGAGGCCTTAGCGGCTGGCTGTTGAAATGCAAACATCAGTGGCTTGTGATCGGTCAATACATGAAACTCTGCACCCTCCAAGAAATGAAGGAAATGACGGATGCTATCGTACACTGCCAGGAGTTCGTGGTCGTATACACTGTATTTAGTTTCTGATGCGGAGAGCTTCCTTTGATGGAAAGCGAGAGGTCGCCATTGTCCTTGTTGCTTCTACTCGAGCACCGCTCCAACCGCTAGGTTTCAAGCATCAGTCGCCAGTCTCAAAGGTTCGTTTGACCTAAAATGGACCAACATAGTGGCGTCCGCCAAGCTGTTTTTGCAATTAAAAAATGCCTACTCTGCTTCTGGTGTCCAATTGATAGGTGTCTTATCGTTTTTTTTGCTTCAGCTAAATATCTACTTAGCGGTGCTTGAAGCTGAGCCGCGTTTTTAATAAACCTACGGTAGGAATTGATCGTTCCTAAAAAACGGCGGAGTTCGTTTAAACTGGACGGCTTTTTAAAGTTTCGAATAGCGTTGACTCGAGACGGTGGCGGTGAGATTCCATGTTCGTTGATCAAGTGGCCCAAGTATTCGATTACCTTAACGCCGAAGGTACATTTTTCAGGGTTTATTTTCAAACCGAACTTCGCCAGTCTATCAAACACCTGTCGGAGGTGTTCCACGTGTTGTTCTTCTGACTCCGATGCGATTAATATGTCATCTATACAGCAGATGCAAAAATTGAGGCCTAGGAGCACTGTGTCCATAAATCGCTGGAACGACTGAGCCGCGTTGCGGAGGCCAAAAGTCATAACCGTGAACTCGTATAACCCAAACGGAGTCACAACCGCTGTTTTTGGTATGTCGTTTTCCTCTACCGGGATTTGGTGGAAAGCTTTGAATAGGTCGATTTTTGAAAAATATAGTTTTCCGGCTAGGTCTATAGTGACGTCCTGTATATGGCGCATCGGATATTTATCCGGGATTGTGGCTACGTTAAGGCGCCGGTAATCTCCACAGGGTCGCCACGAACCGTTTTTCTTCTGGACGAGGTGAAGCGGACTTGCCCATGGGCTGCTCGAAAGGCGACAGACACCCTGTTCCAACAAATACTTAAACTCTGCTTTGGCGATTGCGAGTTTGTCTTTGTTGAGCCTGCGTGGGCATTCCGATACGGGTGGGCCAGTCGTAGCTATAAAGTGACGAATATTATGTTCCTTTGGCTTTCTTCTAATGGTTGGGTCGGTCAATACTGGAAACTTCCTTAGAAGAGCGTGGAAGCGGCTGTTAGCATTTATCACAGAAACGGTTTCGCAGTGCGTGCGGTTAACTCGGCCTTGTGTAGAAGATTGCGAATGCGGATCAGAAAGGCGTTTATTCTGCATGTCCACTAATAGGCCGAAATTCCTTAGAAAATCGGCTCCCAAGATAGGGCGGGACACAGTTGCAACCAGAAGCCTGTGAGGCTAGCGGTTCGATACGTTTCCCGACGTCGCAAGTTGGAATTCACAAGGAGATTGGCATCGTCTTGCCCTCGCACCGAATCGTTTGTGGTAGCTACACCAATTATTCTTCGGTTTCTTTTGAATTGAGGAATTTTGTTGACCGGAACAGCGGCATGCGTTGCATCGTGCGTTGTTTGGATTGTGGGCGCTGGATTTAATTCAACCTATCTCCGAACGGAGTTCTGCGATTTTAAACTCCATGCCTTCAACGTCGGCGGTCTCCGGTGATTTACCCTCGGGACGACGTTGCACATTGGCCAGCATTTCCGTTGCTTCATAGCTTGCGATCCGGTCCGCTGCGTTGGCCAACTTTTCCAAGGTTCGTTGCTCAGAGGCGGCCAAAATAGAGCGTATATTCGACGCGAGGCGCTGCAGCCACAGGTCTTTGATCATAACCTCTGGCATGTCGATACCTGCAATTGCCTGCATCTTGCGCAATGGACGCGACGGACGTTTGTCGTCCAACTCCAAATTGTACAGCAGCTGTCTGAGTCTTTCGTGCTCTTTTAAACCGAATATTGACAACAACCAGGATTTTAATGCCGCGTATTTATTCACGGCTGGTGGCGACTTGATGATGTCAGCCACCTGCGAAATCACAGAAACTTCCAGTTCTGCGATCACTCTATCGAATCGGGCTTGATCGCTGGAGACTTTGCCGGTGCGGGATTGTGCTTCAATCCGCAAAAACCACAAATCCGACTCGTCTTGGAGGTAGCTTAACGGCGATGGCACTGATTTCTTGATTGGGTACTGGGCTCATGGCCCCGCTGTCTGCGTCCTGAAACTCTTCCTCGGCCATTAAGAGAATTTTAAAAAACTACCTTCTGGGGTCACCAATGTACGGATGTGTCTTTGTACAGAACGTGTTGCCAATGAAATAAAAGACCAGGTATGTTCAATTACTAACTTAAATTCTATTGACAAAAATATACAAAGTTTATGTGGAGTTTTTATACTCGTCCGTGTTGCTCCGTGGATGGATATCGAGCAAGAGAGAGAGTTCCAACACGGCGCGAAGCTCTGATCACATTCAGCCCGATCGCCGCGACAACGAATTGATTAACGGCCACCACTGGAGGCGACAGAGACGCTACAAGTCCATCATCTTTGGTGCCTCTGCTAAGTTCATCAAAAACTTAAACCAAGTGCATGATTTGGTGCCTGAGCTAACGACAATAATTTTCATTTAAATCAAACGTAAGTCGGTTTTATTTAAATTTAGTATAAAATGACAACTTGTACTGCCTCGTCATGCATTGACAAGGCAAATAAAACGCCTCTAGTGTATTGTTCGGGCTCCTGTGGCTTGCACTTCCATACAAAGTGTGTGAATTTGACAAGTTCCGTGTGCGAATACATTTTGAAACGGAACTCTGGAGTACGCTGGTTCTGTGAAGCTTGAAGAAGGTGCGCTTTATCTGTTCATGTGACTTATCTGCAAAGTGTGAAGCGCACTGTAGATACTTTGGCAAATGAATTCAAGAAGCTGCAGCAGAAATTTGACAATTCAAAAAGTATAATCAATGAACTACTAGTAGCGGCCACAAACCAGACGCCAACTTCGTCTAAAACGAAAGATGAACAATTGGATTCTCATGTGGCGTCACCAAAAATAACAACGCGTAGTATGGTTTCGCAGTTGGAGCAGCTTGGCCCTCAGACTTGTTTAACGCCTTCTGGTCCTATGAATTCAACCACTTTTGGCGTTGTGGATCCAGCACCTCTCCCACAACCTGACGAGCAAGTTTCAAATCCCATGCGTGATTGCATTGAATGTGAAACATCATTGCACCATCAAAGGCCCCATGATCTGCAGGCACCTGACATATGTATAGTGAAGCCGCCGATCCAGATTTTTGTTTCCCGCATTGCATATGATACCTCGCAAGAGCAACTTAAAGCATACGTTGAGTTTAAGCTCAATAAACTGAATAAGCATGGTGTTATTAGCTGCATTAAACTTACGAAGGAGAATATACCGAATCGGATTGTTGCTTCTTTCAAATTAACTGTGCCTGAGGAGTGCGCGTTAGTTGAATGTCCTAGTTATTAGGAGAAGTTGATTGACAAGCGTCGTTATGTTTTAGTCAAATAGGATACTAGGAAGATTGCTATGAACTTACATGTATGATTTGAAATTGACTTGAACTTACAATAAAACGTTTAAACGCATTTATCTTACTTAGACAATATGTTGATATACGATATCTCTAATTTTTTTCTACCAAAAAAACACTTTTTGAAATGTCTTACGTAACGATAGTCAAAGACTACGTATAAAATGTCCTATAACTTGAAAAATCAAATATCTAAATTTTATTGAAAATATTCTTGGGTGCTTGAAGTTAATTTGAATTCTTTAGTGTTGAAATACTCAAATAAACTTCAAATCATGCATGTAAACTCAGTAGAAAATATGCCTTTTTGTAAATTGTAGAAATCTAGATCTTCATAGTGAGTATACAATTTGAAAATAATTGAATATGCCAATTCTTCCTCATGACCAGCTAGAGTTTTCAATATGAATGTGCCACCAAAATATGTTTACCCGCAAGATTGAATCTTTAATTACTTTATGCAGGAATATAGCGTTTGCTGATGATCTGATCATCTATACAGCAGACCAAAAAGCTACAATAGTTCAGAGAAATCTCCAAAAAATGTTCAATGATGTGCAGCTGTACACTGACAATTGTTGAATGAAAATAAATGCGCAAAAGTGTGAAACAATCTTGTTTCAGACAACGCTGCAGGGGGTCAGTCAAGACGTGAAACGTAATTGGAAAGATTTCCACATCATGGCTGGCGAGGGTAGTTCAGAACATGTTCCACATAAATCCTGTGTTCGATACCTCGGTGTTTATCTCGATCAGTATCTGTACTATACTGAACATGTGAAAATCATGCTCAGTAAGGCACTAAAAGTAGTCATCGCCCTTCGAAGACTCTTCCGTTCCAGATACATTCATCAAAAGGTCAAAATTATCTGTTATAAAACCCTGGTTAGACCAGTTTTGACATATGGATACCAAATCTGGTACAACCAGAGTGCTAGAACTATGGAAAAATTAAGAGTTTTCGAAAGGAAATGTCTTCGTGCAAGTACTGGTTTGTACAGGAAGTCTGAGACAGATTAGAAGCATTATATATCGAATAGAAGAATTTATCAAACTGCTGAAGTGACGAGAGTCGATATCTTCATAGTGAAACTTCTTCGGGATCATATCGCAAGATCTGTGACAGTCGTTCCACCCTACACACGGGTATATTGCGACTTTCCTCACTACTGGCTTCATTCCTCCAGAAGCATTCGTGTATTTGGACATGAATCGATATGTTTTTGATTCTGACGGCGTCCCAATCATATATCACATATATCGACAGGCCACCGATAAGAAGCTAAAACACCTCCGAGTTTGAGTTCACGAGACCAACAATTCCAATGGAGATAATCATCTGCTAGTTTCGTTGAAGCTGATCAAATTGAGACAGCGCAATCCAGGTATTGGTGGCTGAATGACAATGTCTGCCACCACCTCTTCGAGGTCTACAGGAGAATACAGAATTATAGCCTCCGATATTAAAATACTTTGCTTCTTCTGGGTAAATCCATACTTCATTTAGAACAATCACATCTGTCACGGGGTTTTGCTGCAGATAAATCTGAATATCACTCAGTTTGTTCCGTAGGCTTCTTATATTAGCAGATAAGATCATTACATTGTAGTCTTCCTTTACGAAGTAGGACCCGTAATCGATGTTTATATACCTATTTACCAGTCTTTTATACATGCATCCATTCACCTGAAGAATGTGCAACCACTTTCCATTTTTTGTGCCTCTGGCGCGAACTAATTCCATTGTCTCGCTTTCCCCAATATTGGGGTTCAAGGACAGCATTTCATCTCTTAATTCCTCACCAGAAAATTGCTTCTCAAGACCATTGATGACCAGCCTGGGCTGACGTGATTTTGTCTCCGTGACTTCATATTCGTCTTGTAGATTATCTTTTGTAATTTTGAAGAGCGATGTCGTATTGTTATTTGTGGTCGATTTTATAACAGCACCACCATTACGGATAGGCTGGAACAGTTGGAGGGGAATCTTACATTTAGATGACTTAATCTTCGACTTAAAATCGGGTAGCGTTTTTTCCGAGCATGAATGTTTTTTGGCCTGAATTATAATCCCTTTTGTGATGTTGAATGTGCACGCCGTTCAGTTTGAAAAGTAGAAATACTTTTTGTGATGTCCGCATAAGAAGTTTAAAAATTAAAGCGTTTACAGTTGTCTTCAGTTCAATTATATGGTTTTCCGTTTCTTTCATTTGATGAAAGAGGTGATCTTCTTTCGATTTCTGGTGTTGGTTCTTACAAGAGGGACACATCCACATAACATCCTCGGAGATGTCCATAATTTTCTGGGATCGCTCCTCACTCATCTTAATGCACTTTAAGTGAAACCACTTATTACAAATTCCATCACAGTCCATTCCTCGATGATTATCCTCCCCTGGCTTTCTGCATTTTCCACAGTTAGACTCAGTTGCAGGTGTTAGCATATTTGTTTATTTTTTATTATTTAGTTTGTTTGTGTATTAATCGATTTTATTTTTATTTTGATTAAAGGATAAAAATTTTTCGATAAAAATATATTATAAGAAAATATTATATGTAACTTATAAGAAGAAAAAATAACGAGATTATTTGTAGAGTTAAAATTTTTTTTTATATAACAATGCCGCAAAGAACTTTTGCTACCAGAGAAACAAATATTTTATCTTAAGAAAATATTTTGTAAATATTAATAAATGTATCTAAATCAGTCTTTTTGTTACACAAAAATTATGATTGCGATTGATGAAACTCTCGTGTTCATGGTCTTCCTACTGCATAGTTGTGGTCGCTTTCAGTCCTATTTCTTTGCCTAATTTTTCGATCATTCTGTGTTCCAACTTCTATAAAGCTGTCTAGGCGATTGATCCATTAACCCAGCATCGATTCTTTTCCCAGTGATCAGCTTGTGTTCGTTTCGCTACTTTTTGCCGTCATAAATCTTCTAAAAAGTGCTTTGTGTTGGATTTATAGATCTAGTGGGTGAAAATATTGTTATTTGGCAATGTTTAGTGACGCAATTTCTCTCAGTGATTCGATGACAAGAACCTAATTATCCCTAACTATTGTTGACACAAACCAAGTTTGAATACAATAATCTAAGTGTGGTGAATTTTTAATCATTCCCTCTGCTGATTGTAGCGCCATCACTCTGTCAGTAGCTATATTTGCATACCAGTCCATCATCTTTGGTGCCTCTGCTAAGTTCATCAAAAACTTAAACCAAGTGCATGATTTGGTGCCTGAGCTAACGACAATAATTAGGGTTTTGTACTAAAATACAAAACCCTATTGCAATCACGACCTGTGTCCGTCTGTCCGTCCGTCCGCCCGTCCGTCCGTCCGTCTGTATGTCACAACACTTTTTCTCCGAAACTATAGAGGCTACAGCCATGAAACTTTGTGGAAAGGTCAGAAGTGGTGACCTCTTGAAAGTTCAAGGGTGAAAAAATTTTCGGAAGGGGTTTCAGGGGGGTGTCCCCATATAGGGAGTTGACCCCTCAAAAAAAAATTGTCACCAATGGTAGTCGAGTAGGGTGTCATTGAAAAGGTCTTAATGAGATTTTTTGAAAATAGGTCTTAAAATTGCCTTATGAGTAGCGAGGGGGGCAGGGGAAGGGGAAATGTACGAACTTTTCGCGTACCTCCCCCTCGCGATTGGACACCTTCCATCCGAAAAACCTGAAAAAAATTACAAATGTAGGCCTTAATGAGTACAACAACAACAAATACATGAGAAGTCGAAATTCACTCAACTTTGTTAGTAATAGTATGATTTATCGATTTTGTGTTTTCTTGAATAAAATCTAAATGGTACCCTTAAATTCAATAAAATTTGGCAAACAGATGACTATTTATAAGATTGATCTTTTCTAAAAGTTTCATAAAGATGGCTCAGTATTTAACGAAGTTATAGCGATTTGAATTTTCCTATATTACTATGGAACAATGTGCCCTGTATTACTATGGAAACATATGGCTATGGAGCCATATGCGCTTTTTACCGACTTAGACACTACAGCTTTGCTAGGATTTGCATGAAAGTTTCAGGTATGATAGATATCATGAGGATGACTACATACAATTGAAACAAGTCGAAGAGGCAATTCAAAAAGTATAATCAATGAACTACTAGTAGCGGCCACAAACCAGACGCCAACTTCGTCTAAAACGAAAGATGAACAATCGGATTCTCATGTGGCTTCACCAAAAATAACAACGCGTAGTATGGTTTCGCAGTTGGAGCAGCTTGGCCCTCAGACTTGTTTAACGCCTTCTGGTCCTATGAATTCAACCACTTTTGGCGTTGTGGATCCAGCTCCTCTCCCACAACCTGACGAGCAAGTTTCAAATCCCATGCGTGATTGCATTGAATGTGAAACATCATTGCACCATCAAAGGCCCCATGATCTGCAGGTGCCTGACATATGTATAGTTAAGCCGCCGATCCAGATTTTTGTTTCCCGCATTGCATATGATACCTTGCAAGAGCAACTTAAAGCATACGTTGAGTTTAAGCTCAATAAACTGAATAAGCATGGTGTTATTAGCTGCATTAAACTTACGAAGGAGAATATACCGAAACGGATTGTTGCTTCTTTCAAATTAACTGTGCCTGAGGAGTGCGCGTCAATTGCTCAGAGCGATTTTTGGCCACCTGGGACTTCGGTGAAAAATTACACGCCTCTCAGAAAGAACTTTAGTGCAGCAGAGCAACGTCTCACCAACAACTAAACCTGTTAGGAACTCTACATATCAATCTATTACCATGTACTATCAAAACGTCAGGGGCTTAAGAAGCAAGCTCGAGGACTTATCACTTTCCTGCCAACTAGCAAATGACTCTGTCATTTGTTTAACTGAAACATAGCTGGATGGAAATATTTCCAATTCAGAATTTCTGCCTGACCATATAGTCTATCGGTGTGATCGTCACCCTGGTGAAACAAATAAATCGGATGGTGGTGGGGTTTTAATTGCTGTTTGTAACTCCTTTGTAAGCTAACTATGTGCTGACTTCTGTTTTGCTCGTACTGTTGAATGTGTAATTGTGTAAATTTCCCTTCCGCATAATACATCCTTATTAATGTGTACAGTGTACATTCCCTGCAATTCTCCTTTAGTTGTGTATGAATTCTTCTTTGATGAACTTTCCTCCTATCTTCTTGTTCGTCACCCTCATTCAAAAATCGTAGTTTGTGGGGATTTCAATCTACCCTCCGTTGAATGGGACACTCACACAATTCCTTCTATTTCTTCTACAAATAATATATCTTTGCTGCTTTCCTCTTTTCTTTGCCTCTGTTCTTGTTCACAATTTAACCATATCCGTAACCCTAATAGCCGTCTACTTGACCTTGTCCTTTCAAATGTCCAAGCTCATTGTATCTCTGTCTCTCATGCCTTGTTTCCTTATATAAGGCCAGACCTTCATCATCCACCTTTGTCTCTAGATCTAGCGATTGAAACCTTCCAACCTCCGAGATATGCCACTGCCTTTCGGTTCAATTTTTTCAGAGCTTATTATGAGGCGATTAAAACTAATATGGACTCTGTCGACTGGTGTGCCTTTTTCTCTGGTCTTGACTGCGATAGTGCCATAGGTAAATTCTACGAATACCTCAATAATTTGATTAACGAATATATTCCTCCGCAATCTTCTCGTAAGGTGTAGTGAATAGGATGTTCAATAAATCGTAAAGGACTGCAGCGATGTTCTGCTGCCTCGGCAGAGGAAGGTGTCGGTATCTGCCGAGAATACCCTCGTCTGGAGACGCGTGAATGCGCTGGCAGGCTAGCATTGCGGTGTCGTGGGGCGGGTTCATTTCCCCAGCACGAGGACCCACTACAAAAAATTTCGCATTCACGAATTGGACTACAGCTCAAAAGGCGACCGAAGTCGCAAAAATTGTAGATAATCTCACAGAGGGGAATGGAACTTGTTACTAGAACAAGTGGAACCTGAAAAGAAAGGCGAACTTGGGGTGACCTCGTCATTACCCAACGAAATTCATGGCCCACAAATGAAAGAGGGGCAACCGGTTGGTGGTGGAGCAGCAGCGACAAATCTGGATTGCCGGCCGGATGAGGTTGCAGCTAGCGACTTTTGTTCGGTAAGTTTTGCATTCAGACGATGAATACTCTCCGGCGTAAGCACATTTATGCGATTACTTGTTTTTGCCGTGCTTGTCGAGGAGGACGGCAAGTATTCGGGGCGTTTGTATGGCACAGGTGAATCGTTTGAACTGAAAAAGTTCTGATTCAATATATTAGATGATTTTACTGGCTTCCGATCAGCATGAAATTTCTTTTCAGTTTCCGCACCCGACGCCATCTGTACTTTGTTTGATTGGAACCCTTGGCTCGCTTTAAGTTCTGATGTAGGTGAAATTTTTTTGTTTGAATGTAAACGTTTTTTCAGCCGGCGAATCTGGTTGTTCGTGAGTTTTCGATTGCTTCGTATGTCTACCACTAGCGTTCAGATTTTGACCAGCTGGCTTTGGACTATTTGCTGCAAGATTTTCATCCGAATCAGAGCGTTTGAATATGGCAAACGTTTTCATATTCCGTCTTTCAAATATTGGAGTTTCATTAATTCTATACACTTTCGTTGTCGTTATCGCTGGCGGCGATTTATTTGTACTTTGGTTATCATTGTTTTGATTTTCATCAAATGGCGCTGAATACTTCCGACTAAACATACTTACTATTGGAGGAGAGGCTGGTTGCGATTGTGAAGATAATTCCACCTGTGGCTCAACATTAAAATAGTTTCGCATTGAGTTCTGCGAATTTGTTATGTTTTGTTTGCTGGCGGCATCCAAACTTTCGAATTTGGATTTGCACAGATTTAATTTTGCACGGCTATCGTCCAGAGCTGTGTTGTTTGTTTATTGAACATAAGCATCGCATCCTCAATTGCAGTGTGAACAGTTCTTGTGGTTGCTGCGCTGGCATTTTGAGCCATAGCTCCTCGATTACTACAGGGCAGCTAATTTTCTCGCGATCCCAAGGCAATGCGGATTGCGAAAAAGGAGCTGAAGGATCTTTCCGGGTATCATGGGTTGGCTTCGGCGCCGGGACTAGAGATGACGGACAATAAAAGAAAAACACAATTGACAGACGGACAGACTGACTTATGTTTATGTTCGACCGGAAGTATCCAACCCTTGCACGTTTTTTTTGAAAATATATGCGGACAGATAAACAGACGTGACTAATTATCTATCGGCGCAGGTCTTTCGCGTGGTATATCCCCACTTCTTTTCCCGATGGATCCGTTATCAGGTAACGGTTAGGTCCCATTACCTTCTTTATGCGGCTTTTCAAGAATCGCCTGTCCAGCTTGGCGTTGTAATGCCCCGCGGCGTCACTTTGGCGGAAATTTCGCCGGAAAACTTCATCTCCTTCTTTGAAATTAGCAGATCGTGACCGGAGATTGTACTGCGCTTCATTTGCACTTCCTGCGGCCTTAATCTTCCGTCCGATTTGTTGGCGGAGGTCTCCTAAACGTTCGTGAGGCTCCAGCGCAACGATGGGGTCTCCCAAACACTTTAATTGCCGTAACAGCCGGTATGATTTACCGTGGCAAATCATGTGCTGTCCAAAGGCGGCAAAGTAAGGGGCGACACCGGTGACGGAATGATACGAGGATCGCAGGGCGCATGTGATGGCAGACAATCGCCGATCCCGATCCTTTTGAGATGGGTGGATGTAGGAACGGATCGCGGCCAATAGGGTGCGGTTCAACCGTTCTGATGCGTTGGACTGAGGAGAGTATATGGGCGTCAGTTGGTGTTCAACGCCATACTGCTCGAGTAGGCTCTTAAACTGCCGAGAACGGAACTGTACTCCGTTGTCTGAGTGCACGCTCTCTGGAACCCCGAACACATGGAATACCCGGTTCTCTAAGAATTTCACGATGGATGGAGTTGTGAAATTACGGATAGGTTCCACCAGTGGGAACTTTGAAAGCTGGTCTAGAACGATTATAGCTCTGATGTGTCCCATGGAAGACCGAGGATATGGACCGAGTAGATCGATGTATAGACGCTGGAATACGCGTTCTGGGACGTTGAGTTGACCCATAGGAGGCCGAAGAGGCTGGTCGGGAGCTTTGGTGCCTTTACTGGTCTCACAAGCGCTCACGTGGTCTTTGACCTGGGATGCCATTTTAGGCCAAAAGAAGTATTTCTTGAGTCGCCGTAACGTTCGACCGTAACCTCCGTGGGCACTTAAAGGATGGTCATGTGCGCGGGGAATCAGATGTTGTGTCATTTCCTCTGGTACCCAGAGTTTCCAGGACTCTTCTTCCTGCCATGGATCACCAGTGGCGTATTCATTTCGTCTATACACGTAGCCGTCTATTACCTTCAAATCAGGCAGCTGTGATTGTTGGGCTGCTATGGTTTGCCTCAACTCTTTGTAGCTGTCTGATTCGAAATGTGGGCTGTCCAAATCTATTTCGATGGGGTCCTCGTCATTTATTGTCAATTCGGCTCCCTCTGGGGAAAACATCCGTGAGAGAGTGTCGGGTACGATGTTCTGGGTCCCCTTCCGATGTTTGATGGAAAACTTGAACCCTTGTAGTTTAAGAGCCCATCTTGCTAGGCGTCCATTTAAATCTGCCTGGTTCATCAACCATTGTAGTGACGCGTGGTCCGCTATGATCTCGAATTGGTGGCCCTCGATATAAGCTCGGAATTTCTTCACAGCCAGTACCGCTGCCAAACATTCTTGCTCGGACACAGTATAGTTTCTTTGGGCCGAATTCAGCTTATTGGACATGAAGGCGATGGGAGCTTCCTCTCCTTCGTCGGTCAATTGCACCAGCACGGCTCCTACTCCATGTTGACTTGCGTCACAATGAATGGAGAAGGCCTTCGTGACGTCGAGGCTGTGCAAGACCGGAGCTGATGTGAGGGCTTGTTTTAGCTCTTCAAATGCCTTTCGGCTGAGTTCAGTCCAAAAGAACTTCCCTTTCCGCAAGATGTCTTACAGGGGCGCTGAAACTGTTGCATAATTCCGAACAAACCTTCGGTACCAACCGCACACACCAAGGAAACGTCGTAGCTGCTTCACTGTTTTTGGTAAGGGGAACTCATCAATCGCACGAGTTTTGTCTGGATCCGTTTTGATAGTGCCATGTCCTATGACATGTCCTAGGTATCGGACTTCTTTCATGACAAACTTACTTTTCTGTACGTTGATGGTGAGTCCCGCCTTACTGATGTGCAGGGCTACTTCTTGTAGAAGTGGGAGGTGTTGATCGAACGTTTCCGTGATGAGTAACATATCATCAAGGTACACGAATACTTGGTGTTTCAGGTGAGGTGGGATGACCTTGTCCATCAACCGAGTCATCATTTGCGGCGCATTACACAGGCCAAAGGGCATTGTGACGAACTGATATAACAGTCGTCCAGGCACTGTGAAGGCGGTCTTGTCCCTCGACCCCTCATCGAGTGGAATTTGCCAGAAGGCGTCTTTTAGGTCGAGACTGGTGATATAATTGGCTTTCGGCAGTCTCCCTAGTATTCCATCGATGAGTGGAAGAGGGTACGCGTCCTTGATGGTAACCGCGTTTACCTTACGGGCATCAAGACAGAGGCGGACTTTACCTGCCTTCACCACCAAAGTTACCGGTGATGACCAGGCACTTTGGGACTCCTCTATGACCCCCAACTCGAGCATCCTATCCAGCTCCGCATACACCAATTTCTCCATGGCCGGTGAGATGGCGTAGTGTCTCTGTTTAACCGGTTTACTATCGCCAACGTGGATGGCGTGTGAGACTAGGGTGGTGCGCCCAAGGCCTTGGGTAGCGTAAGATGGGAAAGCAGCGATGGATGCTTCCAGGCGTTGCCGTTGGTTAGGCGTCAGGTCATGTCTATCGGGAATAGAAGTGATTTCGTTGACATTTCTGGTTTTTAAAGACAAATCGGTGAATAAATCTGAGGCCAGTCCAAAGCGAAGGACGAAATCGACGCCAAGGTACACATTCTGAGTCAAAGACGGGATAATGTAGAAAGTAATATCTTTCGTCTGACCCCTGAACGTCACGGGTGTGGTTAGTTTACCTCGTATAGGGTGTTTGGTGCCATCAGCTGTACTGATTTCAGTGCGCCAGGATTTAATCAAGTTTGGATAGTCTTGGAGCACCTTCGAGCTCAAGCTCGAGGCAAGACAACTGATACTGGCACCCGTGTCGATCGATGCAAACACGGTCTCGCCCAACACTTTAATTGGATGATAAGGTCTGATCTCATTCTCAGCAACCTCCGAGATGTTACAAGAGTTTAAGGTTTGACGGCAGGTGCGCGTTCTCTTGCGGAAATTCCGCCAACGACGGGTTGACCATTTTGTAGTGCGCGGGCGGGAAGTGACTACTTCGGAAGCAAGTATTCGCTCTCGAGCCACCCGATATTCCTACAGTCGGACATGATACGGTTTCAGAGTGCGTATTTGAGGCTGCCGGGGTTCTTTTGGGAGTGACTGCGATGGTGGCTTCAATATTGTCGTTGGCGAGGTATCCGGAAGAGAGTGAACATCCGCAGTTATAGTGGTCATGGCTCGTGGGTTAACGTCAAGTTTGTTGGGGTGAGCAGCTGGCTGAGGAGCTACTGCGGAGGCTTCGAGTACCGCTGAGGTGGTCGGGTACTCTTTCGGCCGTTTTTTTGCGCGGCACATTCAGGGCAGTCCGGGAAGTAAGTGTCCGGCTTGCCGCAACCGTAGCAGAAAACTTTACGCTCTGCTCGGCATGAAATGAACCGGTGTCCGGTTCGATGGCAATTCCAGCAGGTCGTAAGACTCCCCACTGCTGCTACAGCAAGCTGGTCCTGGTCCAAATCTTTCTCCAGATCCATGGTGGTATAATCTGGGGCCAATTCCGCGATTCCTCGTCGAGGACCCGTCCTAGCTAGTAAGTATGGCCGGTCCCGGAGATCTTCCTCAAACCCTTCTAGGTGACGCACAGTTCTCAGCAGGGCCTCCATACTCTGTGGATCGGAGTTCACGATATGGCGACGAATCTCCGGCCTTAGATTGCGCTTTAGCAGGCGCAGTAATTGGGTAGAAGACAACGGCTCTGACAACTGGTCATTCGGCCGAAGGATATCTGCTCGATATTGATGGAAGGACTCGTCCGGACGCTGGCATCTAGCATTCATCTTGTCCAGTACTAATTCATTCATGTCTACCGTAGGGTATTCCATGCGGAGTACCTCCTTCAACCGTGACCAGCGTATTGATGGTGGGGCCGAATGTATTCGCCAATATGACTCAAGTGCTGCTCCCCTAAGCAGCATTGGCAAGTATCCTGCGAGCGCCGTGTGGTCTCCTGCTAGCATCTGCTCAATCAGCGACTCCACCCGACTAATGAAAACTTCCACCGTTATGGTGTTGGGTTCCCCGCTGAAATGCAGATTCCATCCCTGGATGATGCTGGGGATCTGCGTCGGCTTCAGCCGATACCTAGCGTGTGGATGGATGCGTTGGTCCGGCGGAATCACTGGAGCCTGATTTGGTGGCAGTGCTTGGCTCAATTGGGGCCGGTATACTGGAGCCAACGGATTCATTGCCGCACCGGGCCGGATTCGTTCGTGATCGCGCCGCGAGTCTATCGGAAAATCCCACGGATTTGGGTCCGAATCCCACATCGGAGGCGTTCTTGGCCGAGGCGGTACTGGATTCTTCTTCTGGCTTTCCAGCGAGGCTACCCGGGTGGACAGGTCCTGCATGAGCACCATTAAGTCTTTTAAAACTGTCGCCTCCACAGCCACATGTGTCGTTTTGATTAACGTGAGCACCTGCCTGTTATAGGCCTAATCTCACGGTCACCATTAGACAGCGATTGGTTTAAGCGCCAATCATTCGCCCCCAAGTTCGGTACCAGTTTACATTGAGGAAACTCTCAACTTTGATACTGGTAGATCCGAGACCCAGCTGTATCTGACGCTATAAGGTTAACGCGAACCTTTGTTTGCACCACAAGCCACCACGAAACTCCCCGAAGGGCCGCAACCAATCAGCTGACCATCTTTATGATGGAGGCTCATCAGCTGCCCGTGGTACCTGAATATACCTCCAGGGTTGAGGTTCGCAGCAATGAGTTGATCTTGTTATCGAACAATCACAAAGCCACTATGTTTCGGATCCAGTTTCAATCCTAGTATTTTTACTAAGCGATTCGGGTACCCCGGGAACGCCAGTCCCCGTCGGCTTCACTGGAATCGGAGACGACAACCCAACGATAGCAGTTGCACCCCTTTGAATTACCAGATCAGTTCCGCCCTGGGGGTCCTCCACAGCCACAGTGGGTCTCGCCTCTTCCGCAAGCGGAACTGCTTCGGCTCGGTCCATTAAGTCAGGCTCATCAGCCGCTGTTGGAACCTGCTTCCGCCGGTCCTTTGTTTTGGGCACCGCCCCTTGAGCAGCTGGAAGCTCTAGGTGGCTGGAAGGTCGCTCCGCTGAGGTGGCTGGTTGTTGGCATAGAGGGTAAGTCCGGCTGACTAGTAAATGCTGGGTCACGCAGGCTTCATGGAACTCATGTCCGGACGCCAACGTTTGTACGGACGTTCCATCATTTCCTGCTTGCTGGCAGATGACACACAATGCCGTGGGCCTTGCTTCCGAACGCAACCTGCGCTTGTCTGGCGTGCGTTTGGTCGACATCCTAAAAAATTTATATATTTTTTCTCAAATAAGATCTAAACTATAAATATCTATAATTATTGGAAAAATGTGAAGAAATATAATTTAAAATATGTGACTTTCAAGTGGCCGTCAGTGGCGAACTATAAAAGAACGTCACAAAAAAAACGAAAGGTATGGAAAAGTTTTTCAATTTACGTTATCAAAAAAAATATAACCGGTCTTTCCTTTCCGTCCTTCCTCCCAAGTATGGACACAATGGCACAATCCTTCTCTAGCGTTTCAGGGACACTCTCTTGTGGCACCATGAGAATCAGGTTTCAGAAGTGATCCCTCATCCGCAAATTTTCTCAAGTTACAACTTGTCAGCCCAGGGTTGGATTCTAATCCACAAGCAGCGCGTGTCTGTCATGGATAGTCATGGATTAGCTAATCAGCCAATCACATGAAATCAAAATCCATGTAATTTAAGACACCTAGGTACCGCTGGTTTGGGGAGCGGATCAGAATCCTCTGCACAATAGTTGTTGGGATAATAACTCCCGAACACAAAAAGGGACTCTAATATCATTTGGCCTTACTAGTTATACAATGGTGGTAAACCACCAAAGTATAAATCAAAAGCAGGACCAAACGATATTGATGTCCAAAGACAACACACGTCCGGCAGTTATTACTTGCCGGGGCACGATCAGTGCAATTACCCTCGGGAGTTATTTACCTGCCAAAAATACTAACACCTTGTGGGGACACCTAGAGACGATGGACTATCTCGTGCTCACGACTGATGATACAGCCGGGCTTTTCGGGCCCCACGTTGGGCGCCATTTGTAGTGAAATAGGATGTTCAATAAGTCGTAAAGGACTGCAGCGATGTTCTGCTGCCTCGGCAGAGGAAGGTGTCGGTATCTGCCGAGAATGCCGAAAGGCGACCGAAGTCGCAAAAATTGTAGATAATCTCACAGAGGGGAATGGAAATTGTTACTAGAACAAGTGGAACCTGAAAAGAAAGGCGAACTTGGGGTGACCTCGTCATTACCCAACGAAATTCATGGCCCACAAATGAAAGAGGGGCAACCGGTTGATGGTGGAGCCCCTTCGTACCCACCCAACCGGAATAAATCCATAGATATCTCGTTGAAGTGGCCAGGTATTCCTCTTCTGAGTGGAAAACTCATACAACTTGAATTGTATGAATTTTCCCATCAGAAGGGGAGTACCCTGGTGACCAATTTATGCCATAGGATTATACAATTTGATTGCATAACTCTATGCTATAAAAAGGCACTCTGCTTGGGCCACTCAAACCAAAAAGTCACCTGAAACAGAAAAAGGGATTAGTAAGTACCCGGTGGCTGGCTCATGGTTTTGGGGGGCAGCCTGCCACCGTACCGAGTCCTATACCCGGTCAGAGTCGGGAGAAAGGAAAGACCATTGGGTACGGTATTAATCCATTTTTTATTTCATAACGAAAAATATATTAAACTAATAATAAACCAGACCTCTAAATTATATAAAAAAATAACAAAAACAAAAGCAATCAACTTTTCCTTTTTTTGCTACTACTGGTATCAAAAGTTCTAAATATTTAGTATTTTTTTTTTTACTCTTCAGTTATCCGTTGAAGTCTCATCTACGTTACTTTCACCGAACATAAATCTCAAAGAATATTTCCTTATTGTTTGCATTCATTACATAGCGCCTTAAATAATTTTGCTATAATGTGCATGTAGTAATTGTAATGAAAACGTAGGAGACAATAAAAATGTTATTTCCTTTCAAACTTTTTTTTTTATAACATTGTAAAATTAGCTAAATAATATATAATACAAATAAATTTTATAATAAAAAATATTTTAATAGTATATTTAAATTAAAAGGGTACTCACCTGCATGGTCCGTCGAGCGCGCGATGGGTGCAGGTATCCTCCAAATTGCTGGACATGGGACACAAAAAAATTATACTAATCATCAATCTTAAAAGTATTGCCGGAATAATTTTAATCAGGATCGCCCGATACACTTTTCAGGGAAGCTGAAGACGTTCTCGTGGTCGCGGGGTTAATTCTCTCAGTATGAACGACAGGCACGGATAGCGCGAGCTGCACTAGCATAAATACACTTATTTTAGAATTTTCTTTGATGGGTTCAAATCTCCTTGGATAAGACACTGATCCTCGCTTCTTCACCGATACACTTTTCAGGGGAATCTGAATACATTCTCGTGGTCGCGTGGTTAATTCTGTCAGTATAAATGACAGGCAGGGAAAGCGCGAACTACACTAGCATAAATACACTTATTTTAGTATTTTCGAAATCCCGTCACAGATTATGCCCCGGGTTGGCCAGCACTTCTATCGATTGCAATTTTATATTAGTTTTCTTGTCCTCGGGCATTGGTGTTGTAACGTTGCATGGCAACCTTCCCATAGTTTCTTGAACTGCCTCTGATATAACAAGTGAACTATTTTCATCGTCTACATTTCAAAACGACATATTCGCTTCATTTTACGTCTTCTGAATATTTCATTTGTTTCCGAACATAGCAATTTCACATAATCCACTTTTATCTGTTCTTTGTTTCATATTTGATGCTCACATGACCCCAAGCAACAGACTTAATACAGGACAATACTTTTCTGAGGATATTTAGGTTCGTGTATCTAAATGCGTATCAAGTAAACCGAAGTAACTTAATAATAGCCATTTTTTGTGCTACTAATAATTTCGATGCACCTTATAACGTACTCGGATGTAAAATAAATCGCAACGCGGCTAATTTGCACATCCACTTTTGATTTGACTGTACGTAAACGCGAATGAAATGCATTTATCACCCACTTCTGTCAATTGTGTACACACTTCCACAATTGCTCATTCATTTACAGTTACGGCACTACTTTCAAATTGTGATAATTATTTATCCGTCTGACATCCTTCACTCTGACTGGAAACATCCGGAATAGTCCTTAATCTTTATTGAGGACTAACGACACAAGCCGGCACAACAGCAAGAACACTTTCACAAATATTACTGGAGTGAACACGTTGGTCATTTCTCAAGTTTAACTGCACAGTACGAGCCCCAATGCGGAGGCTGTCGGAAAACGATATCCGGAAGAAACGAGTTCATGTGACCATACCCGCGGGATCACAGCTTCTCACCCATATTTATTTATCAGACAGGCAATCAGTCACAAGGTAAAGTACCCTCCGCAATATAATCACGATCTCGATTTTTCCAAACGCGTCAATCCGAAAAATTTATTTAAACTTGCAAACACAAAAACCTGGTCGTGAGGGGAGTACCGCAAACGAGCGAGCACCTTTTCACGTGAAATTCAATCCCCTCGCTCCGACGCTTTCCCGTTGACCTTTCCGATGCGACCCCTCGACCTCTCAAACTCGACTCCCCCGCTCTGTGTCTGCCACTAAGATTTTGATGAACAGATGTTTCATTATTGCTACTACGCTTGATTTGAGCATTAGATGAAAAATTTTTATTGGTCATCGAATCATTGAGCAATTGAGTTATAATCGGTGAGTTATGTTGCTGATTCCCTATAATACTATTGTTATTACTTACATTTCTAAAATTATGATTGCTGCTGCTGCCACTTCGAACATAATGTGTAGAGTTCAATGCATGAGAAGGTGGTGATAGAGGAGCAGCAGCGACAAATCTTGATTGCCGGCCGGATGAGGTTGCAGCTAGCGACTTTTGTTCGGTAAGTTTTGCATTCAGACGATGAATACTCTCCGGAGTAAGCACATTTATGCGATTACTTGTTTTTGCCGTGCTTGTCGAGGAGGACGGCAAGTATTCGGGGCGTTTGTATGGCACAGGTGAATCGTTTGAACTGAAAAAGTTCTGATTCAATATATTAGATGATTTTACTGGCTTCCGATCAGCATGAAATTTCTTTTCAGTTTCCGCACCCGACGCCATCTGTACTGTGTTTGATTGGAACCCTTGACTCGCTTTAAGTTCTGATGTAGGTGAAATTTCTTGTTTGAATGTAAACGTTTTTTCAGCCGGCGAATCTGGTTGTTCGTGAGTTTTCGATTGCTTCGTATGTCTACCACTAGCGTCCAGATTTTGACCAGCTGGCTTTGGACTATTTGCTGCAAGATTTTCATCCGAATCAGAGCGTTTGAATATGGCAAACGTTTTCATATTCCGTCTTTCAAATATTGGAGTTTCATTAATTCTATACACTTTCGTTGTCGTTATTGCTGGCGGCGATTTATTTGTACTTTGGTTATCATTGTTTTGATTTACATCAAATGGCGCTGAATACTTCCGACTAAACATACTTACTATTGGAGGAGAAGCTGGTTGCGATTGTGAAGATAATTCCGCCTGTGGCTCAACATTAAAATAGTTTCGCATTGAGTTCTGCGAATTTGTTATGTTTTGTTTGCTGGCGGCATCCAAACTTTCGAATTTGGATTTGCATAGATTTAATTTTGCACGACTATCGTCCAGAGCTGTGTTGTTTGTTTATTGAACATAAGCATTGCATCCTCAATTGCGGTGGGAACAGTTCTTGTGGTTGCTGCGCTGGCATTTTGAGCCATAGCCCCTCGATTACTACAAAGGCTAAAACGAAGCCTTGGTTCACTAACAGAGTTATATGTGCCTTAAAAGCAAAAGACAGGGAGCATTAGCGCTTCAAACTAACTGGATCTGAAGAAGCCAGATCTGAGTTTTGTAGACTAAGATCCATTGCTAAAGGCGAAATAATGACTGCCATGAAGAACTACTTCAGCAGTTTAGAGACCTCCCTTATGACAAATAATGTCAAACCCTTTTGGTCCTATATCCGATCCTTAAAATCTTCCTCTACTATCCCCTGTAATGTTACATGGAACAATATTGAAGCATCTTCTCCACAGGATATTTCAAACCTATTTGCTCAATTCTTTTCCTCAATATTTTCACCTCATGACACAATATATTCTTCCACCAACTCAAATGAAGCCAGTCCAATCCTTATCGCATCCTACTCTACTAATTCTCTTGAAGCCGAATCCCTTATTAATTTCCTCGATCCTAATGTCAGTCCCGGTCCTGATGGATTGCCAAATATATTTGTGAAATCACTCAGTTCCTCTATATGTTTTCCCTTATCCCTTATTTTCAACCTCAGCCTTAGCTCTGGTATCTTTCCCAATTATTGGAAAGATGCAAACGTTGTTCCAATCTTTAAAAATGGTGATCCGTCTATTGTTTCTAACTATCGTCCCATACCTCTGCTCTCCTGTTTCCCTAAACTGCTTGACCGCCTTGTACACAACAGACTTTCAGAATCATTGAGCTCAGTTATAAATCCGCAGCAACATGGCTTCCTGAAAGGCCGTTCCACTTCATCAAACTTAGCTGAATTCACAGACTATATCGCAAAAGCTCTGAACAAACAGTACCAAATGGATGCCATCTTTACTGACTTCTCCAAAGCTTTTGATTCCTTCATGGGAGTCCCACACTGCCAGACTCGGCGGGCGTAAATGCCTTCACCTCCCTACCACAAAAAAAAAAGCTTTTGATTGTGTGAACCATTGTATTCTTTGCCAAAAGCTAGCCATGCTTGGTATCTCCGATTCCCCACTCACCTGGATCTCGTCATATCTTTCCAATCGTTCGTGCCATGTTGTTCTTAATGGAACAGCTTCCTCTCCTTTTTGCCCATCTTCCGGTGTCCCTCAAGGGTCAATCCTCGGGCCTCTCCTTTTCCTACTGTTTATTAATGATCTCTCCTCTGTGATATCCTCTCCCTGCCTCCTATATGCTGATGATTTCAAAGTGTTTCGTATAATTAAGACTCTTGACGATTGTCAGTTTCTCCAAAAGGACCTACTTAATCTGTGTAACTGGTGTTTGTCAAATTCCCTTTGTTTAAATGTTTCAAAATGTTTTAAGATGAGTTTTACTCTCAAAACAGTTACTTTAACGTACAACTACTCCCTTTGTGATGTTATTCTCTCTTCAGTGGACTCATGCAAAGACCTTGGTGTAATTTTTGATATCAAGCTCAAATTCGATATCCATATCCTTAGTACAACTGCCAGAGCATCGAAGACTTCTGGATTTATTCTGCGACATCTCCATAAATTTGGAAGCATTCCTACCGCTGTTCGTTTATTCGCCTGCCTTGTTCGCCCACTTCTTGAGTACTGTTCAGTTGTGTGGTCTCCTCGACAACAGTATTTAGTGACCTCACTAGAAACTGTCCAGCAAAAATTCACCAGGGTTTGTTCTATAAATTTAATTTGCCGTATGAATCCTATGATCGTCGGTTGTCTATACTTCGTCTTCCTTCTGTCGTCACGTAGAAAGTTTTTAGATCAATGTTTCCTATACAAACTGTACCACCATCATATTGCATCCGCTCTTAGCGACGATTTGCACTTCAGGCAGATTGCACGTACTACCCGTTCCAGTAGTCTTCTTGAGGTTCCGTATGCTCGAACAGAAATATATTTTCACTCATTAATGCCGCGAATCATCAGGAAACATAATGAGCTCGAGCTTGGATCTTTTTCCTCATCTTACTTTGATTTTCAAAATAGATAACGAACTTTGGTAATTACGAATTCCATTTAATTAATAATAATACTGTATTTAACTTTTAAATTTTAAATTATTATATTCTATTTTCATATTGTTTCTTTGCAAGGAATAACATTTCTACTCAATTTTGCACTTACTTTCTTCAAATTTATTAAGTTATTAAGTCTATTTTGTAATTGGACTTCTTAGTCTGTAAAATGGATCAATAAATAAATAAATAAATACACGAGAATCTCACTAATCCCAAGCAATCAAAATCCGTTAATGGAAAACAAAGAAGAAAAATGAGTTGTAAAAAGTTATCATTAATTCACTTATCTGCTTAAACTTTATTGCTCTCTACGCTGCAACGCTCCTAAGCACTTTAATAAATCACATCAGCTGATAAAAAACAATCACTGAACTTCAAATTTCAATTTATCTCCAAGAACCGTAAAGTTCTCCTGTCACTCTGCAAGTTGTCAGTTTTGGTAGATGAACCAATTCAAAATGTATTCCAATCAGGGCAAATTTATGCAATCCATCACATATAATCCTGTTTTTATTTCTATCCAGAGTCGTACTATCAACTTCGGTACCAGTCCTATCGAGAAGATTTATCTCATCACTAATGACTTCTAGATTCGATACCTGCACACGAGACTTCTTACGGAATATGCTCTTCACATTCACAAAAACGCCATCTGGGTCCTGTGGACATTCTGGACAATCTTCAGGTGTAATTTCAACAAAGCCAATGAGGGATGGCTGTAGTCCAAAAATCGCCGATAAATACTGTTGACGCGTGTGAGAAGACTTTTCAATCTTTTCAACCTTGCAATGGTTGTTGTTTCATATCCTTCCATATTGTTTCGATTTACAAGTATATATAATCTATATGTAATTACCATCAGCAAAATCAATGTATAAGTATAAATATATAAATAAATGTAAACTTACTCTTGGTTTGTAAAGTTCTTTGATTATTCATACTACCTTGAAATAACTATTTTGTATAAGAATAATAAAGTAATTTAGCCATTTGTGGGTTTGCAAAGTATAATATTCAAATTCGCATGTATACGTATTTTCCATAACTAATAGATTTAATTTTGGAGAAAATTTTGTGCATTTTACCGTGACATCAGTAAAATTGTGTTACTAAACTGATAAATGTGCATACGAAAAATCCGGCATTCGTGGGATAATTTGACGACTAAAATAACACCTTTTTCTTTTGGTATCTTTTGAATATCCTAGTTATTAGGAGAAGTTGATTGACAAGCGTCATTATGTTTTAGTCAAAAAGAATACTAGGAAGATTGCTATGTATGTATGATTTGAAATTGACTTGAACTTGCAATATAACATTAAAACGCATTTATCTTACTCAAACAATATGTTGATATACGATATCTCTAATTTTTTTCTACCAAAAAAAACCCATTTTGAAATGTCTTAAAGAAGAGTGATTGTTCGTAACCATAGTCAAAGACTACGTATAAAATGTTCTATAACTTGAAAAATCAAATATCTAAATTTCCTTGAAAATATTCTTGGGTGCTTGAAGTTAATTTGAATTCTTTAGTATTAAAATACTCTACTCAAATCATGCATGTAAACTCAGTAAAAAATATGCCTATTTGCAAATTGTAGAAATCTAGATCTTCATAGTTAGTATACAATTTGAAAATAATTGAATATGCCAATTCTTCCTCATGACCAGCTAAAGTTTTCAATATGAATGTGCCACCAAAATATGTTTACCCGCAAGATTGAATCTTTAATTACTTTATGCAGGAATATAGCGTTTGCTGATGATCTGATCATCTATACAGCAGACCGAAAAGCTACAATAGTTCAGAGAAATCTCCAAAAAATGTTCAATGGTGTGCAGCTGTACACTGACAGTTGACGAATGAAAATAAATGCGCAAAAGTGTGAAAAAAAAATTATCCAGTGTACTTGCAGCTTTAAATGCATTTAATTGTGTAGTTGAGTTCTCTAATGTGAAAGAAGATTCCTGGGCTACTAAGTGACGCGGTGAGTTACTTTTGACTTCGTTTCTTATGTCCCATATTTCATGTGGATTGTCAGCCGCTGCATCCAGTCTTTTGGAATAGTACAAAGCTTTCGCTTCTTACAGCGCGCTTGGACAATTTGTTTGCTTTGTTATACATGAACTTTAGTGACTGATCGTTCATATTCCGTTTGTGGTCCATATATGCCTTCCGCTTGTTCTTGCTCGCCCTAATTACTTTTGAGTAATCCATGAATGCTGACGACATCTAACTTTTTTCTCTTTAGTCTCGTTGTCTTTAGCTTCTGCTATAATCTTTGAAAGTTCCATTAGGTTTGTAGGTCTCCGTTGTTCTAATAATCGTTGGATGTAAGATCTGAAGAGCTCCTTGTTCAAGTATCGGAAAGTTTTGTAAGCAGGCCTCTGTTTATGAGCGCTTATGCCTTGAATGTTTATTTTTAAAACACGATGATCTAGATCTGGCCAATCCTCATATATGAAATTAATTTTTTCCGCAGTTGGTTTATCGTTTGTAACTATGTGTTGAGGCAAGTATTTGAAACAGGACGTGTAATTGTTTCTTGGTTCACGATAATAGCACCATTTGTATCCAGAGTATCTTTATATAGCCTTGATTCTGAGGAATCAGTTACTATATCGATGTTTGTGTCAGCTATTGTAAGTAGATTTTTTCTGAGGAATAAATCTTGTCTAGTACCAAGCATAGATCTTGCGCATTCAGACGGTTGAGGTTGTAGAAAGTACCAATTTTAATTTTTTTCCTTTGTAGTTTATTTCGATTATTATAATGCAGTATTTATTAGGTGTGACGTATTTAGTAATGAAGTTTATTGTATTTTTACATAAATAGCTGTGCCACCGCCTCTTCCAGGTCTACAGGAGAATACCGAATTATAGCCTCCGATATTAAAATACTTTGCTTCTTCTGGGTAAATCCATACTTCATTTAGAACAATCACATCTGTCACGGGATTTTGCTGCAGATAAATCTGAATATCACTCAGTTTGTTCCGTAGGCTTCTTATATTAGCATATAAGATCATTACATTGTAGTCTTCCTTTACGAAGTAGGACCCGTAATCGATGTTTATATACCTATTGACCAGTCTTTATACATTCACCTGAAAAATGTGCAACCACTTTCCATTTCTTGTGCGTCTGGCGCAAACTAATTCCATTGTCTCGCTTTCCCCAATATTGGGGTTCAAGGACAGCATTTCATCTCTTAATTCTTCACCAGAAAATTGCTTCTCTAGACCATTGATGATCAGCCTGGGCTGACGTGATTTTGTCTCCGTGACTTCATATTCGTCTTGTAGATTATCTTTTGTAATTTTGAAGAGCGATGTCGTATTGTTATTTGTGGTCAATTTTATAATAGCACCACCATTACGGATAGGCCGGAACAGTTGGAGGGGAATCTTACATTTAGATGGCGTAATCTTCGACTCAAAATCGGGTAGCGTTCTTTCCGAGCATGAATGTTTTTTGGCCTGAATTATAATCCCTTTTGTGATGTTGAATGTGCACGCCGTTCAGTTTGAAAAGTAGAAATACTTTTTGTGATGTCCGCATAAGAAGTTTAAAAATTAAAGCGTCCGTTTCTTTCATTTGATGAAAGAGGTGATCTTCTTTCGATTTCTGGTGTTGGTTCTTACAAGAGGGACACATCCACATAACATCCTCGGAGATGTCCATAATTTTTTGGGATCGCTCCTCACTCATCTTAATGCACTTTAAGTGAAACCACTTATTACAAATTCCATCACAGTCCATTCCTCGATGATTATCCTCCCCTGGCTTTCTGCATTTTCCACAGTTAGACTCAGTTGCAGGTGTTGGCAGATTTGTTTATTTTTTATTATTTAGTTTGTTTGTGTATTAATCGATTTTATTTTGAATTTTATTTTTATTTTGATTAAAGGATAAAAATTTTTCGATAAAAAATATATTATAAGAAAATATTATATGTAACTTATAAGAAGAAAAAATAACGAGATTATTTGTAGAGTTAAAATTTTTTTTTATATAACAATGCCGCAAAGAACTTTTGCTACCAGAGAAACAAATATTTTATCTTAAGAAAATATTTTGTAAATATTAATAATTGTATCTAAATCAGTCTTTTTGTTACACAAAAATTATGATTGCGATTGATGAAACTCTCGTGTTCGTGGTCTTCCTACTGCATAGTCGTGGTCGCTTTCAGTCCTATTTCTTTGCCTAATTTTTCGATCATTCTGTGTTCCAACTTCTATAAAGCTGTCTAGGCGATTGATCCATTAACCCAGCATCGATTCTTTTCCCAGTGATCAGCCTGTGTTCGTTTCGCTACTTTTTGCCGTCATAAATCTTCTAAAAATTGCTTTGTGTTGGATTTATAGATCTAGTGGGTGAAAATATTGTTATTTGGCAATGTTCAGTGACGCAATTTCTCTCAGTGATTCGATGACAAGAACCTCATTATCCCTAACTATTGTTGACACAAACCAAGTTTGAATACAATAATCTAAGTGTGGTGAATTTTTAATCATTCCCTCTGCTGATTGTAGCGCCATCACTCTGTCAGTAGCTATATTTGCATACCAGTCCATCATCTTTGGTGCCTCTGCTAAGTTCATCAAAAACTTAAACCAAGTGCATGATTTGGTGCCTGAGCTAACGACAATAATTTTCATTTAAATCAAACGTAAGTCGGTTTTATTTAAATTTAGTATAAAATGACAACTTGTACTGCCTCGTCATGCATGGACAAGGCAAATAAAACAACTCTAGTGTATTGTTCGGACTCCTGTGGCTTGCACTTCCGTACAAAGTGTGTGAATTTGACAAGTTCCGTGTGCGAATGCATTTTGAAACGGAACTCTGGAGTATACTGGTTCTGTGAAGCTTGTAGAAGGTGCACTTTATCTGTTCATGCGACTTATCTGCAAAGTGCGAAGCGCACTGTAGATACTTTGGCAAATGAATTCAAGAAGCTGCAGCAGAAATTTGACAATTCAAAAAGTATAATCAATGAACTACTAGAAGCGGCCACAAACCAGACGCCAACTTCGTCTAAAACGAAAGATGAACATGTGGCTTCACCAAAAATAACAACGCATCATTGCACCATCAAAGGCCCCATGATCTGCAGGCGCCTGACATATGTATAGTGAAGCCGCCGATCCAGATTTTTGCTTCCCGCATTGCATATGATACCTTGCAAGAGCAACTTAAAGCATACGTTGAGTTTAAGCTCAATAAACTGAATAAGCATGGTGTTATTAGCTGCATTAAACTTACGAAGGAGGAGTGCGCGTTAATTGCTCAGAGCGATTTTTAGCAACCTGGGACTTTGGTGAAAAATTACACGCCTCTCAGAAATAACTTTCGGGCAGCAGAGCGACGTCTCACCAACAACTAAACCTGTTAGAAACTCTACATATCAATCTATTACCATGTACTATCAAAACGTCAGGGGCTTAAGAAGCAAGCTCGAGGACTTATCACTTTCCTGCCAACTAGCAAATGACTCTGTCATTTGTTTAACTGAAACATAGCTGGATGGAAATATTTCCAATTCAGAATTTCTGCCTGACCATATAGTCTATCGGTGTGATCGTGACCCTGGTGAAACAAATAAATCGGATGGTGGTGGGGTTTTAATTCCTTATTAAAGTGTACAGTGTACATTCCCTGCAATTCTCCTTTAGTTGTGTATGAATCCTTCTTTGATGAACTTTCCTCCTATCTTCTTGTTCGTCACCCTCATTCAAAAATCGTAGTTTGTGGGGATTTCAATCTACCCTCCGTTGAATGGGACACTCACACAATTCCTTCTATTTCTTCTACAAATAATATATCTTTGCTGCTTTCCTCTTTTCTTTGCCTCTGTTCTTGTTCACAATTTAACCATATCCGTAACCCTAATGGCCGTCTACTTGACCTTGTCCTTTCAAATGTCCAAGCTCATTGTATCTCTGTCTCTCATGCCTTGTTTCCTTATTTAAGGCCAGACCTTCATCATCCACCTTTGTCTCTAGATCTAGCGATTGAAACCTTCCAACCTCCAAGATATGCCACTGCCTTTCGGTTCAACTTTTTCAGAGCTTATTATGAGGCGATTAAAACTAAAATGGACTCTGCCGGCTGGTGTGCCTTTTTCTCTGGTCTTGACTGCGATAGTGCCATAGGTGAATTCTACGAATACCTCAATAATTTGATTAACGAATATAATCCTCCGCAATCTTCTCGTAAGGCTAAAATGAAGCCTTGGTTCACTAACAGAGTTATATGTGCCTTAAAAGCAAAAGACAGGGAGCATCAGCGCTTCAAACTAACTGGATCTGAAGAAGCCAGATCTGAGTTTTGTAGACTAAGATCCATTGCTAAAGGCGAAATAATGACTGCCATGAAGAACTACTTCAGCAGTTTAGAGACCTCCCTTATGACAAATAATGTCAAACCCTTTTGGTCCTATATCCGATCCTTAAAATCTTCCTCTACTATCCCCTGTAATGTTACATGGAACAATATTGAAGCATCTTCTCCACAGGATATTTCAAACCTATTTGCTCAATTCTTTTCCTCAATATTTTCACCTCATGACACAATATATTCTTCCACCAACTCAAATGAAGCCAGTCCAATCCTTATCGCATCCTACTCTACTAATCCTCTTGAAGCCGAATCCCTTATTAATTTCCTCGATCCTAATGTCAGTCCCGGTCCTGATGGATTGCCAAATATATTTGTGAAATCACTCAGTTCCTCTATATGTTTTCCCTTATCCCTTATTTTCAACCTCAGCCTTAGCTCTGGTATCTTTCCCAATTATTGGAAAGATGCAAACGTTGTTCCAATCTTTAAAAATGGTGATCCGTCTATTGTTTCTAACTATCGTCCCATACCTCTGCTCTCCTGTTTCCCTAAACTGCTTGAACGCCTTGTACACAACAGACTTTCAGAATCATTGAGCTCAGTTATAAATCCGCAGCAACATGGCTTCCTGAAAGGCCGTTCCACTTCATCAAACTTAGCTGAATTCACAGACTATATCGCAAATGCTCTGAACAAACAGTACCAAATGGATGCCATCTTTACTGACTTCTCCAAAGCTTTTGATTGTGTGAACCATTGTATTCTTTGCCAAAAGCTAGCCATGCTTGGTGTCTCCGTTTCCCTACTCACCTGGATCTCGTCATATCTTTCCGATCGTTCGTGCCGTGTTGTTCTTAATGGAACAGCTTCCTCTCCTTTTTCCCCATCTTCCGGTGTCCCTCAAGGGTCAATCCTCGGGCCTCTCCTTTTCCTACTGTTTATTAATGATCTCCCCTCTGTAATATCCTCTCCCTGCTTCCTATATGCTGATGATTTCAAAGTGTTTCGTATAATTAAGACTCTTGACGATTGTTAGTTTCTCCAAAAGGACCTACTTAACCTGTGTAACTGGTGTTTGTCAAATTCCCTTTGTTTAAATGTTTCAAAATGTTTTAACAGTTACTTTAACGTACAACTACTCCCTTTGTGATGTTATTCTCTCTTCAGTGGACTCATGCAAAGACCTTGGTGTAATTTTTGATACCAAGCTCAAATTCGATATCCATATCCTTAGTATAACTGCCAGAGCATCGAAGACTTCTGGATTTATTCTGTGACATCTCCATAAATTTGGAAGCATTCCTACCGCTGTTCGTTTATTCGCCTGCCTTGTTTGCCCACTTCTTGAGTACTGTTCAGTTGTGTGGTCTCCTCGACAACAGTATTTGGTGACCTCACTAGAAACTGTCCAGCAAAAATTCACCATGGTTTGATCTATAAATTTAATTTGCCGTATGAATCCTATGATCGTCGATTGTCAATACTTCGTCTTCCTTCTTTGTCGTCACGTAGAAAGTTTTTAGATCAATGTTTCCTATACAAACTGTACCACCATCATATTGCATCTGCTCTTAGCGACGATTTGCACTTCAGGCAGATTGCACGTACTACCCGTTCCAGTAGTCTTCTTGAGGTTCCGTATGCTCGGACAGAACTATAATTTCACTCATTAATGCCGCGAATCATCAGGAAACATAATGAGCTCAAGCTTGGATCTTTTTCCTCATCTTACTTTGATTTTCAAAACAGATTACGAACTTTGGTAATTACGAAAGTTTCAATATGAAGATATCGACTCTTGTCACTTGAGCAGTTTGATAAATTCTTCTATTCGATATATAATGCTTCCAATCCGTCTCAGGCTTCCTGTACTAACCAGTACATGCACGAAGACATTTCCTTTAGAAAACTCTTAATTTTTCCAAAGTACTAGCACTCTTGTTGTACCAGATCTGATATCCATATGTCAAAACTGGTCTAACCAGGATCTTGTAACAGATAATTTTGACCTTTTGATCAATGTATCTGGAACGGAAGAGTCTTCGTAGGGTCATGACTACTTTTAGTGCCTTACTGAGCATGATTTTGACATGTTCAGTATAGTACAGACACTGGTCGAGGTGAACACCTAGGTATCGGGCACAGGATTTATGTGGAACCCGTTCTGAACTACCCTCGCCAGCCATGATGTGGAAATCCTTCCCCCTGCAGCGTTGTCCGAAACAAAATTGTTTCACACTTTTGCGCATTTATTTTCATTCGCCAATTGTCAGTGTACAGCTGCACATCATTGAAAATGTTTTGAAGATTGCTCTGAACTATTGTAGCTTTTCGGTCTGCCGTATGAATAATCAGATCATCAGTAAACGCTACCAATGATCGCGTTGGCAAGACGTTAAAATTAAAGCCGTTCAATAGCTTGCGAATGAATATTGAGAAAAGCAGAGGCGCAGTAACTGCTCCCTGCTGTAGACCATTCAAGACCTTGAATGCGCGCATTGTTGTTAGTTTTCTATCAGCTACAACAAATGATTTCCCGCATAACATATTGCGCATCATAGCGACAAGGTGTCTGGAGAACCTGTCCTGAAGGAGTTTTAAAACTAGTCCATCTAACCACACCGTATCGAAGGCTTTCTTCATATCAATGGGACACGTTTCCTGATATTAGGCAGCAAGCTGATTGGGCAATAGCTTTTAGGACTCTATTCTTTTCCTTTCTTCAAGATCGGAAATACCTTAGCCTTTTTCCACTCATGTGGGAAATATGTGTTGCTAACATCTTGTTGAACAATATGCAATAATTTCTAATAGCAACCTCAGGCAAATTTCGGAGAGCTACATTTGGAACACCATCAGTATCACATGATTTCTTGCTGTTTATCCTGTCAATATGAAGCACAAGTCTTCATAGCTGACAAAATAATTAATAAGATTCAAGCTCGGTATGAGGTCAGATGTTAATGTTTTATTGAAATGAAGAATTGATTGGCCGTTCAGGCTTGATTTGAAGTCGGAAACTTTTGCTTCAACGACCTCTGAAAATATTTGATTCCCTGTCTCAGAGTGTTTTTTTTTGTACCTCCATTCCCTACCACTCTCACCATCACACTTTCTTCATCGCACAACGCTCGTGCGATCTGCACTTCACATTTCATCGCTTCTTCTAGTGTGACACCCAGGCAATGTTAATAACATCGGTATAAGGGTGCACACAAAAATATATGAAGTCATTCTATTAATCTTTTCTTGTCCAATTCGTGATCAGCTCTCAGAGATAAAAAAAATTATAAATTTGACACAGTAAAAAAAAACTCTGAGTTATCAAATAGCTGTGTCTTCAAGCATCTCGACGATAGGGTTTCAAAAATGCCCTAAGATGCTATGTGGCCTAAGATGCTATGTTGAACTTTACTGGACTGAATTTCAAACGTTATTAATTAAATATTCTTTAAGCATTTTCTTAAAGACTATAAGTGAGTTTGCCTTCTTAACTGAATCAGGAAGATTGTTGTATATTCGCAGCGCATCATTTGAAGCATCGTTCTTCAGACGGTCCGTTCTTGCAAAAGGTATTACGAATTGATTTGCATTTCTAGCATTGTACTGATTCTTTTGCGATACTTTCATAAATTGAACTTGTGATGACGATTTTGATTGTAAACATTTGAAGATAAACTTGGCTTTCTCCATTTCAATGATTTGAGGAAAGGTTAATGCTTTCGCTGATTGGTACACTAATCTGGTTTGATGGAGCATCGGAAGATTTAGAATGCTTTTATACGCTTTGGTGAGCATTCTAGAGATGATATTAAGATGCTGCTTTGCTGACTGGCTCCAAATTACTACTCCATAATGTAGTTTCGACAGTACGAATGCATTTAGGATCGTCTGCTTGATGTTTTTTGGAAAACCTTCATATCTTCTAAGTAGTCCGACAATAGGAGCTAATTTTCTCCTTAAGTTATTAATGTGTGATAACCATGTTAGTCTATGGTCAATGATAAGTCCAAGATACTTGATCTCCGTTACTCTTTCTAGTTTTTCGTCATTAATTTTTATGTCCACGTCAATGTCACCTTTATTCTTTTGCCTGGAAATGACGAAATTTGTTTTTGAAGTATTCAGTGCTAGTTTAGTATCAATCAGCCACGAATGATATGTTTTTAGATCCTCATTAATGGTGTTTTCGAGATAATCTCTTTCGTGTCTGGAGTAAAGTAGTACGGGTTCATCTGCATATAGTGCATAATGTCCTTTAAGTCCACATGTATTTAAATTATTAGTGTATAACAAGAATAAGGTTGGGCCAAGTATCGAGCCTTGTGGAACGCCCGATTTCATAGGAGCAGCGTCGCTCAAAACTTTATTGACTGCTGGTTTTTTGCAATCTGCCTTTCCAATAATTTCTAAATAGCTGATATTCATTGCCTTGAATACCATATAATTCCATTTTACGAAGTAGAAGATCATGATCCACCGTATCAAAAGCTTTTTTCAGATCCACAAAAATCGCAGCAACATAATCTCCTTTATCCAGGCCTGTATTGATGAAATGCGTGACTGAAAGGAGGGCATCAAAAGTTCCTCTATTTTTCTGGAATCCAAATTGTTGTAAATTTAAAATTGACTTTTCCGAAATGAATGTTAGGCGGTTATTTATTAGTTTTTTGAAAATTTTACTAAGTTCTGTTAAAAGGGCGATCGGGTGATAGTTGTTTGGATCCATTTGGTCTCCTCCCTTGAAAATTGGGACTATTTGAGCTAGTTTCCCTTCCTCTGGAAACGTTCCTTTCCTAATGTGCTCATTAAGGTAAGTTGCAATATAATCAGCTATCGGTTCTTTAGTGAGTTTTATTTCATCCATGGTTATGTTGTCAATCCTGTTTTTTTGTTCATTCCCTCAATGATGTTTGTAACTTCAGATTTGTTTGTTGGATGCATATGAAATGCGGATATTGGCAAAGTAATTGTGGGACTAAAATTTCTTGTTGTGTTTGTCCGGATTTCATTGGCAATCTTTTCACCAATAGTCGAAAAAAATTATTGAGTCTACTTGCAGCTTTAAATGCATTTAATTGTGTAGTTGAGTTCTCCAATCTGAACGAAGATTCCTGGGCTACTGAGTGACGCGGTGAGTTACTTTTAACTTCGTTTCTTATGTCCCATATTTCATGTGGATTGTCAGCCGCTGCATCCAGTCTTTTGGAATAGTACAAAGCTTTCGCTTCTTTCACAGCGCACTTGGACAATTTGTTTGCTTTGTTATACATGAACTTAAGTGACTGATCGTTCATATTCCGTTTGTAGTCCATATATGCCTTCCGCTTGTTCTTGCTCGCCTCAATCACTTTTTGAGTAATCCATGAATGCTGACGACATCTAATTTTCTTGTCTTTTGTCGCGTTGCCTTTAGCTTCTGCTATAATCTTTGAAAGTTCCATTAGGTTTGTAGGTCTCCATTGTTCTAATAATCGTTGGATGTAAGATCTGAAGAGCTCCTTGTTCAGGTATCGGAAAATTTTGTAAGCAGGCCTCTGTTTATGAGCGCTTATGCCTTGAATGTTTATTTTTAAAACACGATGATCTAGATCTGGCCAATCCTCATACATGAAATTAATTTTTTCCGCAGTTGGCTTATCGTTTGTAACTATGTGTTGAGGCAAGTATTTGAAACAGGACGTGTAATTGTTTCTTGGTTCACGATAATAGCACCATTTGTATCCAGAGTATCCTTATATAGCCTTGATTCTGAGGAATCAGTCACTATATCGATGTTTGTGTCAGCTATTGTAAGTAGATTTTTTCTGAGGAATAAAGGTTGTCTAGTACGAGCATAGATCTTGCGCATTCAGACGGTTGGGGTTGTAGAAAGTACCAATTTTAATTTATTTCCTGCGTAGTTTATTTCGATTATTATAATGCAGTATTTATCAGGTGTGACGCATTTAGTAATGAAGTTTATTGTATTTTTTACATAAATAACTGTGCCACCACCTCTTCCAGGTCTACAGGAGAATACCGAATTATAGCCTACGATATTAAAATACTTTGCTTCTTCTGGGTAAATCCATACTTCATTTAGAACAATCACATCTGTCTCGGGATTTTGCTGCAGATAAATCTGAATATCACTCAGTTTGTTCCGTAGGCTTCTTATATTAGCATATAAGATCGTTAGTTGTGTGCCACTTGATCGATTTGTATTGTTAAAAATCATTTGGAATCGTATTCAATGCTCCTCCTAGCAATTGTTATCCTACGCTGGTTTTCTTGGCACTCCGTAGAGTCTGCTGTGTGGGAATGATCAACATTCTTACCATTTCCAACGCAGTTGCAACATTTTTCGTACGCGCATTTGCAGTTCTTCAATTGATGCTTTCCCCACTCCTAGCACATATTTTCTCCCCTTCACATTTCGCCGTTTTATGATTAAACTTTTGGCACTTATAACATCTTGTCACATTGTAGTCTTCCTTTACGAAGTAGGACCCGTAATCGATGTTTATATACCTATTTACCAGTCTTTTATACATACATCCATTCACCTGATGAATGTGCAACCTTTTTCCATTTTTTGTGCGTCTGGCGTGAACTTATTCGATTTTCTCGTTTTCCCCAATATTGGGGTTCAAGGACAGCATTTCATCTCTTAATTCCTCACCAGAAAATTGCTTCTCAAGACCATTGATGACCAGCCTGGGCTAACGTGATTTTGTCTGCGTGACTTCATATTCGTCTTGTAGATTATCTTTTGTAATTTTGAAGAGCGATGTCGTATTGTTATTTGTGGTCGATTTTATAATAGCACCACCATTAAGGATAGGCCGGAACAGTTGGAGGGGAATCTTACATTTAGATGGCTTATCTTCGACTTAAAATCGGATAGCGTTTTTTCCGAGGACGAATGTTTTTTGGGCTGAATTACAATCCCTTTTTGTAATTTTGAATGTGCACGCCGTTCAGTTTGAAAAGTAGAAATACTTTTCGTGATGTCCGCATAAGAAGGGTTTCACGCGGCTGCATTTTTATCGATTAAAGCGTTTACAGTTGTCTTTAGTTCAACTATATCGTTTTCCATTTCTTTCATTTGATGAAAGAGGCGATCTTCTTTCGATTCCTGGTGTTGGTTCTTGCAAGAGAGACACATCCACATAACATCCTCGGAGATGTCCATAATTTTTTGATATCGCTCCTCACTCATCTTAATGCACTTAAAGTGAAACCACTTATTACAAATTCCATCACAGCCCATTCCTCGATGATTATCCTCCCCTGGCTTTCTGCATTTTCCACATTTAGACTCAGTTGCAGGTGTTGGCATATTTGTTTATTTTTTATTATTTAGTTTGTTTGTGCATTAATCGATTTTATTTGGAACTTATTTTTATTTTGATTAAAGGATAAAAATTTTTCGATAAAAAATATATTATAAGAAAATATTATATGTAACTTATAAGAAGAAAAAATAACGAGATTATTTTTAGAGTTAAATTTTTTTTTTATATAACTTAATCCCGCAAAGAACTTTTGCTACTAGAGAAACAAATATTTTATCTTAAGAAAATATTTTGTAAATATTAAAAAATGTATCTAAATCAGTCTTTTTGTTACACAAAAACTTATGATTGCGATTGATGAAACTCTCGCTACTCGAGAATCTCACTCATCCTAAACAATCAAGATCCGTTAATGAAAAACAGAGGAGAAAAATAAATTGTAAAAGTTATCACTAATTCACTTATCTGCTTAAACTTTATAGCTCTCTACGCTGCAACGCTCCTAAGCACTTTAATAAATCACATCAGCTGATAAAAAACAATCACTGAACTTCAAATTTCAATTTATCTACAAGATCCGAAAAGTTCTCCTGTCACTCTGCAAGTTATCAGTTTTGGTAGATGAACCAATTCAAAATGTATTCCAATCAGGGCAAATTTATGCAATCCATCACATATAATCCTGTTTTTATTTCTATCCAGAGTCGTACTATTAACTTCGGTACGAGTCCTATCGAGAAGATTTATCGCATAACTAATGACTTCTAGATTCGATACCTTCACACGAAACTTCTTACGGAATATGCTTTTCACATTCACAAAAACGCCATCTGGGTCCTGTCGACATTCCGGACATTCTTCAGGTGTAATTTCAACAAAGCCAATGAGTGATGGCTGTAGTCCAAAAATCGCCGATAAATACTGTTGACGCGTGTGAGAAGACTTTTCAATCTTTTCAACCTTGCAATGGGTGTTGTTTCATATTCTTCCATATTGTTTCGATTTACAAGTATATATAATCTATATGTAATTACCATCAGCAAAATCAATGTATAAGTATAAATAAATGTAAACTAACTCTTGGTTTGTAAAGTTCTTTGATTATTCATACTACCCTGAAATAACTATTTTGTATAAGAATAAAGTAATTTAGCCATTTGTGGGTTTGCAAAGTATAAATTACGGTGCAGGGGGTCGGATCCCCAGTACCGGCGGCAGAGGGTAGTGAGCGAGCAGGCTCCCGGCCGTCGTCATCCAGCGACTGCAATGTTATAGAAGTGGTGAACTTGGCTTCTGTAACAGATATAATTACAAGCAAACAGGACGCTAGCACGGAGAACCCTTTCAGGCAAAAACCGCTGTTGGCAAGAACACCGATAAAGCAAGTCACCGAGGGGGGGAGGCAGCAAACCCCAGAAACACTGTCAAAGTCAACATCACAGGTTAAATCATCGGAGACAGACCACAGACGGAATAACGAACGAAAGAAGGCAGAGTGCGTTGTGCAACCTGGCATCATTGCGGCCTTTGGGCGCAGTAGAAGGACTATGCGCACCCCGGAGCGTCCAGTGCAAGACGTACACAATCCGGATCAAGCTGCGACACCAACAGAGGCCAGTGTAAGACTGGGGGAGGGAAAAGTTTTGCCGTTGGCCGACGCCACTTCAAACGCGACCTAAGTGGTAGAAGCAAAAGGCCTAGGAAACGGGGGCCTCTGCCAAGAGGTGGCACCAAATAACACAATCGCCCTTGACCGCGCCGAAGAGGAGCGGCTTACTCGGAAAGCGGGGACTATCGTCAAACAACTGAGGGCTGCCTGCGAAGTGCAGAAAAACATAGGCAAGAGCGTCAAGAATGGCATTCTTGAACTGGAGGAGCTTTTTGACCGCATAACGCACTACAGGCGGAGGTGGCTTGCAACCGAAAAGCACCAAAAAGACACGCTCTCCCTCGAGGCATCAGTGGGTCCTAGCAGCTGCAAAAGAATGGCCGGTAGCCCAATTGAAGGTGACCGTGAGAAAAGGAGGAAGGACGAGACCATAAACGAAGTTGACACTCCAGGCGAGGAGTTGCATGTGGTGCGAAACAAGGCAGCGAAAAAAGCGGCCAAAAAGCTACTCCTAGAAAAAACAGACAAAGAGCTCAACCACGAAAAGAACAAAGAACCCCCCGATATACCGCAGAAAACAAAAAGCGAGCCGCGGCGCAAACCCTTGCGAGAGGCACTGCTTATTAAACCCACTAAGGGCCGAACCTACGCAGATGTCCTCCGTGAAATTAAAGGAGCGGTCAAGCCAGACGACACCAAAACTGCCATCAAAGCAGTTCGACCAACCCGGACCGGTGGCCTGCTGGTGGAATTCGGGCCAGAGGCCACAAACAAAGATGCATTCCGTGACGCGGTTCAAAAGGTTCTTGGAGATGCGGCAACGGTTGCCTCGCTCGAACCAATGGCCACCCTGGAAATCAGGGACCTCGACTGCGTCACGGACAAAGCTGAAGTAGAGGACGCCATCAGGAGGGAGTTCCCCAGCTTAAGTGAAGTCAAGGCAAGATTGACACGTGAAAACACAAGGGGGCAACGCATGGCTATTGTCGAACTAGCTGATAAAGACGCCCAGCAAATCCTGGTGAAGGGCAAAATTAAGATAGGTTGGGTGATCTGCAGGATACGGAGAAGAGCGATCCCTATCCGCTGCTTCAGATGCTTCGGATACGGACACACCGCGTATGGCTGTAGGGGACCCGACAGGAGATCTCTGTGCTACAAATGTGGTGAAACGGGGCACAAAGGGAAGGAATACACGAACGAGGCAAAATGCATTCTTTGCAAGGATGCTAAGCTAGCACCCGGCGACCTCAAACATGAGCCGGGGACAGGGAGATGCTGGGTTTTCAAGGAGGCCCTAACTAAAGCCAAATCGATACTCAAATGATCCGTATCCTGCAGGTCAATTTGCACCGAAACACAAACGCCCAGGACCTTTTTGAGCAGTTTGCGAGGGATAAGAAAGCTGACCTCCTGTTGCTGAGCGAGCAACATCATAACAAGGACTCGCAAGCGTGGTACCCTGACAAATCTGGTACCTCGGCCATCTGGGTTCGAGACAGCGCCCGCCTTTAGGTGCAGGGCCATGGACGCGGGGATGGTTTTGTGTGGGTGCAGTGTTCAGGGATAACATATTTCAGTGTTTATCTGACGCCTAACGAGGCAATGCGATCTTTTCGAACCAAACTCGATGCCCTGGAGGATGCTGTCTCGAACACAGAGGGCCACATGCTGGTCGGGGGAGACTTCAACGCTAGAGCCATTGAATGGGGTATAACACAATCCGACCCAAGGGGAAAGCAAATCTTGGACATGGCGGCCAGAACAGCGCTTTTTGTCCTAAATACTGGTAACACCCCTACTTTCCGCCGATGGGGTTGCGTAGCAACCATACCCGATGTGACACTCGCTTCGGAGTCCCTGGTACCTAGAGTACACAACTGGCGAGTACTAGAGGACTACTCGGCTAGTGATCACCAGTATATAGCGGTTGAGATTCACGACGGTGTCACTCTGCGTGCATATGCCCAAACTTCAATCTTCGGATGGAGGACTGGGAGGATGGACGTTGAGAGGTTCGCTGACGCGCTTACGGCAGGCGCACCGTTGCTGGGAGCTCCGCCAGGGAGTGGAGGGCCCACAGCCAAGGACTTGGTGAACTCAACTATAAGTACCATCATAGCTGCTTGCGAGTCTTCCATGCCCCGTCGGAGACCCCGACATGGTAAGCCTCCAGTATACTGGTGGTCAAACGAGATCGCCGAACAAAGAAGCGAGTGTCACAAACTTTGGCGAGAGGCCCAGCGGGCGCGAACACGGGAGGAGGCAGACACTAGGCTAGCAGCATACAGGTCCAGCAGGAAATATCTTCGCAGGCTTATTAACAAGAGCAAGGCCCGATGCTGGCAAGACCTCGTGGATGATGTAAATAGGGATCCGTGGGGCCTTGGCTACAAGCTGGTCATGGGGAAACTTGGTGCCCTACGGAAGCCTTGTATACATGACGCGGAAAAGATGGACGCGATAGTGCGGGGACTCTTCCCCGCCCACCCCGTCCGTGTTGACGCTGTCCGTGGTGAAACAGCGGTCGAGTGCCCACTCTTCACACAGCTGGAACTGGAGGAGGCAGTCTTCTCCCTGAAACCGAGGAAGGCTCCAGGTCCAGATGGTGTTCCAGCTGAGGTTTTGCAGCTCGTCTATCACCATTGTCCTGACTTGCTGCTCAGCGCATTCAACGCTTCCCTCCGTTAGGGGTTTTCCCGGTACGATAGAAGGTGGCGAGGCTCGTGCTGATCAGCAAGGGGAAGGGAAATCCCGAATCGCCGTCTGCATACCGCCCCTTATGCATGCTAGACACGGCTGGGAAAGTGCTAGAGAAACTCATCAAGGGAAGACTCACTGACGCGATTCGTGCTGCTGGGGACCTATCTCCTCGGCAGTACGGCTTTCGAGCAGGACGTTCTACCATTGATGCGATTGCAGAGATGGTGAACGCGGTCCAAAAGGCAGAGGCATGTAGTCGCACCAACCGACGGATCGTCCTGTTGGTGACACTCGACGTCAGGAATGCCTTCAACTCCGCTAGATGGGTGGATATTCTGGACACGCTGGAAAACTCTTTTCAAGTTCCAGAATATCTAATGCGGCTTTTGAGGAACTACCTAAAGGACCGAAGCCTGCTCTACGACACGACATAGGGCCAACGAAGGATGGAAATTACATCGGGTGTTGCCCAGGGATCTATCCTTGGTCCGGACCTGTGGAACGTGTCTTACGACGGGCTACTGAGACTTGAGATGCCAGATGAGTCGCGCTTGGTCGGCTATGCGGATGATGTTGCGGCTCTGGTCGCCGGACGCACCGTTGAACAAGCGCAACTTAGGCTAGGTATGCTAATGCGCCGAGTGAGGGACTGGATGACTGCTCGCGGGCTCAGTTTAGCACTGGAGAAAACCGAAGTGGTCATCTTGACAAAAAAGAGAATCCCTAGAGTAAGGATGATCAGTATTGGAGATATACAGGTCGAATCGAAGCCAGCGGTGAAGTATCTGGGGCTACTGATCGACTCGAAGATGAGTTTCTCTGAGCAAATCAGGGCAACGGCTGAGAAGGCTGCTTCGGGAATATCGGCCCTGAGTCGACTTATGGCCAACGTAGGGGGACCCAGCCCATCAAGAAGACGCCTCTTGATGATTGCTGTAGGGTCAGTGCTACTGTACGGAGCAGAGGTATTAGGCGACGCTCTCAGCAAGGAGGTATACCGAAAACGATTGGCACAGGTACAGAGAAGAGGAGCACTGAGAATTGCATCTTCGTATCCAACAGTCTCCGACTCGGCGGTGAGAGTGATTGCAGGCGTGATACCTGTCGCCCTCCTTGCTAGAGAGCGCCGCGCTATTTACCTGCGCCAAAACGAGGATGCGAGGGAGATGGTTGTCCGCGAGGAGGGACAACGCTCCTCAACGATTGGCAGCAGTCTTGGAGGAATTGCACGAAGGGAAGGTGGACTGCGCGCCTCATCCCGGATGTGAGACCGTGGCTAAATCGAAGGCATGGTGAGACTGACTTCTATCTGACCCAGCTTTTGAGCGGGCACGGGTGTTTTCAGTCTTACCTGCACAAGATCGGCAAGTCACGGTCTCCCGATTGTCGGTTTTGCCCAGGAGAGGAGGACAATGCCTGTCACACAATTTTTGCGTGTACCAAACGGGCCAGGCTGCGAAGAAAACTCTACAGGGAGACGGGAGAGCTCACCCCGGATAATATAGTTGCGGTGATGCTCGAATCGGTTGACAAATGGAACCAGGTGGCACATTATGCTCGGGCAATCCTAAAATATAAAAGGGACTCACAGCAGCCGGAGGCGCTGGGGCTGGGGGATCGATCTTCTGGCATTTCCTCTTCCCCTCTCCCCTCCCGCTAGGAAAGGGACTCTCCAGCTTGAAGGCGCCCCACGGCGTAACAAAACGAGACCTGGCCCGAAGTAATGTGTCAAACGGTTCCAGGCTAGGTTCTCAGATTGACAGGGGAGGTGTTTAGTGGGTAGTCCAAGGGTATCCTCCATGGGAGTTCCACACTGCCAGACTCGGCGGGCGTAAATGCCTTTACCTCCCTAGCAGAAAAAAAAGTATAATATTGAAATTCGCATGTATACGCATTTTCCACAACTAATAGATATAATGTTTGAGAAAATTTTGTGCATTTTACCGTGACATCAGGAAAATTGTGTTACTAAACCGATAAATGTGCATACGAAAAATCCGGCATTCGGGGGATAATTTGACGACTACAATAACACCTTTTTCTTTTGGTATCTTTTGAATATCCTAGTTATTAGGAGAAGTTGATTGACAAGCGTCATTATGTCTTAGCCAAACAGAATACTAGGAAGATTGCTATGAATTTACATGTATGATTTGAAATTGACTTGAACTTACAATATAACATTAAAACGCATTTATCTTACTCAAACAATATGTTGATATACGATATCTCTTATTTTTTTCACCCAAAAAAAACCTTTTTGAAATGTCAAAGAAGAGTGATTGTTCGTAACCATAGTCAAAGACTACGTATAAAATGTCCTATAACTTGAAAAATCAAACATCTAAATTTCATTCAAAATATTCTTGGATGCTTGAAGTTAATTTGAATTCTTTAGTATTAAAAAAAACAAATAAACTTCAAATCATGCATGTAAACTCAGTAAAAAATATGCCTGTTAGTAAATTGTGGAAGTCTAGATCTTCATAGTTAGTATACAATTTGAAAATAATTGAATATGCCGATTCTTCCTCATGACCAGCTAGAGTTTTCAATATGAATGTGCCACCAAAATATGTTTACCCGCAAGATTGAATCTTTAATTACTTTATGCAGGAATATAGCGTTTGCTGATGATCTGATCATCTATACAGCAGACCGAAAAGCTACAATAGTTCAGAGATATCCCAAAAAAATGTTCAATGATGTGCAGCTGTACACTGACAGTTGTTGAATGAAAATAAATGCGCAAAAGTGTGAAACAATCTTGTTTCGGACAACGCTGCAGGGGGTCAGTCAAGACCTGAAACGTAATTGGAAAGATTTCCACATCATGGCTGGCGAGGGTAGTTCAGAACGGGTTCCAAATAAATCCTGTGTTCGATACCTCAGTGTTTATCTCGATCAGTATCTGTACTATGCTGAACATGTGAAAATCATGCTCAGTAAGGCACTAAAAGTAGTCATGGCCGTACGAAGACTCTTTCATTCCAAATACATTGATCAAATGGTCAAAATTATCTGTTACAAGACCCTGGTTAGTCCAGTTTTGACATGTGGATGCCAAATCTGGTACAACCAGAGTGCTAGTACTAGGGAAAAATTAAGAGTTTTCGAAAGGAAATGTCTTCGTGCAAGTACTGGTTTGTACAGGAAGCCTGAGACGGATTGGAAGCATTATATATCGAATAGAAGAATTTATCAAACTGCTGAAGTGACGAGAGTCGATATCTTCATAGTGAAACTTCTTCGGGATCATATCGCAAGATCGACTTGCATCACTTACGGCTTCGTTCCTCCAGAAGCATTCGTGTATTTGGACATGAATCGATATGTTTTTGACTCTGACGGCGTTCCAGTCATATATCACATATATCGACGGGCCACCGATAAAAAGATAAAATATGCTCCGAGTTTGAGTTCACGAGACCAACAATTCTAATGGAGATAATCATTTGCTAGATTCGTTGAAGCTGATCGAATTGAGACGGTGCAATCCAGGTATTGGTGGCTGAATGACAATGTCTAAATTATTCGCGTTTATTTCCAGTTTTTGTGTTTTTCGTTATTTAGGTTTTTGAGTTTCAGCTCATTTTTGCTGCATTTAGTGTTGTTATTTATTTGTGTTAAAAATTAGGTACAGGTTAGGTATATGTTATGTTTATTATATTAAGTTAGAGATAAGGTTGAACGCTTATGTTCAGAACATTGTTATATAATTTTTTTAGTATAAGATAAAGTTTTTGATTGAATTTTATTAGAATTAAGTTAAAACATATTAGGTGTAGGATCAAAGTTCACTGTTGTGTTAAGATTATAAATAATTATAGGATAGTGTTGGTTGGTTTTTTCTCCTTTTGTCAATTGATTTACAAAATATGTCATAATTTTAATTAATTGAATTTGCTAGAGTTTTTTTTGAATAATATGTTAAATGATAACTTATAAATTTAGAGAGCCATTTGGGCCATTAAGTTTTTTGTATGTTTATTGTTTGGAATTTGCTTTATATTCTTTGTAAATTTATACCGATTAGTATTGAATAAAGCGCTTTTGACTTTGACTTCGACCTTGAGAGGGAATGAAATATTTTCAGAGGTCGTTGAAACAAAAGTTTCCGACTTCAAATCAAGCCTGAACGGCCAATCAATTCTTCATTTAAATGAAACATTAACATTCGACCTCATACCGAGCTTGAATTTTATCGATTATTTTGTCAGCTATGAAGACTTGTGTTTCAGATTTCGCATGGTAAACGACAAGAAATAAAGTGGTACTGATGGTATTCCAAATGTAGTTCTTCGACATTTGCCTGAGGTTGCTATTAGGAATTATTGCATATTGTTCAACAATATGTTGAGCAATTTACATTTTCCAAATGAGTGGGAAAAGGCTAAGGTATTTCCGATCTTGAAGAAAGGAAACGAATCTTTGTGCCCTAAAAGCTATCGCCCAATCAGCTTACTGCCTAACATCAGCAAGGTGTTTAAGTGATACTCAACACAACATTAAACGCCCACATTGAGAATATGAGTTGATGCCGAATTACCAATTTGGTTTTCGTGCCAGGCATTCGACCACACATGCAATCACGAAAGTAACCTCAGACATCTGTGTAATGAATCATGCGACGCCGCTGGCGACCACTACTAACATATTTTGCTGCTAGGTGGCTTGTCATTTCACGTTGGTTGCGACGAGCGCACATCCCACGTCAATTTTGTCGTGGGATGTCAAGAGGATTTGACAACCACATGGGAGCAAAGTGTGGACGTAGTGTTCGTTACACATGAAGAAGTACCAGAGGGTGCCAACAAGCATCAAAAAGGTTTAAAACTAACAGGAAGAAGAACTTTCCTACAAATTGGTCATCACAGATATCCATCGACTATTCAAAAGTAGTGGTAAATTTATCAGAAATTGGAATTGGTAAGTCGGCGAATGCAAAGTTTGTTTTTCCGCTTCGAATTAAAATAACGTTTTTTGTAATAGTTAAACTAACCGCGGATATCATCAATCAATCCATGCAGAGAACGGAACTAGATCTGCGAGGATACAAAACACCGCGAATAGAAAATTTGGGAGGTACACTGGACCAATTCGATACAATAGACTTCTCTGATTATGATCTACGCAAACGTGATGGATGTCCGTATTTGCCTAGATTAAAGTGCCTGCTATTAAACAACAACCGGATAATACGAATGGATGATTACTTGCATGAATCTATCCCCGATTTGGAGTCAGTAGTTCTTACTGGGTACAATATTCAAGAGTTGGGCGATTTGGAACCACTCACGCACCTCAAAAAGCTGGAAAAATCGTGCTTGCTTGTAAACCAGGTATCTATAAAGCCATATTACAGTGAGTATGTTGCATATAAGTTAAATCCGATCCAATCTGAAGGACTTATGAAGTAAACTTGCCACGAATGTAAGGAACGATAACATGTCGGAAGTCCCGCGGAAGAGTTCTTTAGTTGATATCGGGAAAAACATGAATTTATTGTTCCGTTTTCAACGAAATTTGAGCGTTTCCATAATCCTAGGTATATACATGTCATGTATGAAAATATGATCAACATAGACGGTGCAAGTGAAACATCTTGATCGAAAGAAAAATGTTTACGATGATATCCATAGTGTGTGTAGAAGTGATATACTCGTATTCCGTGGAACGTACAAACGGGGTAAAGTAACAATGAGAACAGTTTCAATTTAGTAATCAAGGACATCCGGTTTATATTATTAGTACCGCAATTTTTAAATAAAACTTTAATAATCGTTAAATTATATTTAATATCATGCAATTACTATTCAATAAAACATGAGCAAATTACAATAATGAGAAAAATGGTGGTGCGAGTGATGACCGAAGAAAAAAAACAAGATATCATGTATTAAGAGGAGTAGTGATTTACTTAAATTCCCGGTCCAACGATATTCCATTTTTTTTTTATTTTATATGCATGAAATATTGGATGATCTTGCCTACTTACTTTTAAGATCTGAATTAGCACGATAATTTTATCCAAATGCAATATTATTTATACTTACGATGAAAGAAAAAAAATATTTTTGTATTTGTAAATTTTTCCAATTAGGAGGCGAAATTGAATTTAATTAAATTCTAAGATATTGCTAGGGAAATCAATTAAATTTGAATCAATTTGGAAGCTTTTCGAGATTGAAAACGATGCGCATAAATTAATATTACCTTTTTATTAATATATCAAAGAAAAAAAAAAGGAATGAAGAGAAAGACAAAACACCCCAATAACATAATTATATAAAGCTGTATTAGATTTACACTATGGAAATACAGGCATCCATTGATATGTGAATTGATAACTGGTAAATTTTTAGAAATTTTAATGAAATTAAGAATTTATGACTGTCATATTTGTAATGTTGAAGCTTAATAATAAATAACTCATAATACAAATAATAATGCAAAATAATTTGAACACTATAATATCAAACAAATAATACTGACAAATAAAACGAACAATCATAATAAATAACCAATAATAATAAGACCTAATACTAAGCATGTTAATGAATACCCAAATAATACAAACAATGATAAGGCATAATATATATCATAATAATAAATAGCAACCAAGGATACAAATAACAATAATTGAGATATTGATGAAAGTCAAATTCAGTATTTTTGCGAGTCTTTTTTCTTCTCTTCATACTACAAAATAAAGTACAATAGTGTGTAAACAAACTACCGAGGAAAATTTGTAACCTTTAAAATTGAGGAATTGAACAAAACTATTGAAAATAATTTTTGGGCCGCCACTTAGGTGCAAGAAAGTTAACACTTGTTAACTTTGATTCTTCCGGTTTTTTTCTAATTGAAAACTTCCAGTCAATGACCCATTAAAATTTCCAAATTCGGTCACCTTTGTATAAATTTCAAAAGGAAAGTGTCCTTACGCGAAAATTATCTTCAAAGTAATTTTTGAAAGAGAAATCGAAGGTTTATATCGGAGGTATATGAACGTACATGAATTGTTTTCCTACATTACTTGCAGTGAACGAGGCGGTTCAATGAACGTAGTTGCTAAATAGTACAATCTTTCTAAGAATTAACAAAAAGTTTTATATTGTATCCCCAAAACATTGATAATTATACCCTATTATTGTTTACATAAGGTTGTAAATATTTTCTGTTAAAAACCAGTAAGGAATTTGTTCGACTAACTATAAATTGAACAGGTCACAAATTTAGTATTGAGATGCAAGAAATAAAAATAACAAAATGAATTGCTAATAAAAAAACAAAACACGACTTTCCTTTCCAGTGGTTCTTCCTTTCAGCGGGAAATGAAGTGCAGGGTAGGTATGCCGTCGCGAGGGTAGGGTTCGAGAAAATCCGCTGAGGTCGGTTTCGCGTCGCGCGCGGTACGCGGTACCTTTGTTGTTTTGCCTTTCTATTAGAGCAGCTTTCGTCGGGTTGAATTATCGTAGCATATTTTTCGGTACCGCGTCGGAAATTCGGGAACGCGAAGTAAAAATTAGATTTTTGCTCTTGACTGGTTGATGAAGAAATACGGAGTAACGTAAAATAGGTTTCCTCTCCGTATGGTTTTGGGTTGTGACGCGTTTGAAAACGGGCATGTCTTGGTGGCTGAAGATTGTAGATGAGCGTAATCCATTCGGAGACCCGCGACCGAAATCCTCTCCGATCTAGCTGGCCGACAAGCAGCCACCGCGTGGATGGATTACGATGCACGGATTGGTTGACCGGTTGGTACCATCCGTTGGCACTGCTCAGACTTAACGTCTAGAACCGATGAGAGGCCAGTTCCTTGTTCGGACGTAGATACAAACTCATTACATCTGTTGGAAACTAAATGATAGACAATGCGTTGGAGTATGTCTCATTGATATGGAGAAAGCCTTCCATACGGTGTTGTTAGATGGACTAGTTTTTAAACTCCTTCAGGACAGGTTTCCCAGACACCTTATCGCCATGATGTGCAATATGTTATACGGGAAATCGTTCATTGTAACTGATGGAAATTTGAAAACAATGCGCGAATTCAAGCTCTTGAATTGTCTGCTGCAGGGAACAGTTGCTGTACCTCTGCTCTTCTCAATCTTCATTCGCAAGCTATTGAACGGCTTTGATTTTAACGTCTCGCCAACGCGATCATTGGTAGCGTTTGCTGATGATCTGATCATCTATACGGCAGACCGAAAAGCTACAATAGTTCAGAGCAATCTCCGAAAAATTTTCAATGATGTGCAGCTGTACACTGACAATTGGCGAATGAAAATAGATGCGCAAGAGTATGAAACAATCTTGTTTCGGACAACGCTGCAGCGGGTCAGTCAAGACCTGAAACGTAATTGGAAAGATTTCCACATCATGGCTGGCAAGGGTAGTCCAGAACGGGTTTCACATAAATCCTGTGTTCGATACCTCAGTGCTTATCTCGATCAGTATCTGTACTATACTGAACATGTGAAAATCATGCTCAGTAAGGCACTAAAATTAGTCATGGCCCTACGAAGACTCTTTCGTTCCAAATACGTTGATCAAAGAGTCAAAGTTATCTGTTTTAAGACCCTGGCTAAATCACTTTTTACATATGTATGTCAGATCTGGTACAACCAGAGTGCTAGTACTATGGAAAAATTAAGAGTTTTCGAAAGGAAATGTCTTCATGCATGTACTGGTTAGTACAGGAAGCCTGAGACGGATTGGAAGCATTATATATCGAATATATCAAACTGCTCAAGTGACAAGAGTCGATATCTTCATATTGAAACTTCTTCGGAATCATATCGCAAGATCTGTGACAGCCGTTTCACCCTACAGACGGGTATATTGCGACTTGCCTTGCTACTGGCTTCGTTCCTCCAGAAGCATTCGTGTATTTGGACATGAATCGATATGTTTTTGATTCTGACGGCATCCCTGTCATATATCACAAATATCGACGGGCCACAGATAAGAAGAGAAAATATCCTCCGAGTTTGAGTTCACGAGACCAACGATTCCAATGGAGATGCTCATCTGCTAGATTCGTTGAAGCTGATGGAATTGAGACGGTGCAATCCAGGTATTGGTGGCTGAGTGACAATGTCTAAATAAATCGTGTTGATTATATAGTTTTTGAGTTTCAGCTCATTATTGCTACATCTAGTATTGTTGTTTATTTGTGTTAAAAATAAGGTATAGGATAGGTATATGTTATGTTTATTATATTAGGTTAGAGATAAGGTTGAACGCTTATGTTCAGAATATTGTTATAGAATTTTTTTTGTATAAGATAAAGTTTTTGATTGAATTTTATTAGAATTAAATTAAAACATATTAGGTGTATGATAAAAGTTCACTGTTGTGTTAAAATTATAAATAGTTTTAGGATAGTGTTGGTTGGTTTTTTCTCCTTATTAATTGAATTTGCTAGAGTTTTTTTTGAAGAAATATGTTAAGTGATAACATATAAATTTAGAGAGCCATTTATGCCATTAAGTTTTGTACGTTTATGTTTCGACTGTGCTTTATATTCTTTGAAAATTTATAACGATTATTATTGAGTAAAGCGCTTTTGGCTGACTGATACAAAATATAGTTTTATTATGATCAGCTAGAATGTTCGTAATCCAGTGCGAAAATACTTCTATTAATATGTATTTGAAGTAATAAAATATAAATAAACGATACCGTTTTATTAAATAAGTTCCAGTTTGAAATCTGGCTAACTGCATTTTACTAAAACGCAGTACTGAAACTAATGATCTGAAATTGAACAAAAATAAATGATTTGTCTCCTTTGTGAACGATTCTATGCAGTAGAAGTAAATCAATTATGAGGAGAAAAATCATACAACGGCGCTGTATATGATATTAACTATAATGAAATGTTGTACATTGTACACTGTTCAATGAAAAGAGCGTCTTAAAAAACACAAAACATATACAGATAGATATGCCAAGATCGACGATTGTATACTGTATTCAGTAAAAACGCTTGATAAACAAGCCCAATACGTTCAAATGCAGATCCACAATTTACATACACAACAATAGCAAGCTCCTTCACTTCAGCAACAACACTGAACCAAAACTTCTCCTGTTTCACCTCCAACTCTGAACAACACATTTCGACCGCTATTACAGTCGACTCCTATAAAACAATCCCCAGTACTGCAATTTATTCAACCTCAAATGCAAATACATTCAGAACAACAATCGCTACTTCAACAATAACAACACATGTTCTTATGTCGAATCAACAACAGATCCAGCTATCGTCACAACCAATAACACAAGTAAATTAACCAAGTTTAAGCCCAGATATGAAGCCAGGACAGAATCAATCTGCAATTTAGCATCCACCAACAAAAGTTTTCCTCTCAAACATCTTCCTACTATGTATGATACGCATTGCATAGCAGTGTTCTTAAGTGGAAAATTTTATTGATTGCAATTGCATGAGACAGCTTGGCAAGAAGATTACGACTTACTGAAATCTTTTGGCTATCAAGGGAAAAATGTGTTTGTGAGATATTTTTCAAAAGAAGACGCGGGTGGAAGACGGCTGTTTCTAATGCGCCAAAAACGGGGAGTTACTAATTGGTCGAGAACGGCAACGGACACGCGAAGAGAAAAGAAAAGTGGTTAACAGGTTGCATATGAATTCGCGGAGGAAAATGCACGAATCCGTATTTTATCGACAAGAACGGCATGGAGTAAGATTTGAAGAAATGAATGAGCTATGATGTGTTCGCAACCAATAAGACCACATATTAACTCGAAAGTAATAGCAAACTAGTTGAAGTGTACATATATTTTTGTGTCGAAATCTCATACACGTATAATAAAACAGTAAAACAGAATCACATCTTGTGGTTAATCACAAATTCCATAAATACTAAAACAGTATTCCCATGAATAGTAATTAATTATCGTAGTTGGCATCACCACTTCGATACATAAACCAGTTGTAATAATCGAGCAAACTGCCTAAGCAAACTGCTTGAAAACCAACATATTTCTGTACAAATTTCAATCGTAAATTTAAAATTATATTCATTATTTTAACTTGCAATTGAAATCTGGACAAGGCAACCCTCTTTCAACCGGAGCTTTCCATGATTGCACTTTCGCAATGAAATGTAAAGTGAATGGAAGGCCCGCCGACTGGTTGTGAGCGGTTCCGTAAGGTGACGACGAGCAACAAACGGAGAGTCTTTTATTCACCTTCACGGCCGTCACGTCACGACGCGCCAAGAGAGGGATTGAATATAAAAAGTTCCCGTGGTGCATACAATTATCACTTTGCATGGCATGGCGCCCAAGAAGAGAATCGATGGGGTAAAATTCCCGTGGCTGTGGGAAAACGCGCGATTGTCATGTTCCAATTACGTTGTTCTGACGAGGAGATCTTGTGTGCGCGCACGGGCACAATAAGTGAGTTTTTCTGGTGAAGTTTGTCATCGTGAATGAAAGAAAGTTTTTGGTGAGTTTTTCCTGTGTTCAATACCTCGGCGTTCATCTTGGTCAGTATCTGTACTATACTGAACATGTAAAAATCATGCTCTTTGAGGTACAAGAAGTAGTCATGGCCCTATGAATACTCTCTCATTCCAAATACCCCTGGCTGGATCACTTTTGACATATGAATGTCAGATCTGGTACAAACAGAGTGCTAGTACTATGGAAAAATTAAGAGTTTTCGAAAGGAAATGTCTTAGTGCATGTACTGGTTTGTACAGGGAGCCTGACACAGATTGGAAGCATTATATATCGAATAGAAGAATTTATCAAACTGCTCAAGTGACAAGAGTCGATATCTTCATATTTAAACTTCTTCGGAATCATATCGCAAGATCTGTAACTGTGAGTGAAAACCCTTGGATTTCACAGCCGTTTCACCCTACAGATGGGTATATTGCAACTTGCCTCGCTACTGGCTTCGTCCCTCCAGAAGCATTCCTGTATTTGGAGATGAATCGATATGTTTTTGACTCTGACGGCGGCGTCCCAATCATATATCACATATATCGACGGGCCACCGATAAGAAGATAAAATATCCTCCGAATTTGAGTTCACGAGACCAACGATTCCAATGGAGATACTCATCTGCTAGATTCGTTGAAGCTGATCGAACTGAGACGGAGCAATCCAGGTATTGGTGGCTGAATGACAATGTCTAAATTATTCGTGTATATTTTCAGTTTTGGTGTTTTTCGTTACTTACTTTTTGAGTTTCAGCTCATTATTGCTACATCTAGTATTGTTATTTATTTGTGATAAATATTTTTTTGTGGTAGGGAGGTGAATGCCCATGTACGCATGGAGTGTGAGACTCCCATGGTTGCAAAAAGGTGACAAGACTACCCACCTCCCCTGTCATCCTGAGAACCTAGCATGGAACCGTTTGACACATTCTGTCCGGCTAGGTCTCGTTTTATTACGCCGTGAGGCGCTTTCAAGCTGAGGATCGCTCTTCTAGCGGGAGGGGAATGGGGAAGAGGAAGTGCCAGACAAGCAATTCTCCAGCCCCAACACCCTCGGCTGCTGTGAGTCCCTTTCATCTTTTAGGACTACCCGAACATAATGTGGCTCCTGGTTTCATTTGTCAACCCATTCGAGCATCACCGCGACTATATTATCCGGGGTTAGCTCTCCCGTCTCCCTGTAGAGGTTTCGTTGCAGTCTGTCCCATTTTATGCACACAAAAAAGGTGTGGTAGGCATTGTCTTCCTCTCCCAGGCAATACCGACAATCCGTGAAGTGACCATGACTTACCAATCTTGTGCAGGTAATACTGAAAGCACCCATGCCCGCTCAAAAGCTGGGTCAGATAATGGTCACTCTCACCATGTCTTCGATTTAGCCATGGTCTTACATCTGGGATGAGGTGCGCAGTCCGCCTTCCCTTCGTGCAACTGACCCAAGACTGCTGCCAATCGTTGAGCAAGCACTGTCTCTCCTCGTGGACAACCGTCTCCCTTGCGTCCTTGTTTCGGTGCAGCTAAATAGAGCAGCACTCTCTAGCAAGGAGGCTGACAGGTATCACACCTGCAATGACTCTCACCGCAGAATCAGAGACTGTTGGATACGAAGATGCAATCCTCAGCGCTCCTTTTCTCTGTACCTGTGCCAGGCGTTTTCGGTAAGCCTCCTTACTGAGAGCGTCGCCTAATACCTCTGCTCCGTACCGTAGCACTGACCCTACAGCACTCATCAAGAGGTGTCTTCTTCGTTGGCTGGATCCACCTACGTTGGCCATAAGTTGACTCAGAGCCGATACTCCTGAAGCAGTCTTCTCAGCCGTTGCCCTGATTTGCTCAGAGAAACTCCTCTTCAAGTCGATCAGTAGCCCCAGGTACTTCACCGATGGCTTCGATTCGATTCGTAAGACTCCAATACTGATCATCCTTACTCTAGGGATTCTCTTTTTTGTCAAGATGACCACTTCGGTTTTTTCCAGTGCTAGACTGAACCCGCGAGCAGTCATTCAGTCTCTCAGTCGGCGCATTAGCATACCTAGCCTAAGTTTTGCTTGTTCAACGGTGCTTCCAGCGACCAGAGCCACAACATCATCCGCATGGCTGATCAAGCTTGACTCATGTGTCACCTCAAGTCTCAGTAGCCCGTCGTAAGACACGTTCCACAGGTCCGGACCAAGGATAGATCTCTGGGCAACACCCGATGTAACTTCCATCCTTCGTTGGCCCTGTGTCGTGTTGTAGAGCAGGCTTCGGTCCTTTAAGTAGTCCCTCAAAAGCCGCATTAGATATTCTGGAACTTGAAGGGGTTTTCCAGCGTATGCAGAATATCCACCCATCTAGCGGAGTTGAAGGTGTTCCTGATGTCGAGTATCACCAACAGGATGATCCATCGCTTGGGTGCGAATATGTGTCTCTGCCTTTTGGACCACGTTCACCACCTCTGCAATCGCATCGTTAGTAGAATGTCCTGCTCTAAAGCCGTACTGCCGAGGAGATAGGTACGCAGCAGCGCGAATCACGTCAGTGAGTCTTCCATGGATGAGTTTCTCTAGCACTTTCCTAGCCGTGTCTAGCATGCATAAGGGCCGGTATGCAGGCGGCAATTCGGGATTTCCCTTCCCTTGCTGATCAGCACGAGCCTCGTCACCATCAATCGTACTGGAAAAACTCCGTCCCATAGGCAAGCGTTGAATGTGCTGAGCAGCAAGTCAGGACAATGGTGATAGGCAAGCCGCAGCACTTCAGCCGGAACACCATCTGGACCTGGAGCCTTCCTCGCTTTCAATGCAATGTGTTTAATATTAGGGGATAGATAAGGTATATGTAATGTTTATTTTATTAGGTTAGAGATAAGGTTAAACTCGTAGGTTAGGAGTATTGTGATAGAATTTTTTAGTATAAGATAAAGATTTTGATTGAATTAAATTAGAATTAAGTTAAAACATATTAGGTGTAGGATCAAAGTTCACTGTTATGTTAAAATTATAAATAATTTAGAATAAATTTGGTTGGTTTTTTCTCCTTTTTCCAATCAAATCAGAAAATGTGTAATAATCTTAATTAATTTAAAGTTTCGATAGTTTTTTTTTGATGAAATGTGTTTCACTGATAACTTTGAATTTAGAGAGCCATTTGTGTGATTAAATTTTTATTTAGTGATTGTTTGGAATTAGCTTTTTATTCTTTGAAAATTTATAACGATTCACATGTCCCTAGGCAAGGCCAATCTCGGCGGATCCTATCATCCTCTTTCGCTGAGGCAGCAGACCATCGCTGCAGTCCTTCACGGACAATTATATCTACCTATTTCACTACAAAACGGCGCCCAACGAGGGGCCGAAAAGCCTGGCTGTATCAACAGTCGTGAGCAAGAGATAGACCAACATCTCTAGGTGTGCAGATTTTTGGCGGATAGGTAACCCCTAAGGAATATTGCATCAATTGTGCCACAGCAAATTAATAGCTTCCGAATGTGTGTTGTCCTTGGACGTCAATATCGTTTAGACCTGCTTTTGATTTGTACATTGGTGGCTTACGACCATTGTATGACTAGCAAGGCCAAATGATATTAGATTCCTTTCATGTACTCGGAAGTTGTTACTCAACATCATTTTTGCGGCGAATTCTGATCTGCACCCAAAACCAAGCGGTGCCCAAGTGTCTTCCATTACATGGATTTCGATTTCACGTGATTGGCTGCTTAGCTAGTCTGTCACTATCCATGATAAGACACGCACTGCTTGCGGGTCAGAATCAACCCTGGGCTGACAAATTGTACCTTGTTAAAACTTGCGAACGAGAGAACACTTCCGAACCCTGATTCTTATGGTGCCTCAAAAGAGTAGTGCCTATATCGCAGAGGAGGAGCTCACCATTAGTGCCCTTGCCTGGGAGGGGAAGACCGAAGTGGAACTTGGTAACCGTTCCTTTTGAAACTGAACTTTAGAAATAAATTTATTTAAATCTACCTTCAGACACTAATCTTAATATTTAGTTAATTATATTGACATATCTTTATTTTGCTTGAGAATAGGTAATAGTTCATCACTGATGGACGCTTTATCGATTTCAGCGAGTTTTTCAAATTTATGCCACTTAAAGAAAATGCCCACAAAACGAACTCCGGCGAGGAGGAAGCTGAGGTCGAATGCTGGACCAACACTCCTGTGTTCCATTTGGCACGACAAGCCAGACTTTGCCGTGTGGACATCGGTTACACCTGCTGTGTTCAAGCCAGCTACGACAAACCTCGCCTACGCGCCCTTTCTGTCGTCAGACTCTGGAGCAGACATCCATCTCATCAGAACGACCTCAGTCCTCCATCGCTAGTGAAGCAGTGCCCAAAGGCGGGCTCCCTCGCTTGACTACAATGGGTACGCGCAGTGATACCAGTGGAGCCGGAGCCCTACCAACAGGCAGAATGAGTACCGAACCCCTATCTTAAGCTTCACCCGAGATGTCTCAGCTGCTAGTGGTCATGCAAACTATGGCTGCAAGCATGGAACAGATGAGACAGCAACTGCAATGACTGTCTATTCCACAACTACCTACTCAGTCTCCTGCATCATCGGCACGAGCGAATAATGCAGAGACCGCTGAGCCACTCTTAACAGTAGCTGATGACCCGGTACCTCCTAGGCTCAGTGGAGTCATGATCCCCATGACCCCAGAATACAGCCCCGGGTAAGTATCCTGACTTCACAACCACACCAGTGGAATAAAACGAGTGCCTTGAGCCCTGAGCGACAATTATTCGAGCAGGCAGCTCACGACCGTGGCTCAATGACCTGGTATACTTGAGATTTACCAACATCAACCCCTGCTCACCATGAAGAGACCACACCGGGACTGTCCAGCAACGAACGCAATCGTTCGCCTATCCAAAAAAAACATATGATGGCTAGCTGGAAGCTAGTGCTTATGGGCCAGGATGACCCTACGCCAGTAAACCCACTAGATACCTTTGCTGATCCGCGATGCAGCAGGTGCAACATCTTCTCCGGAGACCTCTCCACCGACATTGTTGAAGCAACCACCTCAGGTACCGCCTGAAGAACCCTGGCAGCTACAGACCCGTGCATTGAAGGCATACCATATGAGGTTGCAGGAGTATATTGCTACACGAGAAAGGATTTTTGCCGCAGAAGAGGTAGCCCCATGCCAGAAAAAAACTAAGTGGTCAACTCGTCATTGAAGGAGCTTCCGCTGAAGAGTACGCATCTGTTGCCAAATTTTAAACTTATGTAACATCTTAGAGGTTTCTGAGAATGACACTCGACCTTACAAAATCACTGATGCACTGATTGACACGGGTGCAAGCCTCAGCTCAAAGGTACTCCATCAAAAACCTACGGCGGTAAAATTTGGCGCACTGAGATCAGCAAAGCTGATGGCACCTAACATCCTATTCAGGGTAGATTGGCAACACCCGTGCCGTTCAGAGGTCAAATTAAGGGTATTAATTTCTACATTATCCCATGACTGACTCAGAACGCGTACCTGAGCGTCGATTTCGTCCTTCAATTTGGTTTTGCCCGGGACATATTCAAAAGTTCACTTTTAAAAACTAGATATGTCCATGAGCTCGCTTCTATACCCGACAGGCATGAATTAACCCCTAACCAACAACAAGGTCTGGAAGCATCCAGTGCTGTTTTTCCATCCTTGGTCACACCACACTGGTTTCACATGCCATCGATGTTAGCGATAGCAAGCCAATAAAGCAGACACACTTTGCCACCTCACCGGCCATGGAAAAGCTAGTGCACGCTCAGTAAACTGTTTGGCAGCGGTGATGGCTGTAAAGAAATTCCGAGCGTACATCGAAGGCCATCAGTTTGAAATTATCACAGACCACGCTTCACTACAATGTCTGATGAGCCAAGCGGACCTACACGGATGTCTGGCCCGATGGGCTCTTAAACTGTAAGGGTTCAAGTTTTCTATCAACACCGAAAGATAACTCAGGACATCGTGCCCGATACTCTCTCTTGAGTGTTTTCGCCCGAAGGAGCAGAATTAACAGTGAATGGTGATGACCCCATTGAGATAGACTTAGACAGCCCGCATTTTAAGTCAGACAGCTACAAAGAGTTGAGGCGAACCATTGTAACCCAACAAGCACAGTTGCCTGATTTGAAAGTGATATGTTTATCGACGTAATGAATACTCAACAAGTGATTCATTACAGGAAGAAGAGTCCTGGAAACTCTGGGTGCCGGAGGAAATCTCACAATCTGATCCTCCGTGCACACGACCATCCTCTAAGTGCCCACAGTGGCTACGGCCAGATGCTTAGGCACCTTATGAAGTAATTCTTTTGGCCCAAAATGGCACTCCAGGTCAAAGACTATGTAAGCGCCGGTGAAACCTGTAAAGGAACTAAAGCTCCCAACCAGCCTCTTCGACCTCCCATGAGTCAACTCAACGTTCCGGAACGCGTATTTCAACGTCTTTATATAGATCTACTTGGCCCATATTCTCGTTCTTCTATGGGACACATCGGCCCTATTGTTGTGCTAGACCAGCTCTCGAAATTTCCACTGGTGGAACATATACGCAAGTTCCCGACTCCACGCATCGTGAAATTTTTAGAGAGTCGAGTATTCCATGAGTTCGGGGTACCAGAATGTGTGTACTCGGACAACAGAGTACAGTTCCGATCTCAGCAGTTTAAGAGTCTACTTGTACAGAACGGTGTCAAACACACTGACGCGCTTATACACCCCCCCAATCTAACACATCAGAACGTTTGAATTGCACCCTGTTAGCCATGATCCGTTCTTATGTCCATCCATCTCATACGTATTGGGACCGCAGATTGTCCGCCATCACTTGCGCTCTGCGGTCGTCTTATCATTTCGTCACCGGTGCCTTGCCTTATTTTACCGCCTTTGGACACACATTATTTGCCGTGGCAAATCATACAGGCTACTACGGCAATCGAAGTGTTTGGGAGATCCCGTCGTTGCGCTAGAGTCCCACGAACGTTTAAGAGACCTCCGCCAACAAATCAAACGGAAGATAAAGGCCGCAGGACATGCAAATGAGGCGCATTACAATCTGAGGTCTCAACCTACCAATTTTACAAAAGTGGATGAGGTTTTTCGTCGCAAATTCCACCAAAGCGACGCCGCTGGGCATTATAATGCCAAACTAGATCCGTGTTTCCTGAAAAGCCGTGTACAGGATGTTGTAAGACCCAATTGTTACCTCCTCACTGACCTATTGGGGAAAGAAGTCGGGGTATATCACGCAAAAGACCTGTGTCGACAGTTAAATATATACGTCTGTTTTGTCCGTTTACCCATTTATAGCAAGTCGGAAGTATTTGCGTCAGTCTGTCCGTCCGCTAATCGTTTTCTTCTGTCGTCCTACTCCACGTTTGGACCCCAAACCAATCGATTTTCCACCTGAAGATTTTCCACCTGAAGATCCTTCAGCTCCTTTTTCGCCATCCTTGTCTTTTTAGCTGCCCTGTAATAATCGAGCAGTTGTGTTACATACCAGCATACCCTGTGTATACTGGCATGAACTGGGAGCTTGATATGATGTGTATTCTATATACATATCAAGGCTCACAGAGAGAGAGAGAGAGAGAGAGAGAGAGAGATATTCCTGTATTATGCTTACCTGCTACTTTATACTTGTCAGTTAGATCAGTGAAAAGTGTTCGTTTATTTAATGTCTTAATTTTTATTTCGTTATGTGTTATTTTATGCAATTACACGTTCACTTGACTATGTAATATTAATACGATATTTTACTAATGAGTTTTTCTAATAATTAATTTATTACAAAGACAATAGTAAGTTTTGTGCATAGTTGAAGCATTCATGGAGCTGTAAAATTTATACAATTTATATTTACTTAATTAGATTTGTTAGTCATTCAAAGGGAAAAGAAAATTCACTTTAAATGCCCTGAGCGTGATTGTCATAGAACGCTAATACTCGGGCTGGCGCCTTGAGTATGCAGGCGGATTGATAAATCAATCAATTATTAGTTCAACTGTAGGCACCGGGCGTAACTGCCTTGGGGCACTTATACTTGGGCAGATGCCTTCAGTATGCAGTTGAACGTATTCTTAATTCGCTTATCCCGGGCTAAGTGCCTTGGGATAGAATAAGCTCGGACAGACGCCTTGAGCCAGCGAATGGAGAAATATTTCTCGATTTACTTGCTTCTATGATTTTCTTTTATAGCATAACTATGCTGACTTAATTGCTTACCAACTAAAATTATGAAAAAAATTTAACAAATAAATGATCAAAGTTCAAATGTAATGTCTTTTGTTACCGCCATCTCTCTGTGACTGGTGCAACCACAAAGCTCAAGCTTTCGCTCGATTTGCCTCATTGCAAACGCGTGTAACCAGTTTGTTCCACTGAGGTGGTACGTTTGATTGCGAAGTCTTGCGTGTATATGTTTAATACTTAATACGAGTATGGATACACACCCACTTCTGCTAATGTATGATATGAAATATGGCTTTGATTATAATTCGCAGCTTTTCATATATGTTTGTTTTCATTTACAGTACACAAATAGGAATGACGGAATACGGCCGAGTAATATTTGGACTGCGGCTCCTGTAACGTTGTCTATTCGCCAAAAAGGAAAGATCACGACTGGATTTAAGAGCCTTGTCGTGAAAGATGTTCATTTTGGCTTCATTGTTTTAATTGGTAAACTTGGAATGTTAATTTAAAAATAACTACTTTAAACGATTTTAATCAAATTTTTCCCCTTGCTTATCGGTTCATAAAAAGGCATGTTATGCTCCTTTCAATACTCATTTCTGATTATAATATTTGTTTCTTATTGAAACATAACGACGTAGTTTTTTCATTATTTTTGTTCGAGTTGCCTTGCTTTGAATTTTTCAACTAATTGTTTTCTAGCCATTTTAGGCATTTTCATTTGGTTTTGTTTTCCTCTATTTACATACTAGAATTTTAATGCTTATTTTTTTTTTTTTTTTTTGTGGTAGGGAGGTGAAGGCATTTATGCCCGCCGAGTCTGGCAATGTGGGACTCCCATGGAGGATACCTTTGGACTACCCACAAAACACCTCCCCTGTCAATCTGAGAACCTAGCCTGGAACCGTTTGACACATTACTTCGGGCCAGGTCTCGTTTTGTTACGCCGTGGGGCGCCTTCAAGCTGGAGAGTCTCTTTCCTAGCGGGAGGCGAGGGGGGAAGAGGAATTGCCAGAAGAGCGATCCCCCAGCCCCAGCGCCTCTGGCTGCTGTGAGTCCCTTTTATATTTTAGGATTGCCCGAGCATAATGTGCCACCTGGTTCCATTCGAGCATCACCGCAACTATATTATCCGGGGTGAGCTCTCCCATCTCCCTGTAGAGTTCTCTTCGCAGCCTGGCCCGTTTGGTACACGCAAAAATTGTGTGACAGGCATTGTCCTCCTCTCCTGGGCAAAACCGACAATCGGGAGACCGTGACTTGCCGATCTTGTGCAGGTAAGACTGAAAACACCCGTGCCCGCTCAAAAGCTGGGTCAGATAGAAGTCAGTCTCACCATGCCTTCGATTTAGTCACGGTCTCACATCCGGGATGAGGCGCGCTATCCACCTTCCCTTCGTGCGATTCCTCCAAGACTGCTGCCAATCGTTGAGGAGCGTTGTCTCTCCTCGCGGACAACCATCTCCCTCGCATCCTCGTTTCGGTGCAGGTAAATAGCGCAGCGCTCTCTAGCAAGGAGGGCGACAGGTATCACGCCTGCAATCACTCTCACCGCCGAGTCGGAGACTGTTGGATACGAAGATGCAATTCTCAGTGCTCCTCTTCTCTGTACCTGTGCCAATCGTTTTCGGTATACCTCCTTGCTGAGAGCGTCGCCCCATACCTCTGCTCCGTACAGTAGCACTGACCCTACAGCACTCATCAAGAGGCGTCTTCTTGATGGGCTGGGTCCCCCTACGTTGGCCATTAGTCGACTCAGGGCCGATATTCCCGAAGGAGCCTTCTCAGCCGTTGCCCTGATTTGCTCAGAGAAACTCATCTTCGAGTCGATCAGTAGCCCCAGGTACTTCACCGCTGGCTTCGATTGGATTTGTATGTCTCCAATACTGATCATCCTTACTCTAGAGATTCTCTTTTTTGTCAAGATGACCACTTCGGTTTTCTCCAGTGCTAAACTGAGCCCGCGAGCAGTCATCCAGTCCCTCACTCGGCGCATTAGCATACCTAGCCTAAGTTGCGCTTGTTCAACGGTGCGTCCGGCGACCAGAGCCGCAACATCATCCGCATAGCCGACCAAGCGCGACTCATCTGGCATTTCAAGTCTCAGTAGCCCGTCGTAAGACACGTTCCACAAGTCCGGACCAAGGATAGATATAAGAATACAATAAATTTATGTTTTATGATGAATTATAATTAATTTCACAATTATACACTGTTTCGCTCATTTATCTTCTTACAATACGTTAATATCCTATACTTTAATGAATTTACTGCATTTAACTTCTACTTTGCTGTAATTTATGTTACATATACAATCATTTTCTTGTTTCGCTACTTATATAATGAAATGTTAATTCCCATAAAGATATATTCAATTTTTGATTTATGATGAACTAATTTCACAATTATATACTATTTGGCTTTCCACAATATGCTTTTGTTCTTTACTTGAATCAATTTACTGCACTATACTTTTGCATTGTTGTAATTTATAAAACATATAATAATGAGTTTTTTTCTTTATTTTCTTGTTTTGCTCGACTTATATATTAGAATGTCAATGCACATAAAGATATAATGAATTTTGGTTTTATGATGAACTATAATTAATTTCACATTTATACACTGTTTCGCCAGTTTGTCTTCTACAATACGTTTTTTATTTTGAGCTCATTGATTTTTATCGTTTTACATGAAAGCCTCTCTGTTAAAACTTTTTTTTTGGTTTTTTTGCTTATTTTGCTATTTACCATGATGTGTTATTTAAATGACACAACTTCTTCTTAGCTTTATTTCATTTTATTCCTTTTATTGTTACATTTATTTGCTTTTATTCTTCTACAATTTAAACTGTGCCCCAGCTTGAAGGCGCCCCACGGCGTAACAAAACGAGACCTGGCCCGAAGTAATGTTTCAAACGGTTCCAGGCTAGGTTCTCAGATTGACAGGGGAGGTGTTTAGTGGGTAGTTCAAGGGTATCCTCCATGGGAGTCCCACACTGCCAGACTCGGCGGGGGTAAATGCCTTCACCTCCCTACCACAAAAAAAAACTGTATTTTTTATAAAGCTCGTTTGTTATTGCGTTAGCTTCATTACACGTATTTTCGTTTGTTTTTCGTTTTCAGACTTTTGTTTTATTGATGGTTAGGAGCAGCAATAATGTATCCAAAATATACAAAAAAAAAGAGTTTTTTTTTGTTTTTTCCAGATGGGGGGTGTGAGGGGGCACCACCTCCATCTGGATGCCCCACTCTTGTTTGTGGGCCATAAGAATCGTCGGGTAACGACGAAGTCCTCTTAAGTCCGTCTGTCTTCCCCAGGTCCAGTTTGTCCCTTTTCGTCTGTAATCTTCAACCCTTAGTTGGTTACCTCCTTTTTTCGACTTCGGTCGACTATTTCTGTGACCCAGGAGTTCGTGAATGTGAAATTCTTTTGTAGTGGGTCCTTGTGCTGGGGAAAAGAAGCCGCCCCACAACACTGCAGTGCTAGCCTGCCAGCGCATTCACGCGTCCCCAGACACGGCCAATCTCGGCGGATCTCACCATCCTCTTCCGACGAGGCGGCAGACCATCGCTGCAGTACTTTGGGGGCATTTACTTATACCTATCACTAGAAAATTGTATGAAGCTATTTTATTTTTCATAGCTTTCACATGCGCCAACTGCTTGGAAGTCTACGCTATGTACGTTATACATGCTAATTTGTGGTTGGCGGGTAACTGCAATGAAGATTTTATGTTCTTATTAGGTTAGCTTAATGTAGCTTGTGGTGGGTGGGGCTTACTGTGAGATTATGCAGCTTTCAAGGTATTTGCGTTTAGTCGTTATTTCAATGGTTGAAATTGTTTATTGCACATTTGTGTATTTGTATGAGATAGTACAAAGGGAACTTTATTTGAATTAGTCCGCTCTGTCTTGTAATTATGTGTAAATACCTGCAGATTATTGATAAATCGAAGACTAGGTGCAATTTTGAAGTTTTTTTTTTTATAAAATATGCAAACGTTGGGTGTGTCATAACGAATTGTTACGAAATATAAATTAAACCCCGAAACCATTTCTAGAAGGGAAGGATTCCTTGCACTCCAACATTTCATTCTGAAGATTACCAAGTAACCACTCCACACGCTGAAGTACTGGTGGAAAGAATTAAAGTAAGGTTAGGATAACCGATGTAAATCATTAGCATTAAGTTATGTTAGGTATTAAGTACTCAGAGCACCATCGAAAAAGAAGAACAATGTATCATTTTATTAACACCTTTTAAATCTGTATTCGCAAATCTTATAATCTGACTGCAGCAGCTAGCCAAAATGCTCTCTTAGGAAAAGGTTTAGCGAGAAACACAATCACAAAAATGTCGGGAAATCAAGCGGGTAAACAAAAGTTGTCCATAAGCCCTGCTACGACTGCAATTTTGTCTGGCAATAGCCAATCCTCAATGCAAATACTATTAACTCTCCAGTATCACCGGAACCAACTGATGGAGTAGTGTTCGCTGCTAGCGGTAATGGAACAAGGTTGAGTTATGCTCAGGTAGCACAACATCATAAGGAGAATTTAGTGACGGTAAATGACTGTAAAATATCTGAGTCCTCAACATCGATCCTCGCTGGCAACGAGAAACAACAACACCAACAGCAGCAACCACTCATTAATGTCGAGAGTGATAAGAAGAAGGATATTGCAGTCACTAATTCCACAGTGAAAACGACACAACACATCTCAGAATCAAATAAAGATCGCAACACCAGTCATCGTTATAATAGTAATCCTTGAAACTGAAGAGCAAAAGACTCTGAACAATACGACGCCGGAAAGGCGTGACACGACTGATAGTGGCAACAGCACCAATAATGACAACTGCGCGAGTGTAATCTAATGTCTAGATTGATAAACAGTGTTGATATTTGTGTATGATTTGTGATAATTGAAATTCCTATGCAAAATAGAAGTGCATGGCACGTAATCAAAATCAAGTGCACCCGGGGTGGTGACGGCAGCCGCTGACGAGGCTGCAAATAAGCAAAAGGAGAATGGGAACGGCAATGTTGCAGCGGCCGTGACTACTGCGAATTCCAGCATCGATGATTCAAAAGTTAAAATGGCTACAACGCAAACCTTTACCACCGCGGCTCCAATGGTTCCCTCCGCAGAATTTACATCACAAGAACGTTTGCTACTGCTTGAAGATTCAACGCTAGACGATATGCCGGAATATGGCAAGAATATGTTTGCATGCATCGATACGCAAAAAAATGCAACAATCGATTTATTGATGATACTCACGTATTGCATAGCACTGGAATCAAGCTTTACTCTGACCGATAGTATGGCGGAAGTCCAGCTAGGCCCTGTCTATTGGGGATCATCCTTTCATAAGACAAATACTGAAGAACTTGCAAAAATCCCCAGCAATCTGAAAGGAAATAACGTGACACGACTGATGTTTTTAATTTAACATTTTACCCGCTTCCAAATATTACTAGCATTGTCCTGATAGGAATTCAATGTGGTGAATTTTTGATGCTGGCAATAATACCGGGGTCTGATGTAAAAAAACTGGGTTTGCGCTCGAGATAAACACTGCAAGATTGAGCAGCCGTGATGAATGTTGTGGCCTTGAACTTGGGTTATTCAACTCAAGTCAAAGAGCCATTGGGCCAAGTCGATAAAAGAGCCAGCGACAATGGAAACGGTCTTTTTTGCACGGATATTTGGCCAACGAAGAACGTCTTGCGAATCAACAAGCAGCAATCAACCCATTCTCAGGAGAAGAAAGTGAACATCGTGAACATCTGGCGACTCAGCAAGTGAAGAACAACCCATTGGGAGAAGGAACGAATTGCTCGAGACAACCGACGAAGGAAATCGGATCAGGCATATTGAATTGAGGTGCGAGGACTTCGATCATCGACGGGGCTCCCAACGTAGCAAGTCAGGAATGATGTAAGTTTGAAAACTTGATAATAAATTTTTGAATAATAATTTACATTAAACATATTGATTGAGAATTTGATTCCTTAGATAAAATTTTGTGTCGTGTAAAGTTTTTCAGCATTGCTATTGCGCGTGGAGCGCGCAGTGTTGGCGGAAGGCTTCGATTTGGCCTGGAGTGCCCAAGGATCCTTCCCATCGAGGATCTCAATCGGCGTTAGGTCTCTTCAGTTTTTCTGTTCAGTTAGTTCTCCTCAGTGTAAATTAGTGGTGTTAGGAGAATTCTGTGCAAGTGGTGATACGCGGCTTGACGAGTCAAATAAAGGCCACCAGTGATTATCCTGGTGGAAGGACCATTCCGGGGAGCCCCAAGGTCGCCAATTGGCTCCTGGGATCAATTCTAGGGTTGACGAATGGCACTACCTACCCCGTCTCCACGGTCTCGCCGGGACCCCAAGGCCCCCAACCGGAATCACTTGTTGCGACGTAGCGTCCATTGTTAACGTAACAGAATTTATTTATCATTTCCCTGAAATAAATTTAAAAGAAAAGATCTTAAGCTTGAAAGCTATGATATAAACGTTGAATGATTTCAGCAAACTGTTAAGTCAAAAATATCATGCGAGAAGGAGTATTCTAAAAGATGGTCGAAACAAAACTATCACTATATGTTGGGCATGGGAGCATATAGTTTCGGCCTTCATTTAAGACCATATATGTTCCGTTGAATTTCTCCCTAGTGAGTGTCTGTTTGGTCTAGCTTAACGCTGTCCCAAACTTGGCTGGAAGACAGTACAGTGCCGTACGAAGTCACTTAATTAGCCGTTGGTTAAATTTATTCATCTCGATCTCGAGGATACGTGTAAAGTGGAAGGGTGTGAAATGGGTGGGCTTTAAAATTTTTTGCGTTATGCACAGGGGTTTCATTGGTGAATTATTTAGAAGTTGGCAGTCACATAGAATGCATTTAATGAGTGGGAAAATAAAGTGGCTTGTTTAAAATGTAGTTGCGTGGTAGCGTGTCTGCAAACCATTTCATCTGTTGTGCCTTATAACTAAAAATAGCGTTCTGCTGAAAACTAGGGTTCACGGCTCAGAGGCTATTGTCAGTTTCTTTACCGACTTAAAGCTAAAAATAGCGTGTCCATCGACAGCTTCGTTCGACGGCTCAGAGGCTATTTTAATCATGTAACTTAGACATCAGAATAGCTTGTCTGCTGATGGTTTTTGATCAACACCTCAGAGGCTATCTTTTTTTGCTTAGACCAAAGGCTGAGTGGCTGCCGACAGTTTTATTTTGAAGGGACCACACTTGTGGCTCTCGACAGTGGGTTTTTGGGGGACCACCCAACTTCTTAGTTTTCCCCATTAATTTATAAAATCTTGCCGGAATTAATTGGCTTGACTGCCACTAGTTTCCATTTTATTACTGCTTATACTAAGAAACTGTGATTTTAGGGATGAACTCATATTTCATCATTCGCGGGCAAATAAGAACGGGAGATGAAAGAGATAATTGTTTTAAGGGTAAATTTGTTTGCATTGGGTTATTATAATTACAAGTCGTTTGTTTCACTGTTCCTACTATTTCAGTGAAATTACATATTATTTTAGTTTCTTGTTTAGCATATGTATTGAAAAATTTTCTCTTGTATGTTAATTTTATATTCATTTCACGCGGTTTGTTGATTTTGTGTGTACTTTCATTTAATTGCATTAAAAATTATGGTCCAAATGTCTACTCATTAATTTATTTAATCAAATGCATATTCTTATATGTGATCTGTTTATGAAACATAAGCGTGTGGCGACTAGAAATTGTACGGATCACTTGATATCATTAAATGCTCTCGGGGAATCATTCGAATGCTAGTTCAATTTAAAAGATAAGACCTGACTGTGCATGTGGGTGCAAGTTATCAATATTATTATTGCTCAGTTGTTTGAGCGATAAAAGATTTTATGTTGACATAACGATGGACACGCGTTTGTTTACTCGTTATTTATGTTTTCATTATGCTTACTTGTGTTTAATGTTTGCTTGTACTATTTATAGTGTTACAAGCTAGTCAACTGAAACTTTAAATCTTTGATAAACTGTACGTTAAATTATATTTGAATAGATCGAAAGTTTATTCGAATGATTTTAAAGTAGACAAGATTAGATTTTGGATTATTATTGAATTTCACTGTATGAATTATTCGATATTGATAATATATTTTTGTTATTTAGATGATCAATGTGATTGATTTTGTTTTAAATCTGAGGATTCCGATCTATATTCATTGACAGTGTAAGCAGCAGTGGTATCATACAGGACTCGAGTGGTTTTGGATATCCGCTGGGAGAAAGATTTACATTCCATTTAATTTTGCTGGACAATGCGCTACATTGTTGTGTTTGCAAAACTGATATCTACCGGCTGTGCAAATTTTGTTGCACAATACCAGTATACGAGTTTCCTATGTACACTGGCGCAAACTAGAAGTCTGATATGAGGTATATCCTATATACACATCAAGGCTCCCGGCAGCAGAGAGAACTCACTGTATAATACCTATATGCTACTGGCTGATATAAGATTTTAAGAATTATTTCCCTTCAGCTAACTAATACATCAGATAATAAGTTAATGAGATCTTATATTTGCATATTTATAAGCTTAGAGTGTGGATGAAGCAGTTAATTTACTCGATTTATGTTTACTGTAATTATATTTGTTAGTCATTTGGACTTAACTGTTACTCGGGCCGACGCCTTGAGCACGCAGTTATATTTACGGAAGGGGCACTAATACTCAGGCTTATACATTGAGTACGCAGTTGACCATATTCTTAATGCGCTTATCCCGGGCTAAGTGCCTTGGGATAGAATAAGCTCGGACACACGCCTTGAGCCAGCGAATGGAGAAATATTTCTCGATTTTCTTGCTTCTATAATTTTCTTTTATAGCATAACTATGCTGACTTAATTGCTTACCAACTAAAATTATGAAAAAAATTTAACAAGTAAATGATCAAAGTTCAAATGTAATGTCTTTTGTTACCGCCAGCTCTCTGTGACTGGTGCAATCACAAAGCTCAAGCTTTCGCTCGATTTGCCTCATTGCAAACGCGTGTAACCAATTTGTTCCACTGAGGTGGTACGTTTGATTGCGAAGTCTTGTGTGTATATGTTTAATACTTAATACGAGTATGGATACACACCCACTCCTGCTAATACATGGTAAGACACCGCGCCCACAGTTGCTTTGATTATAATTCGCAGCTTTTCGTATATGTATATTGTCGTTTACAGTACACAGAGAGGAACGACGGAATACGGACCGAGTAATATTTGGACTGCGGTTCCCGTAACAGTTGCCTAAGCAAACTGCTCGAAAACCAACATTTTTCTGATCCAAATTTCAATTGTAAGTTTAAAATAATATTCATCATTTCAATTTGCAATTGAAATCTTGATACGGCAACCCCCTTTTCAACGGAGCTTTACCACGATTGCACTTTCGCAATGAAATGAAAGTGGATGGAATGTTCGCCAACTGGTTGTTAGCGGTCCCGTAAAGCAACGACGAGCAACAAACGGGGAGTCTGTTATTCACCTTCATGGCGGTCACATCACGACACCCAAGAAGAGAATCGAGGGGATAAAGTTCCCGTGGCTGTGGGAAAGCGCGCGTTCGTCGTGTTCTAATTACGTTGTTCTGACGAGGAGATCTTGTGCGGTTGTGGACTCACTATTGGTGTTTTCGGAGATCGATTGAGGTGCTCACGGGTGCGATAAGCGAATTTTTCTTGTGAAATTTGTCATCATGAATGAAAGAAAGTTTTCGGTGAGAATTTTGCAAACAAAAATTACTTTTGAGGTTTCTTAATTGGGAACCGCATTCTACGTGTGTGCAGGCCTAGTTGAGCACCCAGTTACCGTTTTGTGGCTCTATCGCGACAGTTGGTTTGAGTTGTTTGATTGCAGCTGTGACTAGGATTTTTCGAGGAAAATATGAAGATAGGCGCGACATCGAAGAGCTGGCCGATGCAAAGTGGACGTTTTGTTCAGTTTGTTTAATGAGATAATTTCTTATCATTAACATTTTCGTGGCAAAGTAGGAGATTTTGTGTGGTTGTGAGCTCGCGGTTGGTATCTCTTGAGATAGATTGAGGCGCGCAGGGGCACAAGAAGTGAATTTTCCTCGTGAAATTGTCATCGTAAATGGAAGAAATTTAAAGAGAAAATAAATATTGGAGTTGTGCAGCAAGTCCCATCCTTCGTAGTGATTGCGTGCTGCCTTCCGTTTTTGGCAACTGGCTGGGTGTGAAAAATTACCGTTGAGCGGTTTGTGTGCTGGCAAAGAATTCCTTAAAATCAAGTGTGAGTGCGGAACGCAACAATGGGAGAATGTTGGTTGTAAAGTTCCAAGGGCAATATGTTGCATTTTTTTGTCTATTAAAGTCCAAACTGAATAACGAAGGTGCTAGTGAAGGAGAAGACTACCTGTAAGCGCAAGACGGAAAGTTAGACGCGTCTGTAAAGTATCTGCCCTTTTAGTGAGTCCCAGTGACGTTCGAGGGAGATTGGACTCGTTTCGGGAAAAGCTTTGATGTTGCCGCTTGGTAATACGAAGTATTGGTGTAAGACTTAATAACTGGAATTTGATACTAGATGTCCGTACTAACATCTTATCGTGAAAGCTCGAACTTCATATACATGTCATTTTGAAGGTACATTTGACAGCTATCAAAATCTGTCGACAAATAATTTTATTTTGTGTACATCATTATAATTTTTCAGGATTGTTGCACAATACCCGTACACCCTATGTGTACTGGCATGCGCTGGGAGCTTGATATGATGTGTATCCATTATACACATCAAGGCTTCCGGGGAGAGAGAGATATTCCTGTATGACCACTTACCTGCTACTTTATGCGTGTCAACTAGATCAGTGAAAAGGTTCTTGTGTTTAATGATTTAATTTTTATTTTATTCTTTGTTTGGTTATATAATTACACGTTCAGTTGACTATATTAATATTCAAAACATATTTTGCTATTGAATTCTTTAAATAATTAATTTATTACAGAGGCGTATAAAGATCGAGAATTAATGGAGCTTGTAAAATTTTTGCGATTTATATTTACTTTGATTATTTTTGTTATTTGAAGGAAATGTATGATATTGCTTGATATCATATTTGAAAAACCAATCAATTAAAGCTTTAACTGTTGGTTGGGCTGACGCCTTGAACACGCAGTTATATTAACGAATCGATTGATTATAATCCAACTGCTAGCCCCGCGCACAAAGCCTTGGGATGCTAATACTCGGGCTGAAGCCTTGAGTACGCAGTCAGATTGATAAATGAATCAATTACTCGTTCAACTGCAGGCCCCGGGCATAACTGCCTTGGGGCACTCATACCCGGGCTGATGCCTTGAGTACGCAGTTGAACGTTCTCTTAGTTCGCTTATCCCGGGCTAAGTGCCTTGGGATAGAATAAGCTCGGGCGCACTCCTTGAGCCAGCGAATGAAGAAACACTTCTCCACTTTCTTACTGCTATAATTTTCTTTTAAACTATAACTATGCTGACTTTATTGGTTACCAACTAAAATAATGAAGACAATTAACCATTTAAAAGATCAAAGTTCAACAACAAGAACAGTCTAATGTATTTAGTGCCATCTCTCTGTGACTGGTGCAACCACAAAGCTAAAGCTTCGGCTCGATTTGCAATGCATGTAACCAATTCGTTCCGCTGGGCGGTACGTTCGATTGCGAAGTCTATATGTTTGATACTTAATACGTGTGTATATGTTTGATACTTAATACGAGCATGGATACACACCGACTTCTGCTAATCCATGATACGACACCGCGCCCACAGATACTTTGATTACAATTCGCAGCTTTTCGTATATGTATGTTGTCATTTACAGTACAGAGAGAGGAACGACGGAATAAGAACCGAGCAATATTTGGACTGCGGTCCCCGTAACATTGCCTCCCCGCTGAGAAGAAAAGTTCAGGACTGGCTTGAAGAGCCTTGTCGTGAAAGATGTTCATTTTCGTTTGGATTATTTGTCTTTTACAATATGTTCCTTTGTTTTACTTTAATGTTTCTGCATTGCTGTAATTTATGTAACATATAATTTCTCTTTTTTTTCTCTTTATTTCCTTGTTTGCCTTACTTACATATTAGAATATTACTGCACATGAAGATATAATAAATTTTTGTTTTTTCACAAATATATACAGTTTGGCTTTTTACAATATGTTTTATTTTCTTTACTTGAATCAGCTTACTGCATTATGCTTTCGCATTGCTATGATTTATCTACTTAACATCGAACAATAAGTTGTTTTTGGTCTTTTGTTTTTATTTAGTTGCATTGGTTTACTTTTATATAAAAAAGAACATGAAGATATAACCCATTTTTAATTTACGAGGAACTACATTTAATTTCACATTTATACACTGTTTCGCCTATTTGTCTTCTACAATATGTTTTTTATTTTGAGCTCATTGATTATTACCATTTTACATGAAAGGCTTTCTGTTAAAACTGTTTTTTTGTTTTTTTTTTGTGCTTATGTATCTATTTACTATAGTGTGTTATTTAAATAACACAATTTCGTTTTAGCTTTATTTCATTCTATTCTATTTATTGTTACATTCATTTGGTTTTTTTTTAAGATTTAGGCTGTATTATGTATATAGTTCGTTTGGTATTGCGTTAGCTTCGTTACATTAATTTTTGTTTGTTTTTAGTTTTCAGACTTTAGTTTTATTGATGGTTGGTAGCAACAATAATATTATCAAACATAAACAAAATAGATTTTGGGTTTTTTACTTTACTCTACAAAATTTTCCCTTTTACATTTTTCAAGAGTTTCTATGATTTTAACTTTGAAAATAAATTCCTTTATTCGTTTCATTTTTCTTCATAATTAAATTTCCATAGACTATAACCAAAAGCTTGCTAAATAAGCTTTTGGTTATGTACTTTGCAATTAAAATGTTAATAAGTTAGTAGGGAAATTTTGTTAGTACGGGTATATGAAGCTATAGATGCTTTTTTTGTTTTGGGAACAACCCAGTTAAATTGCACATGGGGAATGTAAGATCAATGCGATCGTTTTCGTTCGGGAATTTTTAGCTTTGCAAGGGAATAGCTTGTGAGTTGCTGTTGTTGCTTCATTGCTAAAGCTTTAATTGGTTTTATGTAGTGTGGGGTAATGCGTGTGGGACCTAAGTTTTTCTCTTAATGTGGATCGTTAATGTTGTTAGTGGGAAACAAAGGTTGATAATTTACATGAAGGTGCTTAATGAGGTTTGAAGATAACATGATAAGGAGAGTAGCTTTGTCTCTGCGATTGCGAATGAGCAAATTGTATGTTTTTTTTTGTTTTCATAGCTTTCACATGCGCCAATCGCTCATAAGTCTATGCTATGTACATTATACATACTAATTTGTGGTTGGCGGGTAATTGTAATGAAGATTATTTGTTTCTATTAAGTTAGCTTTATGTAGTTTGTCGTGGGTAGGGCTTACTGTGGGATTATGTAGCTTTTAAGATATATGCGTTTAATCGTTATTTGATTGGTTTATTTGATTGGTAATTATAAAAGATGGTCGAAACAAAACTATCACTATATGTTGGGCATGGGAGCATATAGTTCCGGCCTTCATTTAAGATGTGTTCCATTGAATTTCTCCCTAGTGAGTATACTCGTATGTTCGGTTTAGCGTTACACTGTCCCCGACTTTGCTGGAGGGCAGTACAGTGCCGTACGAGGTCACTTCATTAGCCGTTAGTTAAAATTGTAGTTGTCGATCTGAAGGATACGTGTGAAGTGGAAGGGTTTGAAATGGGTGGGTTGTTAAGCAGAAATATTGCATTAAAAATATCTTGCGAGAAAGAGTCGAAACAAAACGGTCACTATATGTTGGGCAAAGGAGCATATAGTTTCGGCCTTCATTTTAGACCCTATGTGCTCCGTCGAATTTATCCCTAGTGAGTATCTGTTCGGTTTGGCGTAACGCTGTCCCCGACTTTGATGGAGGACAGTACAGTGCCGTGCGAGGTCACTTCATGAGCCGTTCGTTAAAATTGTTGATCTCGATCTCGAGGATACGTGTAAAGTGGAAGGGTGGGAAACGGTTGGGTTTGAAATTTTTTGCGTTATCCACAGGAGTTTAAATGGTGAGTTATTTAATAGTTAGCAGTTAGAATGTATTTATTGAGCAGGGAAACGTAGTGAATAGTGGAAGCGTGTCTGCAAGCCATTTTAGTTCGATAGGACAGAGGCTCTGATTGGTTGGTATCTTGTCTTAATATTAAATGTAGCGTGTCTGTTGACAGGTGAAGTCGGGCAGCTTAGAGGCTTTTGTTTTTTTCTATAGTGACTTGCAACTAAAAATAGCGTGTCCGCTGACAACTAGGGCCTACGGCTCAGAGGCTATTGTCGGTTTCCTTACCGACTTGTAGTTAAAATTAGCATGTCCACCGACAGCTTCGGCCGATGGCTCAGAGGCTGTTATGAGTTTCTGTTTTGCCTTAAAACTAAAAAAAAGTGTCCGCTGACAACTGAGGACAACGGTTCAGAGGCTATAGTCAGTTTCCTTACCGACTTGTAACTAAAAATAGCGTATCTACTGACAGCTTCGGTCAGTGGCTCAGAAGCTATCTTCTTTTTTCTTAGACTAAAGGCAGACTGGCTGCCGACAGTGGGTTTTTGGGGGACCATCCAACTTCTAAGTGCTTGCCATTAATTTATAAAATCTTGCTGGGATTGATTGGCTTAACTGCCACTAGTTTCCATTTTATTTATTTTAATACTATGATGTTGCTCGGGCTGACGCCTTGAGCACGCAGTTATATTAATGAATCAATTGATTATAAACCAACTGCTAGCACCGAGACTTGAATATTCATGTGGGTGCGCGTTATTGTTATTATTATTGTTTCAGTTGTTTGAGCGATAAAAGATGTTATGTTGACATAACAATGGACAAGCGTTTGTTTGCTCGCTATTTAAGTTTTCATTTTGCTTGCTTGTAGTTAATGTTTACTTGTACTGTTTGTTGTTTTGCATGCTAGTCAAATAGGATCATTATATCTTTGATAAGTTGTACGTTAAATTATGTTTGGATTGCTGAGAAGTTTATTTGGATGATTTAGAATAGACAAGATTAGATTTTGGAATATGATCGAATTTCTCTGCAAAAATTATTGGATATGATTATTATATTTTTGTTATTCAGATGATCAATGAGATTGACATTTTTAAATTTGAAAACACTGATCTAGTTTCTTTGTCAGTGTAAGTAGCAGTGGTATACAGGAATTGAGTGGTCTCGGATATCAGCTGGGTGGAAAGACTTACAGCCGATTTAATTTTGCTGCACAATGCACTATATCGTGGTGTTTGCAAAACTGATATCCTACCGGCTGCGCCAATTTTGTTGCACAATACCAGTATACCTCATTTATACTTGCACGCGCTGGGAGCTTGCTATGTTATGTATCCTATGTCTACATCAAGGCTCCCCGGCTACAGAGAGGAACCTTACTGTAATACCACTTACATGCTATTGGTCAAAACATTATTTTATACATGAATTTTTCTAAGGAGATTAATTTATTAAAGAACTAGTTAATGCGATTTACATTTGTCTGCATATTTTAATTTAGAGTATTAATTGAACAGCTAATTTCTACGATTTATATTTTAATTGAACTATATTTGTTAGTTGTTGAGAGGAAAAAAAGAATTTCAATAAACCAATCTATTTGTTTAAGCTTTAACTGTTGCTCGGGCTGACGCCTTGAGCTCGTAGTTATATTAACGAATCAATTGATTATAATCCAACTGCTAGCCCCGGGAACAAAGCCTTGGGACGCTAATGCTCGGGCTGATGCCTTGAGTACGCAGTCAGATTGATAAATCAATCAATTACTCGTTCAACTGCAGGCCCCGGGCATAACTGCCTTGGGGCGCTCATACCCGGGCTGATGCCTTGAGTACGCAGTTGAACGTATCCTAAATTCACTTATCCCGGGCTAAGTGCCTTGGGATAGAATAAGCTCGGGCGCACGCCTTGAGCCAGCGAATGGAGAAACACTTCTCCACTTTCTTACTGCTATAATTTTCTTTTATACTATAATCATGCTGACTTTATTGGTTACCAACTAAAATAATGAAGACAATTAACCATTTAAAAGATCAAAGTTCAACAACAAGAACAGTATAATGTATTTAGTGCCATCTCTCTGTGACTGGTGCAACCACAAAGCTAAAGCTTTCGCTCGATTTACAATGCATGTAACCAATTCGTTCCGCTGGCCGGTACGTTCGATTGCGAAGTCTTGTTTGTATATGTTTGATACTTAATACGAGCATGGATACACACCGACTTCTGCTAATCCATGATACGACACCGCGCCCACAGATGTTTTGATTACAATTTGCAGCTTTTCGTATATGTATGTTGTCATTTACAGTACAGAGAGAGGAACGACGGAACACGAACCGAGCAATATTTGGGCTTCGGTTCCCGTAACACGATGAATAACTTCGAAAATTGGAGAAAAACAGCGTTTGTGGGAGGTTTTGTTGGGTCATTTTTTTGCAAAGAAAACTGCTGCGGAAAGGCATCGTTTGCTTGCAGAAGTTTATGACGACAATACTTTAGGGAACATGCAGTGTTTTGAATGGTTTCAACGCTTCAAATGTGCCGATTTTTACATCAAAAACAAAAACTGCCCAGGACAGCCAAAAAAGTTTGAAGACGAAGATTGGAGACACTACTCGATGAGGGTTCGGGTCAAACGCAAAGCATACTTGCCAAATCGTTAAGAGTGACTCAACAAGCCATTTCAAGACAAGCAAGGTAATTGGGTCCCCTATGAGTTGAAGCCGAGAGCGCCATAAAAAGAAATCATTTTTGCATCGGGTCGTGACTGGAGATAACAAATGGATCCATTATGACAATCCAAAGCGCAAAAAGTCATACGTGAAGCCCGGCCAATCAGCGAAATCCATGGCGAAGCTAAATATCCATGGCGCTAAGGTTATGCTCTGTATTTGGTGGGATCAGAAGGGGCCGTTATATTATGAGTTATTGAAATCGGGCCAGACAATCACAGACGACCAGTGCCAAACACAATTAATACATTTGAAGCGTGCCATCATCGATAAACGCCCGGAATATGCGACCAGACACGAGGCTATAATATTTCATTATGACAATGCTCGGCCGCATGTTGAAAGACCCGTGAACAACTATTTGGAAAATAGTGGATAGGAAGTTTTGGCCCACCCGCCTTATAGTCCAGACATTTCTCCGTCTGACTTTCATTTATTTCGCTCGATGCAAAACGCCCTAACCGGAATACGCTTCACTTCAGAGCAAGGCATCCGAAATTGAATAGATTCGTTTTTGGCCGCCAAGCCGGCGAATTTTTTTTGGGATGGAGTTCATAAATTGACTGAAAGATGGGAAAATGTTGTAGCTTCTGATGAACAATACTTTGAATAAAATATATTGTAAGATTTTTCCACAATGAAGCATCAAATTTCGCTAAAAAATTCTGGTTATTGAGTTGTACACCCAAGTCTTGCACAGTTGTTGCCCTGAACTTTCTTTTAACACTCAACAATTGGTAAAACTATGTGTCATCCAATTTCACAATTTTGCCACGAAAAATTCGTGGCAAAGTTGTACGAGTATGTAACGAAGCTAACGCAATACCAAACGAACTATATACATAATACAGCTTAAATCTTAAAAAAAAACCAAATGAATGTAACAATAAATAGAATAGAATGAAATAAAGCCAAAAAGAAATTGTGTTATTTAAATAACACACTATAGTGAAAATAGTGGATGGGAAGTTTTGGTCCACTCAACTTATAGTCTGGACCTTGTTCCGTCTGACTTTCATTTATTTCGCTCGATGCAAAACGCCCTAACCGGAATACGCTTCACTTCAGAGCAAGGCATCTGAAATTGAATAGATTCGTTTTTGGCCGCCAAGCCGGCGAATTTTTTTTGGGATGGAGTTCATAAATTGACTGAAAGATGGGAAAATGTTGTAGCTTCTGATGAACAATACTTTGAATAAAATATATTGTAAGATTTTTCCACAATAAAGCATCAAATTTCGCTAAAAAATTCCGGTTATTGAGTTGTACACCCAAGTCTTGCACTGTTTCCGATTTCCTAGTTGTTGCCCTGAACTTTAATTTAACACTCAACAATTGGTAAAACTATGTGTCATCAAATTTCACAACTTTGCCACGAAAAATTCGTGGCAAAGTTATGAAATTAGATGACACATAGTTTTACCAATTGTTGAGTGTTAAATGAAAGTTCAGGGCAACAGCTGGGAAATCGGAAGCAGTGCGAGGCTCCTCAATTAGCCACCGAGCACCTTTCCCTAGACATAAGTGAAGGAAATTCGTGACAGTTTGCGTGCGGTGCACGATTCACTCCCGATCGCACAGTGGCAGTTTTCCGCCAATTGGTACAATGAACTGACGCGTTTCTCATCTTTCATTAAGAATTTATTGCACCCCGGAGAGGAACGAGATTTTGTATGACTTTTGACGGAATCAGCGAAACGAAGGAAATTAGCTAGGTCGTGTATGAATTCGCATAGGCAATCTTTGAGTCATAGTGTTATGGACCACGCGTCCCTATACTCACCCATCGCACATACCTAACGATCCTTTAAAACCCCGCACTCACCTACAATTGCTTTTTCATCATACTTAATAATTATAACTGCCAAATGGTCTCATGTCCTATTGTCAGCAAATATTCATAAACTAGAAAACTGAATTCAACACCAATAATTAATAAACAATAATAAATCAATCAAACTTACAATTCTTGGAATCTTAATAAAATTAAACTAATAACTTTCAGAAAACTTGCAAAATGCCATCCACCGGAAATGGCCCATCAAAGTCCAAAGAAATTCAATACGAACGTCTTTATTAGTGCGACTTTTGCAAGTCGAATAAACACAATTCGCCGAATTGTGATATTAGCAAATACCGTGAAAGTTCTTCTATTCCCAAACGTAAATAATAAGACTTAATCAATTCCGTGACCAAATATCCAAACAAATCTTAAGAGTAATTAACGCGGTATCATATTCGCGAATTTAGTGATTTGTAAACAATAGATTGAAGGGACTGGAATTTGCATGCGAAGCCAAGCCATGAAATTGTAAACATTTAAACTTTATAAAAGGGCTCTGCAAAATGTAATAGTTTGTCAGTAAGATAGTAACATTGAAATCAAAAAGTTCAAAGGATTATAAAGTTGTAAAGTGTAAAGGATTATAAAGTTGTAAAGTTTAAAGGATTGTAAAGTTGTAAAAGTTCAATAGTATTATACAATAAGTGTTTCGAGTATTATCATAAGTAAAATAAAAAGGAACTAAAATTATTGTATAGATTCTGCGTGCAAAAAGTGAAAACTGTGAAGAGATTGAATAAAAGTTATAACGTTTTTAAAGTGCCGTGTTTATATTTTTAAAAGAGCCCATAACAGGCAAAAAAGTGGTGTCAGAAGTGGGATGACTTCAAAGCAAGTCATCTGTTAACATAATACACGATTAAAAGCGAGGACTTTTCTTTTCACAGAAGCAACTGGAAACATAATCCAACATCTTGTTACGTATCAGGATTTTCCTACGTATTCATTCGGGATTTCACCCTGACCAAATGTTTGTCTCCCGCCAAGATTTCACCTGCGAGCCAAGTTACATTTTACCACACTCACGTATATGTTAACGGAAATTAACCATCATCATTTAAATGAATGTGTAAAAGTAGTAGGATTAGTTTTAAGGACGCAGTATTCAGCGAGAAATCCAAACAATGTCGGATCTTGAAAGATGTCCTCGATGCTGGACCATGTCCAAAAATGATCACTGATTTGTAATTGTCGCGTTCACACGTGGTGGTGCATGGTGCCGGAATAAAAGATTTGAAAATAGGCTTTAACAAAAACAAAGGACGATGAAACATATCTACGTCCTTTACGAGCATGCGGCAGGCTACGCGCTGTTCAGTGTTTCGGAGTTCGAAGAAGTGGCGATGTTTCTACCTCAAGTCGAATCATCCGTCACTGATTTATCCAAGTTCAATTCACTCGTAAAACTGGGTGGCTTTTCGCCCTTCCAGACAGCAGTCGCAGCCTTGGAAAATGTTAATGCGATTTCCGAAGGTATTTGTCCACAAGACTTATTGCCATTCTTGGACGGCATATTCAGTAACGTAAAGAAGAAAAAAATGTACGATTGGAGTTTCGGATGCAAAGCTAGGTGCTGCTATAACAGAAACGCTTGAAGTGTCTTGTTCACATATTGGAGTAGTTCCGGAGATTTTGAGAGGCATACGCTTTCATTTTCATAAATTGATTAAAGGATTCACTGACAAGAGCGCTGGAGTCACTCAACTCGGCTTGGGGCATAGCTACTCTCGCGCTAAAGTAAAGTTCAACGTACATCGTTCAGACAACATGACCATTCAATCGATAGCTTTGCTGGATCAGCTAGATAAGGACATTAACACATTTTCGATGAGGATACTTACCACTCGCTGCGGATCTGACGCATCACTCCAAGGTCGCCGCCGGCTTATCTATTCGCCTGCCTACACCTGACGAAACATCTGAAAATGATCACAAAGAATCACATGCTTCGAGAAGAAAACGCGGATATTTACCTGACGACATCGACCACGATGTTCCCAGATTCACCGACTCCGTATCCCTTATCAAATGCTCGCCCGGAAATTAGCTCGCAACAAGAATGAAAACACCGAACAACAACGACTATGGACATTGCCAGAACCAAAACCGGCAACTATCCTGCCCGCATTCCTGCACAGCCCAACAACCGGAGACTCCTTCAGTTCGATGCAATTTAAATATTCGTTCAAATTCACATCGTACACTTGGACGAATTTGTTTAGGCGGCCAACACAATCCTTCGTGAGACTCTTGATGCCTTGACGATCCAGTGTGCGCACCTATGGAAATTTTATGACATTATGTATCACTTGCATTCTTGAAATTAGCAGTTGGGAACTTCATTTCGGCAGCACAATACCTCTTTCCACCCAGCGAAAAAAAACTCCAAACGAAAAACACATAACACCGGCGATGTTAACACGGCCTCATTCGCGACATATTATCATGAATGATCACCCGCGAAGCCATTGTCAAGACCTGTCACTCCGCAGTGATGTAGGTCACGATCACTGGAAACTAGGTCACGTCAGCTGGAACATCCACAACATCCAGTGACAAGTAGACGCCGCACTGCATTATCCCCGTTCCAATGTAACTCGCAGTGCAGGAAGTTCCTCGCATGGAACACGTAAAACCACTCGCATGCGAGAGGGTTCAATTTCCTCAACTGGGAATTTAACGGCCGCGGACGACGGATAGGAGGTTTGCTGGAAGGGAGAATGGAGGAACGGGTCTCTTTTTTTTGGCGGACGACGGTGCGAGAGATCGGTCGGCGAGATCAAGCTACGCAAGTGGGAATTGGCGATTGGGAGGATATTCGCGAGGAATTCATCAAAGTCGAGTGGCGGTTACAGCAGACAAAAGAAGGGTTGTACGACATCGAGACCAGCTGACGGCACGAAATTACCAATCGTCCTCGGGGATCCCCAAAAATAAGGTATAATTTTAAGTGATAAAGTAAAAATTGGCCAGTAGATTTAATGAGAAACTAGAAATTGGATAATTGAACAGTAGTAGTGAATTATACATTTGAAGCATACGAGTGTTGTTTCCATCGTGAGTGTCTTATCTGTAAAGGTTGTAAAACTTGGCTCGTGGTAGGATTCCGCTTATTTCGGTCGGAGCGGAATTCCGAATATAATTGTGTCGAAAATTACGAGTAATTGCAAGGTCGAGCTGAAATAAAAGCTAGATTCTGCGGAATTCCGAATATAATTGTGTCGAAAATTACGAGTAATTGCAAGGTCGAGCTGAAATAAGAGCTAGATTCTGCTTTCTGCTGGTCAGAGCGGAATCCCGATTAGCGTTGTGGGGAGAATTACGAAGTCTGGTGAAAAATAGAAGCGAGGGTGAAAAATAGAAGCGAGATTTGTTTTTTTAAAGTAGGGAAACGCTGGTAGATTGGGGAAGTGCGCTACGCAGCCGCATTCTCGTTTGGCGGCTAATTGGGGGCCAGGACAAAACGAGTGGCGCCACCCACGTCCGTCTCCGGACGAGTTGACCGGGTCCGCAGGTTCCTTCGTGGCGAGGAGAGTTAAACCCCCAAAAAAAACGGTGGTTACGAAATAAATTTTGCAATAAATGGCACCCAACGTGATTGTGGTTCTGAGTTAAGTCGAAAAGTGTGCAGTGAGACATAAGTGAAACGCGTCGAGAGATAGTGAAAAGTGAAACAGGTGGAAAATTCGCGGAGTGGGAAGTGTGAATTTGCGGGAGTGATTAATTGAAGTGTGAATTTGAAGGAGTGTAAGGTTAAAGTTTAACGTGTGAATTTGCGGGAGTGTGAATTTGAAGTGCAAAGTGTGAATTTGAAGTGCAAAGTGTGAATTTACAGGAGTGTTAGATTGAGGGGTGAAGTGCGAATTTGCGGGAGTGAGTAGTGAAGTGTGAGTGTTTTTTGAATTGAATTTTATGTATTATATTATTAGAATCGTGTAATAAAAATATTTGCGGGGTGTTTTATTTAGGATATAAGAAAAATATAATATATTTAGTGAATAAGATAGAGTTAAAAGAAAGGAAAAAAATGTCTAAAGCGGGGAGCTATCTGGTCGACCGTCTCGCAAAGGATGAGCTGATCTATGAGCTGGTGATACGCGAGTTGCCGACTGCCACGGTCGATGTTATGCGGACGACACTACGGGATGCGCTACGAGCAGAGGACGATGCGAATGAATCGTTGCTGGCGAGGGAGTATCCAATTCCATACAACGAGGACCTGGAGGCCATGAAGGAGAAGGTGGCGGAGGTTGAGAGCCTGGCTACGGTAGACAAGAAGACCAGAGATGTGCAAAAGATTCGGGCAAAGGTAGCATTTAGAATGAGGAGGCTGCGTTACATGGCAAATTCACCCGAAGCTTCACTTCCCGTACTGGACAAAATGCGACAGCGGCTGATGATGGCCCTAGGGGCAGTCATCAGGGGTTCACCATCGGCACCAGAAATGGAAGAGGATGCAGAACCCCGTACTTGAGAATCGGAGGGGAAGGCAATAGTGGGATCGGATGAACCGAGTTCTTGTTCGACGCCCCGACCTGCGATCGAGGAGGAAAAGCAACCATCTCTCGCGGGAAGTTCGCAAAGGAGAGGAGACGTTTCTGTGATACCATCGATTATATCATCGGCCCAGCTGGTCACCACAGGAGGCAAGCATGAGAATGTGGCGAAATGGGGAGTAAAATTTACTGGGGAGGCATCGAGTTCTGTTAGTGCTTTTCTAGAGCGGGTAGAAGAGCTTCGAATCGCCAGGGGACTCGCCTCATCACAGCTTTATAATGCAGCGGTAGAGCTCTTTGAGGGTAAGGCTCTAATATGGTATAGAGCCAACAGAGACCGCTGCCAAAGCTGGGGAGACTTGCGACGAGAGTTGCGTGCGGAATTTCTGCCAGCAGATTACGACGACCGTCTTTTGGAGGAGATACGGCTCAGGACGCAGGGAAGGGATGAATCAATGGGAATGTTTGTGTCGTCCATGGAAGGACTATTTTGGCGGCTGTCTATCCCATGCTCAGAGGAGGAAAAATTGAGGGTAATCCTCAGAAACGTAGCTCCGCTGTACAAATTGAAATTTAGCCTCCAGACGGTAGAGTCGATGTCACAACTTATCGAATTCGGCCGTAAATTGGAAGAAACGCGTACGGCGGTGGAATCTTTTGTGCCTCCTCCTGACCCAAGAACACATAAGCTTTTAGAGCCTGACCTGGCTTTTAAGGAAGTAGCAGGAGCCGTAGCCGCCATGCAGGAAGCTCCTCGAGGGCTGCAGTGTTGGAATTGCCGTGGGCCTGGTCATACTTCTCGGGAGTGCAGGGAGCAGAGGAGGTGTTTTGGATGCGGCCGAAATGGTGTGGTGCGTTCGGCATGTCCAAATTGTAACCCGGCACGGGGTAGTACGGGTAATGGGCGGCCACCAAATTTGAGCCATAATGGTCAGCGTGGTCAAGCGCCGGGGAATTCAGATAATCGTAGATCTGCGGGAAACGGGAGCGGAGCTCATTAGAGGGCATAGTGAGTTCCGCCGGAATGCCCGAAGCAGTAGATGCGACATCGAAGATAGAGTACGTGCTGGGACGGAAAGGCGGGGATTCTCGACCACATCTGTGGGTAGAGGTATTCGGTGGGAAGTATTGTGGATTGGTCGATTCCGGAGCCACGGACTCTATTATCGGGGGGGACACGTGGAAGCAGTTGAGAGCTCAGGGTGTGGAGCTACGTAAAGCTAGTATCCCGTCGATCCGATTAGCAAACCATGCTCGGGCAGCAATCCTTGGGTCTGTTTTGGCGCCGGTGACCTTGGAAGGACGGACTCGATGGTGCGTACTGTTGGTGGTTCCCTCAATACCACATGAATTGATTCTGGGGGTGGACTTCCTCCGAACATTTGGAGTCCGAATCGACGTAAGGGAGGAAGAGTGGGACTTCTCACCATGCATAGAAGTGGCAGGAGTAGAGGCGTTGCGAGGACGGACTAGACTGACTCGACCAGAAGAGCGGCAGTTGGAGGAGATATTGAAGGAGGAGTTTGAGTTGATGGAAGAGGGAATCGGTTGCACCTCAGTGCTGGGGCATGTGATTAAAACCGATTCACCTCCCATTAAGCAAAGATACTATCCGGTCTCGCCAGCAGTTCAGAAACAAATTGATGAAGAACTACAAGAGATGTTGGCAGCCGGCATAGTTGAGCCTTCCTCTGGTCCTTGGTCCTCACCTATCCTCCTGATAAGGAAAAAAGATGGGAAGTTCCGTTTCTGCGTTGATTTCAGGAAACTGAATCGGGTTTCTGAACGCGACGCATATCCCCTCCCATACGTCTCTGCGACCATGGACAAGTTACGCAATGCACGATACTTATCGACAATGGATATCAAGTTGGCCTATTGGCAGGTTCCAATGGCAGCAGAGTCGATGAAGTACACGGCGTTTACAGTCTCTGGTCGCGGATTGTTCAACTTTAGGAGGATGCCGTTCGGGCTGCAGAACGCTCTGGCAACGTGGTAGAGGCTGATAGATCAGGTGTTGGGGCTAGAGCCATATGTTTTGTATATTTGGACGACGTTATAATCGTCACGGCGGACTTTGACCAACACTTGCAGGTTCATCGTGAGGTGTTCCGTCGGCTGCGAGAGGCGGGGCTACGGGTCTCCCGAGAAAAGTGTGAATTTTGTCGACCTGAACTTAAGTATCTAGGATATGTGGTGGATGAGGTAGGTCTCCATGTGGACCCGGAGAAAGTTGAAGGAATGCTTAAGATACCTCGTCCAACCAACGTCAAGGGAATTCGACAATTTCTCGGGATGATCTCATGGTACCGCCGCTTCATACCAGATTTTGCCACTCTAACAGCGCCACTGACGGGACTTCTCAAGAAGAACAAGAAGTTCGTGTGGACGGAGGAATGCGAGGGTGCCTTCAACGCAGCTAAAGTGCGCCTCGCTTCTGCGCCAATACTTACGTGCCCCGATTATGATCTGCCATTTGCCATTCAGACGGACGCATCAGGATACGGATTGGGAGCAGTGTTAACGCAGACGCACCCAGAGGGTGAAAGGGTTATCTGCTACCTGAGTCGTTCCCTGAATGGGGCAGAGCGAAAGTACTCCACGACAGAAAAGGAGTGTTTGGCGGTCCTTTTGGCCATCGAAAAACTGCGTCCCTATGTGGAAGGAACCAAGTTCACGGTAGTGACCGACCATTATTCCCTGGTATGGCTCAGTAACCTTAAGGACCCTACGGGAAGGTTGGCTCGTTGGGCGGTGAGGCTTCAGCAGTATGATTTCGAGGTGGTGCACCGGAAAGGGAAGGAGCATTTGGTTCCGGATGCACTGTCGCGATCCGTTCCCATAGTGGAGAGTGCGGAGGTCCCACCGAAAATAGACAAGTGGTATCAGGGAATGATGGAAAAAGTCACCACAGAGGCCGATCAATTCGCTGACTGGAGGGTGTTGGAGGGTGTCTTATGGAAACACCTTCCAAGTCGTTACCCGGAGCTGGAAGATCGAGCCTGGCGACGTGTAATTCCCCGGTCGGAAAGAGATCAATTGCTGTTCCGGTGCCATGACGACCCCCGCGCAGGTCATATGGGGGCGCAACGGACCTATGATCGACTGGCTCAACGATACTATTGGCCTAAAATGCGGGCAGATGTAAAAAGGTACGTTAGCCGTTGTAAAGTTTGCCAGTCGGTCAAAGTGGAGCGTAGGGCACCTAGGGGAGCAATGGTATCTCGAGCGGGAAAGACACGTACGCCATGGGAGACCATATGTGTCGATCTGGTGGGACCCCTTCCCAGATCCACCAAGGGCCATACGCATATTTTAAGCGTAGTGGATTATGCCACCAAATTCGCATTGGTCTTTCCCCTGCGACAAGCGAAGGCCAAGGAAGTAGCCAACGTGTTGGAGGAGCGGGTATTTTTGATGTTCGGCGTCCCGGCGGAGGTGGTTTGCGATAACGGGGTCCAATTTCGATCGAAGGAGGTTGAGCGATTGCTAAAAGAATATGGATCGAAGGCGGAGTTCACCCCTTTCTATCACCCACAAGCAAACCCCGCCGAACGCATCAACCAGAACATTAAAAGAATGCTGCGCTCCTATGTCAACGAGGATCATCGTCGCTGGGACGTGAACTTGGGTAAAATGAGGTGTGCCCTGCGTACTTACACGCATGAAGCCATGGGGGTCACTCCTTATTTCTTGAATTTTGGCCGGGAGATGGTGACTGATCGCAACGAAATAGAACCTCCAGAGGAAGGCAGCAGGAAGTTGGATCCACAAAGTAGAGCGGCGGGATTGGAGAAGCTCAGAAGAGAAGTGGCCGAACGATTGTGCGCAGCGGCAAGAGGAGCGAACGCTCGCTACAACTTGCGTAAACGGCACGAGAAGTTTCAGGCAGGAGATAAGGTGTGGTGACGGAATTTCGTACTGTCCGACGCGGCAAAATATTTTTCGGCCAAGCTTGCGCCAGAGTACGTGGGCCCTTTTGCTAGAAGCATACGACTCAGGGGCGGCATATAAACTTAAGGATATGGATGGGAAGAACGCGGGGGTATGGCACGCGAAAGATCTCAAGCCATACCTGTCCTGATACCTCAAGTCATGTGGAGTGTGCTATGAAAGCTGGAAAATTAATTTAGAGAATAAGTAGCTAATAAGATTGTCATAAGCTAACTAATAAGGTTAATTTTTTAAGCTGGTGGAGGGCCGTACAGGATAAGCTTTTACTTAAGTGGTGTTGGGTTATAGACTATAAGCCTGTCTAATAATTAAGGTGCAGGGTGATAGCTTGTAAGTTGTCTTTATGGTTGGTGTCAGAATGAAGTCACAGATTAACTTGTAAGTTACCGGAAGTAATAAGTCACGTGAATGTCGCCGGGATTTCGATTCGTATGTAAGGTCGGGAAGACGCGATCAAGAAAGTAGGGTGGTTCTTTTGTAACAAAAGAAAATAAGAACATGCGATGACGGGCCGTGGTCGCCGTTAAAGTTAGAAACCATACATATATTAAATATTACCGGATTCCATTAACGATAGTAGAGCAGGGTAGTTGTTTGTCCCATGGTTCCGTCCTCCAAGCCACACATGTGATTTATTCCATCCTTTCCCATTCCCTAGCATAAAACCGAGTATGGGAAGCTAAAAGTAAAAAAAAAAAGAAAAAAATTAAAAACATTAACCAGTGTTACTCAAGAAATGTAGGAAGTCGATATTTATCTGCGGGGTGTCGGTGAATACAGCATCCTGTTCCTGCTTTCCAACGTTCCCAGAACTTATGGTGATTTAGGGATTTTGTTCTTCCCTCGTGCTAGGACTGGGTAAATAGATGTTTGCTTTACATCTGTCCAATTGTTCTTTCCTTTCCTGCAGTCTGCGTGAGTTGCTTTAGCTAAAAAAAAAAAAAAAAAAATTTGCAATAAATTTATGAGCATTGTGAATAGAAATTCCGGAAAGGGAAATGGAAAGAGAAATTAAAACCAATTCAAGTGTAGGTTGATCATGAGTCTAGGTGTAGGTCCCTTAGTGGAAATAAAAAAAAAAAAAAATAAGACGGGAAAAGGATTAGGAGTACTCAAAGAATCCGTAATTTGCGTACGTATTAGTATCTCTATTTAAACAGTGGCTAGTTAATACATCGTAAGGTTTATCATCATTTTGGGGTCTTAGGAAAGAGAAAGAAAAGTAGAAACAAAAAAAAATAGAAAAAAAAACGAATTTTGTCGGGTTCCTTAGTAAACGCATGGGGGAAGCGTGTAGGAGTGAATTTCGGGGAAATTCACTTAAAGTAGGGGGGGAATGTTACGTATCAGGATTTTCCTACGTAGTCATTCGGGATTTCACCCTGACCAAATGTTTGTCTCCCGCCAAGATTTCACCTGCGAGCCAAGTTACATTTTACCACACTCACGTATATGTTAACGTAAATTAACCATCATCATTTAAATGAATGTGTAAAAGTAGTAGGATTAGTTTTAAGGACGCAGTATTCAGCGAGAAATCCAAACAATGTCGGATCGTGAAAGATGTCCTCGATGCTGGACCATGTCCAAAAATGATCACTGATTTGTAATTGTCGCGTTCACACGTGGTGGTGCATGGTGCCGGAATAAAAGATTTGAAAATAGGCTTTAACAAAAACAAAGGACGATGAAACATCTCTACGTCCTTTACGAGCATGCGGCAGGCTACGCGCTGTTCAGTGTTTCGGAGTTCGAAGAAGTGGTGATGTTTCTACCTCAAGTCGAATCATCCGTCACTGATTTATCCAAGTTCAATTCACTCGTAAAACTGGGTGGCTTTTCGCCCTTCCAGACAGCAGTTGCGGCCTTGGAAAATGTTAATGCGTTTTCTGAAGGTATTTGTCCACAAGACTTATTGCCATTCTTGGACGGCATATTCAGTAACGTAAAGAAGAAAAAAATGTACGATTGGAGTTTCGGATGCAAAGCTAGGTACTGCTATAACAGAAACGCTTGAAGTGTCTTGTTCACATATTGGAGTAGTTCCGGAGATTTTGAGAGGCATACGCTTTCATTTTCATAAATTGATTAAAGGATTCACTGACAAGAGCGCTGGAGTCACTCAACTCGGCTTGGGGCATAGCTACTCTCGCGCTAAAGTAAAGTTCAACGTACATTGTTCAGACAACATGACCATTCAATCGATAGCTTTGCTGGATCAGCTAGATAAGGACATTAACACATTTTCGATGAGGATACTTACCACTCGCTGCGGATCTGACGCATCACTCCAAGGTCGCCGCCGGCTTATCTATTCACCTGCCTACACCTGACGAAACATCTGAAAATGATCACAAAGAATCACATGCTTCGAGAAGAAAACGCGGATATTTACCTGACGACATCGACCACGATGTTCCCAGATTCACCGACTCCGTATCCCTTATCAAATGCTCGCCCGGAAATTAGCTCGCAACAAGAATGAAAACACCGAACAACAACGACTATGGACATTGCCAGAACCAAAACCGGCAACTATCCTGCCCGCATTCCTGCACAGCCCAACAACCGGAGACTCCTTCAGTTCGATGCAATTCAAATATTCGTTCGAATTCACATCGTACACTTTGACGAATTTATTTAGGCGGCCAACACAATCCTTCGTGAGACTCTTGATGCCTTGAAGATCCAGTGTGTGCGCCTACGGAAATTTTATGACATTATATATCACTTGCATTCTTGAAATTAGCAGTTGGGAACTTCATTTCGGCAGCACAATACCTCTTTCCACCCAGCGAAAAAAAACTCCAAACGAAAAACACATAACACCGGCGATGTTAACACGGCCTCATTCGCGACATATTATCATGAATGATCACCCGCGAAGCCATTGTCAAGACCTGTCACTCCGCAGTGATGTAGGTCACGATCACTGGAAACTAGGTCACGTCAGCTGGAACATCCACAACATCCAGTGACAAGTAGACGCCGCACTGCATTATCCCCGTTCCAATGTAACTCGCAGTGCAGGAAGTTCCTCGCATGGAACACGTAAAACCACTCGCATGCGAGAGGGTTCAATTTCCTCAACTGGGAATTTAACGGCCGCGGACGACGGATAGGAGGTTTGCTGGAAGGGAGAATGGAGGAACGGGTCTCTTTTTTTTGGCGGACGACGGTGCGAGAGATCGGTCGGCGAGATCAAGCTACGCAAGTGGGAATTGGCGATTGGGAGGATATTCGCGAGGAATTCATCAAAGTCGAGTGGCAGTTACAGCAGACAAAAGAAGGGTTGTACGACATCGAGACCAGCTGACGGCACGAAATTACCAATCGTCCTCGGGGATCCCCAAAAATAAGGTATAATTTTAAGTGATAAAGTAAAAATTGGCCAGTAGATTTAATGAGAAACTAGAAATTGGATAATTGAACAGTAGTAGTGAATTATACATTTGAAACATACGAGTGTTGTTTCCATCGTGAGTGTCTTATCTGTGAAGGTTGTAAAACTTGGCTCGCGGTAGGATTCCGCTTATTTCGGCCGGAGCGGAATTCCGAATATAATTGTGTCGAAAATTACGAGTAATTGCAAGATCGAGCTGAAATAAAAGCTAGATTCTGCGGAATTCCGAATATAATTGTGTCGAAAATTACGAGTAATTGCAAGGTCGAGCTGAAATAAGAGCTAGATTCTGCTTTCTGCTGGTCAGAGCGGAATCCCGATTAGCGTTGTGGGGAGAATTACGAAGTCTGGTGAAAAATAGAAGCGAGGGTGAAAAATAGAAGCGAGATTTGTTTTTTTAAAGTAGGGAAACGCTGGTAGATTGGGGAAGTACGCTACGCAGCCGCATTCTCGTTTGACGGCTAATTGGGGGCCAGGACAAAACGAGTGGCGCCACCCACGTCCGTCTCCGGACGAGTTGACCGGGTCCGCAGGTTCCTTCGTGGCGAGGAGAGTTAAACCCCCAAAAAAAACGGTGGTTACGAAATAAATTTTGCAATAATCTGGATCCAATCAAACACTACGAATCTTCTATTGGAGAAACAACACAACTGAACTACTGAAGATCAACTGGCTTCAGCAAGATCCACGAACCATCAAGTTTCACAATCAGTTGCTGCACTCAACCAATCTTTCCTTCGAGCATTCATCAACAAATACAACAAAGCGATGAACCCAATCTTACCTTCAAGTATTCACCAAGATATTCAGCAAAGCAATCAACTGCAAGGATTACAAGCGGGGAATCAAAATTTAAAACAAGAAATTCAAATATCCAGGAGAATCAAAAAGACAACAGAAAACAACAAAGAATTCAAAACATCAAGGAGATCCAAAAAGTGAGTTAAATTATTGTCATATACATTTTCTTGCACACAGACACAAATTTTCAAATTTAAGAACGCAAATTTTCCTATTTTCAATTTAAATTGCTTTAGTAATTAAGAACAGTACTTTTTCGAATATAAAGTGATAGTGTTAAGCTTGTGTTGTGAAAATTCCACCCAACCCGAAATTAGTGAAGACCAATTAAGTACAAGTGGTACTTCCGAACTTTCGCGAACCGAAAGAATTAATTATTCCATACTACTTAAATTTATTAAGCCGTTTGATGGGGATAGGGATAAGTTGAATTCGTACATAACTGGTTGCAATCGTGCGTTCAAATTAGCATGTCCCGAACAAGAGCCTGTACTCTTGGATTATGCTATTACCCAATTATAGGCTAAAGCTGAATTAGCCGTTTCCAACCATACGTTTGGGAATCGGAACGAGCTGTGCAACTTTCTTAAGTTGTTATACGGAGACAAAAAACATTATAACCACCTTCTTATTGAATTATAACAGTGCAAACAACTGAGCAAAGAAACCATTTTTCAATTTATTGTAAGACTCGAGACCGCCGCGAAAAATTTAATCGTTTGCGTGAAACAGTCTATTGAGGATGAGGGAGAATTAAAGGGTCGTATTGCTGCAATGGATGACCTCATCTTACATACATTTATTTTAAATATTGATCCCACCATTAGCAACATACTCCGTGCGCGAAACGTAATAAATTTAACAGAAGCTATGCAAGTGGCCATTGAGGGTGAAAAATTATCCAACCTCATAAGATCTAAATCATCAAACCCATTACCTATAAATAAAACAACAAAATTCTGCAATATATGTAAACGAAAAAATCATAATACCTCTGACTGCTATCATAAAGATAAGCAAATCTCTCCTCAACGTGTTTATGTCACAGGTGAAAAATTCTGCAACTACTGCAAGAAAAACGGGCACGTTATTCAAGAATGCAGGAAACGCGAATATGATAATAGTAAAAAGAATTCACAAAATGCTCAGGTAAAAGGGAGTTCATTTCCAAATCAAATGAATCATCCAAAAAACGGGGTAGCGTCTCCGAACGCGAATGTTCGGACCATCTCAGAGATTATGGCGGAGGAATAAATTTACCTCGCCTATTCTACTACGGGATGATACGAAATCCGTATCTTACCGTGGCCAGCTCAAAATCAAAAACATATTCTTTTAAGTTTCTTGTGGATACAGGGGCTTCTGTATCAATAGTGAAAGGTGAATCATTGGCAGGTAGAACACTCGTGGATGTGAATCGTAAAACGGATCTTCAGGGTATAAACGGAATTACATCGGCTGAAGGTTCCTCCCTAATAGTTCTGAATTTTCCATGACAATATCTAAATCACGAATTTCTCGTCATTGCTGAGGATTTAAATGTACCGGGTGACGGGTTGCTATGTTGCGATTTCCTTTGCAAATTCAACTGCACTCTGGACTTCTCACAAAATATTTTAAGAATAAATAATGACTGGGTGAACTTTGTAATGTAATAGATCTTTAGCAGATTCCAATTCATGCCCTCCACTCTTAAGAGCTCCAGCGAACGAATCTATAGCTGATTCTAGCACGGGTCCGCCTCAATTCCTCAAATCTAACACACAAACTAATCAATCCTTAGTGGATCCTCCCCAATTCTTAAAATCAAAAACTCAATCTCACCAACAAAATAATGCCTCACCACCAATTGGGAGCTCATCACCTACTATATCAACAACAACAATCAAGTCCCGTTCAATAAATTTTTGTAAGGTGAATATACAAAACCCACTGCTAAAAGAGGGAATCACAAACAGAAAAGAATTGCTCCCCGGAACCTTCTTAAGCGAAGCTATCCCTCGTGTTGATAATAATAATCAAGCACTTGTTTCTATATTAAATATAAATGAACAAGATGAAAAATTATAATTATCAGAAATCACCCTCGAGGAAATCGATTATCAGTCATTTAATACAGCTAAATCAATGAATCCAAATCAAACTGATAAAATCATTAGCATTCAAACTACTGAACAGTTGGAAAATTCAATATCCTCACAAAAATCCTTAAATCGTAAAAACTTACTCGAAGAATCTCTAAGGATCGATCATCTTAATAATGACGAAGCCAAATCAATTCTGGAAGTCACAAACAACTTCTCAGATATATTCTATCTGGAAGGTGATTAATTAACTAGCACAAATTTGTGCCAGCACGTAATCAATCTCACAAATTCTAGACCTATTTCCGCTAAAACTTACAGGTACCCTGAACTACATAAAAATGAAGTTAACGAACAAATCGAGAAAATGCTCGAACAAAAAATCATTCAACCCTCAAATAGCCCATGGTCGGCTCCACTTTGAGTTGTCCCCAAAAAAACAAGACTCTTCAGGTAAAACGAAATGGAGAGTAGTCATAGATTATAGAAAGTTAAACAATGTCACTGAATCAGATGTATTCCCAATTCCCAATATTACAGAAATATTGGATCAGTTGGGTCATTCCAAATATTTTACGACTCTGGATCTGGCGAGTGGTTTTCACAGGAAACATGCGACCAGAAGATCGTTCTAAAACAGCATTCACTACGCCATTGGGACATTATGAATATTTGAGAATGCCATTTGGACTGAAGAACGCTCCGGCAACCTTCCAACGTCTAATGAACACCGTTTTGTCCGGACTACAGGGAATCCAATGCTTTGTCTACCTTGATGACATTGTGATCTACGCAGGCTCTATTCAGGATCACAAGACCAAACTCCAAAATGTATTCGAAAGAATCAGGGAATGTGGTTTGTAGATGAAATGTGAATTCATGCGACATGAGGTCGTGTACTTGGGTCACACTATTTCTCGAGAGGGAGTTTCTCCCAACCCAGATAAGATTAAAGTAGTGAAAGAATTTCCCATTCCAAAAAATCCAAAAGGGATAAAATCATTCCTAGGCCTCTGTCGATACTATAGAAGGTCATAGAGAATTTTTCAAGACTCACCAAACCCCTAACCAAGCTCCTGGATAAGGATAAAAAATTTGAATGGTCCAGTGAGCAAAATCAAGCCTTCGAGGAACTGAAATCAAAACTCACATCAGCTCCTATCCTTCAATATCCGGATTTTTCTAACGAATTCATCTTAACAACTGATGCATATAACTATGCAATAGGTGCAGTTTTAAGCCAGATGGGTAATGAAAAGATTGACTTGCCTATTTCATATGCAAGTCGAACCCTAAATCGATCCGAATCTAATTACAGCACGACTGAAAGAGAACTGCTAGCCATCGTTTGGGCAGTCCAAACACTTCGTCCCTATTTGTATTGCAGAAGGTTCAAAATCGTGACAGATCATCGTCCTTTGATTTGGCTACGCAACTGTAAAGATCCTGGAAGCAAATTAATTAGATGGAGACTCAAACTGGATGAATTCGACTACCAAATAGTCTATAAACAGGGAAGAGTTAATTCTAATGCTGACGCACTCTCCAGAATCGAAATTGATTCCAAGGATCCTCTTATCTTACATGTGGATGTGGACGATACATTCCAAGATTATGTTCGGTTTTATTACAATTCCATGACTCCAAATATCTTCGAATATAATGACCTTAATAGCGCCATTGACGCAACAAGATCACCTTTTGCGTATTTTACAGCCATTGACAAAGATGAACAGAGTCCTCATACTTCCTTATTTCTCGATAGAAGCCTAAACAAAGAACTCATTCTTAACAAAAGTTATGAATTATATGATATTGAAAAATCAACAACAACTTTTAAGCAAATAATTTACCATTGCTTTTTGAAGCATTCTTTTTTCGAAAAACCATCATACCAAGATTTCTTCCATTGCATTCTTAACTTAAAGAAAAGACTTATAAAAGAAAAAATCCATGAAATAAATAAACCAAATCCAGTCGATCTCATAAATCAATTCAATTATAACAAACTCAGAGATATCATCCAATTTATATTCCGGAACGAAAAAATAAAAATAAACATGTATCATAACAAAATTATTGTTCCTACTGCAGAGCAAGTTCCTGATATCTTAAATCAGTTCCATGATTCTCCAACAGCTGGTCATAACGGGTTCCATAAAACCTACAATAAAGTAAAACAGTACTATGAATGGAAGAGAATGAAGAAGGACATTAAAACTTACATAAAAAATTGTGCATCTTGTCAGCTTAATAAAACCTCACGTAAATTAACGAAAGCTCCTATAGAAATAACTTCAACCGCAGATACACCTTTCGAAAAAATCAGTTTGGATATTGTAGGTCCATCACCAATAACTGAACAAGGGAATAGATTCATCCTTACACTCCAGGATGATCTTACAAAATTTTCCGATGCCTACCCAATCCAAAACAATGAAGCAAGTACAGTAGCGAATAAACTTCTAAATTCATCACACGGTTTGGAATTCCAAAACAAATCCTCACTGATCAAGGCTCAGATTTTACGTCAACACTCATGAAAGAGGTTTCCAAACTTTTCCATATAAAACTACTGCACAGGACAGTTGATCATCCTCAATCCAACGGAGCACTTGAAAGGTCACATTCGACCCTAAAGGATTATTTAAAACACTACATTAATAATCAGCAAAACGATTGGGACGAATACGTTCCCCTAGCAATGTTTGCCTAGAATATCGCAGTACACACTACGACAAAATATACTCCTTATGAGCTAGTTTTTGGAACAAAACCAATATTACCAAATTCGATCACTAACACTCCTGAATTCAGATACACATACGATTCCTACGCGGATCAGCTAAAATATAAATTAAATAGGTCTTTTCAAATAGCAAAAGAAAATATCAATCAATCCAAACAAAAAAGCAAAACATATTATGACACAAAGATCCGTAATCCCCAATATAGGAAAGGAGATTTTGTGTTGATGAAAAATAATGCTAATAAACCCGGAACTTCTAAGAAATTATCAGCAAACTGGAAAGGGCCTTTTGAAGTAACCGAGATCTGCGATAACAACAAGAATATCATTATTAAACTCAAAAATAAAAAACAGCTTAAAGTCCATACCAACCAACTAAAACCAACCTCTCTTACAGGATGATCTTCCTTACCGTAATTCTATACAGCAGCTTGTATTTTCTTCAAATTCAGGCCAATAATGAATACGAAATCAAAAAATAGAAAGTGGAAGCGGTCTATTCTACGAACATCTGGGAACAACAAAATTTTATTCTAATTACTTTAAGATAGTAACCCATATTGACATAAAATCATATACAGGAAGATTAGAATTAATTACAAGAGTGGCTAAACAATCTTTCCAAGTTTGCGATAAAATCACTAAGGATCATATAAAACTCTTTTGTACCCAAAACTCTAATATCTTTAACGTTAAAATGCCAGAAATATTAAACAAGGAAGAATCCAGTAGGGCTAAGGTCGGAAGTTCTAAATCCCGTAGAGGAATATTGAACATTGTAGGATCAGTATCAAAATTCTTGTTTGGCACCATGGACTCAAATGATGCTGAATACTATGATAATGCAATCAGTAAAATCGAGCAAGATGACTCTGAAATCCAATTGCTAATTAAAGACCAAATCAATGTAATCAAAACCTCCATAACAAATTTCAATAGTACAATATCACAACTTAAAGTATCAGAAAAGGAATTAAACAAAAATATTATGAAATTTAATGCATTCCTCACAGATCAAAATAAACTCAATTCAGAAATAGATATAAATCAACAAATACTTGAACATTTAAACATCCTTACATTTTTGTTAAACGAAATAGATTTGAAACTTGAAGAGATAATCGACGTTCTTATGGCAGCCAGAAAAGGTACTTTACATCCAAGTCTTATCAGTTCTAGAAGATTAATTGAAGAATTAACCAAGTTCAACCAACATTTGAAGAACGGACTCGAATACGCTGTAAAACCCAATATAAAAAATATTAATCAACTAATGGTTATAGTTAAACTACAATATTCGGTTAGGAAACAACGAATGATATCCGTTTTGGCTTTTCCTTTGGTCGATGGCGCAGAATTCAACCTTTACCATTTAATTCCATTACCTATACCACATGTGGAACAGAAATCCTATGCATTCATAGATCCTAGTTTCAAGTATCTAGTCATCTCAACGAATAAATTACAATATGTCCAGTTTCAGACCCTCGATTCATGCAAACCATTAGAATATGATAAAAATATCTGCGAAAATTATATCACATACTCAACTCTAAATAAACCTTTATGCGAAATAGCTTTACTCACAAAAATAAATAAAAAATTGCCTTCTGACTGTACTACCAAATTCTTAACAGGAAAGGTAGAGATCTGGCAGAACCTGGTAAATAATAAATGGATATATGTGGTAAGCGAGCCACATATGCTTACAATACAATGTAATAACACTATAAAGGATGTAGAAATATCCAAAACTGGAATCTTGACTCTTGCAAAAAACTGTAAAGCATATTCTTCCCAAACTCACCAACAATGAAGTAATCGTGTACTAGTAAAACATTATCCCAAGTCTCAACATAGTTGAAGATGATTGTTGTGGAGAAAGCAAAATAAATAAGACAGATTTCAATTATTACCTGGACTAAATTCACTTATCCAATATAAAATTAGATGATCTCAACATAGCGTCTCACAAATTGGACGATCTTAATGAGCAAGTTAATCATTTGCATTCCCAACCACATTTCTACAAATATGGAAGTTTTTACAAATATCTAATAATAATAATATCAATTATCATTTTCGGATACATTCTCTATCAGATTTACCGTTGCATTAAACCAATACTCCCGAACTCGATGAGATTCGATCGCGGTTGTTGTTGTCGAGCAATTACAATCAATCAATACAATTCTCGAATTTCCTCACCTAGAAATAACGTAGAAATAGAACTCACCACAACTCCCGATAATGCACCTGCTATTCTATCTGAAAATTCTGACGGAAGAACTCCTTTGCGACTAACCAAAACAAAATCTAGACTTAGATCATCTATAGGTAGACTTCATGACGAATTTTAATTAAAAAGAGTCCTTTTTAAGGGGGGAAGGTGTTATGGACCACGCGTCCCTATACTCACCCATCGCACATACCTAACGATCCTTTTAAACTCCGCACTCACCTGCAATTGCTATTTCATTATACTTAATAATTATTACTGCCAAATGGTCTCATGTCCTATTGTCAGCAAATATTCATAAACTAGAAAACTGTATTCAACACCAATAATTAATAAACAATAATAAATCAATCAAACTTACAATTCTTGGAATCTTAATAAAATTAAACTAATAACTTTCAGAAAACTTGCAAAATGCCATCCACCGGAAATGGCCCATCAAAGTCCAAAGGAATTCAATACGAACGTCTTTATTATTGCGACTTTTGCAAGTCGAATAAACACAATTCGCCGAATTGCGATATTAGCAAATACCGTGAAAGTTCTTCTATTCCCAAACGTAAATAATAAGACTTAATCAATTCCGTGACCAAATATCCAAACAAATCTTAAGAGTAATTAACGCGGTATCATATTCGCGAATTTAGTGATTTGTGAACAATAGATTGAAGGGACTGGAATTTGCATGCGAAGCCAAGCCCTGAAATTGTAAACATTTAAACTATATAAAAGGGCTTTGCAAAATGTAATAGTTTGTCAGTAAGATAGTGACATTGAAATCAAAAAGTTCAAAGGATTATAAAGTTGTAAAGTCTAAAGGATTATAAAGTTGTAAAGTTTAAAGGATTCTAAAGTTGTAAAAGTTCAATAGTATTATACAATAAGTGTTTCGAGTATTATCATAAGTGAAATAAAAAGGAACTAAAATTATTGTATATATTCTGTGTGCAAAAAGTGAAAAATGTGAAGAGATTGAATAAAAGTTATAACGTTTTTAAAGTGCCGTGTTTATATTTTTAAAAGAGCCCATAACAATAGCTTCGTTCAACTTAATTTTTACAAGTCGATCTCGTCAACACCTTGGAAACCAGCAAAATCGATTTCAGTAAATTCACCCTTTCTTTTGCTTGGCACATACATTCAATTCATATTTATTTCCAAATTTTTAAATATTGGTTTTCTTTCTTTTATTCTCATTCATTTCCTATTTCTTTCCAAATTTTTGAATATTGTTGGTTTTCTTTTTTTTTAATTTGCTTGTTATATAGATTCCTTTCATATTTATTTCCAAATTGTTCAAGGATTGTTTGCTTTATGATACAAATAATAGTTAAAGTAGTTTTGTCCTTGATTTGTATTCTTCTTTTCTATTTTTAAACTATAGCCCCATAGTAAGTGAAGAAGAAATGCAGAATTTGTTTTTTGAAAGTAAAAGAAAAATAAAAACAGTAATGAATTACTGAATACCTCAACACTCGGTCTTTCCATTTATCCTCCAACCTGACCGGGTATAGGACCCGCAACAATGGCCGGTCTTTTTGTTTTTGTATTATAGGGGCTCTTGCCCAGGTAGAGTGACCTTCTGTTCACGGTATAGAGTTAAGTGACTCCATCGCATAATGCTTTAACATAAATTGGTTACGTTTGTATTTCTCGTTTGATATAAAAATTCATGCAAATTATAAGTTTTTCACTCAAAAGGGAAATACATGGCCACGTCTACGTTTGGATGCACCGCTTCCATCTGGATGCCCCACTCTTATTTGCGGACCATAAGTATCGTCGGTAACAATTAAGTCTCCTCAAGTCCGTCCGTTTTTGCAATGCCCTTTTTGTCCTCTGAACCAGCGTGTTCATAGTCCTTAGGCCGGTTACTTCCATTGTCGACTCCGGTCAAGAACCAAAGAACTTTTTCAAATTTGTGGATGTGAAAAATGTTTTTGTAGTGGTTCTTGTGCTGGGGAAATGAACCCGTCCCACCCACCGCAAAGCTAGCCTATCTTGTTAAAACTTGCGAACGAGAGAACACTTCCGAACCCTGATTCTTATGGCGCCTCAAGAGAGTAGTGCCTATATCGCAGAGGAGTGGCTTACCATTGGTATCCTTGCCTGGGAAGGGGAAGACCGAAGTGAAAATTAATAATCGTTCTTTTTGAGAATGAACCACCCTTAGACACTAATCTTAATATTTAGTTAATTATATTTACATATTTTTATTTTTGTTTGAGAATAGTTAATAGCTCACCACTGATGGCCACTTTATCGATTTCAGCTAGTTTTTCAGGTTTATACCGCTTTAAGAAAATGTCCACAAAACGAACTCTAGCGAGGAGGAAGCTGAGGTCGGATGCTGAACCAACACTCCTGTGTTCCATTTGGCACGACGTGCCACAACTTAGACGAGTTGACAAGCCAGACTTTGACGTGCGGGCATCAGTTACACCAGCTGTGTTTAAGCCAGCTACGACAAACCTCATCTACGCGCCCTTTCTGTCATCAGACTCTGAAGCAGACATCTATCTCATCAGACCTCAGTCCTACATCGCTAGTGGAGCAGTACCCAAAGGCGGACTCTCTCTACTAACTACAATGGGTACGAACTGTAGTACAAGTGGAGCCGGAGCCCTACTAACAGGCAGAACCAGTACCGAACTCCCATCTTAAGCTTCACCCGAGATGTCTCAGCTACTGGTGGTCATGCAAACTATGGCTGCAAGCATGGAACAGATGAGACAGCAACTGCAATGACTGTCTGTTCCACAACTACCTACCCACCCTTCTGCATCATCGGAACGAGTGGGTAACGCAGAGACCGCAGAGCCACTCCTAGGCTCAGCGGAGTCATGAGACCCATGGCCCCAGAATACAGGCCCCAGGTAAGTGTCCCGACTTCACAGCCGCACCAGTGGAATAATACAAGTGCCTGGAGCCCTGAGCGACAATTGTTCGAGCAGGCAGCTCACGACCGTGGCTCAATGACCTGGTATACTTTACCAACATCAACCCTTGATCACCACGAAGAGACCGCACTGGGACTGTCCAGCAACGAACGCAACCATTTGCAGTGCGCTATCCCACCATCCAAAATAGCACACATGATGGCCAGTATGGCCCTACGACCATCGAGGCCTTTCTAAGAAGGGTCAAGAATATGGCTTCGTTGAACTTAGGAAGGAACATGAGAGCCATCACACGCTGCGCCCCAATGTTATTTACTGGGAGAGCACTTCGTTGGTTCTGGAGATTTGTGGACACGGAGCCTGAATTCCTCAGTCTCTTTTGGGAGAGTATCAGGCCTGAGCTGCGAGAGCGGCTGGTGTACGCCCCACGCCACAACGTGCATGCACTTCACACGTGAGCAAAGGAGCTTGAAGTGGTGCAATATTTCTAGCAGTCCGCACACCTAGGTAAATTCTTTGGCCGACGAGGGCATCAAGAACGACAGTAGCTGAGCTCGAGCACAGCGTGTCTGCTCTACCCACGCCAGCTTGTCTTTTTCCACCCATAACAGGCAGTGCACCGGAGACTCTCTCCATTATCCACAGAACTAGACCAAGAGCATCAGACCGAAGTACACGAATCGGCTCCTAGGGCACGAGCTACCACGTGTTGGAACTGCCGGCAGACGAGAAACCGTTTACCGCATGCCAGGCAGAGGCTAACATTTTTTGTTTCCGTTGGGGGAAGCCAGATACTTATGCACCAAACTGCACCAATTGCAAGAAGCCAAAAAACTTGTAAGCGAGTACCCACGACAGCCCGCAGCACTCGCGACAGACTCAGTAACGGGACGATACTCCGTCCCGTCTACTGACAGTTCCACCAAGACGAGTTCCTCGCCAGTCAACCCAATAGATACAAAACACCATGATACTTTTGTGGGTCCACGATGCAGCAGATGCAACATCTTTTCCGGAGGCCTCTTCAACGACATTGTTGAAGCAACCACCTCAGGTACCGCCTGTAGAACCCTGGCAGTCACAGACCCGTGTATTGAAGGCATACCGCTAAGTGGTCAACTCGTCATTGGAGGAGCTCGTCGGGACCCCAAGGCCCTCAACCAGAATCACTTATTGCGTCGTAGTGCCCATTTTTAACGTAACAGAATGTTATTGATCATTTCCCTGAAATAAATTTAGAAGGAAAGATCTTAAGTGTGAAAGCTATCATATAAACTTTGAATGATTTCAGCAAGGTGTTAAGTCAAAAATATCATGCGAGAAGGAGTATTCTAAAAGATGGTCGAAACAAAACTATCACTATATGTTGGGCATGGGAGCATATAGTTTCGGCCTTCATTTAGGACCATATTTGTTCCGTTGAATTTCTCTCTAGTGAGTGCCTGGTTTAGCTTAGTGCTGTCCCAGACCTAGTTGGATACAGTACAGTGCCGTACGAAGTCACTTAATTAGCCATTGGTTAAATTTATTGATCTTGATATCGAGGATACGTATAAAGTGGAAGGGTGTGAAATGGGTGGGCTTTAAAATTTTTTGCGTTGTGTACAGGGGTTTCGTTGGTGAATTATTTAGAAGTTGGCAGTTACATAGAATGCATTTAATGAGCGGGAAAATATAGTGGCTTGTTTAAAATGTGCTTGCGTGGTAGCGTGTCTGCAAACCATTTCATCTGTTGTGTCTTGTAACTAAAAATAGCGTGTCCGCTGACAGCAAGGCTCCACGGCTCAGAGGCTTTTGTTGGTTTCCGTACCGACTTGTAACTAAAATAGCATGCCCACCGACAGCCTTATAACTAAAAATAGCATGTTCACTGCCAACTAGGGTTCACGCCTCAGAGGCTATTGTCGGTTTCTTTGCCGACTTAAAGCTAAAAATAGCGTGTCCATCGGCAGCTTCGTTCGACGGCTCAGAGGCTATTTTAATCATGTAACTTAGACATCAGAATAGCTTGTCTGCTGATGGTTTCTGATCAACACCTCAGAGGCTATCTTTTTTGCTTAGACTAAAGGCTGAGTGGCTGCCGACAGTTTTATTTTGAAGGGACCACATTTGTGGCTCTCGACAGTGGGTTTTTGGGGGACCACTCAACTTCTTAGTTTTCCCCATTAATTTATAAAATCTTGCCGGAATTAATTGGCTTGACTGCCACTAGTTTCCATTTTATTACTGCTTATACTAAGAAACTGCGAATTGAGGGATGAACTCATATTTCATCATTCGCGGGCAAATAAGAACGGGACTTGAAGGAGATAATTCTTTTACGCGTAAAGGAGATAATTCTTTTACGCGTAAATTGTTTGCATTAATAGCCTATGTTGTATTAGGTTACAATAATTACAAGTCGTTTGTTTCACTGTTCCTACCATTTCAGTGAAATTACATATTATTTTAGTTTCTTGTTTAGCATATGTATTGAAAAATTTTCTCTTGTATGTAAATTTTATATTCATTTCACGCCGTTTGTTGATTTTGTTTGTACTTTCATTTAATTGTATTAAAAATTATGGTCCAAATGTCTACTCATTAATTTATTTAATCAAAAGCATATTCTTATATGTGATCTGTTTATGAAACATAAGCGTGTGGCGACTAGAAATTGTACGGATCACTTGATATCATTAAATGCTCTCGGGAAATCATTCGAATGCGAGTTCAATTTAAAAGATAAGACCTGACTATGCATGTGGGTGTGAGTTATCAATATTATTATTGTTTCAGTTGTTTGAGCGATAAAAGATTTTATGTTGACATAACGATGGACACGCGTTTGTTTACTCGTTATCTATGTTTTCATTATGCTTACTTGTGTTTAACGTTTACTTGTACTATTTATAGTCTTACAAGTAAGTCAGTCTGTACCCAGCGCTTCTGTTGAACGGTTCGCTTTCGGTCAAGTCAGTTATTGTTCGCAGCGAAAATTTCTGGTGTAGAGTGCTATCTGGTTCCCCCTGTTTTCCTACTTCCAGAGTGATTCTGTGCACAGTTTTTAACTAATACCGTGTTTGACTGGCCCTTTTTAACCATGGCCTCTGACTCCGGAGGAAAGCGAAAACAAAACTACTATTCGATTCTGGACTCCGTAAATAAAATCACTAAAAGCCCCCCACATAAAAAAGAAAAACAACGTGAAACACCCTCCCATGATGTTTTTAACTTCCCCGAGCTACAAAGCGCGGCGCCCCATAAGAGTGATTCTCCAAAGTTTGTCTTAATTAAAAGCAAAATTCCAAATAAGAATCTAAAATCCCATAACATATTCCTTCTTTCTAAATCTCTAAATTCCGTTATTTCAAATCCACTATGCATCAATTTCACAAGAGACGGTGATATTCTCCTACTTACGAAAAATGAGCTACAAGCAGCTAAGCTTTGCAAAGTAAAAACTTTACCTGGTATTTGTGATGTATCCATCGACCTTCACCAAAAATTGAATACAACAAAAGGTGTTATTTATGCACCCATACTAACAGACTTAGATGAAAAATGTATAGTTGAGGGTCTAAGCCAGCAAAAGGTAATCGAATGCCAAAAGATTACAAAATTTTCCAATGGAAGATCCCAAAATACTCCGTTACATATTCTTTCGTTCAACGAATACACCCTTCCAAAAGAAATCAAAGTCGGCTTCATTAACGTGAAAGTCAAACCATTCATTCCAAAGCCATTACAATGCAAAAATTGCTTCAAATTCAGACACACCAAGAAACACTGCCAAAGCCCCTCATCTTGCGATATCTGCACCTTGCCAATACATGATCCAATCCCATGCAATAGTATTCAGTGTATCAACTGCAAACAACAACACTCCGCTCTTAATAAAGCATGTCCAACATACACAAAAAAACAACGCATATTAGAGTACAAAACATTGAACAAATGCTCGTTTCGGGTAGCTACAGAAAATATTAACAAAACAGCGAATAATAATTTTCCCACAATTACCACCACAATCACAGAACCCCTAGGTTTAGCAATTTAAAATAAAAAATTAAGACTCACTAGAGGGTCACCACAGCCTCTCATTAACATCAATAATACAACTATATCTATAGTACATAACTCCGAAACTATCCTTCCTCCACGCAAATCAAATTCTAACACAAGTGAAAATATTCATAACCCCAGACATATAAGTTCATCAAATCCGCAAAGCATTTCAACACACCTAATCGAAACTGCAACACAAATGCAAACAACTACAAATTAACCAAAAGCTACAGTTCCGAATAAACTAAACCCAAATTCAATCACAATTCCCTTTGAAGAGCAAAATTTACCTAACATATTTATTGACAAATAAATAATGTTTAAATCAAGTGCAGCCCCTCACTTTTCTAATGGTCCTTAAGATACTTCAGTGGAATCTTAACGGTTACCTAAATAATTTATATGCTCTGCAACTATTAATTAAAGATTTATCTCCAGACATCATTGCACTACAAGAGACACACGTAAAACACAACGAACAAATCTTCCCACCGATGCAATATAAAGCTTACTTCTACAATTCGCCCCTTAATACACACGGCAAACATGGTGTAGCCTTACTCATCAAAAAAACCATACAACACGAAATTATAAATACCAACGAGCGTAATCAAGCTCAATTAATAGCAGCAACAATCGTAGCATCAGAAAAATTTACGGTGTGCTCCATTTATATTCCCCCAAACGTTAATTTGCATTCTGATGACTTAACAAACCTATACAATGAACTCCAATCACCAATGCTAATTCTAGGAGACTTTAATGGCTGGAGCCCTCTATGGGGCTCAACCTCTGTAAACACTAGAGGTAAACAAATTGAACATTTTCTCTTAAATTCGAATCTTTCCATTCTTAATAATGGACTGCCTACTCATCTTTCTACTCACAACTCCTTCACACATGTTGATATCTCCTTATGCACTTCCAATTTGCTTTCTAAAATCACTTGGCATAGAATAAATGATCTTCATGGAAGCGATCACTTTCCACTATCCCTATCCTTTGGAACGGTATCTCAAAAGCGACCACATAAATTCAGATCCAAATTCAAAACGAAATTAGCCAATTGGCCAAAATTTGAAAATAATCTGATACTACATTTAGCAGATGTTCCCATTAGCAACAATATCAATAAAGAAGCTGCGAATTTGATTAAATCCATTAAATATTGTGCAAACAGCTCCAATCCATCTACATCTCCAAAATACTGCACAAAATATACCCCTTGGTGGTCTAATGAACTGGCAACGCTCCGCGAAATGAAACAGAAAGCTTTTAGCATGTTTACAAACCAACCATCATTAAAAAACATGTTAGAATACAAAAAACTGAATAGCAAATTCAAATGGAACTGCAAGCAAGCTAAGATCCAACACTTTCAAACTTTAACAAATACAATCAACCCAAACACACCAAGCCAACTTATTTGGCGGAGCATTAAAAAACTTCAAAGACAGCCAACACAATTCAATATTAAACATCTATCAGACTCCACAGAGAAAGTTATAGAAGATCCAAGAGAAATGGCAAACCTTTTAGCTATGACATGGTCCAGCTACTCAAGCGAATCAAATTTTGACCCAACATTTCACCTTTGTAAACTAAACACAATTAACAATCTATCATCTCTCACACCATCAGCAAGAATGATAGAAAGCCCCATAACGATGCTAGAACTAAATTCATGCCTCTCATTGCTAACAGGTGATACACCAGGTGTTGACAAAATAACATATTGCATATTAAGCAAATCACCAATTCAATTTAAAACCAGATTACAACACAATATTCCAAAACGGTCTCATTCCACAGCAATGGAAGACCGCTATGATTTTTCCACTTCATAAGCCACATCAACCAGTCAACCAAGTTCCAGGGTACAGACCGATCTCCCTTCTCCCGTGTATTTCAAAAGTACTAGAAAAGATAATCTCACTTCGTCTTTCTTGGTTTCTTAACAAAAATAATTTCCTTTCCAATAATCAAGTAGCATTTAAAAGAGGTAAAAGTACATTAGATATCCTACTTCACTTAGATCAGTTTATTGCTAACACCCTCTCAACTTGTAACCACACATCAATCATTAATATCGACTTTGAAAAAGCTTTCGATAGAATTGGTGGACATATGATTCTGGAAAAATTTATGCTATGGAAAGTGGGGTTAAAAACATACAACTACGTTAAAAACTTGCTCACCAATAGAAAAATTCAAGTAAGGGTAAACAGCTATCTATCAGAAACATTTCCCCTTAAAAATGGCATCCCCCAAGGTTCTCCGCTTTCCGTTATTCTGTTTCTGATAGCCTTTGAAGACTTGAACATTTTAATAAAACTGGAAAAAATCTTCAAACACTGCATCTACGCAGACGACTTATTCATTTACGCAAAGCTAACTGATTCAATACTCTTCCAACACAAATTTAACTCCATTGTTGGTGACATTTTCGCACCTGATCCACGACACCATTCTGAAATCTTTAATTTCAGAATGGTGTCGTGGATCAGGTGTGAAAATGTCACCAACTAAATCCAAACACATACACATCTGTAACAAATACAATTGTTCGCCTTTACATCTCACTCATGAGAACTTTGTGATCACTAATACAAATAATCTTAAGATACTAGGCTTAACGTTTACTAATAAGTACTCTTGGTCTCAGCACATAGCCATCTTGCGAAAATCCCTAGATAAAAAATTAAATTTAATAAAATGTTTGAGTAGTTTTAAGTCAGAAGCTCACCCACACTGCATAATTGCTATCAAGAATTGATTATGCACTTTCAATTTATGGACACACCTGCAAAACACAGCTTCAAAAAATTAAAACGGTATATCACTCAGCAGCAAGGATAGTGATTGGAGCATTTCGGACGACACCTATTCGATTTATATTAGCGGAAACTGGTCTACCATCAATTGAAAACAGGCGAAATCAACTTACAGGAAGACTTATCTCAAAACTTCTCGAATCAAAAAACTCTATTCTTCAAAATGACGTCAGCTCGGCTCTTTCAAGGAAATCAGAACCAAGGCGCCAATCATCAATTTTACGTTCCTTAAACATGATAAAGCAGTTAGGAGTTTCAATTATTTTCCCAGCGCAAGCCAAACCCAACCCTCCACCATGGACGTTTCCAACACAATGCATCATAAACAACCTAAGCGTTTACAATAAAAAAACAACGAACCATTTAATATACCAACAATCGTTCAACGAAATTGTACAGCCATTTAAAACCAAAGGTTGGAAACTCATTTTCACAGATGGTTCTAAAACTGAGTTTAACACAACTTTCGCAGTTACAACGGAAGACGGGAAGATAATTAAATTAACACGGCTGGAAACTTACAACTCCATCTTCACTGCTGAGCTAGAGGCAATATGCACTGCAACACTGTTCGCTGCAAAATCACCTGGTAAATACATAATCTGCACAGACAGCCATTCCTGCATAGATGCTCTTCTGAACCCGAGCAACTTAAACCCAACAATCAGCATAATAAAAAACACCATCTCTTACAAAAAAAATAAATTGAAAATTATGTGGATAACAAGCCATTCAAAGATAGAGGGGAACAAATATGCTGATGGCGCAGCAAAATACGCACAAAACGCTCCCATCCTCACCACGATAGCTTACAACAAAAGAGATTTATATAAATTGATAGATGACCATATAAACGAACTCACATCCGTGGAATGGAGCAATATTATCCACCACTACAAAACAGTCAACCCCCTGCGACAACCCGCGTCATATCCAAACAACATTCCATCGCATCAGCTTCGTAACTTCATCAGACTAAGGCTAGGACACACAAAACTAACTCATGAACACATCCTGCAGAAAAAGCAACCAGAACCATGTCCACTGTGCAATCATCATCTCATCTCTGTCCAGCATCTGCTAGCTGAATGCGAAATTGTAAGATCATCCAAAACTCGCTGTAATGTAGAAAATGATTTGATGACATACATATCAACAACCTCTGAAGCCAACATAAAGAACATAAATACATTACTCAATCTATTAAAAATTACATTATAACTTAATCTACTACCAATTATAAATAATATCTCCCATTAAATTCAATTAAAAAACAAAAAAACTATATCTATGTAAGCCTAAGGCCTTTGTTGCTAGCGCTTAAGACGTTTGTTATATTGTAATTTTAATTACTTTGTAACTTTTATTAATAATAATAATAATACAAGTAAGTCACCTGAAACTTTAAATCTTTGATAAGTTGTACGTTAAATTATTTTTGAATCGATTGAAAGTTTATTCGCATGATTTTAAATTAGACAAGATTAGATTTTGGATTATTATTGAATTTCACTGTATGAATTATTCGATATGGATAATATATTTTTGTTATTTAGATGATCAATGTGATTGATTTTGTTTTAAATCTGAGGATTCTGATCTATGTTCATTGACAGTGTAAGCAGCAGTGGTATCATACAGGACTTGAGTGGTTTCGGATATCCACTGGGAGAAAGATTTACATTCCATTTAATTTTGCTGGACAATGCGCTACATTGTTGTGTTTGCAAAACTGATATCTACCGGCTGTGCCAATTTTGTTGCACAATACCAGTATACGAGTTTCCTATGTACACTGGCGCAAACTGGGAGCCTGATATGAGGTGTATCCTATATACACATCAAGGCTCCCGGCAGCAGAGAGAACTCACTGTATAATACCTATATGCTACTGGCTGATATAAGATTTTAGGAATTATTTCGCTTCAGCTAACTAATACATCGGATAATAAGTTAATGAGGTCTTACATTTGCATATTTATAAATTTAGAGTGTGGATGAAGCAGTTAATTTACTCAATTTATGTTCACTGTAATTATATTTGTTAGTCATTTAGACATAACTGTTACTCGGGCTGACGCCTTGAGCACGCAGCTATATTTAAGGAAAGGGCACTAATACTCGGGCTGGTACATTGAGTACGCAGTTGACCATATTCTTAATTCGCTTATCCCGGGCTAAGTGCCTTGGGGTAGATTAAGCTCGGGCGAACGCCTTGAGCCAGCGAATGGAGAAATATTTCTCGATTTTCTTGCTTCTATAATTTCCTTTCATGCATAATTATGCTGACTAAGTTGCTTACCAACTAAAATAATGAAGACAATTTAACAAGTAAATGATCAAAGTTCAAATGTAACGTTTTTTGTTACCAGCATCTCTCTGTGACTGGTGCAACCACAAAGCTCAAGCTTTTGCTCGATTTGCCTCATTGCAAACGCGTGTGAACTGGTTACACGCGTTCCACTGAGGTGGTACGTTCGATTGCGAAGTCTTGTGTGTATATGTTTAATACTTAATACAAGTATGGATACACACCCACTTCTGCTAATGCATGGTAAGACACCACGCCCACAGTTGCTTTGATTATAATTCGCAGCTCTTCGTATATGTATGTAGTCGTTTAAAGTATACAGAGAGGAACGACGGAATACGCACCGAGTAATATTTGGACTGCGGATCCCGTAACAGTCGCCTAAGCAAACTGCTCGAAAAACAACATATTTCTAATCAAAATTTCAATTGTAAGTTTAAAATAATATTCATCATCTCAATTTGCAATTGAAATCTTGATACGGCAACCCCCTTTTCAACGGAGTTTTTCCACGATTGCACTTTCGCAATGAAATGAAAGTGGATGGAATGCTCACCAATTGGTCGTCAGCGGTCCCGTAAAGTGACGACGAGCAACAAACGGGAAGTCTGTTATTCACCTTCACGGTGGTCACATCACGACACCCAAGAAGAGAATCGAGGGGATAAAGTTCCCGTGGCTGTGGGAAAGCGCGCGTTCGTCGTGTTCCAATTACGTTGTTCTGACGAGGAGATCTTGTGCGGTTGTGGACTCACTATTGGTGTCTTCGGAGATCGATTGAGGTGCTCACGGGCGCGATAAGCGAATTTTTCTTGTGAAATTTGTCATCATGAATGAAAGAAAGTTTTCGGTGAGAAGTTTGCAATCAAAAATTTACGTCAGGCGTTGCAAAATTGAAGCAGGAAATCAGTGGAGTGCTTTTCGCGTGAAATTTCACTCATTCTCATCTCATTGTGTGTTTCGAAATTACTTTTGAGATTTCTTAATTGGGAACCGCATTCGACGTGTGTTCAGGCCTAGTTGAGTGCCCAGTTATCGTTTTGGGGCTCTATCGCGACCGTTGGTGTGCGTTGTCTGATTGCAGCTGTGACTAGGATCTTCCGAGAAAAATATGAAGATAGGGGTGATATCGAAGAGCTCGCCGATGCAAAGTGGACGTTTCGTTCAGTTTATTTAATGAGATAATTACTTATCATTAACATTTTCGTGACAAAGTAGGGCATTTTGTGTGGTTGTGTGTGTCTTGAGATAGATTGAGGCACGCATGGCACGAGAAGCGAATTTTCCTCGTGAAATTTGTTACGGATAAAACCGAAGGGCACCAGGATTACCTCACCCCGAACACTATCGTAACACTCGCGTGACTATGTATAGTCAGGAAGCTAAGCCGCACTCGACTAGGGTTTGCTTGCCAGTCCAAATTGTAATCATATTAGTAGTTTAAATACGATTATTGGTAGTCTAAGCAAACATAATTGTCATCGAACGACGATCAGAATCACCGCCTGTTCGAAGTTGGAATGTTCCCCAGATATTTCGATAAAACCAAAACCTGACAAGATCGAGCCAGATGTTGCCAAGGAGGATTCAGATGATGAGAATTCACTGTCTTGAAGATTTGGGTAATTTATTTGACAACGGAAAATTTAGTGACGTAACGCTGGCAGTTGGCGGGAGAGAATTTCAAGCTCACAAAGCAATTTTGGCAGCTCGAAGTCCAGTGTTTGCAGCAATGTTTGAACATGAAATGGAAGAACGTAAATTAAATCGGGTGGCGATAACTGATGTCGATCATGAAGTTCTGAAGGAAATGTTGCGTTTTATTTACACTGGGAAAGCACCGAATTTGGAAAAAAATGGCAGACGATCTGATTGCTGCTGCTGATAAGTACGCACTAGGAAAATTGAAAGTGATGTGCGAGGAGGCGCTGTGCGTCAATTTGTCTGTGGAAACTGCCGCTGAGACGTTCATATTAGCCGATCTTCATAGCGCGGACCAGTTGAAGGCACAAACTATTGATTTTATTAATACTCATCCTACTGATGTGATGGAAACAGTGGGGTGGGAAAATATGATTAAAATGCATCCACATTTAATAGCGGAGGCATTTCGCGCGCTCGCTACCCAACAAATCCCACCAATAGGACCACCAAGAAAACGCGTCAAGATGAGCTGAAAGATATTAAGACAAATGCCGCATAAATTTACTTTACTAAATCCACAACTAAATCGACAACCACTTCAACAGCAGCAACAAAATAGAAAAAAACGGACAGATTGACATCGTTGCCACTGATTATGATTACGGGCAGCAGGAAAAATTATGCTCTGAAAGGGTACAATGTCAAGAAATTAAATCAGCAGTGAGTGCTGCCCTTGCAATAACAACTCGTATTACAGCTCTTCTCCAAGCCCAAACCTTTAATCATAGCCTCAACCGAATTACCATCAACATCATTAATTATTGATTACCTATTTTTAAAGTAAAATTAATTTCCTTTGATGCAACCTGCTTTCCGTATGTATCTTTGATTTGACCGCACTAGAAATCATACCAGAAAATAAACATACTGACAAATTCAATTAATTAACGCTGCTGTTGATTACTATTTTTTTAGTTTAAATGAATACAAAAACTAATAGATCAGATGTATAATATAATTTATAAATGTAACCCACCCACATAAATCGTAACACATGTAGCCGTGACCCGGACACGCATCAGGTTGAACTTCGGCCTTTTGACGATATGCAGCAAAGTCCCAAAGACGTGAGGATTTTCTTTTTTTGCAATAACTAAAAAAATACACTGCCGAAAATTGAAACATAAACACACATCACTGACAGGCCAAACTGTCAGTGAACTACGTTCAGCTGATTCAGCCGAAGTTGGAGTACTCGCCACCAGAGGGGAGCGGCTACCAAGTGGCGGCAAGAAGGTATTACCCCGCTGAAGAGGTGGGTGACCGACGAGCGGAACCATAGCCGTTAGGAGGAGGCTATATAAGCACGCGAGGAATGACGCGCCTCCTCTTTTTGATCTCTGGTATCGTGGCGACGACGGCAACAGAACGAGGAAAGTCAGCGAAAAGAAGTCGAAGCGCAGCGGAAACGTTAAGCGGAAGACAATAGAAACAGCAGAGCGGAATCGACATTAGTCACAACATTATTTGCAAAGCGACGAGCAAATTTCAATTGGGAAAAGGAAGGCGACGGATTACACCAGCGAACACGATCGTCGAAGGGGCCCCTTTTGTAGGGTTATAATTAACGTAAGTTCTTTTGTTTTGATAGCGTGTATTCTTAATTGAGTTTATAGTTTCTTGAGTGAATATATAAAGTAGAAAAATTGTAGCTAATTGGAATTTATTGGTGTTTGAAGTAACAATCAAGTTCAAAAGAAGTAAGTTTGTTTGTTTCAGTCCGCGGTTGTAACGAGTGCGGCTTGGACGGTCAAGTCAAGTGAAAGTGTCGGGAGGTTGAGTAAAGCCGTGATAGCGGAGGTCATAGTGTTCGGGGGGTGGTATTGTGGTCCCGCGAGGGACATCCTATTTGAGAAGGGAGGAATTTAATATGTTAGTGAAGTAGTGTAAGGGTAGGATTGGAGAACAGAGTGTAGGGTATTTAGTAGCGAGGGTATCGGCCGAATAACATCGCGTGCAATCGGTTAGTCGCATTCTCGCTTGGCGGCTAGTTGAGGCTTTGAGGAAAAGCGAGTGGCGCTCCACGCCCGTCTTCGGACGAGCTAACCGGGTCCACAAGCCTCGCCGGAGCACCCCAGTTTCCCCGGGTAATAAGTGGGGGTAACATTTGGCGCCCAACGTGGATGTTTTGTAAAGTAAGTGGAGTAGTGAAGTGAAATAAGTGAATATACGTGAAGTGCGAGTGGAGACGGTTTGTTTGGTGCGGCGCGTAACTTGCGAAAGTGAAGTGTGGTGATTGATTTTGCGGGAGTGTGTTTTATCGTGGTTGGTGGAGGTTTATATATAACGGTGGAAATCCGCGCGGGTAATATTTGTAAATTGTAATGTGTGATCATATAAATCTAGATTGAATTTATAAGAAATCCAGAGTTTTTTCATTTAGAATTAAGTGGTTGTGTAACTAGTTTTAAGCATTTATTAGACTCGTTCGATTTCAGCAAAGGGAAATGGCGTTGAAAGGGAAGATCCTCGTCGATAGGCTGAGTAAGGATGAGTTAACTTATGAGCTGAGGATTCGGGAGCAGGCATTAGGCACGGTGGATGAAATGAGGAAGGCGTTGCGGATAGCACTCAGGGCGGAGCGAGCGTTGGACTGCTCGATGGTTGAGACAGATGCGTACCCTTTTACGGCCAAAGAGGATGTGGATGCCGTGAAAGAGAAAGTGGAGGAAATTAGGAATCTGTTAAGAGATTTTGAAGGTGGAACGGACAGCGGGGACTTCTTAAAGATCACGTCGAAGGTGGATTATGGTCTCCGACGTTTGGGTAAGGTACCTACAGATGAAGTGGATTTAGTGAAGGAGGTGAGCAAGTTGAGGTCCGCCCTGAGAATGTCCATGGGTGAATTAATGCTTAAGGCTGAAGGAGATGAGGATGAGGCAGAGGTGATCGCTCCAACTGCGAGAGATGGTGTGATATCAGGAGAAGCTTTGGGAAGTGCTATGGGACCGATATGCTCTACCCCCCGAGTCGAGGAGCCCTTGGGGAAACATCAAGATGTGAGTAAGTGGGGTATTCGTTTTACGGGGGATTCGAATTCAGTGAGCTCTTTCCTGGTAAGGGTGGAAGAGTGGCGAGAGGCGAAGGGGGTACCCAAATCCCATCTATTTAGGTCAGCGGTGGTCTTGTTCGAAGGGAAGGCATTAACATGGTTCCGAGCGATAAAACATAGATGCAAAGATTGGGACGATGTAAAGAAGGAGTTGCGGGCAGAGTTCTTACCACCGGACTATGACGACAGGCTTTTTGAGGAAATTCGGCACCGGACACAGGGAAAGGATGAGTCCATTGGGGTGTACGTGGCGGCGATGGAAGGCCTTTTTCGTCGACTTACGGTACCGTGCACGGAACAGGAGAAGCTGCGCTGGATAAGGCGGAATATTGCACCCTTCTACCAGACTCAGCTCAGTCTGGTGCCGATCTCCTCAATAGTGGACCTGGTAAAACTAGGTAGAACATTGGAGACCACCAGAGTAACGGTGGAGTCCTTTGTTCCTCCACCGAATCCCCGGACGCATCGGTTATTGGAACCGGATCTGGCTTATTGTGTGGCGACAGAGGGAGGTATGGTTGCCGCATTGCAGGATGGGCATAGGGGTATCCGCTGCTGGAACTGTAAAGGTGAAGGACACACCTCCAGGACTTGCAGTGAGCCTCAGAGATGTTTCGGTTGTGGGAGAATTGGAACACGGAAAGCGACCTGTCCAACGTGTACACGGAGGCTGTCCAATGTTCCAAAGGATCATGTGAGACGTAGCCAATCAAGCCAAGCACCGAATTCGGGACCCTCGGGAAACGGGAACCGTACTCACTAGGCGACGTAGGGGGTACGAGCGATCCAAATAAGTTAGTCGCACAGGAGACAAGGGTGAATTTTGCGCTGGAGGAAACGGTAGCGGATAATCGTCCACATATGGAGGTGGAAGTGTTTGGGCAAGCTATAGTGGGATTACTGGACTCCGGAGCAACGCATACCATCCTCGGAAAACCCGGTTGGGAATTGCTGCGCACGCAGGGGTTGGAGCTTCAGGAGGCGAGACAACCAGCAATTAAGTTAGCGGATAGTGGATGTGTCCCAACGGAGGGTGTAGCCTGGGTACCAGTGACGGTGAAGGGTGTAACGCGGTGGATGGGAATTTTGGTAGTGCCTGCGGTTCCACACGGACTTATCCTGGGGGTGGACTTCCTGCGTTCATTTCGGATCATTCTAGATCTCAGCAGGGAAGCTTGGGAGTTCGCGGCGGTAGCCGCCTGTGAGGCACTTCAACGGAGAACAAGGTTGACTCCACAGGATGAGGCTCGTTTGGAATTACTGATAGCGGAGGAGTTCGCGTTGATGGGAGATGGCCTAGGGTGTGCTAGAGGGGTGGAGCATGTGATTACGACATCGGCTGAACCCATTAAACAGCGGTACTACCCCGTGTCTCCAGCGGTGCAGGCACACATCAACAAGGAGCTGGATGAAATGTTGCGCCTGGGAGTGGTAGAACCTTCCGGGAGTCCATGGTCATCACCCATCCTCTTGGTAAAGAAGAAGGATGGGAAGTTCCGGTTTTGTGTGGACTTCCGGAAGCTAAACAGCGTATCCCAGCGGGACGCCTATCCACTCCCATTTATCTCCTCCACTCTAGACAAACTGCGCACAGCCCGATATCTCTCCTCCCTAGACATTAAGTCCGCCTATTGGCAAATTCCTATGGCGAAGGAATCCAAGCCTTACACCGCCTTCACGGTACCTGGACGTGGTTTATTCCATTTTAATCGGATGCCTTTTGGCTTACATAACGCTCCTGCAACGTGGCAACGCTTTGTGGATAGGGTTTTGGGGCCGGAACTCGAGCCATACGTCTTCGTATACCTAGACGATGTTATAGTAGTCACCGGGGATTTTGAGAAGCATTTGGAAATCCTCCGGGTGGTACTAACACGTCTCCGAGAGGCGGGTCTACGAGTATCACGCGAGAAGTGTGAGTTTTGCCGGCCACAGCTGAAGTACCTGGGATACGTGGTAGACGAAAGTGGACTGCACGTCGACCCAGAAAAGGTAGAGTGTATACTGCGTATTCCCCAACCAACCAGTGTGAAGAAAGTGCGGCAATTCTTGGGAATGGTGTCGTGGTATCGACGTTTCATTCCAGATCACGCTACGCTCACAGCACCCCTCAACAACTTACTGCGCAAAAATAAAAAGTTTGTATGGACGGATCAGTGTGAGTTGGCCTTCAGGCGTTGCAAGGCGATGCTTTCATCAGCGCCGATTCTCACGTGCCCAGATTTCGCTTTACCTTTTAACGTCCAGACGGATGCATCCGATCATGGGTTGGGAGCAGTGCTAAGCCAGAGCCACCCCGAGGGGGAGAAGGTAGTATGCTACCTTAGTCGGGGTCTTTCAAAGACGGAGAGGAATTATTCCACCACTGAGAGGGAGTGCTTAGCGGTGTTGTGGGCAGTGGAAAAACTGAGACCCTACCTAGAAGGGTCACACTTTACGGTGATTACCGACCACCACTCTCTGGTATGGCTTAATAATTTGCGGGAGCCGAATGGGCGACTGGCTCGTTGGGCAGTAAGGCTGCAACAGTTCGACTATGAAGTCGTGCACCGTAAAGGCAAGGAGCATCTAGTTCCAGATGCGCTATCTCGGGCATTTCCAGAGGTGACTGCGGTGGTAGAAGCTGACAGTGGAGACAGGTGGTTTGATGGCATGCGTTCCAGGATTCTTAAAAACCCAGCGAAGTTTCCGGACTGGCGGATTGAAGGGGAGACCTTATGGCGGAACATACCCGGACGGCATCCAGAGTTGAGTGGCAGTTCCTGGAAACAAGTGGTCCCCAAGGGCGCACGGCAATCGATCCTCTTAGAATGCCATGACGACGCAATGGCAGGGCATATGGGTATTAGCAGAACCCGCGATCGCATAGCCCAACGATTCTATTGGCCCAAAATGGAAGCAGATGTTCGGCGGTACGTGACAAAGTGCAAAACTTGTCAGGCTACGAAGGTAGAGAGGAAACCCCCGTATGGGCCTATGACCTCTCGGGCTGGTCAAGCCAAAGAACCGTGGGAAATTATTTGTGTGGATTTGGTTGGACCGCTGCCGCGTTCTACTCGAGGCAACACCTATATTTTGACGGTGGTCGATTACTTCACCAAGATGCCTCTTATTTTCCCCCTGAGGAAGGCGACTGCGGTCGAGGTAGCTAGGCTTCTAGAGGAAAGAGTGTTTATGCTTTTTGGGGTGCCGGCAGTGGTGGTGTGTGACAATGGCGTCCAATTTAAGTCAAAGGAACTGCATAGCTTGGTGACCGGGTATGGGGGCAGTATCCAGTTCACGCCATTTTACCATCCGCAAGCAAACCCAGCGGAACGGATCAATCAAACGATCAAACGAATGCTGAGAGCGTACGTAGGAAATAACCACCGAAAATGGGACGATCGGCTCTCACAAATTGGTTGCGCCTTGCGCACCTACACACATGAGGCAATGGGCGATACGCCCTATTTCATCAATTTCGGTCGGGAGATGGCGGTTACATGGAAGGGACCGAGACCGCCTGAGGATGGGGATATCCTGAGCAATCCGCGAGAACGGGCGGAGAAGCTCCGAGAAGTGAGAGAGGAGGTAATGAGGCGCTTGAAGGAGGCAGCGGAGAAAGGTAATCAGCGGTATAACCTGCGGAGGAGACACCCTCCATTTCAACCCAACGACCTTGTGTGGAGGCGGAATTTCGCCCTGTCAGACGCGGCTCAATACTATTCTGCTAAGTTGGCTCCGGAATACCTGGGACCTTTTAAGGTGGAGAAACGCGAGTCCTCGTCTCGGTTCAGGTTGCTGGATATGGACGGCAAAAACGCAGGCACTTGGCATGCGAAGGACCTCAAAGTGTACGTCTCGTAAAGGTAGAAGCGGATCAACCCAGGGAAGGTCACGGTAACGAAGACACGAGTGAGATACGCATTCTAACAGAATTAGGGCGATCGTGAGTCGAAGGTTAAAATAAGTAGATAGCTAACCTAACTAATTGAAGTGGGAGTGGTTGAACTATCGGTAGTTTTAAGGGAAGTTGAGGTTTTCAGGTTTGGTTCATATTGGTTGGTATTAGTAACAGATTGGGTTGAGGGGCCCAGAAGACTTAGTATTAGTTCTCTTTAGCTAACTTTTTTCTACTTAGTACTCGTAGTCTGGTAGGTGGGCAGACGTGTTAGTGTTAGTTTTCTTTTCTTTAGTCAATACTCGTAGTCTGGTAGGTGGGCAGACGTGTTAGTGTTAGTTTTCTTTTCTTTAGTCAGTATTCGTAGTCGATTAGGTTAGTAGACGTAGTGGTAATAGTTTTTTCCTCTTCTTTCTTTGTTCTTTTTCTTTTAGTACTATTATTAGGTGAGACTGGTGGGCCGTGCTAGCTCAATTGGTGGATCAGGCGACTCGTAACCTCAGGGACGTTGAGTGGTTAGTATCATAGGAGTGTATTTCAGGGAAATCCACTAAAAGTAGGGGGGGAAATGTTACGGATAAAACCGAAGGGCACCAGGATTACCTCACCCCGAACACTATCGTAACACTCGCGTGACTATGTATAGTCAGGAAGCTAAGCCGCACTCGACTAGGGTTTGCTTGCCAGTCCAAATTGTAATCATATTAGTAGTTTAAATACGATTATTGGTAGTCTAAGCAAACATAATTGTCATCGAACGACGATCAGAATCACCGCCTGTTCGAAGTTGGAATGTTCCCCAGATATTTCGATAAAACCAAAACCTGACAAGATCGAGCCAGATGTTGCCAAGGAGGATTCAGATGATGAGAATTCACTGTCTTGAAGATTTGGGTAATTTATTTGACAACGGAAAATTTAGTGACGTAACGCTGGCAGTTGGCGGGAGAGAATTTCAAGCTCACAAAGCAATTTTGGCAGCTCGAAGTCCAGTGTTTGCAGCAATGTTTGAACATGAAATGGAAGAACGTAAATTAAATCGGGTGGCGATAACTGATGTCGATCATGAAGTTCTGAAGGAAATGTTGCGTTTTATTTACACTGGGAAAGCACCGAATTTGGAAAAAAATGGCAGACGATCTGATTGCTGCTGCTGATAAGTACGCACTAGGAAAATTGAAAGTGATGTGCGAGGAGGCGCTGTGCGTCAATTTGTCTGTGGAAACTGCCGCTGAGACGTTCATATTAGCCGATCTTCATAGCGCGGACCAGTTGAAGGCACAAACTATTGATTTTATTAATACTCATCCTACTGATGTGATGGAAACAGTGGGGTGGGAAAATATGATTAAAATGCATCCACATTTAATAGCGGAGGCATTTCGCGCGCTCGCTACCCAACAAATCCCACCAATAGGACCACCAAGAAAACGCGTCAAGATGAGCTGAAAGATATTAAGACAAATGCCGCATAAATTTACTTTACTAAATCCACAACTAAATCGACAACCACTTCAACAGCAGCAACAAAATAGAAAAAAACGGACAGATTGACATCGTTGCCACTGATTATGATTACGGGCAGCAGGAAAAATTATGCTCTGAAAGGGTACAATGTCAAGAAATTAAATCAGCAGTGAGTGCTGCCCTTGCAATAACAACTCGTATTACAGCTCTTCTCCAAGCCCAAACCTTTAATCATAGCCTCAACCGAATTACCATCAACATCATTAATTATTGATTACCTATTTTTAAAGTAAAATTAATTTCCTTTGATGCAACCTGCTTTCCGTATGTATCTTTGATTTGACCGCACTAGAAATCATACCAGAAAATAAACATACTGACAAATTCAATTAATTAACGCTGCTGTTGATTACTATTTTTTTAGTTTAAATGAATACAAAAACTAATAGATCAGATGTATAATATAATTTATAAATGTAACCCACCCACATAAATCGTAACACATGTAGCCGTGACCCGGACACGCATCAGGTTGAACTTCGGCCTTTTGACGATATGCAGCAAAGTCCCAAAGACGTGAGGATTTTCTTTTTTTGCAATAACTAAAAAAATACACTGCCGAAAATTGAAACATAAACACACATCACTGACAGGCCAAACTGTCAGTGAACTACGTTCAGCTGATTCAGCCGAAGTTGGAGTACTCGCCACCAGAGGGGAGCGGCTACCAAGTGGCGGCAAGAAGGTATTACCCCGCTGAAGAGGTGGGTGACCGACGAGCGGAACCATAGCCGTTAGGAGGAGGCTATATAAGCACGCGAGGAATGACGCGCCTCCTCTTTTTGATCTCTGGTATCGTGGCGACGACGGCAACAGAACGAGGAAAGTCAGCGAAAAGAAGTCGAAGCGCAGCGGAAACGTTAAGCGGAAGACAATAGAAACAGCAGAGCGGAATCGACATTAGTCACAACATTATTTGCAAAGCGACGAGCAAATTTCAATTGGGAAAAGGAAGGCGACGGATTACACCAGCGAACACGATCGTCGAAGGGGCCCCTTTTGTAGGGTTATAATTAACGTAAGTTCTTTTGTTTTGATAGCGTGTATTCTTAATTGAGTTTATAGTTTCTTGAGTGAATATATAAAGTAGAAAAATTGTAGCTAATTGGAATTTATTGGTGTTTGAAGTAACAATCAAGTTCAAAAGAAGTAAGTTTGTTTGTTTCAGTCCGCGGTTGTAACGAGTGCGGCTTGGACGGTCAAGTCAAGTGAAAGTGTCGGGAGGTTGAGTAAAGCCGTGATAGCGGAGGTCATAGTGTTCGGGGGGTGGTATTGTGGTCCCGCGAGGGACATCCTATTTGAGAAGGGAGGAATTTAATATGTTAGTGAAGTAGTGTAAGGGTAGGATTGGAGAACAGAGTGTAGGGTATTTAGTAGCGAGGGTATCGGCCGAATAACATCGCGTGCAATCGGTTAGTCGCATTCTCGCTTGGCGGCTAGTTGAGGCTTTGAGGAAAAGCGAGTGGCGCTCCACGCCCGTCTTCGGACGAGCTAACCGGGTCCACAAGCCTCGCCGGAGCACCCCAGTTTCCCCGGGTAATAAGTGGGGGTAACAAATTGTCATCGTAAATGAAAGAAATTTAAAGGTGTGAAAAATTACCGTTGAGGCCGTTTGTGCGCCGGCAAAGATTTCCTTAAAATCAAGTGTGAGTGCGGAACGCAACAATGGGAGAATGTTGATTGTAAAGTTCCAAGAGCGGTATGTTGCATTTTTTCGTCTATTAAAGTCCAAACTGAATAACGAAGCTGCTAAGCGCAAGACGAAAAGTCAGACGCGTCTGAAAAGTATCTGCCCTTTTAGTGAGTCTCAGTGACGTTCAAGGGAAATTGGCCTCGTTTCGGGAAAAGCTTTGATGTTCCGCTCGGTGATAGGAAGTATTGGTGTTAAACTTAATAACCGGAATTTGACGCTAGATGTCCGTACTAATAAATATCGTGAAAGCTCGAACTTTATATGCATGTCATTTTGAAGGTACATTTGACAGCTTTCATAATCTGTCAACGAAACAATTTTATCTTGAGTGCATCATTATAATTTTTCACAATGAATAACTTCGAAAATTGGGGAAAAAGACAGCATTTGCGGGAGGTTCTGTTGGTTCATTTTTTTGCAAAGAAAACTGCTGCGGAAAGTCATAGTTTGCTTGTAGAAGTTTATGGCGACGATACTTTAGGGAATATTCAGTGTTTTGAATGGTTTCAATGCTTCAAATGTGCCGATTTTGACATCAAAGACAAAAACCGCCCAGGACAGCCAAAAAAGTTTGAAGACGCTACTAGATGAGGATTCGTGTCAAATGCAAGACGAACTTGCCAAATCATTGGAAATGACTCAGCAAGCCATTTCATTTCCTGCATGAGTTGAAGCCGAGAGACGTTGAACGGCGCTTCTGTATGTCTGAAATGCTGCTTGAGCACCATAAAAAGAAATCATTTTTGCATCGGGTCGTGACTGGGGATAAAAAATGGATCCATTATGACAATCCCAAGCGCAAAAAGTCATACATGAAGCCCGACCAACCAGCCAAATCAACGGCGAAGCCAAATATCCATGGCGCCATGGTTATGCTGTATATTTGGTGGGATCAGAAGGGGCCGTTATAGTGACCTGTACCGAACACAATTAATACGTTTGAAGCGTGCCATCATCGAAAATGCCCGGAATATGCGACCAGACACGAGGCTATAATATTTCAATATGACAACGCTCGGTCGCATGTTGAAAGACCCGTGAACAACTATTTGGAAAATAGTGGATGGGAAGTTTTGGCCCACCCGCCTTATAGTCCAGACATTTCTCCGTCTGACTTTTATTTATTTCGCTCGACGCAAAACGCCCTAATCGGAATACGCTTCACATCAGGGCAAGGCATCTGAAATTGGATAGATTCGTTTTTTTGGGATGGAGTTCATAAATTGACTGAAAGATGGGGAAAAGTTGTAGCTTTTGATGAACAATACTTTGAATAAAATATATTGTGAGATTTTACCACAATGAAGCATCAAATTTTGCTAAAAAAATTCCGGTTATTGAGTTGTACACCCAAGTCTCGCACTGTTTTCGATTTCCCAGCTGTCGCCCTGAACTTTCATTTAACACTCAACAATTGGTAAAACTATGTGTCATCCAATTTCAAAGGCAAAGTTGTGAAATTGGATGACACATAGTTTTACCAATTGTTGAGTGTTAAATGAAAATTCAGTCCCGTTGCGGTCTCTTCGTGGTGAGCAGGGGTTAATGTTGGTAAAGTATACCAGGTCATTGAGCCACGGTCGTGAGCTGCCAGCTCGAACAATTGTCGCTCAGGGCTCCAGGCACTTGTATTATTCCACTGGTGCGGTTGCGATGCGATGGAGGACTGAGGTCTGATGAGATAGATGTCTGCTTCAGAGTCTGACGACAGAAACGGCACGTAGATGAGGTTTGTCGCAGCTGGCTTAAACACAGCTGGTGTAACTGATGCCCGCACGTCGAAGTCTGGCTTGTCAACTCGTCTAAAGTGTGGCACGTCGTGTCAAATGAAACACAGGAGTGTTGGTTCAGCATCCGACCTAAGCTTCCTCCTCACCGGAGTTAGTTTTTTGGGTATTTTCTTAAAGTGGCATAAATCTGAAAAACTCGCTGAAATCGACAAAGTGGCCATCAGTGGTGAACTATTAACTATTCTCAAACAAAAATAAAAATATGTAAATATAATTAACTAAATATTAAGATAAGCGTCTAAGGGTGGTTCAGTCTCAAAAAGAACGATTATCAATTTTCTCTTCGGTCCTTCCCTTCTCAGGCAAGGACACCAATGGTGAGCTCCTCCTCTGCGATATAGGCACTACTCTCTTGAGGCACCATAAGAATCAGGGTTCGGAAGTGTTCTCTCGTTCGCAAGTTTTAACAAGGTACAGTCTGTCAGCCCAGGGTTGATTCTGACTCGCAAGCAGCGCGTGTCTTATCATGGATAGTCACAGACTAACTAAGCAGCCAATCATCATTTGGCCTTGTTTTTTTTTGTGGCAGGGAGGTGAATGCCATTTATGCACAGAGTGTGGGACTCCCATGCACGACTTGAGTACCCACAAAACACATCCCCTGTCAACCTGAAACCCAGCCTGGAACCGTTTGACACATTACTTCGGGCCAGGTCTCGCTTTGTTACGCCGTGGGGCGCCTTCAAGCTGAGGAGTCCCTTTTCTAGCAGGAGGGGAAGAGGAAATGTCAGAAGAGCGATCCCCCAGCCCCAGCGCCCCCGGCTGCTGTGAGTCCCTTTTATATTTTAGGACTGCCCGAGCATAATGTGCCACCTGGTTCCATTTGTCAACCGATTCGAGCATCACAGCAACTATATTATCCGGGGTGAGCTCTCCCGTCTCCCTGTAGAGTTCTCTTTGCAGCGTGACCCATTTTCTACACGCAAAAAATGTGTGGCAGGCATTGTCTTCCTCTCCTGGGCAAAACCGACAATCGGGAGACCGTGACTTGCCGATCTTGTGCAGGTAAGACTGAAATCACCCGTGCCCATTCAAAAGCTGGGTCAGAAAGAAGTCAGTCTCAACATGTCTTCGATTTAGCCACGGTCTCACACCCGGGATGAGGCGCAGTCTACCTTCCCTTCATGCAATTCACCCAAGGCTGCTGCCAATCGTTGAGCGAGCGTTGTCTCTCCTCGCGGACAACTATCTCCCTCGCATCCTCGTTTCAGCGCATGTAAATAGCGCGACGCTCTCTCGCAAGGAGGGCGACAGGTATCACGCCTGCAATCACTCTCACCGCCGAGTTGGAGACTGTTGGATACGAAAATGCAATTCTTAGTGCTCCTCTTCTCTGTACCTGTGCCAATCGTTTTCGGTATACCTCCTTGCTGAGAGCGTCGCCCCATACCTCTGCTCCGTACAGTAGCACTGACCCTACAGCACTCATCAAGAGGCGTCTTCTTGATGGGCTGGGTCCCCCTACGTTGGCCATAAGTCGACTCAGAGCTGATATTCCCGAAGCAGCCTTCTCAGCCGCTGCCCTGATTTGCTCAGAGAAACTCATCTTCGAGTCGATCAGGAGTCCCAGGTACTTCACCGCTGGCTTTGATTCGATTTGTATGTCTCCAATACTGTTCATTCTTACTCTAGGGATTCTCTTTTTTGTCAGGATGACCACTTTGGTTTTTTCCAGTGCTAGACTGAACCCGCGAGCAGTCATCCAGTCCCTCACTCGGCGCATTAGCATACCTAGCCTAAGTTGCGCTTGTTCAACGGTGCGTCCAGCGACCAGAGCCGCAACATCATCCGCATAGCCGACCAAGCGCGACTCATCTGGCATCTCAAGTCTCAGTAGCCCGTCGTAAGACACCTTCCATAGGTCCGGACCAAGGAAAGACCCCTCGGCAACACCCGATGTAATTTCTATCCTTCGTTGGCCCTGTGTCGTGTCGTAGAGCAGGCTTCGGTCCTTTAGGTAGTTCATTGGGCCTTGCTAGTCATACAGTGGTCGTAAGCCACCAATGTAAAAATCAAAAGTAGGTCCAAACGATATTGATGTCCAAGGACAACACACGTTCGGAAGTTATTAATTTGCTGGGGCACGATTTGTGCAATATTCCTTAGAGGTTACCTATCGCCAAAAATCTGAACACCTTGTAGGGTCACCTAGAGACGTTGGTCAGTCTCGTGCTTGCGACTATTGATACAGCCGGGCTTTTCGGCCCCTCGTTGGGTGCCATTTTGTAGTGAAATAGGTAGATATAATTGTCCGTGAAGGACTGCAGCGATGGACTGCTGCCTCAGCAAAAGAGGATGATAGGATCCGCCGAGATTGGCCTTGCCTGGGCACACGTGAATGCGCTGGCAGACTAGTGTTGCAGTGCGTGGGACGGGTTCATTTCCCCAGCACAAGACCCACTATCAAAGCATTTTTCGCAACCATGAATTTGAAAAGGTTCTTTGATTCTTGACCGGAGCCGAGAATGGAAGTAACCGGCCTAAGGACTATGAACACGCTGGTTCAGAGGACAAATAGGGCATTACAAAAATGGACGGACTTGAGGAGACTTCATCGTTACCGATGATACTTACGAGTATGGTCCGCAAATAAGAGTGGGGCCTCCAGGTGGAAGCGGTGCATCCAAACGTAGACGTGGCCATGTATTTCCCTTTTGAGTGAAAAACTCATAATTTGCATGAATTTTTATATCAAACGAGAAATACAAACGTGACCAATTTCTGTTAAAGCATTATGCGATGGAGTCACTTAACTCTATACCATAAAAAGGCACGTGAACGGAAGGCCACTCTACCTGGGCAAGAGCTCCTATAATACAAAAACAAAAAGACCGGCCATTGTTGCGGGTCCCATACCCGGTCAGGTTGGAGGATAAATGGAAAGGCCGAGTGTTGGGGTATTCAGTAATTCATTAGTGTTTTTATTTTTCTTTTACTTTCAAAAAACAAATTTTGCATTTCTTCTTCACTTACTATGGGGCTATAGTTTAAAAATAGAAAAGAAGAATACAAATCAAGGACAAAACTACTTTAACTATTATTTTTATCATAAAGCAAACAATCTTTGAACAATTTGGAAATAAATATGAAAGGAATCTTTATAACAAGCAAATTAAAAAAAAAAGAAATCCAACAATATTTAAAAATTTGAAAAGCAATAGGAAATGAATTTATATAACAACCAAATTAAAAGCAAGAAAACCAATATTTAAAAATTTGGAAATAAATATGAATTGAATGTATATGCCAAGCAAAAGAAAGGAAAGAAAGTTAGGGTGCCCGTTGACGATGTGGGTGAATTTACTGAAATTGATTTTGCTGGTTTCCAAGGTTGAACGATGCTTTGACTCAAAGATTGCCTATGTGAATTCATACACGACCTAGCTAATTTCCTTCTTATTGGTGGGGACAAATGAGCTCTTTGGAGTACGGGCGTCCCGCTGATTCCGTCAAAAGTCATACAAAATCTCGTTCCCCTCCGGGGTGCAATAAATTCTTAATCGCAGATGAGAAACGCGACAATTCATTCAACCAATTGGCGGAAAACTGCCACTGTGCGAGCGCGAGTGAATCGTGCACCGCACGGAAACTGTCACAAATTTTCTTCACTTATGTCTGGGGAAAGGTGCTCAGTGGCTGATTGAGGAGCCTCGCACCGCTTCTGATTTCCCAGCTGTTGCCCTGAACTTTCATTTAACACTCAACAATTGCCACAAATTTTTCGTGGCAAAGTTGTGAAATTGGATGACACATAGTTTTAGCAATTGTTGAGTGTTAAATGAAAGTTCAGGGAAACAGCTGGGAAATCGGAAGCAGCGCGAGGCTCCCCGATTAGCCACCGAGCGCCTTTCCCTAGACATAAATGGAGGAAATTCGTGACAGTTTGCATGCGGTGCGCGAATTACTCCCGATTGCACAGTGGCAGTTTTCAGCCAATTAGTTCAATGAATTGACGCGTTTCTCATCTTTCATTAAGAATTTATTGCACCTCGGAGGGGAAAGAGCTCATTTGTCCTCACCGATAAGAAGGAAATTAGCTAGGTCGTGTATGAGTTCACATAGGCAATCTTTGAGTCATAGCATCGTTCGACTTAATTTTTACAAGTCGATCTCGTCGACACCTTGAAAACCAGCAAAATCAATTTCAGTAAATTCACCCACATCGTCAGCGGGCGCCATACCTTTCTTCCCTTTCTTTTGCTTGGCATATACATTCAATTCATATATATTTCCAAATTTTTAAATATTGGTTTTCTTTCTTTTATTTTCATTCATTTCCTATTTCTTTCCAAATTTTTAAATATTGTTGGTTTTCTTTTTTTTAATTTGCTTGTTATATAGATTTCTTTCATATTTATTTCCAAATTGTTCAAAGATTGTTTGCTTTATGATACAAATAATAGTTAAAGTAGTTTTGTCCTTGATTTGTATTCTTCTTTTCTTTTTTTAAACTATAGCCCCATAGTAAGTGAAGAAGAAATGTAAAATTTGCGTTTTTAAAGTAAAAGAAAAATAAAAACTTTAATGAATTACTGAATATCCCAACACTCGGCCTTTCCATTTATCCTCCATGCTGACCGGGTATGGGACCCACAACAATGGCCGGTCTTTTTGTTTTTGTATTATAGGGGCTCTTTCCCAGGTAGAGTGGCCTTCCGTTAACGTGCCTTTTTATGGTATAGAGTTAAGTGACTCCATCGCATAATGCTTTAACAGAAATTGGTCACGTTTGTATTTCTCGTTTGATATAAAAATTCATGCAAATTATGAGTTTTTCACTCAAAAGGGAAATACATGGCCACGTCTACGTTTGGGTGCACCGCTTCCACCTTGATGCCCCACTCTTATTTGCGGACCATACTCGTAAGTATCGTCAGTAACGATGAAGTCTCCTCAAGTCCGTCCATTTTTGCAATGCCCTATTTGTCCTCTGGACCAGCGTGTTCATAGTCCTTAGGCCGGTTATTTCCATTCTCGACTCCGGTCAAGAATCAAAGAACCTTTTCAAATTCCTGGATGCGAAAAATGCTTTGGTTGTGGGTCTTGTGCTGGGGAAATGGACCCGTCCCACGCACTGCAACGCTAGTCTGCCAGCGCATTCACATGTCCCCAGGCAAGGCCAATCTCGGCGGATCCTATCATCCTCTTTCGCTGAGGCAGCAGACCATCGCTGCAGTCCTTCACGGACAATTATATCTACCTATTTCACTACAAAATGGCACCCAGCGAGGGGCCGAAAAGCCCGGCTGTATCAATAGTCGCGAGCACGAGACAGACCAACGTCTCTAGGTGACCCTACAAGGTATTCAGATTTTTGGCGGTAGGTAGCCCCTAAGGAATATTGCACAAATCGTGCCCCAGCAAATTAATAACTTGCGAACGTGTGTTGTCCTTGGACATCAATATCGTTTGGACCTGCTTTTGATTTATACATTGGTGGCTGACGACCATTGTATGACTAGCAAGGCCAAATTATACTAGATTCCTTTCGTGTACTCGGAAGTTGTTACTCAACATCATTTTTGCGGCCAATTCTGATCTGTAACCCAAACAAAGTGGTGCCGAAGTGTCTTCCATTACATGGATTTTGATTTCACGTGATTGGCTGCTTAGCTAGTCTGTGACTATCCATGATAAGACACGCGCTGCTTGCGAGTCAGAATCAACCCTGGACTGACAAACTGTACCTTGTTAAAACTTGCGAACGAGAGAACACTTCCGAATCCTGATTCTTATGAAGCCTCAAGAGAGTAGTGCCTATATCGCAGAGGAGGAGCTCACGATTGGTGTCCTTGCCTGGGGAGTGAGAATTGATAATCGTTCTTTTTGAGACTGAACTACCCTTGGACACTTGTCTTAATATTTAGTTAATTGTATTTACATATTTTTATTTTTGTTTGAGAATAGTTAGTAGCCCATCGCTGATGGCCACTTTATCGATTTCAGCGAGTTTTTCAGATTTATGCCACTTTAAGAAAATGCCCACAAAACTAACTCCGGCGAGGAGGAAGCTGAGGTCCGATGCTGGACCAACACTCTTGTGTGCCATTTGGCACGATGTGCCACGACTTAGACGAGTTGACAAGCCAGACTTTGACGTGCGGGCATCAGGTGCACCAGCTGTGTTTAAGCCAGCTGCGACAAACCTCATCTACGTGCCCTTCCTGTCATCAGACTCTGAAGCAGACATCTATCTCACCAGACCTCAGTCCTCCATCGCTAGTTGAGCAGTACACAAAGGCGGACTTCCTCTACTAACTACAATGGGTACGTGTGGACATACCAGTGGAACCGGAGCCCTACTAAAAGGCAGAACCAGTACCGAACTCCCATCTTAAGCTTCACCCGAGATGTCTCAGCTACTGGTGGTCATGCAAACTATGGCTGCAAGCATGGAACAGATGAGACAGCAACTGCAATGACTGTCTGTTCCACAACCATCTACCCACCCTTCTGCATCATCGGCACGAGTGAATAACGCAGAGACCGCAGAGCCACTCTTAACAGTAGCTAATGACACGGTACCTCCTATGATCAGTGGAGTCATGAACCCCATGGCCTCAGAATACAGGCCTCAGGTAAGTGTCCCGACTTCACAACCGCACCAGTGGAATAATACAAGTGCCTGGAGCCCTGAGCGACAATTGTTCGAGCAGGCAGCTCACGACCGTGGCTCAATGACCTGGTATACTTTACCAATATTAACCCCTGCTCACCACGAAGAGACCGCACCGGGACTGTCCAGCAACGAATGCAATCATTCGCCGTGTGCTATCCCACCATCCAAAATATCACACATGATGGCTAGCCGGAAGTTAGTGTTTACGGGCCAGTATGACCCTACGTTCATCAGGGCCTTTCTAAGAAGGTTCAAGAATATGGCTTCGTTGAACTTTGGAAGGAACATGAGAGCCGTCACACGCTGCGCCCCAATGTTATTTACTGGGAGAGCTCTTCGTTGGTTCTGGAGGTTTATGGACACGGAGCCTGAGTTGCTCAGTCTCTTTTGGGAGAGTATCAGGCCTGAGCTGTGAGAGTGGCTGGTGTACGTGCCGTGTCACAACGTGCATGCACTTCCCGCGTCAGCAAAGGAGCTTGAAGTGGTGCAATATTTCTAGCAGTCCGCACACCTATGTAAATTCTTTGGCCAACGAGGGCAACAATAACGACACTCAGTAGCTGAGCTCGAGCACAGCGTGCCTGATCTACCCGCACCAACTTGTCTTTTTCCAACCATAACAGGCAGCGCACCGGAGACTGTCTCCATTATCCACAGAACTAGACCAAGAGCATCAGACCGAAGTACACGAACCGGCTCCTAGGACACGAGCTACCACGTGTTGGAACTGCCGGCAGACGGGAAACCGTTTTACCGCATGCCAGGCAGAGGGTAACATTTTTTGTTTCCATTGGGGGAAGCCAGATACTTATGCGCCAAACTGCACCAAACTGCACCAATTGCAAGAAGCCAAAAAACTTGTGAGCGAGTACCCACGACAGCCCGCAGCACTCGCGACAGACTCAGTAACGGAACGGCGATCTGTCCCGTCTACGGACAGTTCCACCACGACGAGTTCCACGCCAGTAAACCCACTAGAAACAAACACTATGAAACCTTTGCGGGTCCACGATGCAGCAGATGCAACATCTTCTCCGGAGGCCTCTCCAACGACATTGTTGAAGCAACCACCTCAGGTACCGCCTGAAGAACCCTGGCAGCCACAGACCCGTGTATTGAATGCATACCATATGAGGTTGCAGGAGTGTATTGCTGCACGAGAGAGGTAGCCCCAAGCCAGCAAAAAACTAAGTGAACAACTCGTCATTGGAGGAGCTCGGCGGGACCCTAAGGCCCTCAACCAGAATCACTTATTGTGTCGTAGTGCCCATTTTTAACGTAACAGAATGTTATTGATCATTTCCCTGAAATAAATTTAGAAGGAAAATCTTAAGCTTGAAAGCTATCATATAAACTTTGAATGATTTCAGCAAGGTGTTAGTTCAAAAATATCATGCAAGAAGGAGTATTCTAAAAGATGGTCGAAACAAATCTATCACTATATGTTGGGCAGTTACATAGAATGCATTTAATGAGTGGGAAAATATAGTGGCTTGTTTAAAATGTGCTTGCGTGGTAGCGCGTCTGCAAACCATTTCATCTGTTGTGCCTTGTAACTAAAAATAGCGTGTCCGCTGACAGCAAGGCTTCACGGCTCAGAGGCTTTTGTTTGGTTTCCTTACTGACTTGTAACTAAAATAGCGTGTCCACCGATAGCTTCAGTTGATGGCTCAGAGGCTATTATGAGTTTCTTTTCTGCCTTATAACTTAAAAATAGCGTGTTCACTGCCAACTAGGGTTCACGCCTCAGAGGCTATTGTCGGTTTCTTTACCGACTTAAAGCTTAAAATAGCGTGTCCACCGACAGCTTCGTTTGACGGCTCAGAGGCTATTTTAATCATGAAACTTAGACATCAGAATAGCTTGTCTGCTGATGGTTTCTGATCAACACCTCAGAGGCTTTTTTGCTTAGACTAAAGGCTGAGTGGCTGCCGACAGTTTTATTTTAAAGGGACCACATTTGTGGCCGTCGACAGTGGGTTTTTGGGGGACCACTCAACTTCTCAGTTTTCCCCATTAATTTATAAAATCTTGCCGGAATTAATTGGCTTGACTGCCACTAGTTTCCATTTTATTACTGCTTATACTAAGAAACTGCGAATTGAGGGATGAACTCATATTTCATCATTCGCGGGAAAAAAAGAACGGGACATGAAAGAGATAATTGTTTTAAGGGTAAATTTGTTTGCATTGATTGCCTATGTTGTATTGGGTTATAATAATTACAAGTCGTTTGTTTCACTGTTCCTACTGTTCCTACTATTTCAGTGAAATGACATATTATTTTAATAGTTAAAACCAACCAACCAACCCATCGCTGCCAAGGATCATAGGACTTCCGAAGATTCACAAGCCAGGCCATGAAATGCGTGAAATTGTGTCAGCAGAAAACGCTCCCACTCAGAAAATTGCGAAGTGGTTAGTCAAGGAATTCAATAACATGGACAAAAAATTTGTTACCAGGTCAGTAGCAAATTCGGCAGAATTTACTTCAAAGGCTTTGTCCTGGGGACCTTTGGAAGATGGGGATACGATGGTGTCATTTAATGTTAAGGCACTTTTTCCCAGTATTCCGGTCAAAGAAGCACTTACGTTACTTGAGGAGTGGATTCTGATACAAGGATCAGGAGAACAATGGAAAGCACGAGCCAAAATGTATTTGAAACTGGCTAGACACTGCATGGGTGAAAGCTATTTCACCTTCAGGGGAGAATTTTCTAAGCAAACACGTGGTGCTCCAATGGGAAACCCTCTTTTCCCGTTTCTAAGCGAAGTTTTTATGGCATTTTCGGAGGAGAAGTTAGCACAAGAAGGTAAACTGCCACATCGATGGGTGCATTATGTAGACGATATCTTCACGATCATCAAAGAGGATCAGGTCCAGCAAACTCTCACCGCAATCAACTCAATACACAACAACATCAGTTTCACCCACGAGCTGGAGTCGGAGGGGCGGCTACCTTTCCTTGACGTAATGGTATGTAGAGGAGCTAATGGATTGGAATTCGAAATATACCGCAAACCAACGGACACCATGCGGATAATTCCTTTCACTTCGAACCATTGCCAACAGCAAAAATGGGCGACATTTAGCTGGCTTGTGAATCGAATGCTCACGCTTCCATTGAATAAGGAAGGCCTGAAAAAAGAAACGTCCCACATTTATAAGCTAGCCAAATGGAATGGATACCCTACGGATGAAGTCACCAAATTGATAGCCAAACGAACGAAGGAGATCTTCAATAAAAAGTTCACAACGCTAACTGCGGAAGTCGAGCAACGGAAGATGTTGGTTGTAACGTTTGACTCAAGGACGGAAACAATGAAGAGGGCTATGAAGAACGTAGACATCGACCTAGTTTATACGAGCTGGGCCACAAAAAAAAAGAACTTGCTTGGATCAACCAAGGACCCCATTCCCAAAATGGAGCGGAGTGGAGTCTACAAGGTATCGTGTACGAAATGTAATGGATGTTATATTGGACAAACGAGGAGATCACTAGGTGTCAGATGGAATGAACACTTAAGGGAAGCAGTCAACAAAAACAAAAAGCAGGATGCAAAAAACTTCAAATCAAAAGTAGCGGAACATATAGTCCTTGGAAAACATGACATCACTGTTTATGAAACATAAGCGTGTGGCGACTAGAGATTGTACGGATCACTTGATATCATTAAATGCTCTCGGGAAATCATTCGAATGCTAGTTCAATTTAAAAGATAAGACCTGACTATGCATGTGGGTGCGAGTTATCAATATTATTATTGTTTCAGTTGTTTGAGCGATAAAAGATTTTATGTTGACATAACGATGGACACGCGTTTGTTTACTCGTTATCTATGTTTTCATTTTGCTTACTTGTGTTTAATGTTTACTTGTACTATTTATAGTTTTACAAGTAAGTCAAGTGAAACTTTATATCTTTGATAAGTTGTACGTTAAATTATTTTTGAATAGATTGAAAGTTTATTCGCATGATTTTAAAGTAGACAAGATTAGATTTTGGAATATTATTGGATTTCACTGTATGAATTATTCGATATGGATAATATATTTTTGTTCTTTAGATGATCAATGTGATTTTTTTTTTTTTAATCTGAGAATACAGCAGTGGTATCATACAGGACTTGAGTGGTTTCGGATATCCGCTGGGGGAAAGATTTACATCCCATTTAATTTTGCTGGACAATGCGCTACATTGTGGTGTATGCAAAACCGATATCTACCGGCTGCGCCAATTTTGTTGCACAATACCAGTATACGAGTTTGTACCGGTTTCCTACCTCCGTCTCGTTCGATCTCAATCAGAACCGACCTCTCATCGGTTCGAGACGTGCAGTCTTGGAAATGACAACGGACTGTACCCTTCAGGTCAACAAGTCCGGTCACACTTAGTCTACTCCGTGGTGGCTGCTTGTAGGCTAGCTAGTTCGGAGAGGAGTTTCGGTCGCGGGTCTTACGCGAGCAGACTAAGTCCGAGTTACGTAACTCAGCCACCGATTCACATGCCCGATTTACAAACGCGTCAACAACTACTCATCCAGAACAGGAAACCTACGTTACGTTAGTTCTGGATGTGATCTCTCCACAGATCTCAAATCAAAACACTACAAAATCACCATAGGCGCGTTACCGAATCACCGACGCGGTACCAGAAAATAAGCTAAACTACCTCAAAACCAAAATAACCTACTCTAATAAAAAAACGAGCGCAAACAAGGGTACCGCGGACCCTAACCGACTAGAAATCAATCATCCGCAGATTATGAAAACCTAACCCTCTTCAAGACATACTTACCCTCGGTCATCACTTCCGCTGCAAAAGAAAGAGCATGCGGAAAGGAAAGGCTTATGGCTTCTTTAGTAATTCATCTTTACTTTTCAGATATTTCATTTACAATAATCTTTTTCAGAATCCGAAACGTAAATTCAAAACGAACTGACAATATTCTCTTACGTTAATCCTTTTTTCCTTATTTATACAATTTTCATTTGAAGCCTGATCTTTCAACATGAAGAAAGCATTGATTGCAAAATTAACATTAAATGTACTTGACTTTAGGTTCATTCATTAATCAATTTAGCAATTAAACAATGTTATCAATCGATAAATTTAAAAGGAAAAAAAATAACCATCCGCTATTCAATAAAGACCATTTCTATTCCTCTGAACATTTTTAACATAATTGGCTTTTATGCAAACATATGGTTGAACGCAATTTTCACTCTATACGAAAACGTTATTATGGAACTTATATGTCAAAACTAGGGAAGTGAGTTAAAGGGATGCAATTTTAATGTTTTAACAGCGATTATTTCATATTAGAACTTGTAATGCTCAGCAAGTTATGCATATTATTAAAGAATGCTTCATTTATTGCAATAAATGGCGTAGGGTATTATAGAGAAAGTTGCCACATTTTCGCATAAATTTCATGATCTAGTTCCACCTTTCCGATTTTAAAATTATCATACAAATGTATGTGTTTATTGAAAAAGTTAAGTGCTATATCTATTTTTAATTACAAAATTTTAATGCAATTCTTGACTTTATAAATTTCGAAAAATATTAATTGCATGAAGTGGAGTTCCTCTTTGGGTAAAAAATATAAGTTTATTTTTAAAATTAAATTCATTCATATACATACATATTGTACATATTAAGGATAATCGCATTTTCTTCATTCATATGTTACATTGTTGAATTCGATGCACGAGTGTGCACAATATTTCCTTAGATATATCTGTAAAAGTTAAATATTAATTCATAGCTTTGGATGGAACTATACCTCTTTAGTACATTTAAATTTTTTTTTATATAGAAATATATTTATATATAATTTGTTAGTTTATGCTATTTAAGTGCTAAATATTGTTTTTTTCTTGTTTCACACAATTTTTTTAAAGAATATATAAGTTAACACAAGCGAAACTCACGGTCTTTTTTCGATAAGATCTTAGAATAAAAGAAAAAATAATAGTTCAGCAAAGGTAAGATTACAAGTTGATTAAGGTAAGGAATCACCTAACGTTTTTTTTATTATTCTCTAAATATTACAATTTAACAATCAGTTGTTATTTTAAATACTAGCAATATTTCTTACTTTCATCCTTCCGTTAACTCTTAGCAACGAATTGAAATTAAAAATTGATTAGGTGTTAATAGTTTGCAACAAAAAGGATACAAAATTAAAAGCCAATGTTTGATGCTTAGTATAAACATTATTCTAGCAAAATTTCGCCAATGAAAAATTTATTAAAAATAAATTATTTAAAAAATATATATATAGCAACAATTTTTGATATTTATTTTCATGTATATTTCTTTACCCCATTGTTTTCATTTTAATTTTATAATTAAAATGATCTCTGGATAAGTCTCATCGTATTAAAACAATATTTTAAATCGGCACATTTAAAACCACCTTATTTCAAAGGGTACGTACAATATTGAAGTGGAATACTTTGAAATCTATTGAGCAATATCTACGAGTATCTGTAGCCTTTACAATTATCGTTTCTTTAAACCAGAAATAAAACTTCAAATAATTATCCACACAAAAAATCAATTATGGAATCGTCACACGCCGAAACAAATATGTAAAAAAACTAATTTTAAAAATAAAATTAAACACAAAACAGAGCGCTTTTATATTATTTCTTTGTATAAATATATATATTTTGCTATTATCTTCAGTCAAGACTTTTTTAAATGAAAATTACCCAAAAGTTAAATTACTGAATTTTGACTTAATTTCAATCTGAAGCTGAATAGAAAGAATAGAAAGTTGAGTAAAGCATTTCATGCAAAATGCCAATGCGGAAAAATTACTTGTTGAAATTTTCGACGTCAATTTTAGGATTCTGTAAGGAGTTGATATTCAGTTGCGTGTTATTTTCATCTTATAGTTTATCCGATATTGCATAGTCGCCGGGGAAGAGGAGGCCGTGAATGTTACAATCTAAATAGATCGACCCTGCACTGTTTGCTAGTTGCTTCCATCTTTTGATTACATTTGACATTTGGGAATTTATACTATTTGTTTTGAAAATGTTTTTTTTTTACTGTAAGACGTTCTATTTGTTTTTTTTTTTTTTTTGTTTTAAATATTTTCGCTAAACTACTTTTTTTCCATATTTTTTTTCATAGATTAATTTTTTTCAATTATTTAATTTTATTCCGGTGGTCGCTTTTCACTATTTTTCCTATATCTACTCTAACCTGGAATTAAGTCACCTGCCTCTTTCACTCTGCTGTATCCGTCACTTGCAACATCTGATGATACACGATTTCGTACATTATTAGAACATCGCATTCGTTTGCGCTTTTCTCTTCTATACAGATAGGCAGCTAACTGAAGTTGCGCTTTCTCTGCCAAATCCCTTTGTAGTTGACGATTTTCCTCAGTATCCTTAAGAACGAAATCCGGATTAACTCGTCGATCCCAAGATGAATTCCAACCTTGAAAATGAATTTTATATTGAATTAGTTTCTTGCCTCGCTTGTCTTTTGTTTCCACGAACCTAAGAACCTTAGAATCGTCCAATACTTTTGCCTTTGTTGGATCCGGTTCATAGCACAACACCCGCTCTCCTTCCGTAACTTATACCGTACGCCACGAGTTGATACCATCCGGCTATTTCGATCCTCGTCTGACACTTGGATGGCAACTGTGGGAGGCATTGCCAGATAGATATGCTTCGAAATGTATCAGTGTTTTACTACAGTGGATCACATTGACAGCAAATATTTCTCCACAAATATAAATATTTGAAGAAAAATATTTTCGGCGCAGGTATAGCTGCACGAAAAATGAAGTCTGCTTGCACTTCGAAGTCATACATATCTAGCCGGGTGCCAGGGTTCGGGATCGGAATCACTCCGATTCCCGGGCGTAGGCGTCACATTACAAGTTTCCTATGTACACTGGCGCAAACTGGGAGCCTGATATGAGGTGTATCCTATATACACATCAAGGCTCCCGGCAGCAGAGAGAACTCACTGTATAATACCTACATGCTACTGGCTGATATAAGATTTTAGGAATTATTCCGCTTCAGCTAACTAATACATCAGATAATAAGTTAATGAGGTCTTATATTGGCATATTTATAAATTTAGAGTGTGGATGAAGCAGTTAATTTACTCGATTTATGTTCACTGTAATTATATTTGTTAGTCATTTGGACTTAACTGTTACTCGGGCCGACGCCTTGAGCACGCAGTTATATTTACGGAAGGGACACTAATACTCGGGCTGATACATTGAGTATGCAGTTGACCGTATTCTTAATTCACTTATCCCGGGCTAAGTGCCTTGGGATAGATTAAGTTCGAGCGAACGCCTTGAGCCAGCGAATGGAGAAATATTTCTCGATTTTCTTGCTTCTATAATTTCTTTTCATGCATAATAATGCTGACTAAACTGCTTACCAACTAAAATAATGAAGACAATTTAACAAGTAAATGATCAAAGTTCAACTGTAACGTTTTTTGTTACCACCATCTCTCTGTGACTGGTGCAACCACAAAGCTCAAGCTTTCGCTTGATTTGCCTCATTGCAAACGCGTGTAATCATTTCATTCCGCTGAGGTAGTACGTTTGATTGCGAAGTCTTGTGTGTATATGCTTAATACTTAATACAAGTATGGATACACACCCACTTCTGCTAATACATGGTAAGGCACCGCGCGCACAGTTGCTTTGATTATAATTCGCAGCTTTTCGTATATGTATGCTGTCGTTTACAGTATACAGAGAGGAACGAGGGAATACGGACCGAGTAATATTTGGACTGCGGTTCCCGTAACAGTTGCCTAAGCAAACTACTCGAAAACCAACATATTTCTGATCTAAATTTCAATTGTAAGTTTAAAATAATATTCATCACCTCAATTTGCAATTGAAATCGTGATACGGCAACCCCCTTTTCAACGGAGCAATGAAATGAAAGTGGATGGAATGCTCACCAACTGGTTGTTAGCGGTCCCGTAAAGCGACGACGAGCAACAAACGGGGAGTCTGTTATTCACCTTCACGGCGGTCACATCACGACGCCCAAGAAGAGAATCGAGGGGATAAAGTTCCCGTGGCTGTGGGAAAGCGCGCGCTCGTCGTGTTCCAATTACGTTGTTCTGACGAGGAGATCTTGTGCGGTTGTGGACTCACTATTGGTGTTTTCAGAGATCGATTGAGGTGCTCACGGGCGCGATAAGCGAATTTTTCTTGTGAAATTTGTCATCATGAATGAAAGAAAGTTTTCGGTGAGAATTTTGCAATCAAAAATTTACGTCGGGCGTTGCAAAATTGAAGCAGGAAATCAGTGGAGTGCTTTTCGCGTGGAATTTCACTCATTCTCATCTCATTGTGCATTTCGAAATTACTTTTGAGATTTCTTAATTGGGAACCACATTCGACGTGTGTACAGGCCTAGTTGAGTGCGCAGTTACCGTTTTGGGGCTCTATCGCGAACCTTGGTGTCGTTATCTGATTGCTGCTGTGACTAGGATCTTGCGAGAAAAATATGGAGATAGGCGCGATATCGAAGAGCTAGCCGATGCAAAGTGGACGTTTCGTTCAGTTTGTTTAATGAGATAATTACTTATCACTAAGATTTTCGTGGCAAAGTAGGGGATTTTGTGTAGTTGTGTGTGTCTTGAGATAAATTGAGGTACGCACGGGCACGAGAAGTGAATTTTCCTCGTGAAATTGTCATCGTAAAGAGAGGACATTTAAAGAGAAAATAAATATTGGAGTTGTGCAGCAAGCCCCATCCATCGTAGTGATTGCACGCTGCCTTCCGTTTTTGGCCACTGGCGTGGTGTGAAAAATTACCGTTGAGGCCGTTTGTGTGCCGGCAAAAAATTCCTTAAAATCAAGTGTGAGTGCGGAACGCAACAATGCGAGAATGTTGATTGTAAAGTTCCAAGAGCGGTATGTTGCATTTTGTCGACTATTAAAGTCCAAACTGAATATCGAAGGTGCTAGTGAAGGAGAAGTCTAAGTGCAAGATGAAAAGTCAGACGCGTCTGAAAAGTATCTGCCGTTTTAGTGAGTCCCAGTGAGGTTCGAGGGAAATTGGCCTCGTTTCAGGAAAAGCTTTGATGTTGCCACTCGGTGATAGGATGTATTGGAGTAAAACTTTATATACATGTCATTTTGAAGGTACATTTGACTGCTATCAAAATTTGTCAACAAAACAATTTTATCTTGTGTACATCATTATAATTTTTTACGGTGAATAACTTCGAAAATTGGAAAAAAAGACAGCGTTTGCGGGAGGTTCTGTTGGGTCATTTTTTTGCAAAGAAAACTGCTGCGGAAAGTCATCGTTTGCTTGTAGAAGTTTAGGACGACGATACTTAAGGGAATATACAGTGTTTTGAATGGTTTCAATGCTTCAAATGTGCCGATTAAGACAAAAAACGCCCCGGACAGCCAAAAAAGTTTGGAGACAAAGATTGGAGACGCTACTAGATGAGGACTCGGGTCAAACGCAAGGCAAACTTGCCAAATCATTGGGAGTGACTCAATAAGCCATTTTATTTCCCGCATGCGTTGAAGCCCAGAAACGTTGAACGGCGCGTCTGTACGTCTGAAATGCTGCTTGAGCGCCATAAAAAGAAATCATTTTTGCATGGGGTCGTGACTGGGGATAACAAATGGATCCATTATGAGAATCCCAAGCGGAAAATGTCATATGTGAATCTTTGAGTCATAGCACCGTTTAACTTAATTTTTACAAGTCGATCTCGTCAAAACTTTAGAAACCAGCAAAATCAATTTCAGTAAATTCACCCACATCGTCAGCGGGCGCCAGAACTTTCTTTCCTTTCTTTTGCTTGGCATATACATTCAATTCATATATATTTCCAAATTTTTAAATATTGGTTTTCTTTCTTTTAATTTGGTTGTTATATAAATTCATTTCCTATTTCTTTCCAAATTCTTAAATATTGTTGGTTTTCTTGCTTGTTATATAGATTCCTTTCATATTTATTTCCAAATTTTTCAAGGATTGTTTGCTTTATGATAAAAATAATAGTTAAAGTAGTTTTGTCCTTGATTTGTATTCTTCTTTTCTTTTTTTAAACTATAGCCCCATAGTATGTGAAGAAGAAATGCAAAATTTGTTTTTTGAAAGTAAAAGAAAAATAAAAACACTAATGAATTACTGAATACCCCAACACTCGGCCTTTCCATTTATCCTCCAACCTGACCGGGTATGGGACCCGCAAAGATGGCCAGTCTTTTTGTTTTTGTATTATAGCGGCTCTTGCCCAGGTAGAGTGGCCTTCCATTCACGTGCCTTTTTGTGGTATGCTTTAACATAAATTGGTCACGTTTGTATTTCTCGTTTGATATAAAAATTCATGCAAATTATGAGTTTTTCACTCAAAAGGGAAATACATGGCCACGTCTATGTTTGGATGCACCGCTTCCACCTGGATGCCCCACTCTTATTTGCGGACCATACTCGTAAGTATTGTCTGTATCGATGAAGTCTCCAGTCCGTCCATTTTTGCAATGCCCTATTTGTCCTCTGAACCAGCATGTTCATAGTCCTTAGGCCGGTTACTTCCATTCTCGACTCCGGTCAAGAATCAAAGAACCTTTTCAAATTTATGCATGCAAAAAATGCTTTTGTAGTGGGTGTTGTGCTGGGGAAATGAACCCGTCCCACGCACTGCAACGCTAGCCTGCCAGCGCATTCACGTGTCCCCAGGCAAGGCCAGTCTTGGCGGATCCTATCATCCTCTTTCGCTGAGGCAGCAGACCATCGCTGCAGTCCTTCACGGACAATTATATCTACCTATTTCACTACAAAATGGCACCCAATGAGGGGCCGAAGAGCCCGGCTGTATCAAAAGTCGTGAGCACGAGACAGACCAACGTCTCTAGGTGATCCTACAAGGTGTTCAGATTTTTGGGGGTAGGTAGCCCCTAAGGAATATTGCACAAATCGTGCCCCAGCAAATTAATAACTTGCGAACGTGTGTTGTCCTTGGACATCAATATCGTTTGGACCTGCTTTTGATTTATACATTGGTGGCTTACGACCATTGTATGACTAGCAAGGCCAAATGATATTAGATTCCTTTCATGTACTCGGAAGTTGTTATTCAACATCATTTTTGCGGCGAATTCTGATCTGCAATCCAAACGAAGCAGTGCCGAAGTGTCTTCCATTACATGGATTTTGATTTCACGTGATTGGCTGCTTAGCTAGTCTGTGACTATCCATGATAAGACACGCGCTGCTTGCGAGTCAAAATCAACCCTGGGCTGACAAACTGTACCTTGTTAAAACTTGCGAACGAGAGAACACTTCCGAACCCTGATTCTTATGGTGCCTCAAGAGAGTAGTGCCTATACCACAGAGGAGGAGCTCACCATTGGTGTCCTTGCCTGGGAAGGGAAAGACCGAAGTGATAATTGATAATCGTTCTTTTTGAGACTGAACCACCCTTAGACACTAATCTTAATATTTAGTTAATTATATTTACATATTTTTATTTTTGTTTGAGAATAGTTAATAGTTCACCACTGATGGCCAGTTTGTCGATTTCAGCGAGTTTTTCAGATTTATGCCACTGAAAGAAAATGCCCACAAAACAAACTCCGGTGAGGAGCAAGCTGAGGTCGGATGCTGGACCAACACTCCTGTGTTCCATTTGGCACGACGTGCCACGACTTAGACGAGTTGACAAGCCAGACTTTGCCGTGCGAGCATTAGTTACACCAGCTGTGTTTAATTATAATTAGTTTAATTAATTACACCAGCTGTGTTTAAGCCAGTGGAATAATACAAGTGCCTGGAGCCCTGAGCGATAATTGTTCGAGCAGGCAGCTCACGACTGTCGCTCAATGACCTGGTATACTTTATCAACCTCAACCCCTGCTCACCACGAAGAGACCGCACTGGGACTGTCTAGCAACAAACGCAATCAACAAACGCCGTGTGCTATCCCACCATCCAAAATAGCACACATGCTGGCTAGCCGGACGTGCATTCACTTCACGCGTTAGCAAAGGAGCTTGAAGTTGTGCAATTTTCCTAGCAGTCCGCACACCTAGGTAAATTCTTTGGCCGAGAGGGCAACAAGAACGACACTCAGTAGCTGAGCTCGAGCGCAGCGTGCCTGCACTGCCCACGCCAACTTGTCTTTTGCCACCCATAACAGGCAGCGCACCGGAAACTCTCTCCATTTTCCACAGAACTAGACCAAGAGCGTCAGACCGAAATACACGAACCGGCTCCTAGGGCACGAGCTACCACGTGTTGGAACTGCCGGCAGACCGGAAACCGTTTTACCGCATGCCAGGCAGAGGCTAACATTTTTTGTTTCCATTGGGGGAAGCCAGATACTTATGCACCAAACTGCACCAATTGCAAGAAGCCAAAAAACTTGTAAGCGAGTACCCACGACAGCCCGCAGCACTCGCGGCAGACTCAGTAACGGAACGGTGCTCTGTCCCGTCTACTGACAGTTCCACCACGATGAGTTCCACGCCAGTAAACCCACTAGAAACAAACACTATGATACCTTTGCGGGTCCACGATGCAGCAGATGCAACATCTTCTCCGGAGGCCTCTCCAACGACATTGTTGAAGCAACCACCTCAGGTACCACCTGAAGAGCCCTGACAGCCACAGACGCGTGTATTGAAGGCATACCATATGAGGTTGCAGGAGTATATTGCTGCACTTGAGAGGGTTTTTGCCGTAGAAGAGGTAGCCCCACACCAGCAAAAAACTAAGTGGTCAACTCGTCATTGAAGGAGCTCGTCGGGACCCTAAGGCCCACAATCAGAATCACTTATTGCGTCGTAGTGCCCATTTTTAACGTAACAGAATGTTATTGATTATTTCCTTGAAATGAATTTAGAAGAAAAGATCTTAAGCTTGAAAGCTATCATATAAACTTTGAATGATTTTAGCAAGGTGTTAAGTCAAAAATATCATGCAAGAAGGAGTATTCTAAAAGATGGTCGAAACAAAACTATCACTATATGTTGGGCATGGGAGCATATAGTTTCGGCCTTCATTTAAGACTATTTATGTTCCGTTGAATTTCGCTCTAGTGAGTGTCTGTTTGGTTTAGCTTAATGCTGTTCCAGACTTAGCTGGATACAGTACAGTGCCGTACGAAGTCCCTTTATTAGCCGTTGGTTAAATTTATTGATCTTGATCTCGAGGATACGTGTAAAGTGGAAGGGTGTGAAATGGGTGGGCTTTAAAATTTTTTGCATTATGCACAGGGGTTTCATTGGTGAATTATTTAGAAGTTGGCAGTTACATAGAATGCATTTAATGAGTGGGAAAATATCGAGGCTTGTTTAAAATGTACTTGTGTGGTAGCGTGTTTGCAAACCATTTCATCTGTTGTGCCTTATAACTAAAAATAGCGTGTCCGCTGACAGCAAGGCTCCACGGCTTTTGTTGGTTTCCTTACTGACTTGTAACTAAAATAGCGTGTCCACCGATAGCTTCGTTTTATGGCTTAGAGGCTATTATGAGTTTCTTTTCTGCCTTATAACTAAAAATAGCATGTTCACTGGCAACTAGGGCTCACGCCTCAGAGGCTATTGTCGGTTTCTTTACCGACTTAAAGCTTAAAATAGCGTGTCCATCGACAGTTTCGTTCGACGGCTCAGAGGCTATTTTAATCATGTAACTTAGACATCAGAATAGCTTGTCTGCTGATGGTTTCTGATCAACACCTCAGAGGCTATCTTTTTTGCTTAGACTAAAGGCTGAGTGGCTGCCGACAGTTTTATTTTGAAGGGACCACATTTGTGGCTCTCGACAGTGGGTTTTTGGGGGACCACTCAACTTCTTAGTTGTCCTCATTAATTTATAAAATCTTGCCGGAATTAATTGGCTTGACTGCCACTAGTTTCCATTTTATTACTGCTTATACTAAGAAACTGCGAATTGAGGGATGAACTCATATTTCATCATTCGCGGGCAAAAAAGAACGGGACATGAAAGAGATAATTCTTTTACGGGTAAATTTGTTTGCATTAATAGCCTATGTTGTATTAGGTTACAATAATTACAAGTCGATTGTTTCACGGTTCCTACTATTTCAGTGAAATTACATATTATTTTAGTTTCTTGTTTAGCATATGTATTGAAAAATTTTCTCTTGTATGTAAATTTTATATTCATTTCACGCGGTTTGTTGATTTTGTTTGCACTTTCATTTAATTGCATTAAAAATTATGGTCCAAATGTCTACTCATTAATTTATTTAATCAAATGCATATTCTTATATGTGATCTGTTTATGAAACATAAGCGTGTGGCGACTAGAGATTGTACGGATCACTTGATATCATTAAATGCTCTCGGGAAATCATTCGAATGCTAGTTCAATTTAAAAGATAAGACCTGACTATGCATGTGGGTGCGAGTTATCAATATTATTACTGTTTCAGTAGTTTGAGCGATAAAAGATTTTATGTTGACATAACGATGGACACGCGTTTGTTCACTCGTTATCTATGTTTTCATTATGCTTACTTGTGTTTAACGTTTACTTGTACTATTTATAGTTTTAACAAGTTAGTCAAGTGAAACTTTATATCTTTGATAAGTTGTACGTTAAATTATTTTTGAATAGATTGAAAGTTTATTCGCATGATTTTAAAGTAGACAAGACTAGATTTTGGAATATTATTGAATTTCACTGCATGAATTATTCGATATGAATAATATATTTTTGTTCTTTAGATGATCAATGTGATTGATTTTTTTTTTTTTTTAAATCTGAGAATACTGATCTATGTTCATTGACAGTGTAAGCAGCAGTGGTATCATACAGGACTTGAGTGGTTTCGGATATCCGCTGGGAGGAAAGATTTACACCCCATTTAATTTTGCTGGACAATGCGCTACATTGTGGTGTTTGCAAAACCGATATCTACCGGCTGCGCCAATTTTGTTGCACAATACCAGTATACGAGTTTCCTATGTACACTGGCGCAAACTGGGAGCCTGATATGAGGTGTATCCTATATACACATCAAGGCTCCCGGCAGCAGAGAGAACTCACTGTATAATACCTACATGCTACTGGCTGATATAAGATTTTAAGAATTATTTCGCTTCAGCTAACTAATACATCAGATAATAAGTTAATGAGGTCTTATATTGGCATATTTATAAATTTAGAATGTGGATGAAGCAGTTAATTTACTCGATTTATGTTCACTGTAATTATATTTGTTAGTCATTTAGATTTAACTGTTACTCGGGCCGACGCCTCCAGCATGCAGTTATATATACGGAATGGACACTAATACTCGGGCTGATACATTGAGTATGCAGTTGAGCGTATTCTTAATTCACTTATCCTGGGCTAAGTGCCTTGGGGTAGAATAAGCTCGGACACACGCCTTGAGCCAGCGAATGGAGAAATATTTCTCGATTTTCTTGCTTCTATAATTTCCTTACTTGCAAAATTATGCTGACTTAATTGCTTACCAACTAAAATAATGAAGACAATTTAACAAGTAAATGATCAAAGTTCAACTGTAACGTTTTTTGTTGCCACCATCTCTCTGTGACTGGTGCAACCACAAAGCTCAAGCTTTCGCTCGATTTGCCTCATTACAAACGCGTGTAATCAGTTCATTCCACTGAGGTGGTACGTTCGATTGCGAAGTCTTGTGTGTATATGTTTAATACTTAATACAAGTATGGATACACACCCACTTCTGCTAATGCATGGTAAGACACCGCGCCCACAGATGCTTTGATTATAATTCGCAGCTTTTCGTATATGTATGTTGTCATTTACAGTACACAGAGAGGAACGACGGAATACGGACCGAGTAATATTTGGACTGCGGTTCCCGTAACAGTCGCCTAAGCAAACTACTCGAAAACTAACATATTTCTGATCTAAATTTCAATTGTAAGTTTAAAATAATATTCATCATTTTAATTTGCAATTGAAATCTTGATACGGCAACCCGCTTTTCAACGGAGCTTTTCCACGATTGCACTTTCGCAATGAAATGAAAGTGGATGGAATGCTCGCAAACTGGTTGTTAGCGGTCCCGTAAAGCGACGACGAGCAACAAACGGGGAGTCTGTTATTCACCTTCACGGCGGTCACATCACGACACCCAAGAAGAGAATCGAGGGGATAAAGTTCCCGTGGCTGTGGGAAAGCGCGCGTTCGTCGTGTTCCAATTACGTTGTTCTGACGAGGAGATCTTGTGCGGTTGTGGACTCACTATTGGTGTCTTCGGAGATCGATTGAGGTGCTCACGGGCGCGATAAGCGAATTTTTCTTGTGAAATTTGTCATCATGAATGAAAGAAAGTTTTCGGTTGTGCGTTTTGAAATTAGTTTTGAGATTTCTTAATTGGGAATCGCATTCGATGTGCGTGCGGGCCTAATTGAGTGCCCAGTTACCGTTTCGGGGCTCTATCGTGACCGTTGGTGTGCGTTGTCTGATTGCAGCTGTGATTAGGATATTGCGAGAAAAATATGAAGATAGGCGTGATATCGAAGAGCTAGCTGATGCAAAGTGGGCGTTTCGTTCAGTTTGTTTAATGAGATAATTACTTGTGGTATGAGCTCGCAGTTGGTGTCTCTTGACATAGATTGAGGCACGCACGGGCACGAGAAGCGAATTTACCTAGTGAAATTGTCATCGTAAATGGAAGAAATTTAAAGAAAAAGGCGCCATGCAACGTAGTGATTCCGCGCTGCCTTCCGTTTTTGGCCATTGGCTTGGTGTGAAAAATTACCGTTGAGGCCGTTTGTGTGCCGGCAAAGAATTCCTTAAAATCAAGTGTGAGTGCGGAACGCAACAATGCGAGAATGTTGATCGTAAAGTTCCAAGAGCGGTATGTTGCATTTTGTCGTCTATTAAAGTCCAAACTGAATAACGAAGGTGCTAGTGAAGGTGAAGTCTAAGTGCAAGACGAAAAATCAGACGCGTCTGAAAAGTATCTGCCATTTTAGTGAGTCCCAGTGAGGTTCGAGGAAAACTGGACTCGTTTCGGGAAAAGCCTTGATGTTGCCGCTCGGTGATAGGAAGTATTGGTGTAAAACTTAATAACCGGAATTTGACGCTAGATGTCCGTACTAACAAATATCGTGAAAGCTCTAACTTTACATACATGTCATTTTGAAGGTACATTTGACAGCTATCAAAATCAGTCAACAAAACAATTTTATCTTGTGTGCATCATCATAATTTTTCACGATGAATAACTTCGAACATTGGAGAAAAAGACAGCATTTGCGGGAGGTTCTGTTGGGTCATTTTTTTGCAAAGAAAACTGCTGCGGAAAGTCATCGTTTGCTTGTCGAAGTTTATGGCTACAACTTTTTAGGGAAAACGCAGTGTTTTAAATGGTTTCAACGCTTCAAAAGTGCCGATTTTGACATCAAAGACAAAAAACGCCAAGGGCAGCCAAAAAAGTTTGAAGACGAAGATTAGAGACGCTACTCGATGAGGATTCATATCAAACGTTAGACAAACTTGCCAAATCATTAGGAATGACTCAACAAGCCATTTCAAAACGTTTGAAAGCCGCCGGATACATTCAGAAGCAAGGTAATTGGGTCCCCTATGAGTTGGAGCTGAGAGACGTTGAACGGCGCTTCTGTATGTCTGTAATGCTGCTTGAGTGCCATAAAAAAACGAACGGAAATTTCGTGGCAAAGTTGTTAAATTAGATGACACATAGTTTTACCAATTGTTGATTGTTAAATGAAAGTTCAGGGCATGCGAGGCTCCTCAATCAGCCACGGAGCACCTTTCCCCAGACATAAGTGAAGAAAATTTGTGACAGTTTCCGTGCCGTGCACGATTCACTCGCGCTCGCACAGTGGCAGTTTTCCGCCAATTGGTTGAATGAATTGTCGCGTTTCTCATCTGCGATTAAGAATTTATTGCACCCCGGAGGGGAACGAGATTTTGTATGACTTTTGACGAAATCAGCGGGACGCCCGTACTCCAAAGAGCTCATTTGTCCCCACCGATAAGAAGGAAATTAGCTATGTCGTGTATGAATTCACATGGGCAATCTTTGAGTCATAGCATCGTTCAACTTAATTTTTACAAGTCGATCTCGTCAACACCTTGGAAACCAGCAAAATCAATTTCAGTAAATTCACCCACATCGTCAGCGGGCGCCCTAACTTTCTTTCCTTTCTTTTGCTTGGCATATACATTCAATTCATATTTATTTCCAAATTTTTAAACATTGGTTTTCTTGCTTTTAATTTGGTTGTTATATAAATTCATTTCGTATTTCCTTGCAAATTTTTAAATATTGTTGGTTTTCTTTTTTTTTAATTTGGTTTTTTATATAGAGTTCTTTCTTATTTATTTCCAAATTGTTCAAAGATTGTTTGCTTTATGATAAAAATAATAGTTAAAGTTGTTTTATCCTTGATTCGTATTCTTCTTTTCTTTTTTTAAGCTATTGCCCCATAGTAAGTGAAGAAGAAATGCAAAATTTGTTTTTTGAAAGTAAAAGAAAAACAAGTTGGGTAGACAGACCTATGCTCATGTCAGAAGGGTTTTGTACTCAACTTACAAAATGCAGTAACCAGCAACTAATAAAATCAAGAAACATGTCAAAGACGATTATATTGGAGAAAATGTGCAATTTTAGGATCATACTATTATTAACAAAGTTGAACGAAGATTGACTTCTGAGGTATTTGTTATAGTTATACCCATAAATATCTTCTTTGATAATTTTTTCAGATTTTTTAAATCACGGGTGTCAATTTGCGAGGGAGGAAATACATTATTCATGTATTTCCCTCCCCCCCCCCTGTGCCCCCACTGAAGCAAAAACTGTCAGTTAAGAACTGTTTTGAAAAGCTTTCATAGAGAACTTTCAGTTGATACTCATATCGGCTATCTTTCATGAAATTTATTTTCAGGGGCCACTCCTCTGTACTGTAATCATCGATTCATGGCCTTTTTTTTCGAATCCTAGAATGGTTACAAAGCCCTTTTGCTAGGAGCTCTCTCCTGCCTCTTCGACTTGTTTCAATTGTATATACTCATCCTTAAACTTTGAAGAGGTCACCACTTCTGACCTTTCTAAAAATTTTCATGGCTGTAGCCTCTATAGTTTCGGAGAAAAAGTTCTGTGACATCCAGGCGGACGGACGGACGGACGGACAGACGGACACAGGTCGTGATTGCAATAGAGTTTTGTATTGTAGTACAAAACCCTAATATAAGCAGTAATGAATTACTGAATATCCCAACACTCGGCCTTTCCATTTATCCTCCATGCTGACCGGGTATGGGACCTGCAACGATGGCTGGTCTTTTTGTTTTTGTATTATAGGGGCTCTTGCCCAGGTAGAGTGGCCTTCCGTTAACGTGCCTTTTTATGGTATAGAGTTAAGTGACTCCATCGCATAATGCTTTAACAGAAATTGGTCACGTTTGTATTTCTCGTTTGATATAAAAATTCATGCAAATTATGAGTTTTTCACTCAAAAGGGAAATACATGGCCACGTCTACGTTTGGATGCACCGCTTCCGCCTGGATGCCCCACTCTTATTTGCGGACCATAATCGTAAGTATCGTCGGTATCGATGAAGTCTCCTCAAGTCTGTCCATTTTTGCAATGCCCTATTTGTCCTCTGAACCAGCGTGTTCATAGTCCTTAGGCCGGTTACTTCCATTCTCGACTCCGGTCAAGAATCAAAGAACCTTTTCAAATTCGTGGATGCGAAAAATGTTTTTGTAGTGGGTCTTGTGCTGGGGAAATGAACCCGTCCCATGCACTGCAACGCTAGCCTGCCAGCGCATTCACGTGTCCCCAAGCAAGGCCAATTCGGTTGGCCGCTCAGCTAGTCTGTGACTATCCATGATAAGACACGAGCTGCTTGCAAGTCAGAATCAACCCTGGGCTGACAAATTGTACCTTGTTAAAACTTGCGAACGAGAGAACACTTCCGAACCCTGATTCCTATGGTGCCTCAAGAGGGTATTGCCTATATCGCAGAGGAGGAGCTCTACATTGGTGTCCTTGCCTGGGAAGGGAAAGACCGGAGTGAAAATTGATAATCGTTCTTTTTGAGACTGCACTACACTTAGACACTAATCTTAATATTTAGTTAATTATATTTACATATTCTTATTTTCGTTTGAGAATAGTTAATAGTTCACCGCAGATGGCCACTTTATTGATATCAGCGAGTTTTACAGATTTATGCCACTTTAAGAAAATGCCCACAAAACTAACTCCGGCGAGGAGGAAGCTGAGGTCGGATGCTGGACCAACACTCCTGTGTTCCATTTGGCACGACGTGCCACGACTTAGACGAGTTGACAAGCCAGACTTTGACGTGCGGGCATCGGCTACACCAGTTGTGTTTAAGCCAGCTACGACAAACCTCGTCTACATACTCTCTCTGTCGTCAGACTCTGAAGCAGACATCTATCTCATCAGAACGACCTCAGTCCTCCATCGCTAGTGGAGCAGTACCCAAAGGCGGACTTCCTCTACTAACTACAATGGGTACGCGTAGTAATACCAGTGGAGCCGGAGCCATACTAACAGGCAGAACCAGTACCGGACCACCATTTTAAGCTTCACCCAAGGTGTCTCAGGTGCTGGTGGTCATGTAAACTATGGCTGCAAGCATGGAACAGATGAGACAGCAACTGCAATGACTGTCTGTTCCACAACCACCTACCCACCCTTCTGCGTCATCGGCACGAGTGGATAACGCAGAGACCACAGAGCCACCCTTAACAGTAGCTGATGATCCGGTACCTCCTAGGCTCAGCTGAGTCATGAATCCTATTTCCCCAGAATACAGGCCCCAGGTAAGTGTCCCGACTTTGTGACCGTACCAGTGGAATAATTGGAGTGCCTGGAGCCCTGGGCGACAATTATTTGAGCTGGCAGCTCACGACCGTGGCTCAATGACCTGACCTGAACCCCTGCTCACCACAAAGAGACCACACCGGGACTGTCCAGCAACGAACGCAATCGTTCACCGTCTGCTATCCCACCATCCAAAATAGCACACATGGTGGCTAGCTGAAAGTTAGTGTTTACGACCATCGGGGTCTTTCTAAGAAGGGTCAAGAATATGGCTTCGTTGAACTTTGGAAGGAACATGAGAGCCGTCACACGCTGCGTCCAAATGTTATATACTCGGAGAGTTCTTCGTTGGTTCTGGAGATTTGTTGACATGGAGCCTGAGTTCTTCAGTCCCTTTTGGGAGAGAATCAGGCCTGAGCTGCAAGAGCGGCTGGTGTTCGCTCCGCACCACAACGTGCATGCACTTCACGCGTCAGCAAAGGAGCTTGAAACGCTGCAATATTTCTAGCAGTCCGCACACCTAGCTAAATTTTTTGGCTGACGAGGGCAACAATAACGACACTCTGTAGCTGAGCTCGAGCACAGCGTGCCTGCTTTGCCCGCGCCAGCTTGTCTTATTCCACCCATAACAGGCAGCGCGTCGGATACTCTCTCCATTGTCCACAGAACTAGACCAAGAGCATCAGACCAAAGTACACGAACTGGCTCCTAGGACATGAGCTACCACGTGTTGGAACTGCCGGCAAACGGACGCTAACATTTTTTGTTTCCGTTGGGGGAAGCCAGTTACTTATGTGCTAAACTGCACCAATTGCAAGAAGCCAAAAAACTTGTAAGCGAGTACCCACGACAGCCCGCAGCACTCGCGGCAGACTCAGTAACGGAACGGTGCTCTGTCCCGTCTACTGATAGTTCCACCACGACTAGTTCCTCGCCAGTAAACCCACTAGATACAAACACTATGATATCTTTGCTGATCAACGATGGAGCAGATGCAACATCTTCTCCGGGGGCCTCTCCAACGACATTGTTGAAGCAAACACTTCACGTACTACCTGAAGAACCCTGGCAACCACAGACGCGTGTATTGAAGGCATACCATATGAGGTTGCAGGAGTATATTTTGCTGCACGAGAGAGGATTTTTGCCGCAGAAGAGGTAGCCCCACGCCAGCAAAAAACTAAGTGGTCAACTCGTCATTGGAGGAGCTTCCGCGGGAGACCAAACTTTAAACTTATGGAACATCTCGGATGTTTCTGAGAATGACACTCGGCCTTATGCACCAATCAAAGTGTAGGGCAAAAACGCTGTTGCACTGATTGACACGGGTGCAGGCTCCAGCTCGAAGCTATTCCATTAAAACCCTACGGCGGTAAAACCTTGGCGCTCTGAGATCAGCATAGCTGATGGCACCAAACATCCTATCCAGGGTAGATTGACAACACCCGTGACGTTCAGAGGTCAAATGAAGGATATTACTTTCTGCATTATCCCATTACTGACTCAGAACACGTACCTTGGCGTCGATTTCGTCCTTCAATTTGATTTGTTGTTTTTTTTGTGGTAGGGACGGGAAGTCCTTTTATGCACAGAGTGTGGGACTCCTATGCTCGCAAAAAGGCGACTGGACTAACTAAAAAACAGCTCCCCTGTCAACCTGAGAACCAATTTGGTTTGGCCCGAGACCTATTCATTGCTTTCACAGTGCCCGGATGACCATTATACTAGTTCGTCACAATGTCTTCTAGCCTATGTAACGCTCCACAACCGATAGCCCGGCTGATGGACAAAGTCATTCCAACTCATCTTTAACATCAAGTGTTCGTGTAGCTGGATGCCCTTTTAGTCATCACGGAAACGGTTGACTAACATCTCCTTCTGTTACAAGAAGTAGGCCTGCATATCAGTAAGGTGGAACTCTTCATCAACGTCCAGAAACGTAAGTTTGTTACGACCGAAGTCCGATATCTAGGACATGTCATCGGACATGGCACTGCCAAAACGGATTCGGGCAAAACTTAGGTGATTGATGAGTTTCCCCTTAGCGATGACCTTTAAGCAGCTTTGACGTTTCCTTGAAGTGTGTGGTTGGTACCGAAGGTTTGTGCAGAGCTACGCAACAGTTTTGGCGTCTCTGTCGGGCATGCTTCGGAAAAGTTCATTTGGACCGAACTTAGTCGAAAGGCATTTGAAGAGCTCAAACAACCCTTGACATCTGCTCCAGTCTTGCGCAGCCCCGACTTTAAGAAGCCCTTCTCCATTCATTGTGACGGAGGTCAACATGGAGTTGAAGCCGTGCGGGTGCAATTGACCGAAGAGGGAGAGGAAGCTCCCACTGTTTTCATGTCCAATAAACTGAGTTTGGTCCGAAGAAACTACAGCGTATCCGAGAAAAAAAGTTTGGCAGCTGTGATGGCTGTAAAGAAATTCCGAGCGTATATCGAAGACCACCAGTTTTAAACTCTCACAGAACACGCTTCGCTACAATGTCTGATGAACCAAGCGGACCTTCACGGATGTCTGGCCCGATGGGCTCTTAAACTGCAAGGGTTCAAGTTTTCTATCAAACACCGAAAGAGAACCCAGAACATCGTGCCCGATACTCTCTTGTGAGTGTTTTCGCCTGAAGCAGCAGAATTGACAGTGAATGACGATGATCCCACTGAGATAGACTTAGACAGCTACAACGAGTTAAGGCAAACCATCGTAACCCAACAAACACAGTTGCCTGATTCGAAAGTGATAGACGGCTATGTTTATCGACGTAATGAATACGCAACCGGTGATCCATTACAGGAAGAAGAGTCCTGGATACTCTGGGTGCCTGAGGAAATGATTCACAATCTGATCCTCCGCGCACATGACCATCCTCTAAATGCCCGCGGTGGCTTCAGTCAGACGCTTAGGTGCCTTAAGAAGTACTTCTTTTGGCCCGAAATGGCATTCCAGGTCAAAGACTACGTAATTGCCTGCGAAATCTGTAAAGGCACTTAAGCTCCCAACCAGCCTCTTCGACCTGCCATGAGTCAATACTCAGAAGTATTGGGACCACAGATTGTCAACCATTACTTGCGCTCTGCGATCGTCTTATCATTCCGTCACCGGTGTCTCGCCTCACTTTGCTACCTTCGGACAGCACATGATTTGCCATGGCAAATCATACAGGCTACTACGGCAATTGAAGTGTTTGGGAGATCCCGTCATTGCGCTGGAGTTCCACAAACGTTAAGGAGACTTCCGCCAATAAATCGGATGGAAGATAAAGGCCGCAGGACGTGCAAATGAGGCGCATTGCAATCTGAGGGTTCAACCTTCCAATTTTACAGAAGGGGATGAGGTTTTCGTCGCAATTTCTGCTAAAGCGACGCCGCTGGGGGTTAAAATGCCAAGCTAGATCGGCGTTTCCTGAAAAGCTGTGTACAGGATGTTGTAAGACCCAATCGTGACCTCTTCACCGACCTATCCGGGAAAGAAAACGGGGTATATCACGCAAAAGACCTACGTCGATAGTTAAATATATACGTCTGTTTTGTCCGTTTACCCATTTATAGCAAATCGGAAGTATTTGCGTCAGTCTGCCCGTCCGCTAATCGTTTTTTTCTGTCGTCCTACTCCACGTTCGGACCCCAAACACAATCGATTTTCCACCTGAAGATCCTTCAGCTCCTTTTTCGCCATCCTTGTCTTTTTAGCTGCCCTGTAATAATCGAGCAGTTGTGTAACATACCAGCATATGCTGTGTATACTGGCATGAACTGGGAGCTTGATATGATGTGAATTCCATATACATACATATCGAGACTCACGGATAGAGAGAGAGAGAGAGAGATATTCCTGTATTATGCTTACCTGCTACTTTATACTTGTCAGCTAGATCAGTGAAAATTGTTCGCTTATTTAATGTCTTAATTTTTATTTCGTTATTTGTTATTTTATGCAATTACACGTTCAATTGACTATGTAATATAAATACGACATTTTACTAATGAGTTCTTCTAATCATTAATTTATTACAAAGACAATTAATAAGTTTTATGCATAGTTGAAGCATTCATGGAGCTGTAAAGTTTATACAATTTATATTTACTTTAATTGGATTTGTTAGTCATTCAAAGGGAAAAGAAAATTCAAGGAAACCAATCGATTAAGATTTTAAATGCCCCGGGCGTAATTGCCATAGAACGCTAATATTCGGGCTGGCGCCTTGAGTATGCAGTCGGATTGATAAATCAATCAATTATTACTTCAACTGTAGGCCCCAGGCGTAACGGCCTTGGGGCACTTATACTCGGGCAGGTGCATTCAGTATATAGTTGAACGTATTCTTAATTCACTTATCCCGGGCTAAGTGCCTTGGGATAGAATAAGCTCGCACGCACGCCTTGAGCCAGCGAATTGAGAAATATTTATTGATTTTCTTGCTTCTATAATTTTCTTTTATAGCATAACTATGCTAACTTAATTGCTTACCAACTAAAATAATGAAGACAATTTAACAAGTGAATGATCAGAGTACAACTGTAACGTTTTTTGTTACCGCCATCTCTCTGTGACTGGTGCAACCACAAAGCTCAAGCTTTCGCTCGATTTGCCTCATTGCAAACGCGTGTAACCAGTTCGTTCCACTGAGGTGGTACGTTCGATTGCGAAGTCTTGTGTGTATATGTTTAATACTTCTGCTAATGCATGATATGACACCGCGCCCACAGATGCTTTGATTACAATTCGCAGCTTTTCATATATGTATGTTTTCATTTACAGTACACAAATAGGAATAACGGAACACGGCCGTGTAATATTTGGACTGCGGCTCCCGTAACGTTGCCTCATCGCCGAAAAGAAAAGATCACGACTGGATTTAAGAGCCTTGTCGTGAAAGATGTTCATTTTGGCTTCATTGTTTTAATTGGTAAACTTGGAATGTTGATTTAAAAATTACTACTTTAAACGATTTTAATCAAATTTTTCCCCTTGCTTATCGGTTCATAAAAAGGCATGTTATGCTCCTTTCAATACTCATTTCTGATTATAATATTTGTTTCTTATTGAAACATAACGACGTAGTTTTTTCATTATTTTTGTTCGAGTTGCCTTGCTTTGAATTTTTTAACTAATTGTTTTCTTAACCTTATTAGGCATTTTCACTTGGTTTTGTTTTGCTCTATTTACATACTAGAATTTTAATGCTTATAAGGATACAATCAATTTTTGTTTTATGATGAATTATAATTAATTACACAATTAAACACTGTTAATGTCCTTTACTTTAATGAATTTGCTGCATTATACTTCTACTTTGCTGTAGTTTATGTAACATATACATTCATTTTCTTGTTTTGCTACTTATATAATGAAATGTTAATTCCCATAAAGATATATTCAATTTTTGATTTATGATGAACTAATTTCACAATTATATACTATTTGGCTTTCCACAATATGCTTTTGTTCTTTACTTGAATCAATTTACTGCACTATACTTTTGCATTGTTGTAATTTCTATAACATATAATAATGAGTTTTTTTTCTTTATTTTCTTGTTTTGCTCGAATGAATGTCAGTGCACATAAAGATATAATCAATTTTGTTTTTATGATGAACTATAATTAATTTCACATTTATACACTGTTTCGCCTATTTGTCTTCTACAATAAGTTTTTTTTTTATTTTGATATTAATTTTTGTCATATTACATGAAAGGCTTTTGTTAAAACTTTTTTTTGTTATTTTTTAATACTTATGTATCTATTTACTATGATGTGTTATTTAAATGACACAACTTCTTTCTAGCTTTATTTCATTTTATTCCTTTTATTATTACATTTATTTGCTTTTATTTTTCTACAATTTAAACTGTATTATCTATAAAGCTCGTTTGTTATTGCGTTAGCTTCGTTACACGTATTTTCGTTTGTTTTTCGTTTTCAGACTTTTGTTTTATTGATGGTTAGGAGCAGCAATAATGTTTCCAAAATATACAAAAATAAAGAGTTTTTTTTTGTTTTTTCCAGATGGAGGGTGTGAGAGGGCACCACCTCCAACTGGATCGTCGGGTAACGACGAAGTCTCCTTAAGTCCGTCTGTCTTCCCCAGGTCCAGTTTGTCCCTTTTCGTCTGTAGTCTTCAACCCTTAGTTGGTTATCTCCTATTTTCGACTTCGGTCAACTGTTTTTGTGACCCAGGAATTCGTGAATGCGAAATTCTTTTGTAGTGGGTTCTTGTGCTGGGGGAAAGAACCCGCCCAACGACACCGCAATGCTAGCCTGCCAGCGCATTCACGCGTCCCCAGGCACGGCCAATCTCGGCGGATCTCACCATCCTCTTCCGACGAGGCAGCAGACCATCGCTGCAGTACTTTAGGGACATTTACTTATACCTACCACTAGAAAATTGTATGAAGCTATTTTATTTTTCATAGCTTTCACATGCGCCAACTGCTTGGAAGTCTATGCTATGTATGTTATACATGCTAATTTGTGGTTGGCGGGTAACTGCAATGAAGATTTTATGTTCTTATTAGGTTAGCTTAATGTAGTTTTTGGTGGGTGGGGCTTACTGTGAGATTATGCAGCTTTTAAGGCATTTGCGTTTGGGGAAGGGAAATCCCGAATCGCCGTCTGCATACCGCCCGTTAGAGAAACTCATCAAGGGAAGACTCACTGACGCGATTCGTGCTGCTGGGGACCTATCTCCTCGGCAGTACGGCTTTAGAGCAGGACGTTCTACCATTGATGCGATTGCAGAGGTGGTGAACGCGGTCCAAAAGGCAGAGGCATATAGTCGCACCAAGCGACGGATCGTCCTGTTGGTGACACTCGACGTCAGGAATGCCTTCAACTCCGCTAGATGGGTGGATATTCTGGACACGCTGGAAAACTCTTTTCAAGTTCCAGAATATCTAATGCGGCTTTTGAGGAACTACCTAAAGGACCGAAGCCTGCTCTACGACACGACACAGGGCCAACGAAGGATGGAAATTACATCGGGTGTTGCCCAGGAATCTACCCTTGGTCCGGACCTGTGGAACGTGTCTTACGACGGGCTACTGAGACTTGAGATGCCAGATGAGTCACGCTTGGTCGGCTATGCGGATGATGTTGCGGCTCTGGTCGCTGGACGCACCGCTGAACAAGCGCAACTTAGGCTAGGTATGCTAATGCGCCGAGTGAGGGACTGGATGACTGCTCGCGGGATCAGTTTAGCACTGGAGAAAACCGAAGTGGTCATCTTGACAAAAAAGAGAATCCCTAGAGTAATGATGATCAGTATTGGAGGTATACAAATCGAATCGAAGCCAGCGGTGAAGTACCTGGGGCTACTGATCGACTCAAAGACGAGTTTCTCTGAGCAAATCAGGGCAACGGCTGAGAAGGCTGCTTCGGGAATATCGCCCCTGAGTCGACTTATGGCCAACGTAGGGGGACCCAGCCCATCAAGAAGACGCCTCTTGATGAGTGCTGTAGGGTCAGTGCTACTGTACGGAGCAGAGGTATGGGGCGACGCTCTCAGCAAGGAGGTATACCGAAAACGATTGGCACAGGTACAGAGAAGAGGAGCACTAAGAATTGCATTTTCGTATCCAACAGTCTCCAACTCGGCGGTGAGAGTGATTGCAGGCATGATACCTGTCGCCCTCCTTGCTAGAGAGCGCCGCGCTATCTACCTGCGCCGAAACGAGGATGCGAGGGAGATGGTTGTCTGCGAGGAGAGACAACGCTCCTCAACGATTGGCAGCAGTCTTGGGGGAATTGCACGAAGGGAAGGTGGACTGCGCGCCTCATCCCGGACGTGAGACCGTGGCTAAATCGAAGGCATGGTGAGACTGACTTCTATCTGACCCAGCTTTTGAGCGGGTACGGGTGTTTTCAGTCTTACCTGCACAAGATCGGTAAGTCACGGTCTCCCGATTGTCGGTTTTGCCCAGGAGAGGAGGACAATGCCTGTCACACATTTTTTGCGTGTACAAAATGGGTCAGGCTGCGAAGGGAACTCTACAGGGAGACGGGAGAGCTCACCCCTGAAAATATAGTTGCTGTGATGCTCGAATCGGTTGACAAATGGAACCAGGTGGCACATTATGCTCGGGCAGTCCTGAAATATAAAAGGGACTCACAGCAGCTGGAGGCGCTGGGGCTGGGGGATCGCTCTTCTGGCATTTCCCCTTCCCCTCTCCCCTCCCGCTAGGAAAGGGACTCCCCAGCTTGAAGGCGCCCCACGGCGTAACAAAACGAGACCTGGCCCGAAGTAATGTGTCAAACGGTTCCAGGCTAGGTTCTCAGATTGACAGGGGAGGTGTTTAGTGGGTAGTCCAAGGGTATCCTCCATGGGAGTCCCACACTGCCAGACTCGGCGGGCGCAAATGCCTTCACCTCCCTACCACAAAAAAAAAGGTATTTGCGTTTAGTCGTTATTTGAATGGTTGAAATTGTTTGTTGCACATTTGTGTATTTATATGAGATAGTACAAAGGGAACTTTATTTGAATTATACCGCTCTGTCTTGTAATTATGTGTAAATAGCTGCAGATTATTGTTAATTTGAAGACAACGTGTTATTTTGAAGTTTTTTTTTATTAAATATAGAAACGTTGGGTGTGTCATAATGAATGTTATTGATCATTTCTCTGAAATAAATTTAGAAGGAAAGATCTTAAGCTTAAAAGCTATCATATAAACTTTGAATGATTTCAGAAAACTGTTAAGTTAAAAATATCATGCGAGAAAGAGTATTCTGAAGATGGTCAAAACAAAACTATCAGTTTATGTTGGGCATGGGAGCATATAGTTTCGGCCTTCATGTAAGACCCTTTATGTTCCGTTGAATTTCTGCCTGGTGAGTGTCTGTTTGGTTTAGCTTAACGCTGTCCCAGACTTAGCTGGAAGACAGTACAATGACGTACGAGGTCACTTGATTAGCCGTTGGTTAAATTTATTGATCTCGAGGATCCACGGTAATTGGAAGGGTAAGACACGGGAGGGGGGAGGGATTTGTTTAGCAGAAATGCTGCATTAAAAATATCATGCAAGAAAGTAGCAAAACTATCACTATATATTGGGCATGGGAACATATAATTTTGGCCTTCATTTAGGACCCGCTATGTTCCGTTGAATTGCTCCCTAGTGAGTTGGGATAGCTTAACGCTATCCCAACTTTGCTGGAAGACAGTACAGTGCCGTACAAGGTCACTTAATTAGCCGTTCGTTAAGATTGTTGATCTTGATCTCGAGGATACGTGTAAAGTGGAAAGCTGGGAAATGTGTGGGTTATAAAATTTTTTGTATTATGCACAGGGGTTTCATTGGTGAATTATTTAGTAGTTGGCGGTTCCATAGAATGCATTTAATGAGTGGGAAAATATCGTGGCTTGTTTAAAATTTACTTGCGTGGTAGCATGTCTGCAAACCTTTTTATCTGTTGTGTCTTATAACTTAAAATAGCGTGTCCGCTGATAACAAGCGTCCACGACTCAGAGGCTTTTGTTGGTTTCCTTACCGCCTTGTAACTAAAAAAGTGTGTCCACCAGCAGCTTCGGTCGACGGCTCAGTCTATTTTAATCATGTAGCTTATACGTCAGAATAGAATGTCTGCTGATGGTCATTCTCCATTTAGCTTTGAAGTTAAACTGGATGCTGTTCACTTAGTTGCGCTGATTGTTCATTTAGCTTTGCAGTTAATTTGGTTGACTGTTCATTTAGCTTCGCAGTTAAACTAGATGACTATTCATGTAGCTGCGCTGATTATTCATTTAGCTTTGCAGTTAAACTGGATGACTTTTGTCGCTGCTATTGGTGCATCAGCATCATTATTTGCATCAGCGCATTTTTTGGTTCCTTTGATGTTGGTGTATGTGCTTCTCCACTAAGCTCCAACATGGTAAATGAATTAATTAAGCTTAGTGTTTTGTTATTATTTCGGCTTTTTTCCACCACTTTCCACGTTACGTTCCACTGTTGTGCATTTGAAAAAAAATGTTCTTAAGTTTTCACTTTCAAAATTTTCATTATCACTTCTGACATCACTGTCGCGTGTTATAGTTCGCGGCCGATAATTTTAAAGTTCGAGGAAAGTGAAAACACACTGTCTTTTAAATTAAGTTAAAAGAGTCTATTTACAAAGAATACACAGTCATTAATTTCACTATTTTAGAAAAATTAATTAAAATGTTATTTTTCACTTGTCTATAAATTTTTATCTCAACTGCCTTCACTATCAATCAATATCGCCTTTAGTTCGCACTCCACACTATCGCAGTTTCTACTATCGCGGCTTTACTACCTCCCTCCATTCATTCGGCTTGGCTTTATGTAGGGTCTCTAGTCATTCAATCCATTTCTCGTACATTGGCGAATGTTCTGACCGACCCCTCCACTAACATGAGCTAGCCATCGGGCGTACTCCTCCTATTCTTTTTGTGTTTAAGGGGCTCTTACTGGGTAGATTGGCCTTCTGCTCACGTGCCCTATTATGGTATAGAGTTCTGTAATTTCATCGTATAATGCTTTAACATAAATTGGCCACGTTTGTATTTCTCCTTTGATATTAAAATTCATGCAAATTATAAGTTTTTCACTCAAATGGGAAATACATGGCCACGTCTACATTTGGATGCACCGCTTCCACCTGGATGCCCCACTCTTATTTGCGGACCATACTCGTAAGTATCGTCGGTAACGATGAAGTCTCCTCAAGTCCGTCCGTTTTTGCAATGCCCTATTTGCCCTCTGAACCAGCGTGTTCATAGTCCTTAGGCCGGTTACTTCCCTTCTCGTCTCCGGTTGAGAATCAAAGAACCTTTCCAAATTGTTGGGTCTTGTGCTAGGAGAACAGAACCCGCCACACGACACCGCATCGCTAGCCTGCCAGCGCATTCACGCGTCCCCAGACAAGACCAATCTTGGCGGATCCTACCATCTTCTTTCGCTGAGGCTGCACACTATCGCTGCAATCCTTCACCAACAACTACACTTACCTATTTCACTACACAGTCTGTATTTTGGATTAAAAACAGAACAGAAAAAGGCACATATACTGATACCTCTGAGCTAATGTGTGGAAATGTGTTGTGAAATTCGATTGTAGTAGTTTAAAAACAGCGGTAGCTTTAACCAATTTTTCGGGGTTTCAGGCATCCCCCTCCCTCCAACAACTAGTACTCGTCAAAGGAGTGGGTGAGTACTCTTTTCCCCTTTTTCTACAATTATTTTTTATATCACCCCATATTATAAACTTGTATGAAAGTATTATTTACTGGAGCATTTTTTCGCAATTGTCTGAAACATATTTATTTCACAATATATATATGCACTTTTTAATTAAATAGTATAACATACTGATGTAATTTTATTGTTATGGTATGTTAAATGAATATTTCATCCGTTTTGTGCTATCTTGTTAAGCCCACGGAATAATGGCTTCCTAAAATAGATCTGGCCAAAATAATTTAGCTGATCTCAAGGATGAGCCGTAATTTCTAATAACAGTTTGAATTAAAAGAATCATGTTTTCTTTTAATTGGTGCTCCAAAAACGTAGCAGACGAGTCAAGTACAATATATTCTTTAAATTAATTCGCTTACAAAATTCTTAGTCTATTTATGCCTGAATTCTCACCATTAAACATTTAATTGAGAATTCCAATTCCCATCGCCTAGTTCATTTATTAATTATAAATTGTTTTGACCAAACCCAATGCAAGCCCCAAACACTTGAGTCACATAAACTTGTTACCAATTCCGGAATCATAGTTATCAACAAGTACTTAAGACATAGCCATATCTGTAGTGCACTCTTTGCTTTGTAAAATAAGAAATCACAATTGTTTTCTAATTTAGATGTAATTTGATTTTATTCTCACGTGTACGTTCTGACTGCGCACATTAACTTCTCACTGCTGTTAGTGCAGTGGTTTGGTTATTATTGCTTTGAGAGCAGTGGAATGAACTGTACAATTTAATAAACTGTACTAATAACCTTTCTGGCAAATATAGACATGTAGAAATAAAAATGTGTAAAATGAATTAAAATGTAAAAAATGAAATTTATTTGTACTCGCTACATCACTCCCTGTCCGCTATGATACCTGTCATACGAAACGGTTAGGCTTAGCGATCTCAAAACCTCACAGTTCTTCCGTATCGTGTTTGGTATGTTGGTTGGAAATTATTGTTGCGATTGTTTGACTAGTGGTCTGATTTATGGGTGTGCTGATTTACTGGATTTCGGTGTTTGGTCGTCCTGATCTTTTATTGTAAAGACGGGATTGAATCGATCGATAGAAATGTTTTCATGCTTTCCATTAAGGATTACTTTTAAAAAATTTACAGCCACGCTTAACGACAATGTAACACATTGTCGCGTGTTCTTGGTTCGCGGCCAATAATTTTAATGTTCCGGGAAAGTGAAAACGCAATGTCCTTTAATTTAAGTTAAAAGAGTTTATTTAATTACAAAACTGCACAATAAACAATTTAACACTTTCACTAATTTTAATTTTCACTATTAAAAATCTAACACTTGTCCATAAATTTCTTTTCTCAATTGTCTTCTAAATCACTTCACTATTACGAAAATCACTTTTCTACTACTCGAACAATATCGCTTCCCACACACTATCGCAGTTCTAATCGTGGTTGAATAAATGATCCCCCCATTCATTCAGCTCGCCTTTATATAGGGTCTCTAATCATTCAACTCAGTTCTCGTACATTGGTGAATTCGCGGGAACATTCCAGCAGTGAATGAATGGAGCATTGACTCACTTTCAGATGCTGTTCATGCTTGTTGGGTTCTCGTGGTTTCGGCTTAATTCGATTTGTTGATGTTCTTCATTGTTGTGAAAACAATTGCGACAGTAGCTCGCAGAATTATTTGTACATGTAACACTGCCCCCACCTCAGTTCTTTTCGCCCCGAAAAGATGTTGTAGTCAATTCTCCCTGGATGCAATATGGGGCAAGACGGTCCAGATGTACGATTTTCATTTTGGCTCTCGGTTTACGGTGTTCCTGTATGCGATATACGACGTCGTTGATTCGCTTTGTAACTCGGTATGGTCCCTCCCAATTATGCTGCAAATTTGGAGGCCTACCCTTCCGTCGCTGTGGGTTATATAGCCAGACCAAGTCATCTTGCTGGAAGCCAGTAGAATTTGCCTTTAAATCATACCTGGTCTTCATGCGGTCAGTAGCCGATTCGAGGTGTTTTCGCACTGTCCGATGTATCTGGTTCAACCGTTGTCTTAGCTCACTTGCGTACTCCGAGATCGTTTGGGGTTTCGCAGGGGGTGTCCCGAACTTTATATCAGCTGACAGACGAATAGTCTTTCCAAAAATGACTTTGGCTGGGGCTTGGCCCATCGATGCATGTTCGGCAGCTCTGTACGCCATCAAAAATAGTGGGATATGTCGGTCCCAGTCCCTTTGGTTCTCGTCAACCATCTTGGCCAGGTGTTTATTGAGCGTGCCGTTGAAACGTTCGACCATTTCATCGGATTGGGGATGCAGCGGTGTTGTCCTCGTTTTCCGTATTCCCAGTAGTTCGCACATTTCGCCAAAAATTAGTGACTCAAAGTTCCGGCCTTGATCCGAATGTAGTTCGCAAGGCACGCCGTACCTACTGACCCATTTTAACACTAGCTGTTCGGCTACAGTAGTTGCCTCCTGGTTGGGAAGGGGGTAGACCTCGGGCCGCTTGCTGAAATAATCGGCTACAACCAGCGTGTATCGATTTCCCCATTCAGATTCAGGAAAGGGTCTAGCGATGTTAACAGCAATCCTTTCAAAGGGTACCCCCAAGTAATAGGTTTGCATTTGCCCTCTTAGTCGTCGCTTTCGGCCTTTGACGGAAGCGCAAATTGTGCATCTGCGACACCAGTCCTCTATGTCTTCTCGAGCGTGGAGCCAGTAGAATCTTTCCCGCAACTTTGCTAAGGTTTTGTTAATACCAAGGTGGCCTCCCGAGGATCCTTCATGCATTTCCTTAACCACATCGTGGATTCAGCTTTTGGGTAGTATAGTTTGCATCCTATAGTAGCGGCCTCCACCGTTTCCCATTTCCGCTTGAGTACGCCACCCTCCACCTGAAGGGAGTTCGATTGTGCCCAAGAGCTTTTCAGGGTAGCGCCATGCGTTGAAACGTCCTTCCACTCAGGCCGCCCAGTCGTCTCCTTCCATACGAGCAATGGTCCGATGTCTTCATCGGCTAACTGGGCGTTTCGAATCTCCTCTGATGACCAACCTTCATTGGATTCGGCCGTTATCAATCGCAGATCGACGGTCGGCTCCTTTTCCTCAATCCGCCGGCAATGCTTGCAATTAGCTGGACATGGATGACGAGATAGGGCGTCAGCATTTCCATGAACTCTGCCCTTGTGAAGTAGTTGGGGCCTCACTAGGTCTGGTCGGACAGTCGATCGGGTTGCACCAGTGTCGTTTGTTATGGTGCAATGTTTTTCATCAACTTGACCAGGAAGGCATCTGTGTGCTTCTCCACGATGTTGCCTTGGCAAGGTGATGGAGGTGCTGGGGATGTCGATCCTCCTAGCTAACGTTTGCCCCACGAAGTTGGCCTTTGCAGTTTGATGGGCCTCCATGCTAGGCTCCTGACACGGTCTGGATCTCCACCATCCTGGACAATAGCTCCGTTTTCTTTGCTTCTTGCAGTCTCTTTGCAGGTGCCCTTTTTCCCCGCAATTCCAGCATCTAGGCGATCCATTCACCTGCAGCTCTCACTCAATTCCCACGCGCTCACACCGGCAATCGTCTGCCACTACCTCGCGAACCCGGGCAGTGGTACGAGTCACATTTTTCGCAGCCTCAAAGTTTAAACTATAAGCCAATGCATCCTTGACTGTTTGTTTTTGAGCTAAACGCACAGCTTGCTACAATTCCGCGTCCCTTAGTGCGCTAATGAATGCTTCTGTTGCTGCGTCATCTCGATGTTCTGGGTCGTACGCTGGGTAAGCCCAAAGTGCCAGTCGCTCAATGTCTTGGACTAGCTGCTGTAAGGTTTCGCCAGACTGCTGCATCCGATGCCGTAGCTGTGCTCGACAAATCTGCTTCAGATGATTGCCTCCATAACACATCTCAAGCGCATTCAGTATAGCAGCCAGGTTTGAGTGTAACTCAACGGGGACAGTCTGCAAAAGCTTGGCAGCTGGCCCTCTTAGAGCAAGAATTAGTGCTGTTGCTCGCTCCTGCTCATTCCAAAGATTTATCCTAGCAGCTGCTTCAAACTGGATTTTGTAAACACTCCACACCGCTTGCCCATCAAATATTGGTGCTTTCACATTTCTGGATATGCTATGCGCTGCGGTTACAAGTAGGGCTGGTGAGGTGGTTACTACTGCCTTCGCTGCTTCCAATTCTTTTTCCACTTTTTCCATCTCATGGTTCATTCTCTCTTCGACCTGGCTGACCTTTCCCTTGACCCGGCTGACCTTTTCTTTGACCTGGTAAACCTTTTCCTCGACCTGATCAACGTTTTCCTCGACGCCTTTGATTTATTTGTTCAGATGACCGAGTTCCGCTTTTATTTCGGTTGACTGTTTCTCCAGCTTCTGCGTGATGTCTGCCTTGATTTCGACCGCTTGTTCATTGAGCTTCGTAGTTAAATTACGACTGTTCATTGAGCTTCGCAGTTAAATTAGATGACTGTTGTCGCAGCTCTTGCTGCATCAGCATCAACATTTGCATCAGCGCATTTTCTGGCTCCTTTGATTTTGGTGTTTCTACTTCTCCACCTTCTGCTCCTTTTTCTGCATCTGAGGGCTCGCCCGAATCCAGATACGGACCTTCTGATTCAATTGCGTCACGCAAGCGTGCAATCAGTGTGGCCTTTGTACCTTGCGTAGCCAGGTTTCGCTGTTCCAACTCCTCCTTAAGCTCCGACATGGTCAGCTCATTAATTTTTAAGTTTAGGCTTCGTGGCATTTTTAATATTTCTTTAAATTTTACTATTGTGCACTATAAAAATGTTCAAATTTTCACTTTCAAAATTTTAATCTCACTTCTCGACACCACTGTCGCGTGTTCTTGGTTCGCGGCCAATAATTTTAATATTCCGGGAAAGTGAAAACGCAATGTCCTTTAATTTAAGTTAAAAGAGTTTATTTAATTACAAAAATGCACAATAAACAATTTAACACTTTCACTAATTTTAATTTTCACTATTAAAAATCTAACACTTGTCCATAAATTTCTTTTCTCAATTGTCTTCTAAATCACTTCACTATTACGAAAATCACTTTTCTATTACTCGAACAATATCGCTTCCCACACACTATTGCAGTTCTTATCGCGGTTGAATAAATGATCCCCCCATTCATTCAGCTCGCCTTTATATAGGGTCTCTAATCATTCAACTCAGTTCTCGTACATTGGTGAATTAGCGGGAACATTCCAGCATTGAATGAATGGAACAGTGACTCACTTTCAGATGTTGTTCATGCTTGTTGGGTTCTCGTGGTTTCAAGTCAATTCGTTTTGTTGATGTTCTTCATTGTTGTGAAAACATTTGCGACAGTAGCTCGCAGAATTATTTGTACATGTAACAATATAGTCCTTTGTAAGGTGGCTGAAGTGGAGTACGAATGGTATCGACTCTGACAAAAACATACAAACAGTTTTTAAAAGCAGGGTGGATGAAAGCTTTACCACTGGTACAGTCCGCGACAATACCATAGGACATAGTCTAAATTTTAACGATTTCAGGGAAAACAGAGTAGGTAAAACAAAACCGGATATATGAAATAATTGGTTCATAATGGCTGAGGTAAACTGTAAAATATTATTGACCTCCGGTAATTACTTTTTAATGTCCCTTGAATTTGTTTTAATGGGGCGTCTCAGAGACGCGTCAAAACTATAAGACACTTACTTTTTAAAGTGTTATTAGTTGTTTTAAAACATTTTGCTATAAAACTTAAAAAAGAGGATCAACGAGCCAATTATCCCGTGTCATAGCTTTTTTTGAAAATTTGAAAAATAATAAATATGCCACAAGGCAAGAAATTAAATGAAACCGAAAGGAAGCTAGTGAACTAGCTTAAAAAGGAAGGAAAAACTATTTCGGAAATTGCGCGTATACTGAAAAGAAGTCGAACAGCTATCTCAAATTATTTAAAGGATCCCATTAATTACAACAAGAAGCACGCAGGAGGTCGACCGCCAGCTTTTACTGAACGAGAAAAGCGAGCCATTTTGCGAGTCGCTTCGATTTCAATGGCTACGGCCCAGGAGATTAGCGCAAAGGCAGGTGTACACACAATTTTACGAAATGTTCAACGTATTTTACAGCAAGCTGAGCACCGGAAAAAGTTGAAATGTAAGCCACCATTGACGCAGGCTCATAAATACGCTCGATTACAGTTCGCACGAGACCACGTTCAGTGGGTGAAAAAAAGGCGGAGAGTCCTTTTTTCTGATGAAAAACGGTTACATTTAGACGGTCCTGATGGTTTTCGGTATTATTTCCACAATTTGCGGAAACAACCTCTAATTTTAAACAAACGTCGAATGGGCGGTAGTGGAGTCATGATATGGGCAGGAATCGGATTTGATGGCAAAACGGATGTTGGCTTCGTAGACGATCAAAAAGTTGGTAGTCGTTACATTACTCTAATCCACGAACAGCTGATGCGTCACGCTGCGACCATTTCCGGTATAAATTACATTTTTCAACAAGATAATCCGCCAGTGCACAACGCCCGTGTCGAACGCCGATATTTTAGAGAGCCAAATCTGAACGTTCTTCCATGGCCAGTACGTTCTCCGGACTTAAACATAATCGAAAACGTCTGGAGGAAATCGACAGCTTTAGTTTACGCTGATGGACAGCAGTTTACAGCAGTAGACGAGCTGAAAAGCACCATCAAGGAAGCATAGGCGTGAATAGACCAAAGTTACATAAGAAATTTATATTTTTCTTTGCCAAAAAGGATGTCCGAGGTGCTGAGTAACACAGGCGGGTCTGCTAAATATTCAAATGGAAGCATAAGTTGTTAATGTGAAAATATCCTATGATACACATGGGGTGTCTTATAGTTTTGTCGCGTCAATTTGTATCTGAATTTCGCCTTTTTTTAAATTTCTCGAGTTTATATTTGTGTTCAGAATCTTGTTGTATTCTATATTATAAGCCTTTTGATGTACGGAATTTCCAATCAAATTAAGAAAATAAATTGCTATTATAAGTGAAGATTTTTCATTTTTATTCCCATGTCCTATAGTTGTGTCGCGGACTGTATGATGCATGACCTTTGCAGGTTGAAAAATATTCATTCTTCGTCGAAACTTTTTTATAAATTCTTCATCACTGGTGTGCTCCTTCGATGGCTCGAAAAATTTTCCTGGAATGCGAAGTGCTTGTCCGAAAGTCATTTCTGCTGGTGTTGCTTTTATATTGTCTTTCCGTACGCTGCGAAGTCCTAGTAAAACGTGGGGTAGTTCGTTGTACCAATCATTAGATAATTTGGCTCAAAGAGATGATTTTAATGACCGGTTTCATCTTTCGATAATGCCATTTGGCCACAGATGGTAGCTTTGTCGTTGGCAGATATAATACCCCTTAGATTCTGTTTAGCTGGCGAAACAATTCCGATTCGAGCTGTAATCCTTGATTCGTGATTATTCTTGTGGGAACGCCTTAACGAGATATCCAGCCAAATATTAAGGTAGATGCAATACTATCCGCGGTTATACTGCTAATTGGAATTGCCTCTGGCCATCTTGAGAAACGGTCAATTATTGTTAAAATGTATGAGTAACTTCCTGCTGGTGGAAGCGGGCCAACTAAATCAATATTTCTGTGTGCTAATCGCTCTGGGATTTCCTTATAAGCGAGAATGGAAGATCCAGTATGATGATGGACTTTGGTGCTTTGGCAAGAGATGCAATATTGTATGAAGTTTTTGCTATCGTGGCATAGATTCGGTCAAACAAAACGCTCTTTTACGAGGCGTATAGTTGCGCTTATTCCGGAATAAGATAAATTGTGAATTTTGGCTAAAACCTTTAAACGAAAGTTTTGGTTGTGAAAGGTCTAGCTTTCATACTTTTTAAACCGCAGTAGAGCTTAATATCTGAATAAGGGAGTGTGATGCGTTTATGCTGCAAAGAAGTTGTGTTTGAATGCAAGACATTTTGCAGTTCATCATCAGTTTCTTGATCTCTAGCTATCACTTCGAACTGAATTTCGATGGAATTGATTGAATTAATCCGTGATAGAAGATCGGGAATGATATTTTGACGGCCGACAATGTCACAAATATTAGATGAAATCTGACTTATGTAGTCTAATTGCCGAGTTTGTTGAGGTGATGCTTCATCACCTTTTTGACGATAGGCAAAATTAAGTGGCTTATGATCAGTCTGCATGGCAAACTCTTTGCCCTCGAAGATGTTTTTTTAAATATTTTGCCATATAAAATGCATTCAAAATCTTGTATGTGCGGTATCGGGTACTTGTCTGATAGTGTAATAGAATTAGTTGGCGATAATCGTCACATGGTCGCCAAGTACCATCAGGTTTTTGACCATATGAAGTGGTGTTACCCAATCGCTCTTTGATGGATGGTATGTGCCCTTCGATAGTAAGTCATTAAACTCTGTTTTGTCCTCGGCAAGTTTGTCGGGAGAGAATTTTCTTGCTCTTGATGCAACTGGTGTTCTAGGTAGCAATGCAATGTGTGATCATTGTTTTAATTTTTTCCATCGGTACCAAATGTTCATGCAACATTTGCTTTTAATCTCGGAATATTTTCACGAATGGATCCTTAGAACTAGTAAGCACTACTTGAGGTGTTGAAGACTTGATGACGATGCCTATCCTGTGAAGTTTAGTTGATGTATCTTCTAGTGCTCGTTTTAGTTAGTCTACTCCAAGGCCGCGATACTTCAACAAATCTGCCCCTATTAGCGGTGTGTTAATATCAGCGGTAATAAAAGTCCAGTCAAAAGAGTGGTGTAAGTTGGGTGAAACGCTAAGTTTTCTCTGGCCGTATGTATTTATCACTGTTCAATTAGCAGCATACAGTCGTTTATAATTGGTATTACTGGCATCGTACTGTGTTGATTCTAGTGAAAGATGTTGTTGTAATCGAGCAGGTATGGTTGTGAACTCCGTCCAATACGCGACATGCACACTGAAAAATACGCCAGTGCTAGTCCCGAATCGGGTTCGCCCAGCGTTACAATGCCCCAGAATGAAACAAAATTAATGACTACAGAATGCGCTGTCAAGCCCCAAGTGATACAAAACGAAATCGAGAGAACTTCAAGAACAGTGGAGTTCGATGGCACAAAAGCCCAAAATCAACATCAAACCAACACGAAACATCAATCATTGTGCGTTCTCAAAATATTTGGTCAGTTTTTTTTATATATTTGTGCGCAAAGAATGCAAATTGAAAGAGTAACGGAGTGGGAAAAACAACCCGAAAAATGGATAGAAAGAATATGAACAAAGAAAAAGAATAAGAATAGAAATACATACCACACACAATAAACTGATGGTTGCATAAGATAAAATTAACTTTTCATGTAAAGAAACACAATTTACTCTCTGATGCATGATGAATGGGGCAAAATATCCAAAATTTATCAAACATGGTGCAACATGATGTCCACCTGCACAAAAAACTTCAATAATTCCTTTTGAGCTTCTGCAACCTTGTCGTCATACATGCATCAATAGCAAATCAAATTATCTCTCACTTACATCACAAACATATTGATGAATGTGTCAATACTAGAAGCAGTAACAATAATCAATGAAAGTCGAACTAATGTATCATTCGACATGGAAGTCTAGAAAATTTTCATTTCAATCATTCCAATTGGTAATCTTACTAGCATATATAGTAACAAGCCATGCAGGTGCCTTGCGAGCAAAGAGAGACGTTAACATTGCTACCGGCGTGTCGACAGCGAATGAACACTCTCAACATGCCGCCATAACAATACCGTCATCACATATGGAAAAAGCGACAGAATCCAATTTCATTAGCATGGACACTACCGAATTGGAAGAAGAACTGGCAACCATGGCTGATTCGGAAATTGCAATGGATAATGATACTCAATCGGTACCACCACGTTTGTCAGAACTAACAAACAATAGCGACGCAGCAGTGTCGACTACAATGTCAATAGCATCACAGTAAACAACTGTGCCAAATATTATAAACGCAAGTGATTCTGCAATGACTACGGTTAAGTATGCGGATGTTACACCTATGCTGATAATGGCAGACACCTTGCCATCGACCACGAGTGAAAAAGACAAAAACACCAACAATGCCATCAACTACTACTGGACGCAGTAGTAGCACACAAATTTTACCGACGATGGCATCGAAGCCAACAACAACAGATATTTCGCTACCGTTAACAACTTTGCCTCAAGTATCGGACTATATAACGACCTCAATGGAAGCAGTGATTACCGAGAAAGCAGAAGTTTCGGTGATAGATGATAATCAAGCAATTGCAGTACAACCAAATGAGACTGAAACAGCAAACATCACGACTGATAGTTCTGCGGATCTGAAAACGACAACTTTCATACAACAGGAAACGACTACGGAGCCTGTGGTTGGTGTTAATGACATCGACTCCCTATCAACATGAATGACGAAACCACCATCTATTTTGAGTGAAAACCTTTTATCGTGAAACAAAAAGCATCACGCTTTTATAATTTGACTTCCGTTAGTTGTATAGCTCGGAAAGTATCACGAAAAGATAGCTTTTTGCTATCCGTGAAAAGAGATAGAAAAAATGGAAAAGAGTGAACGGTACGAGCGATAGCGATGGGATGTTTGAATGTGGGTGATCATTGGAGTTGCGTTGAAACGGTGGCGGAAGAAAGAAGGAAAGCGAAGCGAGCAGGAAGGTCGCGATTGAAAAATAAATTGTTCGTCAAAGGAAAGCGGGATTAGTATTTATGGAAAATTTAAGCAAACGCTGTAGTGAATAGAAAATCGAATTAAGTTATCGTGAAAATTGTGAACGCTTCGTGAGTCGTGTAGGGAGTGAAAAGTGGAACAAAACTCGTGCTCCGTCAAAATGTATGGTGAAAGTATTTTCGCTCGGGTGTGCAAAGGGTTCCCCCCCCCCCCTCTTAGACCATATGTCGAAAAGTTATTCTTTCGCTCCCAGAAATAATCAGGTCCCCAAAGGAGATATGAAACCGAGAAGCTATTTGCAATAACAATTATATACCCAACTTGAAAATAACGATTAGCGCTTTTGTCGGAAATTTGTCGAAATGCTGGGATTCTACTTCGCTTGCATGGAATAAAGAAATCGTCTCGTGTGAAATCGTTGGGGTTAAAGTACAGTGCATGTGTAGGGTACTTTGCGAGAATCCATTGTTCATTCCTATGTGTGGTTCGCATTCGTTGACGCCAAAAGTTTTCGGTAGTCAGTCGGCAAGAAAAGTTAGAGCTAACGGAATAATCACCAGAGTTCCTATAAAGTGCATGCGAAAATTAATGTCCAATACAAGCTCGGAAACTCTTCCACAATACTTATTGAAGAAGCGTGCACACAGAGATGAATCGTAAAAATACAAACAAAAGGGAACGTTTCACAGAAGTACACAGAACACTTTCATGGAATACATTCTGTGTTTGTATGGTGCATACTGGGGAAAACGATAGTGAAGAAGTTAAGAACGGAGGAGATTAGAAGATATTGTCGAACAACCCGAGTGAAAATCGTGAAAAGCAGAGGGATAGTGAAGAATCAACGAGGAGAGGGGAAGAGTAAAAGAAAATCTTCTCACACACCCGCCACACGACAATATTTGTTGCTTCCGAAACTATTAAACATATAAAGAGTAGAAAACATAGGAAATTGACAAAACTACAATCTTTTACCGGGTTATATTAGCAAATATAACAAGGATTACTAATTTTTGGTAACAAACGGCGAGAAAGTTTTAAGCTATTATTGATAAACGAGGAACACATTCATTGGAGAAGCGACAGAGGAATCAAAGAAGAAGGAAAACATAATTACCCAAAAATATATCTGTCTGTCGTGAATAAAAAATTTTCAGCCAACCCATTCATATAATTATTAGTATTGCAATATTTTTTTGATGTTGTAACGGCGGTTTATGCAAATAGCTACTTTATATTTTCGTTCTTTTCCTTATGTAAACCAATTTTTCGATCATTTCTGGTTCATATTCATAACGTTTTTCCATCGAATCCGTAAATGATGTTGAAAACAAGAAAACCAGGTCTCCGTCATCACCATATCTTCAGCGAGCGCTCGTTCAGGATACTGGTGAGTAAATTTAAAAAGTTTATTAATATATAAAAATTTGCAAATTTTTCTTAAAATATTTTTCCATTACAAGAATATAAAAATTTAAAAAGTTTATTAATATTTAAAAATTTTCAAATTTATCTTAAAAGATTTTTCAATTACAAGAATATAAAAATTTAAAAAGTTTATTAATATATAAAAATTTTCAAATTTATTTTAAAAATATTTTTCAATTACAAGAATATAAAAATCTAAAAATTTTGTTGATATAAAAATTAAGTACGTAGAACATCAAATGAATTGTATTTACATATAAAATAATAAACTATATTTTAAATTATCTTTAATATTTATATGGGTTCGCATAAATAAACATGAATTGATACACGGTAACCTTCGGTCTTTCCATTACGTTGGATTTGACTGGGTATAGGACCCGGTACGGTGGCAAGCTTTCACCTCAAAACATGAGCCAGCCGCCGGGTACTCACTAATCCTTCCTTTTGTTTCAGGTGACGTCGCGGGTTGAGTGGCCCAAGCAGAGTGCCTCTTTATGGCATAGAGTTATGCAATCGAATTGTATAATTCTATGGCATAAATTGGTCATCGGGGTACTTTCCTTCTGATGGGAAGACTTATGCAAGTTAAGTTGTATGAGTTTTCCACTCAGAAGAGGAATACCTGGCCACTGCAACAAATATGGATTTTAATCCGGTTGGGTGGGTGCGCAGGGGCCTCATCACCACCCGGTTGCCTTCCTCTCATTTGTGGGCCATGAGCCTCTCCGGGTAAGGACGAGGTCACCCTGCTTCCACTTCTTTTTATTTGTTACTCTTGTTCCATGAACAAGTCAGTTGTCCCTGGTGTAGTTACCTACACTTTTTGTGACCTCGGTTGCCTTGTTTTGTTCGACCCCAGAAATTCGTGAGTGCGAAATTCTTTGTAGTGGGTCCTTATGCTTTGGGAATGAACCCGCCCCACGACACCGCAATGCTAGCCTGCCAGCGCATTCACGCGTCCCCAGCCAAGGGCATTCTCGGCAGATACTGACACCTTCTTCTGCCGAGGCAGCAGACCATCGCTGCAGTCCTTCACGGACAAGCTTGAAATTTATACATCACTACAATGGGATGACGGATACATCTGCACCCGTATCTATAAGAAATCTACGTTTAGTAAGGGTATCGCCTATAAAAAGGTATGGTGTGGATGTCCCAAATTCGTCCGCCTCGAAACAAACTTGGTGCTTCAGTTTTCCGAGCTCCTGAATTGGCAAGGTGGCAGATATTTGGTTGAATTCTGCTCGAACTTATGATGACAAAAGCAGTTCTTGTATTTGGATTTGCTAGCGCTACGGCAAAGTTTCTCTGAACTAGACGATGGTTGATTACGCTGTCTTGCGTTACGTAGTTTCTAAACATCTACTTCTAGTTTCTAAATTTGCCTTTGAAATGATCCAGTATTTTGGTCAGAGGTTTGCAGTTGCATAAACCTGGTGGACGGCAGTTGACTCCCAAATTTTGTCGGTAATTTTCGCTAAACCAAATATTGGTTCCAATGGTATGGATAGAATTGCACGTATCGTTTTGGGCAAGCTCTGTAGCCATAGAGTTTTTAGGATATCATCGCTGACAGCTGCTGATGCTAATTGTCTCATTTCAGACATTAAAAATGAAGGTTTTCTATCACCCAATCGCATGTGTGACAATAATTTTGTTACCTTGCAATGATACCGAAAGCTTTGCATGCAATGTTCACCAGCAGTTGACTAACTACATGATGAAATTTGAGCCGACCCGATGTAATTTTAGCTACTATGAATTGTGACTCAATTTGATAAAACCACAGCTCGGGACTAGCCGTGAAAAATTCCGGAAGCTTTAAATGCAATGTGTTACATACAGGCTGCAGGAGCTCCACAGGTGTTTTCGCTTGCTGAGGCTGCAGACTTCTACTGCAGTCCTTTACGGACATGTTAACATCCCATAAACACCACAACAAAAGAGGACAAATATCGACGCAGAAACTTTTAATATCGAGTATTTTATAATTTGTAATTTTGTAGAAACCAGCGAACAGTTTTTTTGATTACAGATGAACGAAATCTTTGATGAAAGGAACTTTAGTTTTCCATGTTGAGGTTATAAGTCGAATTCCTACCAAGTTTTTGATTTGATCAAAGTGAATAAAAGTATCTTTAATTCAGTGTAACTGTTTGGAAGTGGTTGTCTTTCACTAAGTGTGTGTCCCCACGATAGAATAGTGTAAGGTAAAATTGCTTTAAATTATAATCAATTTTATTGAAATCAACGGGTGCAGAAGCCACCACATTCTAACGACCAACACTCGTCGGAGGAGTACTGTGAGTACCTTGTTCCTTTCTTATTCACATGTATGCTCGAGATTATCACACTACCTAAAAAATTTATTTCTTAAATGCAAAATTATTACAATTTTTCGTATTTAAAAATATTGAATAGATGTCGCTCCGATATTGTTTCACATGAGGGCTTCAGATCGTTCCATTTACGCACATGGACTTCCAACATCTTGGTGACCCCTTAACAAAGCCATATACGTATATGGAATGATGTGAAGGTCTTGTGTTCAATAATATAGATGAGACATCTATTCTAAATGTGAAGAAGCTGAGCTAATTACAAAAAATAACCAATAGGTGACAATCAAATAACATAATATAATTAATTATACTTTTTAATTGAAACGACACCAATGCCTTGTTGTTGGTTTTGGTTTATTTTAACCTAATTCCAATTCGATCATGAAATTCAACATCCAAATGAGCGAAAACGCATAGTGGTGACAGGAATGCTACTTGTTCACGCGATCGATTGGAAAACTGTCTCCTGTCAATATTTATGTCGGGATCGAAAACCCAGTGTTGGGAGTTTTCCACGTCCGTTCATCGAAGTTTTTTTCACCCACAGCACTTCGGGTAAACTTACGCCACGGGAAACACTGTCTACACACCAATAAGCGACACCAAACTCGACCGCTCTGACATTTCCTTTTCCGTCTGTGCCATCGACGACTCGTAGCACTCCCATCCTTTCACTTTCTCCCAAAATGTTCCAACCTCTGGTGGCTAGAGAACGCACATTTTTCACGGCTTTTATGTTGTACTCATATTTTAACCACAATTTTAATTTTTTCAATTGTTTTTGTCGAAATTTAATGGATACCGATGGCCTATTGCGGACAAGTTCTTGCTTCCAGCAATTTACCGCGTCCCTTTATGCGACTATAAAAAATCCCGCTGCGCTGACGATGAAACGGCGCTTTTCTCGCACTCGTTTCCATTTCTTTCCTCCCTTAACATTGGTCAGCTGCGGCTTTTGAGGCGCAACTTTGTGTGGATTGTTTGGCACGGTTATTGTTCGACTCCTCACACTTTCAAGGGGTAGGGATAAATCACCAGCTATGTTCAAATTTTCGATTCAAATAGAAGAAGCAAATATATTGTTTGTTCTAGTTAAAGCAATTGTTCCAGCATCGATTCAATTGAGACTATCAACGAAAATGTCATGTGACAAAAATTTGGAAAGAAACAAACCACTTTCGATTATTTGTTCAATTTTTTATGTGAAGAAGTAATTGGTCTTTAAATCCTTAATGTATGTTGTTTGCTCTGACTCTTGCGTTCTTCACTTTATTGATCCATTCAAAGTATTATTATTATTTTTCGACAGTTTTAACTGTCTAATATGATCACTGTCATTTTAGCCGGTGGCAAGCGTTGCGTGTTGTGATGCAACCACGTTGCTGAAAAGATTTGTTTGGAGCTTATAACCAAAGAACCGTTAAAGATGAGTTGATTGGTTTAACTTTGGCGAAAATAATAATATGAACGCCTGCTGCATCAAATATTGCCTGCTATTTTCTGGATTGTTTTTTTAGGTTGTGCAAGCCTGAAGCAACGAAAGCACATGTTGCTTTTGTCAAAACTAACAAACACGAAATTTAGTTAAAAAATGCTTAGATCGAATCGGTTTTGTAATCAAAAAGTGCACCGAAATATAAAATTTTAGCCCAATTGGTCGAGCAGTAACAATTCAATGTGGCTCAACTTCCTTCTCCGCAGCGCGGCTTTGTTTTGTGGTAGGGAGGTGACTGCCCATTTACGCACAGAGGGTGGACTCCCATGTTCACAAAAAGGCGACAAAAGTACCCACTAAACACCTCCCCTGTCAACCAGAGAACCTAGCCTTGAACCGTTTGACACATTACTTTGGGCCAGATCTCGTTTTGTTACGCCGTGAGGCGCCTTCAAGCTGGGGGATGGCTCTTCAAGCGGGAGGGGAGAGGGGAACAGGAAGTGCCAGACAAATGATCCCCCAGCCCCAAAACCCCCCGCTGCTGTGAGTCCCTTTTATCTTTTAGGACTACCCGAACATAATTGCCACCTGGTTCCATTTATCAACCGATTCGAGCATCACCGCAACTATATCGGCAGTGCGGCTTACAATTTTATAGGATGCTCCTGGAAAATATGAATATAAGCAACAAAATAAACAAGCATTGAATTACCTACATGCGATTGCCAATTGATTGTTTGCAATGATTTGACGTTTCCTATTGTCAGTTTTTATCTTCCTGATCTGAACAAATTTTTCTCCTTAAAAATTAAGGAAAGCTTTATTGGAAGTTATTGTAAATTAGTAACTTGTCTTTAGCTTCAAAAATTATGAAAATCAAAGCTGAAATTTTAGCAATTTAAGTCAAAAAAATATTTTAATTTATGTATGAATGCAAAAAAAAAAAATATTTTCTTTGCTTTAGTGAACTTCTATTGCTTTTGAAGGCTTCTTTCTTGCATAAATTCACTTTGAAAAAATCATTCTTTCGTGTGAATGTGTTGGTAGACTGCGTGTGTATACCATCAGAAAGCTTCACGCAACTGTCAACTCTTCTAACATAGGTATTTAGTAATCAATGCTTAGATTATACAGGCCAAGGTAGGCAAAGTTTACATTTGAGTGAAGCCGTTTTATGGTAGCCATGCCTAGCTACACACAGTCAATGATAAATCATTGCATTTTTCAGACCAGGATTTGTCACATTTGTCGAGATTGAAATGTTTTAATGTCATTCAGATAATTGCCAGGCTCAGATTCTCTTCCTAAAAATTAAATTTTAGCCTTTAATATCCTTAAATTTGCTATTTTTTCTAATCAAAATTCATAAATTTCAAGGTCATCGTCACACTCAAGCCGTTGCCCATATATTTATCCTGTTCGATTAAAAGAAAGTTCACTAAGAGCTAAGAGGATCACAAAATCGATCTCTGAAAGACACTTTGATTGCATGAGTGGTCAAATTTATCCGAAGCGTTTGTCATCTAGGTAGCTTAGAAAGATTGTTAGACACTTTTTATGCAAAAGAACGCAGGATAGAATTCAATATTAATTGTGTAGTCTCAATTATACTTCGAATTACCTTTTTGGTTTTATTTGAGATCATGGTTTCTCACATGATTTTATTAGTAACTTCTAAAATAAATCTCAATTAAATTCTGTTGCGAATTCCGCCCCTCACAACGTCAATTGCCTAATTAACATCTCCACGTATTCTTGGGCACACGTACCCTGTTCTTTTAATTATTTTCATTATAAAAAATGACAAAAATAATATATCCTTCCCACGAACAAAGTTGCATTTATTGATTCCCTTTAACAAAACTTCATTTCATACCTTTTACTAATTTTTACTAACAAAATCTCATTACTTCTTACCTACTAACAAACTTCCATTCTCTGTTTCTCACTAACCACAAACTTTGTGGTGAAAATAAAATCGAAGGTTTGGTACAAAAACAGAATAGTTAAACAATCAAATGTCGAGATTCCTAAGTCATGAAGTCTGAAGTAAATATTGGTTAATTTTAAAGACTGCTATGTTGCTTTATTGAGAAGGCAAAGTCCTGGAATTTGGATTTTCTTCCAATTACTTAGAGTAAAAGAGACCGTTGGATAGTGGATGGTAGTTATACAATTGGTTTTTTCATGTTCTTTTGATTTTGTTTTGAGATTTCATATTCATTTAAAAGTTAGCTTATGGTAGCCCCACACTTCTCTTTTGTCTTTCGCCGAGCACTCGGAGTTCAACAAGAAAGGAAGTGAGTACATATTTCGTTTTCTATCATATTTCATTTGATTCATATTATTAACTTGATTTTAGTTTTTACTATTGAAAAATTCTTATTTCATTGTTCTATATAAATTTTAAAGGGGCTGATTTACTACTTCCTTATCTTCATTGAAATTTGTGAATTAATCTTAGAATTTTTTTTTTGAAATGAATGAAATGGCCATGCCTCTTTAAAACACAATTTGTTTTCATTTCTCATAATGATCTCTTCCTCTACTTTTCATTACTCCCCCTCGTGTTAAGTTTTTATCTGTAGGGTGCCTCAGCATGAGCAGAGAGTGCTCCGGATGACCCGTGACACGACTGAGCGCTAGCCGGCCTCAGCATGTCACTACGGGCGACATACGCCTCTGCTACAAATTAATGTTTGGAACTGTGGTGACTTTCATGGTTGCTTAAGAACGTTGTGGGTACTTTTTGTAAGAGCTATTTGATTTTTAGTAGTCCATTTGTCACTTTTCAACAGAATGGCACCCAATTTAAGTTGATTTTATTTCGATGGGCTGAGTTTGATTTTGTTAGTTTATAATTAAAGTTTAAAATTTTCAACTTGCTAGATTTGTTGGGTTGAGTACCTGGAGTGCCTGACTCGAATAGTGGTCTGTGCATTCCAGGGAAATTTTTTCTTTTTTGTGTTTATAAAATAAATGTTGATTTTAGGTTTGTTTCAAATGATGAATTTAAAGTCTTTTTAAGATGTTCAATGATCCTCACCGGCTATGACAGTAGTCAAGCTGTGACAGTGTAGATGATCGTTGGAATTGACCGAATTTCAAGCCGTTAGCTATATTTCCCTGCACGGGTTGGTTAGACTTCGATCCAACTTTTGAAATAAGCCAACGTCTTAACTTATTCCCACCCGAGGAGGATCATTTTGAGGAATGAATTTTATATACTTTTTCAAATATAAAAGTTTGAACTTTTTTCACTTCTTTGTTTTTCTGTAAGCTTTAGATTTGTTATTTGATATATTCAACTCTGTTGAAATTTTCCATTCAAAGTTGTTGAATCGAGGTTTAGTTTAGTTATAGGATATTGGGTTTAAATTAGAGTTTTGTGTAGTGATAATTTCGATCAAAATGCCCGTAAACCACTGCAGCGATGGTCTGCTGCCTTAGCGGAAGAGGGTGGTGGGATCCGCCGAGATTGGCCTTGTCCAGGGATGCGCAAACGCGCTGGCAGGTTAGAGTTGCGGTGTCGTGTGGCGGGTTCTTTTCCCATAGCATAAGGACCCACTACAAAAAAATTTCGCAATCACGAGTTAAAACATGTCAAAATGCCGATCGACTGATGTCGAGGCCGAGGTAACCTGCTAAGGGTTAAAATGCTTGTTCAGAGAACAAATTGGGCCGGGAAAACAATGGAAGGACATGCGGAGACTTCGTTGTTACTGACGATACCTATGGCCCACTAATAAGAGTGGGGCATCCAGATAGAAGCGTTGATCCCTCGCACCCAACCAACCGAGTCAAGATCCAAACGTAGACGTGGCCATGTATTTCCCATTTAAGTGAAAAACTCATACAGACATAATTTGCATGACCTTCACCATCATATGAGGAATATAAACGTAGCCAATTTATGTTATAGCATTATACGATGGAATCACATACCTCTATACCATCAAAGGGCGCATCAGCGGAAAGCAACTCTATCCGGCAAAAGCCCCTATAAAACAAAAGAAGGGAAAAGTGCGCCCGTAAGCTAGCCCATTTCAGTGGAGGAGCCTGCCATCGTTGCGGGTCCTATATCTGGTCAAGTTGGGAGAAAGGGAGAGACCGAGTGGAATTTTTATTCACTAAATATTTATCTTTTATTCTCTTTCTTCCCAATAATTATAATTAAATTATATAAAGAAATGGTAGATTAATTAAAAAAAAACTAATCCATTTCTAAATTATATTCGCATGGCATGATCTAATGAATTTAATAAAAAAAAATAAAATATAATAAAATAACCATTATAAATATATTGAAAATCTCCATATTTTAGCGCTGTAATTTAAAAAAAAAGAAAAATATAATTTAAAAAAACAACGCTATTTATTTGTTTTCTGACAAATATATGTATTTCGGGAGTAAATGTTCTCCCTTCTTCAGTGTCTAATTTTTCTGAAGAGAAACCCTCAAGATGTACAATATATATGCTAAAGCTAATTAGTTATTAATGACCGTACTTAACAAAAGGATGCATATCAATGAAATAACAGGTCATAAAAGTATACTTTAAATGTGGGTCAAATGAATTTTAGTGGAACTATTAATTTATTTTAAATTATTTTAAAATTTTTGTAACCTGAACTTAATTATTTAGAAGTAATTTTAAAAGAGGTGAATCTCCATTGCCAACATCATCATTCAATCGCTTTTCCATAGGTTGCCGCATAATCCAAAGTGTCTCGTACGCATCCAGTTTCCTCAAATCTCGTATTTCTTTGATGACTTCCAACTGCTCCCAGTTGACGTTGTGTCCTTCACAAATGTGACCGGCTACCGATGATCGAACGTCTTTTACTTTGTTTTTCGTTAGTGCTGATTGTGCTTCTCGAACATGCTCGTTGAACCGGACTTTCACGCTGCGTTTTGTCTGCCCAATATATACTTTTTCGCATTGCTGGCAGTTAATCTTGTAGATCCCTCGCTTTTCATGTTTGCTCCTTATGTCTTTGATTTGCGCTACGTTGGTTTTAAGCTGAAACGGTGAGCTTCTGGTCACCATTTGGATACCGTTTTTCCTCATCATTCTATTCAGGGCACCGCTAACCTCCGACATGATCATTACTGCTCTTTGCGTTGGTTCGACCTTGAGTGTACTCAGTTTTGTGAGCTTGCGTCTTTGCGCTCTTTTTTCCATTTTTTTCCCCCATTCGTTTCACTAACATGGGGTCGTATCCATTTCTGACAGCTGTGTCCATGATGTAATCTTCCTCTTTTTTCCGGTTTTCTTTGCTTAAGGGGACGGTAATCATTCGATGTAGCCAAGTCCGGAAAGATGCCATTTTTTGCGAAAAGCTGTGATTTGATGTAGCTGGTACCGTTCTTTGTAGGCTAGTGTTTTTTCGGTGTATATCGAATTCAAAACTGCCTGTTGTCCTTGTTATTTTCAGATCTAGAAATGGGATAGTGCCATTTGTTTCGACTTCCATTGTGAAGGTCAAGTCGAAACAAATGGCACTATCCCATTTCTAGATCTGAAAATAACAAGGACAACAGGCAGTTTTGAATTCGATATACACCGAAAAAACACTAGCACACAAAGAACGGTACCAGCTACGTCAAATCACAGCTTTTCGCAAGAAATGGCATCTTTCCGGACTTGGCTACATCGAATGATTACCGTCCCCCTAAGCAAAAAAAACCGGAAAAAAGAGGAAGATTACATCATGGACACAGCTGTCCAAAATGGATACGACCCCATGTTAGTGAAACGAATGGGGGAAAAAATGGAAAAAAGAGCGCAAAGACGCAAGCTCACAAAACTGAGTACACTCAAGGACGAACCAACGCAAAGAGCAGTAATGATCATGTCGGAGGTTAGCGGTGCCCTAAATAGAATGATGAGGAAAAACGGTATCCAAATGGTGACCAGAAGCTCACCGTTTCAGCTTAAAGCCAACGTAGCGCAAATCAAAGACATAAGGAGCAAACATGAAAAGCGAGGGATCTACAAGATTAACTGCCAGCAATGCGAAAAAGTATATATTGGGCAGACAAAACGCAGCGTGAAAGTCCGGTTCAACGAGCATGTTCGAGAAGCACAATCAGCACTAACGAAAAACAAAGTAAAAGACGTTCGATCATCGGTAGCTCGTCACATTTGCGAAGGACACAACGTCAACTGGGAGCAGTTGGAAGTCATCAAAGAAATACGAGATTTGAGGAAACTGGATGCGTACGAGACACTTTGGATTATGCGGCAACCTATGGAAAAGCGATTGAATGATGATGTTGGCAATGGAGATTCACCTCTTTTAAAATTACTTCTAAATAATTAAGTTCAGGTTACAAAAATTTTAAAATAATTTAAAATAAGTTAATAGTTCAACCAAAATTCATTTGACCCACATTTAAAGTATACTTTTATGACCTGTTATTTCATTGATATGCATCCTTTTGTTAAGTACGGTCATTAATAACTAATTAGCTTTAGCATATATATTGTACACCTTGAGGGTTTCTCTTCAGAAAAATTAGACACTGAAGAAGGGAGAACATTTACTCCCGAAATACATATATTTGTCAGAAAACCAATAAATAGCGTTGTTTTTTTAAATTATATTTTTCTTTTTGTTCATTTTAAATAGTTGAATTAATTTCATATGTTTTAATATAATGAACCCACTTTTTTTAAATATGAATTTACTAAAAAAAATTTTAATACTAATACCCGTCAATATTTCAATTTTAATACATTTAAATTAACTATCCATTACAATATATTCATTTCATTTAATTTCTCCATTCATTTCTATTTAAAAATTATTATGTAAGAAAATGTACTCACGAGCGCTCGTTGACGATGTTGGTGGTGCTAGTAAGTGTGAATGCGTTATTTTGGTTTATAATTATACTAGAAATTCATAAATGGACAAAGTGATTAGATTAAAACTGGTCCAACATGCTACATTACTTTCAAGAACGATATGTTATCGGAATCATATGTTACGCTCCAGCAAGCTCGCGTTATGAACGAGCGAAGGAAACTCCCCGAATACCATTTAGCGCTGATAAGCCCAGAAAATGACGGCAATGTACATTGCGGCAGATGAACAACACCATTCAACTTAGGAGTTTGCACTGACAAGTGCCTGCAAATGATAACCATGTACATCGCGGCCGACATACCTATGTTAAGCTTCAGCATAGTGGATGACGCGTACACGTCGGTGATAGATCAAAAGCGAGAAACTCTATGTATGAACAAGTTAGAGGATCTTATAGCGATCAAATGTAAAAGCTTCCGCCAGCCAGCTGAGAGATGCGGCGAATATGGGGGCGAAATGTATTTCCCCCAAGGTGGCTACGATAATATCGTAAATATCGTAGAATGGCTCTCATTATCTAAAAATTTATAAGGCGTAGCGGGGAGGAGAAGTTCCTGGTAAATGAGAACACATGTTCTCATCGCCTCAGCGATTTGAACGACGAAGTAGAACAAAAGCTCGAGGAACTGTTGAGAAGCAGTCTTGTTCGAGCCCAGTAGGGAGCGTGCTGCTACCCATTCATCATTTTACAAAGTTTAAGCATTCGCGGTTTAAGTTTTACATGGAGGTATTGTTCAGTACCCCACAAAATGGGGAGGGGTGAGGGCTGAGGTGTTGGCTTGCACTGCGTTCCTTAATCGGCCTTTTGGCGTTCCGCGCCGTGTGGCCACCCCGAACCGTTAGCACGTCAAATTGATTCCCTCTACAGGCTGGCGCTCACCTGAGAAGCGCGACAAGTCAGGGTAAAAGCGAAAAGTGCTTCACTCAATATTGATACAAGTTTTCAATAATTTAATATGTGAAATGTAATGTAATGTTGAAAAAAAATGAACAAAAAAATAAAACGATTAATAAAACAAAAGTTTGTCTTTGTTGATTTGGTTTAGATAGATACAGTAGCAGGTAAGTGTTGTACAGCGAAATCTCTCCCCAGGAGGCTTTTTTGATGTTTATAGAGCACACATCAAATCAAGCTCCCAGTACATACGAGTACATAGAGTTTCGCGCTTGTGATCTATCGCCGATGTGTACGCGTCATCCATTATGATGAAGCTTAACATAGGCATGTCGGCCGCAACGTACAAAGATATCATTTTCAGGCGCTTATCAGTGCTAACTCCTAGGTTGAATGGTGTTGTTCATCGGCTGTAATGTATATTGCCGTCATTTTCTGGGCTTATCAGTGCTAAATGGTAGGCGAGAGTTTCCTTCGCTCGTTCATGACACTCGTGCCCAGACAATTTACTTAATCAAAGAAATAGTTTGCATATTTATTCAATTATAACTTAGAATGCATGCAAAATGCGCCCCCTAGTAAACGAAAGGAGGGCTCATTTCACACCTCTCCATTGACAATTCTCAAAAATATATACAAGGGCGGATTACTAGTTGATGCCTTTTAAGGGCAACGACACACACGGACATACGGGAGGTCAACCAGACTTTTTGATCCCATATATTCCAATGGCTTTCCGGCCACTCAACGGGTTTTATTGAAAGCGGTATTACAATTGGTTTTAACGCCATTCAACCCTTGGAATGCAGCTATGCAGATCAGATAAAACGCAATACCACTTATGCACAAAAGCTAATCAATTTTAAATTTCTTTTTTCCTTTCTTCCCAGCTCGATTCGTTTGGCCTTTATTTAATTTTTATTTAATGCTAAAAAACGTTTCCTTTGGCTAAAATATTTCTTTATTTTTTCCCAAATACTAGTATTTCGGAAGCAACACGATTTTTTCTTCGGCGGAATGTTTACTAACTTAAAAACTATTGCCACAGCTCTATTCATCCAGAAAGGTTCAATTACATTTTATTACAAGACTTTGATTACATTTTAATAAATTCAACAATTTTGAGTCGTAATTACCTAAATCTAAATTTAGCCTAATGTTGTCAGGTATTCTTTGAATATTTATAGTTTCATAAAAATCGAAATGGCTTGGTTTGGTAATTGTTTTAAGTAATTTCAAATTACCTTTATTTATTTTATGACCGGTTTCGATTACATGTTGCGCTACTGCCAATTTGATACAACGATTTACCTGCTTCCGTCGGTTTTCTGCTTCCCTTAAGTGTCCTTCATCCTAACTTCGATTAGCCTCTTAGTTGTCCGATGTAAATTTTTAAACATTCTGGACATTTAATTTGGTATATACCGATTGATTCTTCTTGTTCAATTGGGTCCTTCGGCGTTCCCAGTATCGCTCCAATTGTTGCGTGTTTACTTGAGCCTACCAAATTTATTTCATGCTTCTTCATCATCTTTCTTAGTTCGTTGAATCTTGCTGATGTAGGGATGCTAATTGTTCTCATTGTTTTTCGTTCAACGTTGTTTTGCTGGTGGTACAACGTTCTCAATTGGTTTTCTCGTATTCTCTTTGCCTTTTTATTCTACTTAACTCTTCATTGTACTTGATTTTATTTATTGGATACGTTATCAGACTGTGCACCATATACTCACACGCAGCCATTTTTGATTGTCTTGATGATTTGGTGTCGCTCGTAAAATTCTTTTTGATGGCACACATTTGTGATGTATTCCGAATTCCAGCCCGCTTCCAACCCTTACTATCTCCAGGTTCAAGAAAGCTATTTTATTATCTCTTTCTTCTTCTAGAGGAAAATGTATGTTACTGTTTATGTTATTGAATTCAGTTAAAAGTTCATCTTTGTTAGTTTTATTTATTACAGCAATAACATCATCCACGTATCCATACCATATCCGTGACATAATTCCTTATTCCTCCATTTCTTCCCCAAAAGCATGAAGATTTCACTTAACGTTGGGAATAAAGTGTTTCCCATCGTCAATCCTTTTTAGGGTTTTGTACTAAAATACAAAACCCTATTGCAATCACGACCTGTGTCCGTCTGTCCGTCCGTCTGTATGTCTCCAAAACTATAGAAGTTACAGCCATAAAACTTTGTAGAAAGGTCAGAAGTCACAACTTCTTGAAAGTTTTGAGGTGGAAAAAATTTTCAAAGGGATTTAAGGGGGGTCTCCCCTAATAGGGAGGTGACCCTTCAAAAAAAATTTCACCGTTGGTAATCGAGTGGGGTGTCGTTGGTAAGGTCTTAGTGAGATCTTTTCAAAACAAGTCTTAAACTTGCCGTATCAGTACTGTGAGGGGCGGCGGAAGGGGAAACGCACGAACTTTTCGCGATTGGACACCTTTAGTCCGAAAAATCTGAAAAAATCATGAATGTTGGCCTATAAGAGTACAACAACAACAAATACGTGAGGAGTCGAAATTCACTCAAATTTATTAGTAATAGTATGATTTATCGATTTTACGTTTTCTTGAATAAAATCTTAACGGCACTCTTAAATTCAACCAAATTTGATATACAAATAATTATACATAAGGTTAACTTGCCCTGCAAGTTTCATAAAAATTGAATTGTATTTAAGTAAGTTATAGCGGTTTGTATTTTCCTGTATTACTATGGAACAATACTACTATGGAAACATGTGGCTATGGAACAACATGCGCTTTTTACCGACTCAGACATTACAGGTTTGATAGGATTTGCATGAAAGTTTCAGGAATTATATGTTAGGTATCATGAATATCTTTGAGAATTGGTTCAGCTGGTGGTGTCAGTAATCGTAAAACAAAATCGTGGCTGTTTTAAATGTGAAGATTGAATAACTTTTACTTATTTCTCTCCAACTTCAACGTTAAAGGTTCATACTTTTAACACTTGATTCAATTTAATATATGACTGAAGATGAGTAACTACAATTAATACTCGAAGGTGAAACAAGTCAACAAGCCTTTGTAACCACTCTAGGGTTCGAAAAAAAATTCTGATGCCATGAATCGATGATTACAGCACAGGGGAGTGGCCCCTGAAAAAAAAATTCATCAAAGGTCACGGATATGAGCATCAAATGAAAAGTCTTTATGAGAGCTTTTCAAAACTGACAGGAACTGACAGTTTTTGCTTCATTGGGGGCACGAAAAAATGAGATTCCCCCTCGTGATTGGACACCTGTGATCTAAAAAATCTGAAAAAAATTATTTAGGGAGATATCTATGAATACATTAATAACAAATGCCTCAGAAGTCAAAATTCATTCAACTTTGTGAATAATAGTATGATCTTCGAATTTCACATTTTCTCCAATAAAATCGTATGGATGCCTTTAAACCCAAACTTGCGCAAGGTCCTAATATTGTAAGTATGATGAAATTCATACCATATTCACGGAAGTTATACCCATTTGAAATCTCTCCAATTACAACAACAATAACACACTATTTTGGTATTTTATGGACTTCCCATAAAATCAGACACTGCAGTTTTGATTTGATCTTCTTAAAATTTTCAGAGAAGATTGATGACATAAATGCTATTAGAATTTCATGATTTGAGTGATTTTTGTTAGTTGAAAATGGAGAAACAATGGATTTTCTTTTAAACGAGCCAATCTCTTTGACATGTTTCTTGTTATTATTCGTTTCTGGTGATTGCATTTCGTAAGTTTCGTACAAAATCCTTCTAACATGAGCGTAGGTCTGTCTACCCAACTTGTTTTGTTTTGTACCACTTCCCTCGAAATGTGAAAAAGCTTTCATTCATGCACGTTCTCGTCAAATTCATGTATAGTTTTATTTTGTTTGTTTCTCTTTTTAACGCTCTCTTCAGCTTATTGCTCAGATGGAGCAACGCTTGCTTTACAGGTATGGACGGAAACAAAAACTTGATATCGGATGATGCATGTCCAGAACGTTTAAAAATTTACATCGGACAAGCTAAGGGGCTAATAGGAGTTAAGATGAAGGAGCACTTAAGGGAAGCAGAAAACGGACGGAAGCAGGTGAATCGTTATATCTAGTTGGCAGTAGCGCAACATATAATCGAATCCGGTCAAAAAATAAATGAAGATAATTTGGAATTAATTAAAGGAATTATCAAGCTAAGCCATTTCGATTTTGATGAAACTATAAATATTCAAAACATCCTACTGAAGAAGGAAGCGTCTTGCTTCCAAAATACTTATATTTAGCCAATGGAAACGTTTTCTACCATTAAATAAAGATTAATCAATTTTGTTTTTGCACTATTACTACATTCACTTGCTTTGTTTATTTTTAATTTCTTCTTTAAACAACAAATCCGTAGGCTTTTCCGGACTAGAATATTCATCTTGCGGAAAATTTCGATATTTATAACACTCACAGCTTTAAAATTCTCGCCTCGAATCGCAATGAATTCACTTTTGTACTCGAGAGTAATTTACACATTCCAACAGCAAATCCACTCGCTATTCAGATAAGGAACACAACACATTGGGTTATTGTTAGTTAGAGTAAACAGGAATACTGCTGATTTTTTTCACATGCGTTGGTAGGACGTTCGTAGTGCGTGGTATGAGAAAAAACATGGAAATTAAGTTAGGTAGGTTGAACAACGTATACCACACTGCCACCCTCTATACCGCACAGTCACTCTCAATTGCAAATTAAAAATGATGAATATAATTTTAAATTTACAATTGAAATTTGGATCAGCAATATACTGGTTTTCGAGCATTTTGCTTAGGTGACTGCTCGATTATTACTGGGCAGCTAATTTTCTCGCAATCATAAGAAGACGAAGAAGGCGAAAAAAAGTTTAACGATCTTCAGGTGGAAAATCGATTGTGTTTGGGTTCGAAACGTGGAGTGGGGTGACAGAAGAAAATGATTAGCAGACGGACAGACCGATGCAAATACTACCGATTTGCTATAAATGGGTAAACTCTGCATGTGAGTGAAACTAAGTACGGACGGACAAAACAGGCGTATATAATTAACTATCGACGCAGGCCTCTTGCGTGATATCTCCCGACTTCTTTCCCCGATGTGTCAGTGAGGAGGTAACGATTGGGTCCTACAACATCCTGCACACGGCTTTTCAGGAAACGGCGATCTAGCTTAGCATTCTAATGCCCAGCAGCATCGCTTTGACGGAAATAGCGACGAAAACCTCATCCCCTCCTTTAGAATTGGAAGATCGAGGCCTCAGATTGTAATGCGTCTCATTTGCACGTCCTGTGGTCTTCATTTTCCGTTCAATTTGTTGACGGAGGTCTCCGAAACACTCGTGGGGCTCCAACGCAACGACAAGATCTCCCAAACACTTCAATTGCCATAGTAGCCTGTATGATTTACCATGGCAAATCATGTGCTGTCCGAAGGCGGTAAAATAAGGCGAGACACCGGTGACGGAATGATAAGATGACCGCAGAGTGCAAGTGATGGCGGACAATCTGCCGTCTCAATCCTTCTGTGCTGGATGGACATGAGAACGGATCACGGCTGGCATTGTGTTATTCAAAGCTTCTGATGCGTTGGATCGAAGGGAGTATATGGGCGTCAGTTGATGTTTGACACCGTACTATTCGAGTAGACCCTTAAACTGCCGAGATCGGAATTGTACTCTGTTGTCAGAGTACACACGTTCTGGTACCCCGAACGCATGGAATACTTGACACTCTAAAAATTTCACGATAGATGGAGTCGTGAATTCACGAATATGTTTCACCAGTGGGAATTTCGAGAGCTGGTCTTGCACAACAATAAGGCCGATGTGTCCCATAGAAGAACGAGGATATGGGCCAAGTAGATCTATATAAAGACGTTGAAATACGCGCTCCGGAACGTTGAGTTGACTCATGGGAGGTCGAAGAGGCTGGTTGGGAGCTTTAGTGCCTTTACACATCTCACAGGCGCTTACATAGTCTTTGACCTGGAATGTCATTTTGGGCCAAAAGATATACTTCTTAAGGCACCTGAGCGGCTGACCGTAGCCACCGTGGGCGTTGACAGGTGCCTGTCGATTATAGAAGCGAGTTCACTGACATACCTAGTATTTAAGGGTAAGTCTGTGAATAAGTCTGATGGAGGAAATCGACACCAAGTTACACGTTCTGAGTCGGAGAAGGAAAAATGAAGAAGGTAATATCCTTAGTTTGACCATTGAACGTCACGGGTTTGGTCAATCTACCCTAGAAAGAATGCTTGGTGCCATCAGCGGTTCTGATTTTAGAGCGTCAGGGTTTTATAACGGTAGGAAATTGATGGAGCACCTTTGAGCTGAAGCTCGAGGCAAGTTAGCTGATACTGGCACCCGTGTCAATCAGTGCAATAGTGATTTCACCCAACATTTTAGTTGGGGCCTAAGGTCAAGTATCGTTTTCGGAAACCTCCAAGATATGGCATAAGCTTAAGGTTTGACGACAGGTACCTACTCTCTTGTGGAAACTCCGCCAACGACGAGTTGACCATTTTACTTTGCGTGAGCAAGGGGTGACTTCTTCGGAAAAAAAGATTCGCTCTCGGGCCACAAGGTACTCCTGCAGTCAAACAGGATATGGGTTTAGTTCACGAATTCATGGTTGCCGGGGTTCTTCAGGCAGTAACTACGGTGGTCGCTTCAACAGTGTCGTTGGTGAGGCTTCCGGAACAGAGGGAACCCCCGCAGTCATAATTGCCAAGGCTGGTGTGGTATCGTCAATATTGGATTTTGCAGCAGGCTAGCCACCTACTGTTGGTCTTTCGAGTACCACTGAGGTGGTCGGGTACTCGTTCGTCCATTTTTTGAAGTGGCGCAATCTGGGCAATCCGGTAAGTAGGTGTCAGGCTTGCCACATCCGTAGCAGGTTTGCTTGCAGTTCCAGCAGGTCGTGAGGTTCCCCACCACGGCTACCGTAAGTTCATCTGAGTCCATGTCGGTATCTTCGAGATCGGGAGTGCTGGGCTCTTGTACCTCTTCTGCAATTCTGCACCGCGGACCCGTTCTCGCTAACAGATATGGCCATTCTCGGAGGTCTTCTTTGACATCTCCTGTCGACTGACGGCTCTTAGAAGCGATTCCATGTCCTGAGAGTCGGAGTTCGTGACATGGTGGCGAAGCTTCATCCTCAGATTTCATTTCACTACCCGCAGCAGTTATATTTGCGTCATCGGCTCAGATAACTAGCCATTTAACCATAAGATGTCGGCTTGGTACTTATAGAAGAGCTCATCTGGACGCTGTCATCTGGGATGGATCTTGTCCAAAATCTCTAGTCCATGTAAACGGTGGGATACTCCATACGGAGTACCTCCTTCAACCGTGACCAGCGGTGAGATGGTGGAGTACCATGTATCCGCCAGTAGGTTTCCAGCGCTGCTCCCCTAAGCAGCATCGACAAGTAGCTGGAGAGCACCGTGTGGTCTCCTGCCAACATCTGGTCTATTAGGGACTCCACCCGACCTATGAAGACCTCTACGTTGATAAAATTTGGTTCCCCGCTGAAATGGAGATTCCAGGCTTGAACGATGCTAGGAATCTGCGTTGGCTTCACACGATAGGGAGCTGTGTGGTCTAGTGGTTAGAGCATGAACGCATAATCCGAAGGTCCCAGGTTCAAATCTTGTTGGGAGCAACGTGATTTAGTTCAGGGGATTTTTCAGACAGACTATGAGCGTTCACTCAGTCGTGATATGTACTGATTTAATCAGATCATATCATAGCTGAGCAGGCACACGGGATCATAGTACTGACCAAACCAACTTCAATATGGTCATGATAATGAGATACTCTAACTATCTCTAAGCGAAGGCCCGAGAGGGGCTGTAGTGCTACAAAGAAGACGAAAGAGAGGACCGCGTTGGTCCGGAGGAGCCACTGGAGCCAGAGTCAGTGGTTGCACTTGGCTCAGCCTAGGCCGTTAAACCGGAGCCATGGGATTCATCGATGAGCTGGGTCTATTTCGCTCAGGATCGCGTCTCGGGTCCAATGGAAAATCCCAGGGGTTTAAGTCCAAGTCCCACATCGGAGGCACTCGTGGGCGTGCTGGGGGTGAGTTTTCCTGCTTGCTCTCCAGAGCGGCTAACCGGGTGGTCAAACCCTGCATCAGGGCCATCATACCCTGCAGGACTGACGTCTCCACGGGTTCAGTTCGGCTCTGCCCTTCAGCAGGTGGCACTATTTCGGCTCCTTCCATCGTGACAAGATCGGCCGGTATTGGCGAACCTCATTCACGGTGATCCTTAGGTTTGGGCTTCGCCCTTTGTGCTGATGGTGTTTCTGTGTAACTGGTTGGTGGCACTGTTTATGTTGCTGGTTGACGGCAAAGTGGACACTTCCGGTTGACCATAAGATGTTGGGTCAGGCAGGTCTCGTGAAACTGATGACTGCACGGTAGCATTTGCACCGCCATGCCATCATTTTTTACCGGCTGACAGATCACGTAGAGTGCCGGTGGTCCTGAGTCTGAACGCAAACGACATTTTTTAAGAGTGCACTAAGTGAACATATTCCTGTAACAATTTTTTCCCAAAATGAAATTCACACCTAAAAAGAATTTGATACTAAATGCATATATTTAAAAATGTTAAGAATAAATATTTAAAATGAGAGAGTGGTGAACTATGAGCTATGAGGGTGTTAAAACGATGTTCTTAATTTTTAACACCCCCACACACCCCACTCTCAATCCTCTCCAACATCAAGTATGTGCAAAATACCAACTCTTCAGGATAATTTTCAAACCTTAAAAACTATGTCAAGGAATGTTTTCCGCGCCCAACATATATATATATATATATATATATATATATATATATATATATATATATATATATATATATATATATATATATATATATTCAGCATGAAAAACTGTATAACATACTGAAATTTCAAAAAAATTGGGAGTATGGCACCCAAACTAAATAATTACCAAAAATTTAAGATAAATACCCATCAATCTTTCAATTTTAATACATTTAAATTAACTATTCATTATAATAGATTCATTTTTATTTTAAAATTATTATGCAAGAAAATGTGGTACTCACCGGTATCCTTATAAGCGCTCGTTGATGATGTTGGTGGTGCTAGTAAGTGTGAATTCGTTATTTTTATTTATAGGTATACTAGAAATTTATAAATGGACAAACTGATTAGATAAAACTGGTCCGACATGCTACATTACTTTCATGAACGACATTGTTATGAGAGCCATATGTTATGCTCCAGCAAGCTGGCGCCCAGACAACTTACTAAATCAAACAAATAGTTTGCATATTTATACAATTATAACCTAGAATGCATGTAAAACGCGCCCACGAGTAAACGAACGTCGGGAACATTTCACACCTCTCCAATGACAATTCCCAAAAATATATTCAATGGTGGATTACGGGTTGATGCTTTTTAAGGGCTTTGACACACACGCGGACACAGGATGTCCACCAGATTTTTTGATCCCGTATATTTCGACGGTTTTCCGGCCACTCAACGGGTTTTATTCAAAGCAGTATTATAATTGATTTTGAAGGCATTCAACACTTGGAATGCACCTATGCAGATCAGATAAAACGCAATAATACATGCACAAAAGCAAATCAATTTTGTTTTTGCACTATTACTACATTCACTTGCTTTATTTATTTTTACTTTCTTCTTTAAACAAAAATTCATAGGCTTTTCCGGATTAGAACATTCATCTTGCAGAAAATTTTGATATTTATAACACTCACAGCTTTAAAATTCTCGCCTCGAATCGCAATGAATTCACTTTTGTACTCGAGAGTAATTTACACATTCCAACAGCAAATCCACTCGCTATTCAGATAAGGAACACAACACAATGTGTAATTGTTAGTTAGGAGTAAACAGAAATACTGCGGATTTTTTTTATATGCGTTGGTAGGACGTTCGTAGTGCGTGGTATGAGAAAAAACATGGAAATTAAGTTAGGAAGGTTGAACAACGTACGCCACACTGCCACCCTCTATACCGCACAGCCACGCTATTCATCGAAAAATATACGCACTTATAACATTTCAGGAGATTTGTTTATTGGGGTTTTAAGGCGTGCAAAGTGACAATTGTATGCAGATACGACGACCGCAGCCATGGGAACTTTTTATATTCGATCCCTCTCTTGGAGCGTAGCGACATGACAGCCGTGAAGGTGAATAACAGACTCCCCGTTTGTTGCTCATCTTCGCCTTACGGGACCGCTCACAACCCGTCGACGAACCTCCCATCCACTTTCCATGTCATTGCGAAAGCGCAATCGTCGAAGAAATTCGTTGGAAAGGGGTTTACATGTCCATATTTCAATTGCAAATTAAAAATGATGAATATAATTTTAAATTTACAATTGAAATTCGGATCAGCAATATGTTGGTTTTCGAGCATAGGTGACTGCTCGATTATTACTGGGCAGCTAATTTTCTCGCAATCCCAAGAAGACGAGAATGGCGAAAAAGAGCTTAACGATCTTCAGGTGGAAAATCGATTGTGTTTGGGGTCGAAACGTGGAGTGGGGTGACAGGAGAAAATGATTAGCAGATGGATAGACCGATGCAAATACTACCGATTTGCTATAAATGGGTAAACTCTGCATGTGAGTGAAACTAAGTACGGACGGACAAAACAGGCGTATATAATTAACTATCGACGCAGGTCTTTTGTGTGATATACCCCGACTTCTTCCCCCGATATGTCACTGAGGAGGTAACGATTGGGTCCTACAACATCCTGTACACGGCTTTTCAGGAAACGGCGATCTAGCTTAGCATTCTAATACCCAGCAGCACCGCTTCGACGGAAATAGCGATGAAAACTTCATCCCCTTCTTTAAAATTGGAAGATTGAGACCTCAGATTGTAATGTGCCTTATTTGCACGTCCTGCGGCCTTTATTCTCTGTTCAATTTGTTGGCGGAGGTCGCCGAAACGTTCATGGGGCTCCAACGCAACGACGGGATCTCCCAAACACTTCAATTGCCGTAGTAGCCTGTATGATTTACCATGGCGACTCATGTGGTGTCTAAAGGTAACAAAGTAAGGCAAGACACCGGTGACGGAATGATAAGATGACCGCAGAGCGCAAGTGATGGCGGACAATCTGCGGTCCCGATCCTGCTGAGTTGAATGGACATAAGAACGGATCGCGGCTAACAGTGGGCGATTCAAACGTTCCGATGCGTTAGATTGAAGAGTGTATATGGGCGTCAATTGGTGTTTGACACCGTACTGTTCGAGTAGACCCTTAAACTGCCGAGATCGGAACTGTACTTCGTTGTCCGTACCTTGAACGCATGGAATACTCGACTCTCTAAAAATTTCACGATGCATGCAGTCGCGAATTTGTGAATAGGTTCCACCAGTGGAAATGCCGAGAGCGGAGCTGAGTTTGAATTAAATTTAATGTATTTTAGTTTTGAAATGACCGATAAGAAGCATCACATCCTTTCGTCAGCTTACAGCCGCCAAATTTTTGAGAATATACAAAGGAAAGTTAATTTAAAAGACAGAACATTTAGCAGCGTGGGATTCAAGTTCATGTAAAACTAACTAATTTGGCAGATTCAATGAAATCAAAAGTTTTTAAAGTGTGTAAATTGATTTCAAAGCTGGTTTTTACCATGGTTTTTTATTAGTTGATCTTATTATTATAAGCTTGTCTTTTTGATATATTTTGTGGATATTTTTACAATGTATATTTTGATAAACAAACCAACCCTGAAAATGATAATTAAAAAAAAAATAAAAATGGAAGTCAATTACGCACTTTCCGCTCATTCGGAAATAGATTAAAAATATACCCACAAGAGGTACTGATGTCATTTTACAAAAATGGTATTTCCTTTTATTTTTTGTAGAAACATTAATATGTTTTAACGAATTAAGTTTTCTTCTATTTAAAAAAAAATCATATTTAATTGTTCTTATATAAATTTTAAAGGGACTGATTTACTACTTCCTTATCTTCATTGAAGTTTGTGAATTTAAAACATAATTTGTTTCTATTTCTCATAATGATCTCTTCCTCTACTTTTCATTACTCCCCCTCGTGTAAAGTTTTTAACTGTAGGATCCCTCAGCACGAGCAGAGGATGCCCCGGACGACCCGTGACATGGCTGACCACTAGCCGGCCTCAGCATGCCACTGTTGCAAGCGAGCACATAAAACATGCTCAGATATATTCCCGCATCATAACTAAAATAGTAACGGGCAAACAACACTTCGCCAATGAAAATTAGCCATAGAAAGACATGCGCAAGTAAATAAGCGAGCAAGAACAGTATTTAAAGATCTTGGGCAAGCATCCGAGTCAGTCTTGTTCAAATCCAAAAGGGAGCGTGCTGCTACCCAGTAGTTTAACCGTACGTTCAATTACGCGATTCAAGTTTGAGTTCGAAGTGCTGTCCAGTTTTCAACGAAATGGTAAGGAGTGAGGTATTGGCTTGCGCCGCGATCCTCAATCGGCCCTTTGGCGTTCCACGCCGTGTGGCCACCCCAAACCATTAGTTTGTCTAGCTAATACCCTGTACAGGCTGGCGCTCACGTGTGAAGCGTGACCAGCCAAATGAAAAATGCTTGACTCAATATTAATAGAGGTTCTCCATAACTTAATACGTGTAATTTATAAATGTTTCGAGGAAAGTGAACCGAGAAATAAAGTTAAACCCTTTAAAATGAACGCTCATATTTTGTTGTTCTAGTTCAAATGGATAGAGTAGCAGGTAAGTGGTGTTAACAGTGAGTTCTTTCCCCGGGAGCATTGATGATGTATATAGGATACACATCAAATGAGCTCCCAGTTCATACCAGTATATATAGGGTATACTGGTTATGTAACAAAATTGGCGCAGCCGGTAGGATATCGGTTTTGTAGCGACCACAATGTAGCGCATTGTGTAGCAAATTTAAATGGGCTGAAAATCAATTTTTCCAGCCGGTATCCGAAACCCTTCAACTCCTGTATGACACCATTGCTACTCATACTGTCCATCAAACTAGATCAACCTTCTTAAAAAAAAATCAAGCAATAATTTCAATGATTTAAATAAAAAAATTATATTAACATCCAAATATAATATTGATACTACATATACTGTGACTAAAACGAGATCGATTCTCTCAACAAAATAAAAATAAAGTATTCATATTAATTGGTTAATTAACAAAAATACAATCTCAGTATCTAAGTATAATATAAGCGCTACCCATACTGATCATCTACCCAAATCAGCCTTTAATCGAAACAATTAATTATATTGATCATTTTAATAACTAAAACATAATATCAACATTCAAATAAAGTATTATTTCTACTCATAATGTCCATCAAATAAGATCAGTTCCAAAATCAAATAGTCTTGAATCGCGTAATTGAACGGCTTTATAGGGTGCGAGATAATGAGTGTGATAAATAAACTTTCCCCTTAATATGTATGGTTAATATTATTAATGGGAGTGGGGGTCATGGCTTGAAGGTTTATGTGATTGTTTTTTCTCGCCGCTAACGAGCTTTGAAGATATGATTAGCATTGCTTGTGCAATGATGCATGTGAAAATTGAATGAAGCGATGTATTGCAGCTTTTACATGCGCTGATTGTTAGGAAGTATGTGAAGTATATGATATGTATGTACTTATTCGAGGTCGGCTGGTAATTACCTTGAAGAACATTTGTCTTTAATTAAGTCGGCTTAATGCATTTCGTAATGGGCAGGGCTTTTAATTCATCTATGCTATGCGATTGTGTAGGAGGAAAAGCTTTTAAGGTATATGCATTTAATTGTCGTTTAATTGGCTTAAGTTGTCTATTACATACTTTTTATCCATTTCTGGTGGTGTAAAGGGAGGGCTATTAGAAATGCATTCAGCAGTATGTGTAAATGGTTGTGGATTATTTATAAATCAGAATGTACTACTTATTATGAAGGTTTTGTGTTAAGTATAGGAATATTGTATGAGTTAGTATAAATTAAGTCGATCTTTTTCTGAAATTAAAATTAGAAGGAGCGATTCTGAGCTCTTGTATATACTTTTATTGATTTTAGTGAATTGTTAAATAGATATACTGCATTGAAAATATCTTGCGAGGAAGATTATTGTAAAAGATGGTCGAAGCGACACTATCACTATATGTTGGGCTTCGGAACATATAGTTTCGGCCTTCATTCAAGACCCTATATGTGTTCCGTCTAAATTTTCTCCAGTGCGCGTCTGCTTTGTTTGGCATAATGCTGTCCTAGGCCTTGCTGAAAGACAGTACAATGCCGCGCAAGGTCACTTCATTAGCCGTTTGTAAAATTTTTGATCACGATCTTGAGAAAACGATTGTTTAAAAAATGTAAAAGTATATATTATAGCATTCTAAGAGGCAATTTGATATTGTTGCCATATGTAAAGTAAAAGGGTGGGAAATGGGTGGTTTTTTTTGAATTGTCTTGCGCTTTCTACAGGGGTTTTATTTGTGACTTTTTTTAATAGTAGGCTGTTATAATGTCTTAATTGTGTAAGGAAACGTAGTGGCTTGTTTAGAGGGTGCATTGTTGATAGCGTGTTGCAAATTCTTTTGGATCAACAACTCAGAGGCTACGACTGGATGGTAAATTGATATCTCTTTTGCTATGACTTAATACTAAATGTAGCGTGTCTGCCGAAAGCTGAAATCGGACAGCTCAGAGGCTATTATTTATATTTTAGGGACTTATAACTAAAAATAAGCTGTCCATCAACAGCTTATGTCAACGGCTCAGAGGCTGTTAAATCTACTGGTTTTCATTCCTGTGGTTGTACAAATGAGACATAGTCTGCTGACGGTTTGCCGACCTTACTGCCACTTTTTCCGTTTCCTTACGTTTTCTAACACTGTGAAATCGCATATTTAGTGCTGGACGTAAATTTGGTGATTCGAGAGTGAGTTGTAGTGAAACTTAAAAGAGATAATTGGTTTTGGGATAAAATCGTTTGCATTGTTGCATCGTTCTAATAACTAAAAATTCAGTTGTTTCATAGTTTACATACTTCGGCTGTTTCAGCGTAGCTTGAAATTAATTTAAATTCACGGTTATTTGCCCTGGGAAATTGCCATTCTCATGTAAAGTATTCTTTGTATTTGTTTAGCGCAGTTTATTTATTTCGTTTGCTCTTCCATGTTATAGCATTTAAAAATTATTGCTCAGGTATTTATCTATACAAATATGTAATTAAATGTTTGTTTTCCTTTGCTCTTTTAATTGCATCTCAGGCAATTCGAATGCTCATTCAATTCAAAAGATAAGACTTTAATATGCATGTATGTTAGGTACGCGTTATTGCATTTGTTATTGTTTTAGTAGTTGGAGTGATAAATGGTATCATATTTCGATAACAATGGGCACGCGTTTGTTTGCTCGCTATTAAGTTTTCGTTTTGCTTATTTGTGTTTAATATTTACTTGTAATGTTTTGTGCTTTCGCATGTTAGTTGGTTGTAACCTTATATCTTCTATAAATTGTGCGTTGGGTTTGAATGAGTTAGGAGTTAGTTTGAATGATCTTCAGATAAGAAAGATGAGATTTAAGATATATGAATGAGGGAGTTGTTATAGGTCACATGCGATATACTTATTGCATGCTATTTCTCTAGTTGCATGCTACTTTACTTATCATGACTCTCTCTCTTTGATAAAGTCACGAGTTGCCTGATACTTCGCTTATCACAATTAATTACACATGCATGAAAGAGGTGTGTCTAACTTGCACTTGCATTGAAACACAAAACCTCGACTCGCGTGTACACACAAAATCTTCGGCATATTTAATGTACCGAGCCGAGTCTCAAAAGAGAAACTTACTGTTAAGAGCGAAAGTGGGCGTGGCAAAGACGGGAGCTTTCGCGTTATAGCTATAGCAGCTACGGAGGAAGAGATTGTCGGGGTTCTGAAATGTTTGAATGAACTAAATTGAAACCATTATTTTGCTTGATAATCAATAAATCAATTAAAAGTAGGCTATCTTCGAGTATAAAAGAACCTGGTGGTTCCAACAATGGTGTCTTAATCGTTGAGTAGCTTGTTCAAGGTGTATGCCCGAACAAAACCACTTCCTAGGCTTCCGCCAGGAAAAGCGAAAAGCGATTAAGGCCCCGTCGTGCTGAACATACAAGGTAACATACAAAGGAAAGCCAAGCAGCGGACAAGCGAACATCGTACAACTTCGAAGTCCCAGACACGCAGAGGGAATCATTTGTTATGCCGACAGACCGTCCGGCATTGGAGCAGGCTATTGAAGCATCGCCCACGGCAGGCCCGCGACCATTGACGATCGAGGAATACCGCGCTCGAATAGCGAAGCTTTGCAGCCCACCACCTGAGCCAATACCCGAGAAGCGACAACGAGTCGGCCGAATAGTTGCATACCGGCGCCAAGCAAGCGACCTGCGAAGGCTGGCACGAGTTGCGGTCGCTTCGGCTGAGCGAGAAAGTTTTAGGCGGCAATATCGACAACTGGAGGCTGAGTTCAAGAGCCAGCAGTGGCTTAGAAAATTAGCGAGAAACACGTCTTCGCCTGCATCGCCAACATGCCCAAAATAATCTGTTTAAATATTTAAAATTAAATAAATGTGCATTAAAACAAGAAAGATTAGTTTATACTGGAGCAAGGTGTTCGTTCGGTAGTAGTCACAGTGCTTTGCTTCCTTTACAGCTATCAACGCTATACATAGGGTGTAGCGTTGTGGTTATATTTACTCCAGGCAGTTGAGGTTGCAACGTTCGTTGCAAGAAACTTAACATTTTGGTGCAGCCGGTAGGATACCGGTTTTGCTTAGATTACAGTGATAGCGTCTGTATAGCAAATTCAGTGATGGGAACATCAACCGGCATTCGAACCTATATTAATTATTGCTTGTGAGTGAGGTTTCTAAACACCTTATTTTTCGAAAAGCACACTCTACCACGAACATGCCTTGAGGTACTCCAGTCTAAACTAATCCGTTGTTATAAAATATTAATAATCACATTTAAATTACAGTGAAATAATTTCAATTAACATAAAAACAGAGACTGCAATATAACAAGTGAGCTCTTGGTGCAGGTAACCGAATAAACGGGGAAATTTAATGTTTGATTAAAGTGTATAAAGGCAGTTTGAAAGTGAAAAAAAAAACTCTAAGAGTAAGGAGCATATGACTGACAAAACATTCAACGTTAATGATTTGTTCCATCATTCGACGCCTTCAGGTAAACCCAGCGGAGTAGTGCTACGAAGCGGAAAGGTATTACAACCTCAAAGAAGTAAGTCTGAGTCCTTTGACGTATTGAACCAGATAACCACAGCACAGGTTCTGCGAGATTCTGCCCTCCAAGAACTGGAATCAATTCAAAGTATCACCAAAACTTTAGAAGAAATAAATATCAAACGGATCCAATTCATAAGATAAATCAGTTCCGCGGAACCTCGCAAAACCCAACAGGCCGTTTTGACCACGTATCGCAATCAGTTGATCGATTAATCACTTCACATGATTGGAAAATTTCTCTAGAATCAGGAAATACCTCCTTTTTTGCTACTCAATCCATAGTAGACGAGAGTTCGAACGAGATGGCCTACTACATGAAAGTGGCCAAACTAATGGGACAGATGATCCCATTGTTCTCTGGCGCCCCGAGTCCCACCATAGTGTACGAGTTGCAGACCTTTTTAGGATGCAGTAGGCAGGTTTGGCAATGCTTAAACAAACTAGAGCAAGCTGCATTCATGCAAATTTTCCCTACCAGGCTACGAGGTGAAGCTTATCAATTAATTTCTTCAAGTTGCCCGACAACACTTGAAGCAGCAGAGGAGCTCCTGAACAGGTTATACCTACCACGGGAAACTTATCAGGAGTTAGTTATTGGGTTAGCTACGGCCAAGCAGTCTCCTATAGAAACTCTTACTGCTTACACATCCCGGCTGCGGCAACTGCTAAAGCGTTGTTAGGAAGCGGCAGGCCTCAATTACGGAAAGGAAGCAGCCAACGTATTAAATCAACAATTGGAGGACTTTGCTATAACATCCCTCAAGGGTGGAGTTACGAATCCATACTTACGCCAGTACCTGCTGCCACTGGAGAAGATAACGTTTGAGGACCTCATACCCAAAGCCTTGGATATGGAGAAGATGCAACAAGGAGCCCACCATGTTCAGTGGATTCATGAGCAACCCAGTTTTAGCTATCCAACCAGCCAAACCACCATGGCACTTAATCCCCTTATACCATCCTTTCAACCGCAGGCCGAAAAGGTAATAACTAGTCCAGACCATTCAGAGGTGCGTAAGAAGCCATCTAAGTTCACGTGTAACTTTTGCCATAAACCTGGACATACGTATTCCGAGTGCCTAAAGCGGAAGAACTCTCCTTTCTGCCCCACTTGTAAGAAGTATGGACATGATCCAAGAGACTGCAATGCAACCGCTGCCACACCGAAACAAGGTAATGGTCCACAAGTGTATCATATGTCGGTAATTTGTGATATCTGTGGCCGGCAAGGTCATCAAGTGGGAGACTGTTACCAAAAATTGAAATGGGAGAGTTCTAAAGCGGGAAACGAGAAAAAGTCGAGCCGAAAATCCCCGACTCGACTCTAATTAGAATTGAACTGGGCACCGCCCGTGGTGGATCCAAACTGTTTTCCGCGTCCCTACCCATAGATATAGGAATAGAAATTAGGACTAGGCTCACAATTGACACAGGCGCAGAGGTTAGCTTAATAAAAAAATCTGCCATAAAAGCTGGGAATATTAACTTTCGTCAGAAAATAACACTGCAATGTCCGTTTGGTCGAGGAGAAATATTAGGTACTATTTTAGGAAGATTTGATTTTCCCACTCCCCTTTCCTGCAATTTTCATGTAGTGGATGAGATACCTGGGGTAGCCGATGATGGGTTATTGGGAAACGACTTTTTAGCCAAACACTGTAACGTGGAAGGTCCTGGACAAACTCTTCGATTTCCTTGCACGGAAATCAACCCTGAGGAGTTTTCATTCCCATTATCCCTGCCAGGGGATGGGACACAGGAGCAGCGGAGTTGCCAAGTGGTGTCGAAGAGCGCGGATCCAGACCCTAGTGAGGGGCAGGCACGCGTGACACCTGAAGTACCCGCAGATTCACGACAAAACCCAAGGGACATAATACCCACTAGGGACATGGAGGATGGCAGACACAGGGTTACTTTAGAGAAGGCCGTCACATTACACCCCCGTACCCAACAAATAGTGGAAGTCCCATTAAAATTACCCCATGAGATGCTTTGTCAATCGCAAGAGGTTTGTGATGGAGTTTTCCTAGCTAACTCTTTGCTGAGCCCTTGCAGGGTATTCATTGGCATTCTCAACGCTAACAGAATCCCCATCACAATAACACATGTTGATCTGACACTCGAAGCAGTCACAAAATACCATATTCAGGAGTTAACTGAAGAGAAAGGATCAACAGGCCCTACTGTAGCTCCTATTGTAAAACCACAAATTCAAATGGAACGAGTAGGGGTTGTGTCCAGGTCGGTGGAACTAGATTTCAAATTCAATTCCTGGCATTCTCCGATCAATTCTACAAGGCATGCTGATACTGAAAGAAACTCACAACTTGAAAAAGAACTGATATTATATGAACACCTGAATCCCGAGGAAAAGGGAGCTATAACGCAGCTTTGTCAAGAATTCAACGACATATTTTTCTTATCAGGTGACAAACTCACACATACGAATGCTATTCAGCATGAAATACCTTTGGTGGCCAATCAAGCACCTATCAACCAGAAAATGTATAGGCTGGCTCAGCCCCAAAAGGAAATAATTAACGAGCAGTTAAAAGAGATGTTGGACAATGATATTGTCCAGCCTAGTAAAAGCCCTTGGAACTCTCCTCTTTTGGTAGTGCCAAAAAAGGCTGGAGTTGATGGTAAGAAGAAATGGCGCGTAATTGTCAACTTCAGGCGGTTGAACGATAAAACCATAGGGGATGCATTCCCTCTGCCTCGTATTGAAGACATCCTGGACCAACTTGGACATTCACGCTATTTCAGCACACTTGATTAAGCTAGTGGCTACCATCAAGTCCTTGTTCAGCCCAGGGACCGGTCCAAGACAGCGTTCAGCACGAGCTATGGGCATTATGAATTCAAGCGTATGCCATTTGGGCTGAAGGGAGCGCCAGCTACTTTTCAGAGGTTAATGAATCACATCTTGACTTGCTTCCAGGGTATTGATTGTTTCGTGTATTTGGATGACGTAGTAGTATACGGAAAGAACCTACACGAACATATTGGTAGACTCAGGAGACTTTTTTATCGCCTCAGGGAAAACAATTTAAAGTTGCAGCCAGAGAAATGTCAATTCCTACGTCCCGAAGTCGTCTATTTGGTTCATATCTGTTCTCAAACTGGTGCCCGGCCAGATCCTAGCAAGACTAGTTGTGTTCGAGATTTTCCAGTACCCACCACTGTAAAACGGTTGCAGTCTTTCCTGGGTTTGGTAAACTACTACCACAAATTCATTCCTAATTTTTCGAAAATAGCTAAATCCCTTACAAACTTGCTTAGAAAGGATGTAAAATATACCTGGACGGAAAAGTGTAATGAAGCATTCCAGCTTCTTAAAGCCGCTTTGGTTCAACCACCATTGCTAGCCTACCCCGATTTTAGTCAGCCTTTCATCCTAACCACAGATGCAAGTAAAGAAGCACTGGGTGCGGTATTATCCCAGGGGGAGATAGGTAAGGATAAACCATTAGTCTATGCCAGCCGTACCCTAAATAAGGCAGAGCAGAATTATTCTACCATCGAGAGGGAACTACTAGCAATAGTATGGGCAGCACGCAACTTCCGCTGTTACCTTTTAGGTCGGCAGTTCACGGTGTTCACAGACCATAAACCTCTAAAAGGGGTCTTCAATGTAAAAGACCCTACTACACGTTTGTTTGGATTTCATCACAAGATATCAGAGTTTGATTACCGGATAGACTGCAAACCTGGTAAGTATAACACGAACGCTGACGCTCTCAGTAGGATTCCTGCGGAGACAGTAGAAGATACGGAACAGGTGCGCCAGTGTAATGTCACCACCCGGTCCAGAAAAAAGGATTCAGAAGTTCAGAAAGAAGAAAACCAGCTACCTCCGGCTGATCTCTCTCTCTCACAGACAACCCACCCGGTGGCCCACCCAGAACGGGTTAGTATCGAGATAGATGAGTTGCCAGTGGAGTCAGCCTGTCCTCTTGGTATACAGTCGGAAACTGCAGGACCAGATAACATTACTCTATTACATACTCCCGAGCAAGTTAAGGCTGTATTACACGAGTATCATGATTCCGCTTTCGGTGGTCATCAGGGAGTTTCAAAAACATATAAAAAACTCAAGAAGCATTTTAGATGGAATCATATGTTGCAAGACATCAAGTCTTATATAAAAAAATGCAAGAAGTGTCAAGTGATGAAGAGCTGTCTTCAGCACCGTATGCCCATGGTCATTACAGACATAGCTGATAAACTTTTCGACAAAATATACCTGGACATCGTAGGCCCTTTAATCGAAACCTCTTTAGGCAATAAGTATATTCTCACTTTCCAGGATAATCTAACAAAATTTGTTGATTGGTATGCGATGCCCAACGCGGAAGCGGAAACTGTAGCCCAAATTTTCTTTGAGGAAATTATTACAAGGTATAGAATACCGAAACAGGTAGTTAAGGACCAGGGTACAAATTTCACCAGCGATTTATTCAAACAAGTTTGTAAATTACTCCATGTCAGGAAACTGCAGACCACTGCGTACCATCCAAAATCCAACGGAGCTCTGGAAAGGGCCCATCGTCCTCTAGCTGTGGATGAAAATCCAAACACTTGGGACCACTTTTTAAGGACTGCCGCGTTTGTGTATAATAATAGTGTACACGATAGTACCAAATTGACACCTATGGATTGTTTATTTGGTTTCACGGCAGATATACCATCTAACTTCAAAAAAGATCCTGAACCTTTACATAACCATGAGAATTATTACTATAGCCTCAGATATAAACTACAAAAAATGCATTCGATAGCCCGACAGAACTTATTCTCGAGTAAAATAAAGTCTAAAGAGCAGTATGACAAAAAGATGAGGCCAGTATCTTTCCATTTGGGGGATAAGGTACTCTTGAGGAATAAAAATAGAAAGCACAAGTTAGTACAGGTATGGTTAGGCCCTTACATAGTGAAAAAAATAACCTCACCGGTCAACACCACGATTGCGATAGGCAAAAAGTTGGTCAACGTTCACAACAATAGATTAAAACTTTATCATGAATAAACAATTTTGTATATTTGTTTTCATTTTTTTTTACGATTTTGATCACTTAGAAATGGCGCAACGTTCGATAACCACACTTTTAATCCTCGCCGCAGTTATTGCCCGAATCAAAGCGGTACCATTCACTATTACACCAGTTAGCAATTCGGGAGTTTTATTTGAAGACGTAGGTGAACTCCTTTGTTATTATAGCTCGTGGAGCATTGTAATGGAACTAAACCTTGGAGAAATTCGGACGCAAATAGACCTTGCGGAGCGAGCAGAGCACTTGGTGCAACTACTTTGTTCTTTTAACAACACAGAATGCAAGGATCAGGACCGGCATATGCATGTGTTAGTAGAAAACCTAAAACTCCGCTCCGAAACTCTTCAGGAATCCTTGGTGCCGCGAAGATCCAAAAGATCCTTATTCGACGGTTTGGGACGAACCATGCATTTTTTGTTTGGGACTATGGACAACGAAAATGAGCAGGAGCTATATAGTAGGCTTGGGCAGGTGGAAAAAAACGAAGAGCAGCTAGTGAACTTGGAGAAGCAGAGAATAAGCGTTGTAAAGACTTCTTTGGAGGAACTTCACAAACCATTAGCACACGTTATAGATAGGCAGCGCCAATTAGCAATGCAGATTCGCGATATTGAAAATGCAACTAATGCTTTGTTAGTAAGTGAACGGAAAAATCAAATCATTACCACCCTGCTTGCACAAATATTGGAAATCGAAGCAAGGCAGCGAGCCCTAGTAGATATCGTAGTAGCAACCAATAACAATAGAATACATCCTCTTCTTATATCTACCAGAAAACTTCGGGAAGTTTACGTTAAAACCGGCAATAATTGTCCGGAGTTTTGGGAGCAACTATTAACTCAGTCCGCAAGTTTACATTATTATCGGTTAAAGGATAAACTCATAGTAGTCATAGGACTTCCACTATTTTAATTGCCAAGGATGCGGCTGCAGCAAATACATATTTTTCCTGTTAGCACTAATAAAACATACACGCTAGTGCCCGAGATTGGTTACACTCACATAGCAAGCCATATACCATCACAACAATTCCTATTATTAACGTCTATAAACGCGCAGAGTTTTAAAAGATTAGTCACCCTGAGCCGGGAGACCTATACGTTATGCCCCTTACTGTCCCAATAATCCGTTCCCTACCCGCACAAAATGAAACATTTCGTTGCTGCATAATCCCTATCAGAAAAAAGTTAATTTTCCTCTTCGAATAAATGTATCTCCACGCAATGTGCTAATCAAATTGAATAAACCTAATAGTTGGCTTTATTTTTTCCCAACCATCACACCCGTTCATGTGCAGTGTGACAACAATATCACAACTCATACTCTTATTGGACAAGGGATCCTGACTGTTATTCAGCCCTGCAATATGCAATTCAGCGAGCTACTTATACCGTATCAGGTGGAAAGTACGCATGATTTTAAAATTCAACATCCACCTTTCTTCCCCGAGTTTGATAATGAGCTATTTAACCTCAATCTTCCAACCCTTTCAGTGAGTCATCCTAATAATTCCCTACAATTAGTACCACCTAAAGATGGAAGTAAGATATTTCAAAGTGGGACGCATTCCCTGACTGAAATATACTCTAAATTGGACCAAATAAAATTCAAGGAAATTAGTAGAAAGCATATGCAGGTAACCCAACTATCTACGTCAATTGTAGCACTTTTTATACTTGCGGTAGTAGCATATTTAATTGTTCGCTTTGTGTTGTTTCGCTGTCAAAGGTCATCCAAAGCGCCCAAACATTCAGGAAAAAGCAACACAAGTCAGTCATCAAGTTCTAATATTACCCTCAATCTTCGTGAGGAGCGGATGACAACAAAAGAGATTCCAGCACAAACTGTTTTAGAAAAAATCACGGTAGCCCCAACATATTCCTCAGCCCGATCCTTTCAATTAGTCTAACAAACAAAAAAAAAATATTAACTAAAAAATACTAATTTTCCCCATTTAAAAATTCCCCACGGAGTCCACATATCAAATGAACCGCTACTAATATGCTCATCATATTATTTTGTCAGCGCATAAATTTGCCGTGCATCCGCACTGACTGCAATGAGTGCACTGAATTGAGTTCAGCAGCTAGAGCTACACGCATCGTCGCCAAGCTACATGCATGCACATACGTGCAGATGGAAGCGAAAGTCCGTGAATAATTTTTCTATATCCATATATGAGCTGCAAAAGCTTTTCTGGTAGCCGAACAATTCAATTTAGTAGGTAGCACCAATCACTCGAAGTTTTTATGATCGTACTCGATCGTGCTGACAATCCGCATATGATTGGGTGGATGGTCCGCCAGGATCATATTACCTATGCAATGAAGTGCGGATAAAATGGCGCTATGCCAAACCCTTTGCATGTTAATTACCATGCCAATCCGATTCCCCACCCAAAATACTAATAAATAATTTAAACATCAATGATGAATGATGTCGTAACCAGAAGCTTACCATGAAAGCTTCTCGTTATGGGAAACGTAAAAGATAAATTGATTTAAAAATAGAGATTCAAAAGAATGAAATGTTGTTAATCCAAGAATATTAGGTAAATACAATTGCAAGAGGAATATAGAAAGGAAATTTTATGAATGAAGTATATACTATTATAAATATAAATAATTGAAGAAGAAGAAGAAGATCTTTATGAAATAAAAGTTAGAAGACAAAATGATGCAAATCAGAAAATATTAAGAAACATAATGCAAAAAAAATTATTTAAAGTTCATGATAATTACTATTTAATTATATATCGCATAGAAGAAACAACATAAGTTTAAGTATGTACGTAAATTTGATTGAGTAAAGGACAATTATTAATTAAACGAAGCAAAGTACATAATATCAGAAATATTGGAAACTTAGAAATAAATATAATGCTGTTTAATTACTCATAAACAGGTAAATACGATTGTAAAGAAAAATAATGTAAAGAGAAAATAAAACGAAGATTTATAAATAATAAATGCATGCTAATTACTGTACGTCAATATTTATATGTATTAAATAGAAAAAATATGTACGTAAAGTTTGATTAAGTAAAAGATATTTAAAATTAAGGCGAGACAATGTACTATCAGAAAGATTGGAAACTGAGTTGTAAATATAAGGCTATTCAATTACCCATAAATAAGTAAATGTATGCAAAGATGTAAAAAAATGTGTAAAGGAAATTTATTAAAGAAAAAAAAATACATACTAATTACTGTAGTTCAATATATCTTTATTTATTACGTGTGTAAAATGTATTGTACATAAGGAATGAAATATAAAAAATATTCGAAACTAAAAAGTAAATATATATCTGTCCGGTTAACCACATTTATAAGAAAGAAAAATGTTGTCTAGGAAAAGAAGAAAATTGTAACTGAATATAAAAGATAAAAAAATATGCATCAAATACAATCAAAATCAGATGGAACAAAGTAGTTTAAATAAAAAAAGGAACTTTATCAACAAAGCAATAGACCACTATAAAATTTAATTAAAAAATGTATACATATGAAAGAACTATGAACATAAGTAAGAATACTTAATATTGAATACTATAATGTAATGAAAAGAAATAAGATTAATAAATTAAAACAAAAAAAAGGTAATTTAAATCAAAAGTACAAGGAGAACTTGTACAGAGTCGATAAGCGATATATTTAAAAGAAAACAAGAATTTAACGTTTATCAAGCAACATAACAGGCAAGGAAAATGTAATTTGAATTTAACTACTAGAAGAAAAACATTTCTGGACCCTATCACGACTAGGCTCTCCAAGCCATTCGTGCTCAATCTTTTTCGGCAGGATAGTAATGTTATGGGTCACATGCGATATACTTATTGCATGCTATTTCTCTAGTTGCATGCTACTTTACTTATCATGACTCCTTCTCTTTGATAAAGTCACGAGTTGCCTGATACTTCGCTTATCACAATTAATTACACATGCATGAAAGAGGTGTGTCTAACTTGCACTTGCATTGAAACACAAAACCTCGATTCGCGTGTACACACAAAATCTTCGGCATATTTAATGTACCGAGCCGAGTCTCAAAAGAGAAACTTACTGTTAAGAGCGAAAGTGGGCGTGGCAAAGACGGGAGCTTTCGCGTTATAGCTGTAGCAGCTACGGAGAAAGAGATTGTCGGGGTTCTGAAATGTTTGAATGAACTAAATTGAAACCATTATTTTGCTTGATAATCAATAAATCAATTAAAAGTAGGCTATCTTCAAGTATAAAAGAACCTGGTGGTTCCAACAATGGTGTCTTAATCGTTGAGTAGCTTGTTCAAGGTGTATGCCCGAACAAAACCACTTCCAAGGCTTCCGCCAGGAATAGCGAAAAGCGATTAAGGCCTCGTCGTGCTGAACATACAAGGTAACATACAAAGGAAAGCCAAGCAGCGGACAAGCGAACATCGTACAACTTCGAAGTCCCAGACACGCAGAGGGAATCATTTGTTATGCCGACAGACCGTCCGGCATTGGAGCAGGCTATTGAAGCATCGCCCACGGCAGGCCCGCGACCATTGACGATCGAGGAATACCGCGCTCGAACAGCGAAGCTTTGCAGCCCACCACCTGAGCCAATACCCGAGAAGTGACAACGAGGCAGCCGAATAGTTGCATACCGGCGCCAAGCAAGCGACCTGCAAAAGCTGGCACGAGTTGCGGTCACTTCGGCTGAGCGAGAAAGTATTAGGCGGCAATATCGACAACTGGAGGCTGAGTTCAAGAGCCAGCAGCGGCTTAAAAAATTAGCGAGAAACACGTCTTCGCCTGCATCGCCAACATGCCCAGAATAATTTGTTTAAATATTTAAAATTAAATAAATGTGCATTAAAGCAAGAAAGATTAGTTTATACTGGAGCAAGGTGTTCGTTCGGCAGTGGTGACAGTGCTTTGCTTCCTTTACAGGTATCAACGCTATACATAGGGTGTAGCGTTGTGGTTATATTTACTCCAGGCAGTTGAGGTTGCAACGCTCGTTGCAAGAAACTTAACAGAGTAAATGAATGAAGAATTAAATGTTCAAGACTATTTGATTCGGGACTGATCTTATTTGGTGGACATTATGAGTAGAAATAATACTATATTTGAATGTTGATATTATGTTTTAGTTATTGAAACGTTTCGATTAATGGCTGATTTGGGTAGATGATCAGTATGGGTAGCGCTTATATTATACTTAGATACTGAGATTGTATTTTTGTTAATTAACCAATTAATATGAATACTTTATTTTTATTTTGTTGAGAGAATCGATCTCGTTTTAGTCACAGTATATGTAGTATCAATATTATATTTGGATGTTAATATAATTTTTTTGTTTAAATCATTGAAATTATTGCTTGATTTTTTTTTAAGAAGGTTGATCTAGTTTGATGGACAGTATGAGTAGCAATGATGTCATACAGGAGTTGAAGGGTTTCGGATACCGGCTGGGAAAATTGATTTTCAGCCCATTTAAATTTGCTACACAATGCGCTACAATGTGGTCGCTGCAAAACCGATATCCTACCGGCTGCGCCAATTTTGTTACATAACCAGTATACCCTATGTATACTGGTATGAACTGGGAGCTCATTTGATGTGTATCCTATATACATCATCAATGCTCCCGGGGAAAGAACTCACTCTTAACACCACTTACCTGCTACTCTATCCATTTGAACTAGAACAACAAAATATGAGCGTTCATTTTAAAGGGTTTAACTTTATTTCTCGGTTCACTTTCCCCGAAACATTTATAAATTACACGTATTAAGCTATGGAGAACCTCTATTAATATTGAGTCAAGCATTTTTCATTTGGCTGGTCACGCTTCACACGTGAGCGCCAGCCTGTACAGGGTATCAGCTAGACAAGCTAATGGTTTGGGGTGGCCACACGGCGTGGAACGCCAAAGGGCCGATTGAAGATCGCGGCGCAAGCCAACACCTCACCCCTTACCATTTCGTTGAAAACTGGACAGCACTTAGAACTCGAACTTGAATCGCGTAATTGAACGTACGGTTAAACTACTGGGTAGCAGCACGCTCCCTTTTGGATTTGAACAAGACTGACTCGAATGCTTTGCCCAAGATCTTTAAATACTGTTCTTTCAACCAAAATTCTCTTAAAATTCGCTAAGTAATCAAACACGTGCGCTTTCGTTCCACGAACGTTTTTCCTCGCCGCTTCGTCTCGCTTGCTCGGCTGGTGAATATGCGAAACTGGGGAAATTGAGCGAAAGAGTGTTTTTCGCTTAAGCTTTCAGCTTCGAAAGAGTGCTTGCTTAAGCTTTCGGCTTGTGAAATAGCGAAGCTGGGGACATTGAGCAAAAGAGTGTTTTAGCCAGAACTTTTGATTTTCCCACGATCGCTCGTGGTGAAATAGCGAAATTGGGAACATTGAGCGAAAGAATGTTTATGCCGGAACTTTCGGTTTTCCTCTCCGCTTATCTCACTTCGAAGCAACCCGTTCGTTCATGATGTAAATATCATTGCGGGTTGAACTTTCTCGTTTACTTAACTGCTCGCTTATTTACTTGCGCATGTGTTTCTATGGCTAATTTTCATTTGCGAAATGCGAATACATAAGTGTTGTTTGCTCGCCACTATTTTAGTTATGAGGCGGGAATATATCCGAGCATGTTTTATGTGCTCGCTCGCAACACCACCACGGGCTACGCACCCCTCTGCTACAAATTAATGTCTGCAACTGTGGTGACTTCCATGGTTGCAACAATTGTAGTAAATATTCTTAACATTACACATTGGACTTACTGGTTCCCCAATAATGGACATTAAATGCCGAGAAATGCTTATAACTGTAAATGCATCCACAGCTCTGCTACTTAATCCTACTTACACCTTTTTATCGAGACGTGATAGGTTGAAGGCGAGTCTTCTGCGCTTATTAACGGAATCAGCGTAATAACCATACCACCGGAATGGAAGTTGGGCGACGAACTAGCTCCCTGCCCCTGAAAAATCCTACATTTTGAAACCTGCCCAAAAGCCTAGGAATGGATTGAACTCACGGCAGTGACCTCGCAAAGAGAAAATGGACTTTAGCATTGTATCCTGGAATGTCAGATCACTCAATTACCCTGTGGCTATTAAGGACCTTTTAGAATAGGCCAGTCAATATAAAATAATATTCTCGCGATCCAGGAAACGAACTGGACTGAAAATGATATTCAAGACATGAGATCGCACACAATATTCAAAAGTGGAAAGCCTACTAGAAAACGGGAACTCGGAGTGGTCTTCATTGTGGATAAGTAGTTGAAATCACACGTTATTCTTAAGACAGTCAATGAACGGTTGTGTGTGACCTATATAAGAAAAAAATTTTCAAAATCTGGCTGATGAATTTTCACGGGCTCAACCAAAAAAAAGACGTAGAGATGGAGGAAATGTACTACTACCACCTGGAAAGACTAGTCGGCTCATTGCCTACAAACGACACAAAACTAATTCTGAGTGATTTCAATGCTAAAGTTGGCAATGAGCTATCTCATTGGGGAATGATTGGAGGATATAGCCTCTACGATGAGGTAAATGACAATGGCCAGCACCTGATTGACTTTGCATGTAGCAAGAATCTAGTGATACGTTTGAATTCCTTCCCACATCATTGCATTCACTAAAAGACCTCGGTATTACCGGACGGCAACACAAAACCAGATCGATCATGTTCTGATCCAACGACGTTGGGCCTAGAGCATACTTAATGTCCACCCATACCGAAGAAGCAATTGTGACTCAGATAATTACTTGATAAAATCAACCTATCGATGTCGTATATCGAAGGAATATTCGGCGAAGACTAGCCCGCTACAAAAATTTGATATCAAAGGGCTCCGAACGGCGTCTGTGGCAACAAATTTCACGGAGACCCTCGACAACAAGCTCGCTCCCATCTTACCAAACACATCGTTAAGGACAAGCAACGAGTTCAAAATGGAAGTAAAAGCAGCTTTTAAGACCATAGCAGAACACACAATCAGATATTATGCCCAGCGCAAGAGAAATGATTAGTTCAATGATGAGTGCCAGAATGCGTTAGACAAACGGAATCAGGCATACAAGGAATACGTGTCAAAAAACCTGAACCAAGAGAGAACACTATGAAAATCTCAGAAGAATAGCGAATAATATGTTTCAAATTAAGGAAAGAAAATACTTTGATGAGCAATTTATAAGACAAGCAGCCAAAATTGTAACAAGCTTGAAACCTGGCTATCAGCTCAGAACCGTGCTATGTCGTGATAACATCGGCATTATCATCGCAGATGAAAACAAGATTAAGGAAAGATGGACATCATATTTCAAAAACCTCCTTAATCATCCGTACAGCTCCAGAACATCGGAGCCTACAGATATTTCCGGAGAGCTTCCATTGGCCCCAACAAGTCTGGATACCTCTACCATCAAAGCCCAAAAGAATAATAAAGTGGCGGGCATCGAGGAGATTTTAGTAGAGATCATCAAATATGGGGGCAATAGTGTTCATAAAGCTATTCACAAAGACATGAAGCACATTCAGCAAGAAGAACATATGCCGAACAAATGGAGCCAATCAATCAAAATCCCTATCCACCAAAAAGGTGATAAGCTATAGTGCGAAAATTAAAAGGCATATCATTGCTTTGTACGGCATAAAAAATATTTTCAAAAAAAGAGTGGGGCATCCAGGTGGAAGCGGTGACCCCTCGCACCTTCCCATCCGGATCAAAATCCATCGTAGACATGGCCAGATGATTTCATTTGAATGAAAAACTTATGCAAACATAGTTCTTGTGAACTTTTCCCTCAAATGGAAATCATCAACGTTGCAAATTTTTGTTATATTCTTATGTGATGGAATCACATAATACTATAACATAAATGAGCACGCCTCTCTACCCTGCGAGAGCACTTGAACCGTCAAATTAAGTGTTGAGCTCACCCAATGGGTAGCTCATGAGTGGAGGGGCCAGCCAATGTGGCGGGTGCCGTACCCGGTAAGGTTAAAAATGAAATGGAAAGACAGAGTTTGGATTTTCAATTATCTATTCATTCTTCTTTTTTCTTTTCAATTTACTTACATATAAATACATTTAAAATCTTTCCATCTATGTTTTACGATAGTTTTTTACAATTGTATCTGTTTGTCCTGACCAAATGTGTGTATTCAAATGCAATTTCACAATTTCCATATTAATATCTACTATTTTAAGAACGCGGTCATTATTCTTATCTCTCACTTTTCATATTACTGTTGCGTTTTTATTTCTTGAATTTCGCTATGAAAAAATACTTTTTCAACTGGACGTTAACAACACTTCAAAAAAAAAATTCTTCCATAAATAGTACTTCTTCCGAATACAATAAAACGTAAGTTATTTTGAATTTGAATTACGTAAAGCAAAACAAAATTTTTTCAGTCCAAAACAAGTAAATATCTAAACGAAATGTCGGAACGAAATATTTGTTTGTTAAGAAATTTCGGATTTTGTTTCATAAGAAAATTTTAAATATTAACAAATTTTTGTAAGTTTGGTATGAATATCAATTTCAATTTAGAGTAAACTGTAGCTTAGATTTTGTACGGTTTTTTTATTGCAAAGGAAAAACAGAAGCTATTAAATTTACCAACATACACAGTTAGGCAAATAAGAAGAGTACGAGTACTTACCCATCCACCTCGACGTGCGCTCGTAGATGGGGCGGGTACGGTCTGTATTTTCTGAGAACAAAAATTGCTACTAATTACGTTGTCACTTTTTTAAGCATCGAACAGTGTGGGCGATGAATAATAATTGCAACGAGACGTCAATGCGCTCGTAAATTTTAGAGTAATTTTATACACACTGAATAAATAAATTAAACTCTGACTTTATATTAGAAATGGCTATATACATATAATTAATTTGAAAATCTCTTTTTCCGAAATGTTAGATTTATTGTTTTTTTATCAAAATTTGAATTATACTTCCATTGAACTTTGTATTTAAGTATTTTCTTTGTTTATATATTTAGGGAAAAAAGTATTAGCGGTGTTTATTGCTTATAGCCGATTTCTTTGTTTGACTGTTTCCTTCTAATTTTGATTAGAGCAGCCGATAGCGACTTTTCTGAAGAAGTATTCAGAAGTATTCTGGTTCAATTTAAACTCTAAGTATTCTGGTTCAATTTAAACTCTAAGGACATCTAAATATTGGGTGAAAATGATTTTTAATGGATGGTGCTTGTCTTCCCAACTTTCCCAACTTTCTATAGTCCCTTATTTCCTTCAACCTCTCAAATGACAAAATATAAGTTCTTGAAATATTTGGAGGCTGGTTCACTGGTCTTACATTGGAAACGTCACAATGGTTTTGCCCACGCATTTTTAATTTCAGCACAGCATTATATAAGAAAAATTCAATTATGCTTAAATTATTCTGCTTCTAATTTCTTCAATTGATCATCAATAAATTTTACAACATCTTTATGAGCAATCATTGTGTTATTTGTGCTAGTGTAAAATTCTAGCACCAGAATTTCAGCAGAGTATCAATTTCCATGTCGTTCAATTTATATTGAGCTAATAAAAGTTCAAGCAAATTTTTCTCGTGTGGCGCTAATTTCATTTCAGTGTAAGCTCGGCGCGATTCGACTTTATTAGTTTGATAAGATCATTCGTCAGTCACTGTCGTTTCTCTTCGAGCTGTAAAATTTCTCTAGGGTTACTATCCACTAGAAATATGCTTAATATTTTCCTCTCGGTTTCATTAACATATTCGATCACTGGAGTACAAATTTCCCGTATCTTTACAAAAAGGTGTTCACGTAGTGTTATTCTTTCGGAGTTTGTGAACGGTAAACTGTTGACCGTTTCAATCCCAAGGACATTATCAGTTTCCGATACTTGAATATAATTCTGAGTTGAAAGAGTTCTGATCATATCCTGAACCCGGTCTTTATCACTGGCACTCAAATCATTTACGTCAACATCTTTCAGTATGTCTAGAATAAGTTTGTTTCACCTTTTGTATAGAGAATTTTCCTCATTGCCATGATCTATTATTTCGCTGCCATCTGCGCTAATTCCTCCTAAAATTCTTTGTTTTAAAAGCTACTACCATTCTCGCCATCTTTTTGAATTTAATTTTCCACTTCATAGTTCCTATTAACTTAGAATCCTTTTCTGCACATTTTCCGCATAAATTATATCACTTAACGTGACCGGAAAATTTTTCGCGTTGCTCTCTTGCCGCTGTGGACAGAATCCGATTCAAAACAAGTCACACACTTTAATTTTCTTTATTTCTTTCTTCTTTATTTTCAATATTTCATTAAACTTTGACCAAGTTCTCAAAAACTGAATCTTCACGCTCGCACAAAGATGACCCGTACAAATACGCTTTTCTACTTCTTTTTTTTTCGTTTTGCGCGGAACTCAACTACTTATTCCCGACACTTCACTGCCGTCGCTTGACCATCAATCCCTCCACTTGGAATCAATTTTTTCTTGTTGGATCGAAGGAATCAAACAGTTGGGAACACGATTAGGTTCAATCGTAATATCAAGAACTATGTATGTGGAAAATGCGGTAAACGCGTCATTAATATTTCACAAGTGGAACCTTCCCCTGTCGGTTTTTGATACATGAAAGACAAATAAACTCCCGACGACAGACCAAACACAACCAACCAAAATTCACCTACCTCCTATTCACGGAATTCTGCTCGACTGCCGTCATCAATCAACTGTAGTTTGCATTGTGGGATAATGCAATTCGTTGGTAAGTTGCGTTACAAACGGGTTGCCGTGCCCAAATTTTTATTGTAAATTTAAGTGTTTATTTTTATAAATTTAGAATTAAAATTGGATCAGGATTATATTGGTTTTTTCCAGCAGTTTGCCTAGGTGACTGATCAATTACTACATAATGCTTTAATTTGGCATCCCAGCCAAACTAGTAAGTCTTGCCAAAATGACAATGACGTCAACGACCTCCCAAGTCCGCATCGATAACCAACTGAACGATGCCTTTGGCACAAATACCAGAATAAAGCAGGGAGATGGGCTGGCCCCATTGCTATTCAATTTGGCTCTGGAGTACGCCATACGGAAGCTACCTGTCGATACGCAAGGTACATTACTATACAAGTTGAGCCAAGTAGCAGCCTAAGCGGACGACATCAACATTTTGTCACGGTCATTAACAAATGCCAAATAACTTTTCCTGAAACTCGAGAGCGAAGCAAAACTAATAGGACTACAAATCAACGAAAATAAAACAAAGCTCGTGACGCAGTCGAGGAAAAACTGTTATAAATTTTAAAAGAATATAAAGCAAATTTCAAACAATAACAATACAAAAAACTTAATGGCCTAAATGGCTTTCCAAATTTATACGTTATTAGTGAAACACATTTCATCAAAAAAACTATAGCATATTCAAATTAATTAAGATTGTTACATATTTTATGATTTGATTGGAAAAGGAGAAAAAACCAACCGACACTATCCTAATGTGTGTATCTAATAAGAGTCCCGATGAGAATTAGTACACACGTCGAAACCGCCTTCTTCTAACATTTTTCTTCTCTAATAATTTTTCAGAAAAAAATTATTAAAATAAGCAACTCAATCATGTAGCTACAAGAGGATTTCATTCGTCATTCCAAGCTAACAGAGCCATCCAAAAAACGAGATCAATATCCGCCCAAAGCAATAAAAGCTCACTGTCGAGCAAAAATTTGTGGTATAGATTTACATTAAATTTTTCTTCTCTAATAATTTTTCCGAGAAAATTATTAAAATAAGCAACTCAATCATGTAGCTACAAAAGAATTTCATAAGTTATTAATAATAATATTAATTGATTGTGGAGATACATCACTGCATGTCAGTGCGTGTGCATTGACTAAAGGAAAATTGAAAATGATTGCCAGCGCTTGGGATCAACTTAGGCGACGGGATTTTGATTTTGCTCTAGCCGCTTTAAAAAAGAATTCCAAGGAAAATATAAGATTAATGTAAAATCGAATTCACGTGCATAATTTAAACTTTTGACTGAAGTTGAAAAAGTAAAGAAGCAGATATCGACAAGGTAGACAAACACTCATCGGAAATGGAGAACAAAAATTGACATTTACTTTGTAAATTACAACCATACATACAAAGCTACAATGATAATGTTTCTTATTGATCGATCTGCTTATGATACATTGAAGAAAACAAAATTTTGCAATCAAAAAAATTTCTCCACTCGAACATCAAACTTATTGTACGAGAACATTGCAAGAAATCTAAATGCTGACACGATTCAAGCATGAAAACATGCAAATAACCGCTCATAATTCAATCGGACACAACAAGCAGCAAATCGAACCGTTGTCCGATGTCGTCATGGCTATATCGGAATACATTCGATTATTTATCCATTGTTGAAAAATTATTAGGATGATCCCAAAGTCAAAGTCAAAAGGGCTTTATTTAATACTAATCGTTATAAATTTTAAAAGAATATAAAGCAAATTCCAAACAATAACAATCAAAAACTTAATGGCCCAAATGGCTCTCTAAATTTAAACGTTATCATTAACTCATTTCATTAAAAAAAAAAAACTATAGCAAATTCAATTAATTACGATTATTACATATTTTTAAAATTCAATTGGAAAAAGGAGAAAAAACCAACCAACACTATCCTAAAATTATTTATAATTACGACACAACAGTGAAACTTTGATCCTACACCTAATATGTTGTAACTTATTTCTAATAAAATACAATCAAAAACTTTATCTTATACTAAAAAAATTCTGTAACAATGTTCCTAACCTAATTGTTTAATCTTATCTCTAACGGAATATAGTAAACATTACATATACCTAACCTATACCTTATTTTTAACAAAAAAAAACAAAAACACTAAATGTAGCAATAATGAGCTGAAACTCAAAAACGAAATAACGAAAAACACCAGAACTGAAAAATAAACACGAATCATTTAGACATTGTCATTCAGCCACCAATACCTGGATTGCGCCGTCTCAACTCGATCAGCTCCAGCGAATCTAGCAAATGAGTATCTCCATTGAAATCTTTGGTCTCATGAACTCAAATTTGGAGGATATTTTATCTTCTTATCAGTGGCCCGTCGATATATGTGATATATGACTGGGACGCCGTCAGAATCAAAAACATATCGATTCATGTCCAAATACACGAATGCTTCAGGAGGAATGAAGCCAGTAGCGAGGCAAGTCGCTATATACCCGTCTGTAGGGTGGAACGGCTCTGAAATCCAAGGGTTTTCACTCACAGTCACAGATCTTGCGATATGATTCCGAAGAAGTTTCAATATGAAGATATCGACCCTCGTCACTTCAGCAGTTTGATAAATTCTTCTATTCGATATATAATGTTTCCAATCCGTCTCAGGCTTTCTGTACAAACCAGTACATGCACGAAGACATTTCCTTTCGAAAACTCTTAATTTTTCCATAGTACTAGCACTCTGGTTGTACCAGATCTGACATCCATATGTCAAAACTGGTCTAACCAGTGTCTTGTAACAGATAATTTTGACCTTTTGATCAATGTATCTGGAAAGAAAGAGTTTTCGAAGGGCCATGACTACTTTTAGTGCCTTACTGAGCATGATTTTCACATGTTTAGTATAGTACAGTTACTGATCGAGATAAACACCGAGGTATCGCACACCGGATTTATGTGGAACCCGTTCTAGACTACTTTCACCAGCCATGATGTGGAAATCTTTCCAATTACGTTTCAGGTCTTGACTGACCCCCTGCAGCGTTGTCCGAAACAAGATTGTTTCACACTTCTGCGCATCTATTTTCATTCGCCAATTGTCAGTGTACAGCTGTACATCATTGAACATTTTTTGGAGATTGCTCTGAACTATTGTAGCTTTTCGGTCTGCCGTATAGATGATCAGATCATCAGCAAACGCTACCAATGATCGCGTTGGCGAGACGTTAAAATCTAAGCTGTTCAATAGCTTGCGAATGAAGATTGAGAAGAGCAGAGGCGCAGTAACTGTTCCCTGCTGTAGACCATTCAAGACCTTGAACTCGCGCATTGTTGTCAGATTTCCATTAGTTACAACAAACGATTTCCCGTATAACATATTACATATCATGGCGACAAGGTGTCGTGGGAACTTGTCCTGAAGGAGTTTAAAAATTAGTCCATCTAACCATACCGTATCAAAGGCTTTCTCCATATCAATGAGACATGCTCCAACACATTGTCTATCATTTAGTTTCCAACAGATGTCTGAGGTTACTTTCGTTATTGCATGTGTGGTCGAATGCCTGGCACGAAAACCAAATTGGCAATTCGGCATCAACTCATTTTCCTCAATGTAGGCGTTTAATGCTCTGTTGGATATCACTTCAAACACCTTGCTGATGTTAGGCAGCAAGCTGATTGGGCAATAGCTTTTTGGGCGTGAAGATTCTTTTTCTTTTTTTAAGATCGGAAATACCTTAGCCTTTTTCCACTCATTTGGGAAATATGAATTGTTCAACATGTTGTTGAACAATATGCAATAATTCCTAATAGCAACCTCCGGCAAATGTCGGAGAACTACATTTGGAATACCATCAGTACCACATGATTTCTTGTTGTTTATCCTGCGAAATATGAAACAATAGTCTTCATAGCTGACAAAATAATCAACAAGATTCAAGCTCGGTATGAGGTCAGATGTTAATGTTTCATTGAAATGAAGAATTGATTGGCCGTTCAGGCTTGATTTGAAGTCGGAAACTTTTGCTTCAACGACCTCTGAAAATATTTCATTCCCTCTCTCAGGGTTTGGTAGATGAACCAATTCAAAATGTGTTCCAATCAGGGCAAGTTTATCCAATCCTTCACAAATAATCCTGTTTCTATTTCTATCCGGAGTCGTACTATCAATTTCGATACGAGCCCTATCGAGAATATTTATCTCATCACTAGTAACTTCAAGATTCGATACCTTCACTCGAGACTTCTTGCGGAATATGTTATTCACTTTCGCCAAAACGCCGTCTGGGTCCTGTGGGCTAATACTCCTCAATTTTTCCGCCCATTTATTGCTGACCTCACTCCTGAAGTATGACCGGATTAAGTTCCGGACATTCTTCAGATGTAATTTCAACAAAGACAACAAGGGATGGTTGAAGTCTAAAAATCGTCGATAAATATTTTTAACGCGTATGAGAAGAAGGCTTTTCAATCTTTTCAACCTTGCGATGGTTGGTGTTTCATATCCTTCCATATTGTTTCGATGTTTTATCTTGGGAACTACTTTCTCTATCGTTTCCAACGTCAGCTCCTCTAACTTCGACAAAAAGACATCTATTTCATCGTTAGTTAGATACCTGTCATTAAGAACCATTGACCAAGAGTTGCCACCATCAGAAGGGGGACATTGCTTCTGGTACTCGCGATTAATCTTCTTTTGAAACTTTCCTCAGTCTCTTTTTTTGAAATTCAACCGATGATTTTCATGTTGAACTGGAATGAGGAAGAAATCATCCCTGTGATGATTGATTTCCATTACGATTGCGTTATGGTCGCTATCATAAGGGAGCACCTGCAGGTTCCGTTGAGGACTATGAAAGCTGAATTCAAGTCTTGCGTCAGCAATGCAAAGGTCCAAATATGAATTTGTCATAGGATATGTTGGGAACTCCGACCCATATAGATTGCACCTGTATTCAATTTGGTTCTCTGTTATCCACGATTTCAGGAATACACCTCTTGGATTATTGGTGGCGTTCAGCCATGATGTATGTTTAGCGTTCAGGTCACCAGCAAGAATATAATAGCTATGCAGCTTGTTCAATTCGAGTATTTCGAACAAGGAATTATGCTCCTCCTTGAGCTTGAGAACAGTTCCACCAGTTGCATAGCAGAGATAACGAAGAGGTTATCCCCACCTGGCAGTGAAATTTTGATAACGGACACTTCAAGAGATTCAAAGCTTTTTAATTCGACTTTTTCAATATTTTGGAAACGATAGGGTCTTCGAACCAATATCCCCTCCCCCATCACCTGTCACCCTATCGTTTCTTACGAACTCAAAATCCTTGAATCTCATGGAGTGCTATGAACTGAGGTGGGTTTTGGTGAGAAGCACGATGTCAGGCTTTTGCTTAACAATGAATTCAAGGAGATAAACACGCCGATGTAAAGTAACAATGGAGTTGACGTTGATCGAGATGAGACGAATCCTATCCGTGGGAATGTGGCTGGATGACAACTTGTTTTGAGGCATTTGAAAGCCCTAAACGCTGATAAACAATGTTAATTTTCGAATCTTGTTTATCGATTCGCTCCGATAAGGAATTTAATTGCTGATAAATTTTAAGGAGCAGCTCATTATTGCCACTTACATTATTTATTTTATTTACATTGTCTGCTGGTCCTCTCGCAACAAGTGCAAATGACACCCCGGGCTTGACGAAGTTGGTAGGTATCACACTGCGGTGTGCTTGACTTTGTTTCGGAGTGACTTTAATCTTTGCATCTTGATACCGGGGGCATCCTCGATATGATGCTGGATGACCAAAGGCACCGCAGTTCACACAATATAGTTTTTCTTTTGGCTCCGCCTGAGCCAATTTGCACTCGTCGGGAGCATGAATGTCTTTGCATTTAACACACCTATATTTCATGGCGCAATTGGCAGCCGAATGCCCGAATCTTTGACACCTGTAGCACTGGTTGACCTCACTTTTCTGGAAGCGTTCCCACCCCACCACGCGGAAGTTCAAGTACCGTATTTTCTGCAGGGCACTCGAACTACTTTTGCTGGAAATCTGGACTAAGTAGTGAGGCAAGTTTTTGCGCTCCACAATCAATCTTCTCTTTGCAAAGTTTTTAACTGAAATAAATTGTATTTCTGGTGCAACTTCTTGGAGCACCTGAAGGAGATCGACTGTGTCCTCACCACAGTCCAGACCCTTCAATAAAAAGGTTTGGTTCTTTTCGCTTTTCGGGGTGTACGTGAAATGCGGAACATCTCCAGAATTTAAGGCACTTTTTGTTGCCTGGAAATCAACCAGCGACTTAATCCTTATTGTCAATTCATCGGCATTGACTCCCCTTATCTGAAAATCTTTTAGTTTATTTTCGGCTGCCAAAAGCCGAACGATATCTTTGCCCGTTTGCCCAAACACATTGATTGGTGGGACTTTTTCTTTTTTTTCATCAATCTAAACGGACGGACCAGCAGGCAAACCTTTTGGTTTTTTCTCCCGATTTTTAATTTTAAGATATTCAATGAAATCATTATCTAATTTTGACGTTTTACCTGTATCCTCTTCAATGTTCATCGTTTCTTCAAGACCAGCTAGCGCTGCATAGTAATTTCTGCTGTCGTTTGCGCCTCCTGCGCTGAGGACATCCTCTTGATTAGCTTCTTCCTGTGGCTTTTTGATTTTTTTGTCTTCGGTTTTTGAGTTGGCTTGTCGGCCTTTCTTGGTTTCATTATCCTTGTTGAACGTTAACGTTCCAACAAGTGCTTCTAACAATTTAACTCGAAGCTTGAGTTCTTCATTTACTTTTTCAAATTTTTCAGCTCTCTCTTTTTCTTGGATCAGCTGTTCGATCTCGAATACTGATAGGATTATCGGGTTTTCTTCTTTATTCTCATAACTTCTTTTAAGTTTTTTTTCGCCCGTCATCATTGGCGATGGGCATGATCCTCCATCTCGTTACTTTCGCAGCGAGACTAGATGGAATGTTCTCAGACCGGGACTTCCCTTGAACGTATTTCCACTTTTGATATTTCTTCAGGAAATGAATTTCAGGTATTCGATAAATGCTCGAATAATTCGATGGTGATGGTTTTCCCAATAAAATCAAAATTTGCTTTTGACTGGCTCGTAAAAAAATATTGTTTGAAACTGACTTTTGCGAAAAATTAATTAATTTTTATAATTACTCAGGAGCGATTAAAAACACGTCTACACGGAACGAGTGCTAGACGTAGAATCCTTAGGATGAACCCATTCCGGTGCGAGAACGAGAGGTGCGAATTTAGTTTTGTGGACGACGAGTAGCTTGGTGATAAGTGACAATGCGAATGCTTGGCTGCGAAAGGCGATGGTTGTTGTGAACACGAAAAAAAAGAAAATTTCTCGAACGGAGTGTGGGAATTCGAAGGAGAGAAATTCTACCCCGCACCAAAGAAAAATAAAATTTCGATTTGAAATCGATTTCGCCTCGTCACGACATGGAAAACGCGGATCGTATTATTCGATTCGAGATTGAATAAAAACTCAGACTACTCTTCTTTTCGTTTGTTCTTTTCTGGGCTCGCTGTCACTCTGAATTTAACGATTCCAACGGAAAGTTTGCATTTTCGTGCACATCGCCTGAAGAGATTATTAGCGTGACCCGCAATCGTAAGGAAATCTAGGAAAACAATTTGAAACGTTTTTCTGTCGGTGTGTGGAATGTGACAGAAATTTTCGCCAAGCAAATGCTACTTAGAGGGAGAAGAAATAGGGGAAATGCCGTTCTAAACACAAAAGGAATCGTGCTCAAATAAGAATTGCGGCGTTCAACGCAACGAAAACGAACGGGTGTAGCGGAGTGTGGAGCTATACAGGAAATTTTTTTAATGTTAAACGAAACACGGGGAAGTGTAATTGTGATTGTCAGGCATTTGTGTGTATGCCTAGAGAAACTATATTTGTGAATTTCTCCTCGCGTAAACGTGGCGATTGTCTTCTAAAATCACTTCACTATTACTCGATCAATATCGCTTTCCACACACTATCGCCGTTTTTACTATCGCGGTTGAATGAATGAACTCCCCATTCATTCAGCTCACCTTGATATAGGGTCTCCATCGGTTCAATGCATTTCTCGTACATTGGCGAATGTTCTGCCGAGACGTAACTGGTATATTCGAGCAGATTAATGAATGGAGCAGTGACTCACTTCCAAATGTTGATCATGCTTGGTGGGTTCTCGTGGTTTCGGGTAAATTCATTTTGTTGATGTTCTTAATGGTTGTGAAAACAATTGCGACAGTAGCTCGCAGAATTCTTCGTACATGTAACACTGCCCCCACCTCAGTTCTTTTCGCCTCGAAAAGATGTTGTAGTCAATTCTCCCTGGATGCAATATGAGGCAAGACGGTCCAGGTGCACGATTTTCATTTTGGCTCTTGGCTTACGATGTTCCTGTATTCGGTATACGATGTCGTTGATTCGCTTTGTAACTTGGTATGGCCCCTCCCAATTATGCTGTAACTTTGGAGACCTACGCTTTCACCACACCAAGTCATCTTGCTGGAAGAAAGTAGAATTTGCCTTTAGATCATACCTGGTCTTCATGCGGTCAGCAGCCGATTCAAGGTGTTTTCGCACTGTCCGATGTATTTGATTCTGTAATGATTTTTCTACTTTCAGATCGAACGCGGAACCGACCTCCCATCGGTTCTAGACGTTAAGTCTGAGTAGTGCCAACGGATGGTACCAACAGGTCAACCAATCCGTGCACCGTAACCCATTCACGCGGTGACTGCTTGTCGGCCAGCTAGTTCGGAGAGGATTTCGGTCGCGGGTCTCCGAATGGATTACGCTCAATTACAATATTTCAGTCACCTGAACTTGCCCGTTTTCCAAACGCGTCAACAATTTCTCATCCAGAACGAGAAACCTACATTACGTTAATTCTGGATGTGATCTATCCACAGATCTCAAATCAAAAAAAAACGCTACAAAATCCCATAGGCGCGTTACCGAATCACCGACGCGGTACCGAAAAATATGCTACTCGAAATTAAAACGACGAAAACTACTCTAATAAAATGACGAAACAATCAAAGGTACCGCGTACCGCGCGCGACGCGAAACCGACCTCAGCGGATTTGTCGAAACCCTACCCTCGCGACGGCATACCTACCCTGCACTTCCCTTTCACGCTGAAAAAGAACGAGCCCCTGAAAAGGAAAGTCGTGTGTTATCTAGCAATTCATTTTTATTCATTAAATTTTCTTCAAGTTAAATTGTTGTCTCGAAAACATACGCACAAGATAATGATTACAGTCTTTTCTTCATTACAATTCTTACATGAATAAACAAAAATTAAAAAAAATGTACAGAAATATGCCTTGCTAAGAAATCTTAAATCAAATTTAGTTTATTCATAGAAACATTTACTTTTAAGTGCGAAAAATAATTGAATGTTAAATGAAAAATTACTTCCTCAAATAAACACTATTCTGTGCATTTCCAAATGCTATTTAAAATTCTCTACTCATTGCAAAGCATATATAATAATGCGTTACGTTCATTCGACGGCACAAAATTCGCTTCCTACGTGCAATTTTCATCAGCGTTTAGAAATGTTTAACTTTCCACATTAACGCTAGGAGCATCGCAGTCTCCATTTTCGATAAATTTACTATTTTATCACTGTTATCGTCATATTTATTTTTTTGGGTAACTAATCGCAACAAAAAAAGTAAAATCTTTATTTCCTTTCTTTATCAAATTAAAAATCAAATATCTTTATCCGGAGCGCATTCAAGAACAAGCAAAAAGGAAAAGAAAAGAAAGTAGAAACCAACTAAGCGCGATTATGCCATATCACAAAATGTTGTGCCTTTATCTAAGAACATGACAAAACGTAATAAAATATTTTTAATATAAAAAAATGTAAAAATGTGTGTGGTTTGTTTGTGCAACTACTGTTTATCATTCTTTTCTTATAAGAACAGACTAATAAATTACACAAGCAATTTATCTTTCAACCCTGAAATGATTCCATTTCCCTACTAAAATACTAGTTTCATTAGAACTGCAAGATTGAAATTATAATAAACTGCTCAATCTATCAAATACGACAATGGATCCCAATTTAAAAGCTAAACATCCTTAGAAATAAATTTGCAACATACAACTAGTATTATAGGTAGTATTTTGAACTTAACTGAATTAATAATTATTCATACGTACTTAAAAATATTTCTTACCCATAAAGTTTCGTAAAATTTTAAATTTTATGGCAAAAGATTTGAATGATTTAGATTCTTAGCTGATTTCCAGTGCGAGTATTTATTCATTAGAGTATCTGAGAACAATTTTAAAGAAGTCGAAAACATAAGCAAGGGGGCCGCTAAGCATTTATTAAAACTGTCGACGGGCTTGTATCAGATTGCAAACCAAATTGAAAGAAATTATTTAAAGAGAATTACAGTTTGTTATGAAATACAATTAAATCTCTTCGGGAAATTATAAGACAAAACAGAGCCAAATTTCAATTGCAATGTTTAAACTAAATCAATCAATTATTAGAAATCATCAAAAAGGCATTTTACGCAAGGATATTGTGCCGTTCAAAATCGATTCAAGATCTGGAATTTTTAATAAATGCTTAAAACGTCCGTTTCAAAAGTATCCCCACTAGCGCTCATATTCCGAAAATGGCAAGGCATTTACTTTTGTGTCAAATAAATAAGGGTTCTGAATCAACTTTTATAATAATCTTTCTAAATTATGGCAAATATTTGTTTGCTTAATTTCTATTGAAAAGAAATTACAATACCTCAATCCTTGCACTTTCCTATGAATGCGGAAACCGCGCAATATGCACGAAGAAAGTCAATCGATCCCCACATTTTTCGCCGCACATGTTACATTTGAACTCATCGTCGCAGCTATGGTATCCCATGTGGATCGTATGCGGAACAGCATCACGGAAGTAGATTCCGCAGGATTTGCATTCGAAAGTGTCCTTAGGAGTCAGCCTGGAATTAGGATCTTCAGTGTGAGCATTGGGTAACGTTGAGTTGGAAATATTTGTCGAGTCTTTTTCTGACACTGAAGCCACGTCTTCCTCAATTTCTTTGGAAGTTTCTACCTCCATTGGCTGATTCGAGGTTTTGACAGTATCGGAAAAGTTGTCTAGCGCAAGTTTAGCTGATTGTAGATCGTATGGTCCTTCATTTTCAGGTTCAACTCCAGATGCATCAAACCTGAAAGCCCGACCCTTCCGTCGGTTTACTTTCGATGAGGATAAGACTGGAGTCGTAGTGATCTGATCAACGCGACTTGGACTGCTGGTTGCAGATGGAGTTTCTGCGTTTCGAAATATGCTACAAAAATGAAAAATTACAAATTTTACATATCACGGATACGAATTGTTTCATTATCCCTACCGTCACGATCTGTTCTAGCCTGAGGCAATGTTCCGTTGAAGTTCTCAAGGGTTGGATGTTCCACGTGCAGCCCTCTTGAGTACACCTCGCTCCGACCGAGTCCTACACACAAACGATCGTCAATCAAAGCACGTTAAGAGGCAGAAAAGCACTTAAAATGTTCTAGACAGCCAAAACACGATCGCGAACTATCGATCACCACAAAAAGTACTTTTCTTTTTCTTCGCCGCCATGTGGCTGTCAAAATCCCAGGTTGTCACCTCGGACAAAACATCTGTGTGTGGAGTGGCACGCCATATGGCGGCAATGTGCCTCTCCAGTTGTCGCCAGTGGCATAGTTTTCTCGATGGCCACGGTGGAGGGGCATTTCCAGATGGCTATGTCTCGAAATGTGCCGGGGTTTGGGATTAATTCTATATTTCGAATATTTATCTCCACAGATCGAAATATTCGGACAGAAAAAAAAATATTTTCTGCACAACGATATCCGCACGACAGATGAAGTCCGCTGGCACTTCGAGGACATATCCATCTGCCCGGTTGCAAGGGTTCGGGATCGGAATCACTTCGATTCCCGGGCGTAGGCGTCACATTACACATTCCCCCCCCCAAAATCGAAGTAATTACGATCCCGTCTCCTATATAAAAGGTCTTGGTTAGGGCCGTGGCGGGTCGAAGGTCGGTTCCGAGGAATAGGCTACAACCATGTTCGTGAAGACTCGACAGTGACTATATAGTAGGAAGTCAGGTGTTATTCGGAGGCCTTCGTCTAGGCAAAGATTGGGGTACGCCAAAGTTTTTCGTGGGAAATAGTTGCACTTCATCGTCTAAGGTCTTTTGCGTGATAAATTCCCAGGGTTTTACCAGTCATGTCCGCGATGAGGTATCGGGTGGGGCTTATTACTTGTAGAACTCGACACTTCACGAATTTCTTGTCTAGTTTGGCATTGTAATGTCGGGTGGCATCGCTCTGCCGGAAGTTTCGACGATATATCTCGTCGCCTGCCTTAAAGCCAGAAGGATGGGATCGCAAGTTGTACCGCTCCTCTCCCATCCGTCTACTTTCTTCAATCTTCTCCCGCAGTTGATCTCGCAGAAGTTGGAGCTTTTCGTGCGGTTCCAGAACCACGATTGGGTCCTCTAGCGATTTCAGTTGCCGCAATAGCCGGTAAGCGCTCCCATGACAGATCATGTACTGGCCGAACACTGCGAAATACGGCGAAATGCCGGTAGTGGCGTGGTACGACGAGCGCAGCGCACTAGTGATGGCGGACAATTTGCGATCCCAGTCCTTCTGATTCGGGTGGACATAGGCGCGGATGGCCGCTATGAGCGTACGATTCAGTCGTTCGGATGCGTTGGCTTGTGGTGAATAGACGGCAGTTCGTTGGTGGATAATGCCGTATTTGGACATTAGGTCTCGAAACTTGCTGGAGGTGAACTGGACCCCATTGTCGGAGACAAGTTTCTCCGGAACTCCAAACATGTGAAAGACTCGGTTCTCCAAAAAGCTGATTATTGGTCCAGTGTGCATGTTACGTAGTGGTTCTATGATAGGGAATTTGGAGAGCTGGTCCAGGACCACGACAGCTCCCGTGTGACCAGAGGCAGATCGAGGGTAAGGACCGATAAGATCAATGTACAAGCGCTGGAACACGCGTTCGGGGACCTCAACCTTACCCATGGGTGGCCGAAGAATGGTGTTGGGCGCTTTAGTGCACTTGCACAGCTCACAGGAGGCTACGTACGCTTTTATCTGTTGTGCCATCTTAGGCCAAAAGAAGCAGGTTTTCAACCGCCTAAGTGTACGCCCGTATCCGCCGTGCGCACTTGATGGGTGGTCATGGGCCCGTCTGATAAGATCAGTGGTTAATTCTTCGGGCACCCACAACTTCCACTGTTCTTCTTCTTGTATGGGGTCTCCGGATGCGTGTCCCATCCGCTTATAAATAAATCCATCCGTCAACCGCAGTTCAGGCAGCTGGGGCTGTTGATTCTGGATAGTATGAATCAGTTGTGTGTAGGTTGCTGACTTGAAGGCAGGATGGTCCAAATCGATCAATTGGGGGCTGTCGTCCTCTTGGACCAACTCGGCTCCTTCAGGGGCGAACATTCTGGATAGGGTGTCGGGGACTACATGCTGGCTTCCTTTTCGGTGGCGGATTGTGAAGTCAAATGCCTGTAATTTCAGTGCCCACCTGGCCAATCTGCCGTTGAGGTCAGTCTGGCTCATGAGCCATTTCAGAGAAGCGTGATCCGTAACGATTTCAAAGGTGTGTCCCTCCACATAGGCTCGGAAGCGTTTCACTGCCAACACCGCCGCTAAACATTCCTGCTCGGAGACCGTGTAATTTCGCTGGGCTGGGCTCAGCTTGTGAGACATGAAGGCTATAGGTCTCTCCTCGCCGTCTTGTGCAACCTGGACTAAGACTGCTCCCACCCCATGTTGACTCGCGTCACAATGGATTGAGAACGGTTTGTCAAAGTCCGGGCTGTGCAGTACGGGGGCTGTAGTCAGACTCTTCTTTAGCTCTTCAAAGGCTCGCAAGCTGGGCTCTTCCCAGACGAATTTACGTCCCTTACGCAGCATGTCGGTCAAAGGAGTGGTTATGGTGGCATAGTCACGTACAAAACGCTGGTACCATCCGCATAAACCTAAGAATCGGCGTAACTGTTTGGTGGTCTTGGGTAATGGAAAAACGTCAATCGCTTGAGTCTTTTCCGGATCGGTCTTGATATGGCCATGCCCAATGATGTGACCTAAATACTTCACCTCCGTCATCACGAACTGGCTCTTCCTTATGTTGATGGTTAATCTTGCCCTCCGGATGTGTAGAGCCACCTCCTGAAGCAGGTCGATGTGTTCATCAAAGGTCTCGGTTATAAGCAACAGATCGTCCAAGTAAACGAAAACTTGGTGCCGCAAATGAGGTGGTATCACCTTATCCATAAGGCGCGTCATTGTTTGGGGGGGCATTACACAATCCGAATGGCATGGTCACGAATTGATATAGGGGCCGACCTGGGACTGTGAAGGCTGTTTTCTCCTTTGAACCGGGGTCTAAAGGAATTTGCCAGAAGGCGTCCTTGAGTTCTAAGCTCGTGATGAAATGGGCTTTAGGCAATCGACTCAAAATGCCTTCGATCAACGGTAGAGGATATGCGTCCTTGACTGTGACGGCGTTTAAGCGTCTGGCATCTAGGCATAACCGGACCTTGTTCTGCTTGACCACTAAGGTGACTGGGGAAGCCCACGCGCTCTGTGATTCTTCGATTACGCCTAATGCTAGCATTCGATCCACTTCGGCATATAACGATTTTTCCTTCGCCGGAGATATGGCGAAATGTCTCTGTTTTATGGGTTTAGCATCCCCCACATCTATCGTGTGGAACACCAGGGCAGTCCGCCCGAGACCTTCTTTCTCGTGCGATGGAAAAGCCGATATAGCCGAATCAAGACGCAGTTGCTGATTTACATCCAGTGTATGTCGTAATAAGTTAGTGGGTTGAGATTGGCCAGGAGCTGTGGTGACAGACTCCAGGGTCGAACCGGAAAATAGTGCCGGGGCCAAGTTAAATTTTCGAACGAAATCCACTCCTAAATAAAGATTCTGGGTTAACTGAGGTATAATGAAAAATTCCATGGGTTTAGTTACTCCTTTAAAGGTGACATCCGTCATAATTTTTCCCACTACAGAGTGACGAGTTCCGTCCGCCGTGCTTAACCAGGAGGTGAAATGACGGATTTGGTCCGCGTGCTTTGCCAGTACCTCCCCTGCAGACTCGGCAGATATGCAATTCACACTGGCTCCCGTATCGACTAAGCCTGATACTCGTTTTTGCAGGAGGTGTACTGTCGCATATGGCCGAACATCATCCCTCAATAATTCGTCTAAGTATATGTCCTTTAACACTTTCCTCGACTGCCTGACTTTCCTCCAGAAGCTCCGCATCCGACGCGTGGCTCGCTTGCTTCGCGGTGGGACAGTTGTGGCCAATTCCTCATGGAAGATGCGCTGTCGAGTAGCCAAATAATTCCGCAGCCTGACATGAAAAGGTTTTACATGCCAAGGAACTTTCGCCTCGCTATCATTCCCTTGCGCGTTGGCATCGGCGAAGGACGGCGTCGGTTGTGGAACTTCGGGAGAACTGTGTTTAGCGGTGCGAGTCAGCAGAGTTGGAGTCATGTTGGGAGCTGGGTCATAGCTGATGATGGGGTCTGGATTGGTTCGTCCGGAGTTTAGGAGTGCCGACGGGTGGTCGCGGCACTCGGTGGCAAGTTTTTTCGCCCTTTGCAATTTGCACAGTCAGGGGCGTATGTGTCGGCCTTCCCGCAGCGGTAGCAGAAAAGCGTTGGCTCCGCTGGACATGCATAGAACCGATGTCCCGGTTGTCGGCAGTTCCAACAGACCGTCGGGCTTGTAATTGCTTCAGGGGAGGGTCGATCAATCAATGCTGGGTCCTCAAGCTCCGGTGGTGCTCCGCTCCTCGATACTGGTACTGGATCAGCAAGCAGGTGGTCAGCTGCCATCAACTCCGCGGTGTGATGATTTCGGGGATTTGGTCCCGTTATGCGAGGTTGTGGACGGAAGGTACCACGCCGCTCATCCAAGTGTTCTTGTCTACGGGCATGGAGGCGCAATCCCTGTATGGTGTTGATGGGAAAATGCAGAAGGCTGTTCTGGAGGTCCCAGCGCATATTCTCTCTGATAATTTCTACCAGTTCGTCCTCGGGCATGGTATTTCGCAAGCGAGTGCTCAATCTCACTATACTTGTGTAGTACTGGTCGAACGGTTCGTGAGCGCCTTGTTTCCGTTTCTTTATTTGCTCTCTTAGCTCTCTCTCAGTGAAGCCATCCTCAAATCGATTGTGGAAGGCTGCACTGAAAGAGTGCCAAGTGGGACGTGGCGTTGACTCTTTAAAGCTCCAGTACCAGTCGGCAGCGTCGCCGCTGAACAAAAGATGTGCATGCCGGAGGAAGGCCGAGGAATCACCTCCCAGGGTGCTGGATACCAACGCCTGAATCCGGAAAAGGAACCGGTCCGCCGATATCATATCGTTGAACCCTGTGAAGTTCAGGCGCCAACTCTCCATGATACGAGGCGTCGGGTCTCGAAAAAGTGCCAATGCGTTCCCGGGGGGAATCACATCCTCGATTGACCTGTTGTACTGAACTGCCTCGGGGGCTGGAGGTACCAACGGAGGTCCGGTACTGTGTCGCGGTCTGTATTCGGGAGCTCTGGGATCCATTCCCGAGTTCCTTGGAGGTGGAACCCATTGCTCGGATTGTCGGGAGTGGGGCATAGCCACACTGGGATTTGGCTCCCAGCCAAGCGGAGTTCTCACGCGACTGGGTGGTTGGCTCATAGGGAGATTCTGGAGCTTTCCCTCCAGGTTTCCAATCCTCTCCGACATATCCCTCATCAACGCCACGAGGGTGTCAATGGAGTGGGCGGAAGGCATGGTTGTCACCTCGGACACGACACCTGCAGCCGGAACTTCACCGCCTACTGCTCCTTGCAGGTCTAAGAGTGGTTGTGACGGTTCGGCTTCTGGAGCTCCTTTCGCCACTGCTCCACGCGTCGGTAGGGGCGTTCCGAGGGGGACGTCTAGGGCGGTCCGCTCGATGGGTCGCCGACATAATGGGCAACTCTCTGACGTGAGGAGGAGCTGTTGTACACAGGCACGATGGAATAGATGTCCACAATCCAATCGCACGCTGTGTACGCCCTCCACTACGTCTTCGAAGCAGATCCCGCAGTTAGCTGGTTGGACCGTTTTGGATCTGGTCCAACGCTTGTCTGGGGTCCGCTTCGTTGCCATCTTTGATTTTTGCTGGGTGTGTTGCCAATGGGTATTCCTAAAAAAAAAATAACAAGGTAAGTTACTCCTACTACTAACTTAATAAATATGGAAACTTAGAACTATATTGTAGTGGCCGATAGTGGCGAGCTATTCTGATAATGATAGGAAAAAAAATTTATGTGATATACCTTTCCTTTCCAGTGGTCGACTCCTCCAACGGGAAAAGAGAGTGCGTGGTATTCTGCCGAAGAAAGGGTGCTTTTGGTCGATTTACGAAAATTACCCCATAACCCACATACATTACAAAAAAACCGTCTCTAAACTACGTTAAAGTGACTCGACGAAACAAATGGTAGAGCTACCGTAACGATTTTAGTACGCGGTCAAAATTTCCCGACGCGTGGAATCATTCCGGGCTTCGCAACTCCAGCATACGCCACCGAACGTTGAACCGATACCACTCGTCTAGCACGCATAAGAAATAGTTAGAATCCTTCCGCGACATAAAGGCAAGGTAGCCTTCTATTTTCTTGAGAGTCCATGCTGATAGGTAAACCCATCAGACTGGCAGTTCCATCAAGAAAATAGAAGGTCCTTACAGGGGTTAACCTGGGACAACACATCGGAAGGATTCTGTCGCGAAAAAAAAAATCAAACAAAGGAGAGCGGAAGCTACAACTCACGTGAAGCGACTTCTAGTGTGTATCACACAATTCCACTGCTCCTGATAGTGGGACTCGAGTACCAAAGTACCTTACATCCTCTGTAAAGGACCAACTCGTCAGAAGACGCGAAGTTCTTTCCCCCTTAGGATGTTTTTTGGCCCCACGTTGGGTGCTATTTGTAATGATTTTTCTACTTTCAGATCGAACGCGGAACCGACCTCCCATCGGTTCTAGACGTTAAGTCTGAGTAGTGCCAACGGATGGTACCAACAGGTCAACCAATCCGTGCACCGTAACCCATTCACGCGGTGACTGCTTGTCGGCCAGCTAGTTCGGAGAGGATTTCGGTCGCGGGTCTCCGAATGGATTACGCTCAATTACAATATTTCAGTCACCTGAACTTGCCCGTTTTCCAAACGCGTCAACAATTTCTCATCCAGAACGAGAAACCTACATTACGTTAATTCTGGATGTGATCTATCCACAGATCTCAAATCAAAAAAAAACGCTACAAAATCCCATAGGCGCGTTACCGAATCACCGACGCGGTACCGAAAAATATGCTACTCGAAATTAAAACGACGAAAACTACTCTAATAAAATGACGAAACAATCAAAGGTACCGCGTACCGCGCGCGACGCGAAACCGACCTCAGCGGATTTGTCGAAACCCTACCCTCGCGACGGCATACCTACCCTGCACTTCCCTTTCACGCTGAAAAAGAACGAGCCCCTGAAAAGGAAAGTCGTGTGTTATCTAGCAATTCATTTTTATTCATTAAATTTTCTTCAAGTTAAATTGTTGTCTCGAAAACATACGCACAAGATAATGATTACAGTCTTTTCTTCATTACAATTCTTACATGAATAAACAAAAATTAAAAAAAATGTACAGAAATATGCCTTGCTAAGAAATCTTAAATCAAATTTAGTTTATTCATAGAAACATTTACTTTTAAGTGCGAAAAATAATTGAATGTTAAATGAAAAATTACTTCCTCAAATAAACACTATTCTGTGCATTTCCAAATGCTATTTAAAATTCTCTACTCATTGCAAAGCATGTATAATAATGCGTTACGTTCATTCGACGGCACAAAATTCGCTTCCTACGTGCAATTTTCATCAGCGTTTAGAAATGTTTAACTTTCCACATTAACGCTAGGAGCATCGCAGTCTCCATTTTCGATAAATTTACTATTTTATCACTGTTATCGTCATATTTATTTTTTTGGGTAACTAATCGCAACAAAAAAAGTAAAATCTTTATTTCCTTTCTTTATCAAATTAAAAATCAAATATCTTTATCCGGAGCGCATTCAAGAACAAGCAAAAAGGAAAAGAAAAGAAAGTAGAAACTAACTAAGCGCGATTATGCCATATCACAAAAATGTTGTGCCTTTATCTAAGAACATGACAAAACGTAATAAAATATTTTTAATATAAAAAAATGTAAAAATGTGTGTGGTTTGTTTGTGCAACTACTGTTTATCATTCTTTTCTTATAAGAACAGACTAATAAATTACACAAGCAATTTATCTTTCAACCCTGAAATGATTCCATTTCCCTACTAAAATACTAGTTTCATTAGTACTGCAAGATTGAAATTATAATACTCTGCTCAATCTATCAAATACGACAATGGATCCCAATTTAAAAGCTAAACATCCTTAGAAATAAATTTGCAACATACAACTAGTATTATAGGTAGTATTTTGAACTTAACTGAATTAATAATTATTCATACGTACTTAAAAATATTTCTTACCCATAAAGTTTCGTAAAATTTTAAATTTTATGGCAAAAGATTTGAATGATTTAGATTCTTAGCTGATTTCCAGTGCGAGTATTTATTCATTAGAGTATCTGAGAACAATTTTAAAGAAGTCGAAAACATAAGCAAGGGGGCCGCTAAGCATTTATTAAAACTGTCGACGGGCTTGTATCAGATTGCAAACCAAATTGAAAGAAATTATTTAAAGAGAATTACAGTTTGTTATGAAATACAATTAAATCTCTTCGGGAAATTATAAGACAAAACAGAGCCAAATTTCAATTGCAATGTTTAAACTAAATCAATCAATTATTAGAAATCATCAAAAAGGCATTTTACGCAAGGATATTGTGCCGTTCAAAATCGATTCAAGATCTGGAATTTTTAATAAATGCTTAAAACGTCCGTTTCAAAAGTATCCCCACTAGCGCTCATATTCCGAAAATGGCACGGCATTTACTTTTGTGTCAAATAAATAAGGGTTCTGAATCAACTTTTATAATAATCTTTCTAAACTATGGCAAATATTTGTTTGCTTAATTTCTATTGAAAAGAAATTACAATACCTCAATCCTTGCAGTTTCCTATGAATGCGGAAACCGCGCAATATGCACGAAGAAAGTCAATCGATCCCCACATTTTTCGCCGCACATGTTACATTTGAACTCATCGTCGCAGCTATGGTATCCCATGTGGATCGTATGCGGAACAGCATCACGGAAGTAGATTCCGCAGGATTTGCACTCGAAAGTGTCCTTAGGAGTCAGCCTGGAATTGGGATCTTCAGTGTGAGCATTGGGTAACGTTGAGTTGGAAATATTTGTCGAGTCTTTTTCTGACACTGAAGCCACGTCTTCCTCAATTTCTTTGGAAGTTTCTACCTCCATTGGCTGATTCGAGGTTTTGACAGTATCGGAAAAGTTGTCTAGCGCAAGTTTAGCTGATTGTAGATCGTATGGTCCTTCATTTTCAGGTTCAACTCCAGATGCATCAAACCTGAAAGCCCGACCCTTCCGTCGGTTTACTTTCGATGAGGATAAGACTGGAGTCGTAGTGATCTGATCAACGCGACTTGGACTGCTGGTTGCAGATGGAGTTTCTGCGTTTCGAAATATGCTACAAAAATGAAAAATTACAAATTTTACATATCACGGATACGAATTGTTTCATTATCCCTACCGTCACGATCTGTTCTAGCCTGAGGCAATGTTCCGTTGAAGTTCTCAAGGGTTGGATGTTCCACGTGCAGCCCTCTTGAGTACACCTCGCTCCGACCGAGTCCTACACACAAACGATCGTCAATCAAAGCACGTTAAGAGGCAGAAAAGCACTTAAAATGTTCTAGACAGCCAAAACACGATCGCGAACTATCGATCACAACAAAAAGTACTTTTCTTTTTCTTCGCCGCCATGTGGCTGTCAAAATCCCAGGTTGACACCTCGGACAAAACATCTGTGTGTGGAGTGGCACGCCATATGGCGGCAATGTGCCTCTCCAGTTGTCGCCAGTGGCATAGTTTTCTCGATGGCCACGGTGGAGGGGCATTTCCAGATGGCTATGTCTCGAAATGTGCCGGGGTTTGGGATTAATTCTATATTTCGAATATTTATCTCCACAGATCGAAATATTCGGACAGAAAAAAAAATATTTTCTGCACAACGATATCCGCACGACAGATGAAGTCCGCTGGCACTTCGAGGACATATCCATCTGGCTGGTTGCAAGGGTTCGGGATCGGAATCACTTCGATTCCCGGGCGTAGGCGTCACATTACAATTCAATCGTTGTCTTAGCTCACTTGCGTACTCCGAGATGGTTTGGGGTTTCTGGGGGGGTGTTCCGAACTTTATATCAGCTGACAGACGAAAAGTCGTTCCAAAAATGACTTTGCCTGGGGCTTGGCCCGTCGATACATGTTCGGCAGCTCTGTACGCCATCAAAAATAGTGGGTTGTGTCGGTGCCAGTCCCTTTGGTTCTCGTCAACCATCTTGGCCAGGTGTTTATTGAGAGTGCCAATGAAACGTTCGACCATTCCATCGGATTGGGGATGCAGCGGTGTTGTCCTCGTTTTCCGTATTCCCAACAGCTCAGACATTTCGCCAAGAACTAGTGATTCGAAGTTTCGACCTTGATCTAAATGTAGTTCATAAGGTACGCCGTACCTACTGACCCAATTCAACACTAGCTGTTGGGCTACAGTAGTTGCTTCCTGGTTGGGAATGGGGTAGACCTTGGGCCGCTTGCTGAAATAATCGGCCACAACCAGCGTGTATCGATTTCCCCATTCAGATTCAGCAAAGGGTCAACAGCAATCCTTTCAAACGGTATCTCCACGTTATAGGTTTGCATTTGTCCTCTCAGTCGTCGCTTTGGGCCTTTGACGGAAGCGCAAATTATGCATCTGCGACATCAGTCCTCTACGTCTTCTCGAGCGTGGAGCCAGTAGAACTTTTCCCGCGATTTCCCTAAGGTCTTGTTAACACCAAGGTGGCCTCCCGAGGATCTTTCATGCATTTCCTTAACCACATCGTGGATTCGGCTTTTGGGTAGTATAGTTTGCAACCTATAGGAGCTGCCATTCACCGCTTCCCATTTCCGCTTGAGTACGCCATCCTCCACCTGAAGGGAATTCCATTGTGCCCAATAGCTTTTCAGGGTTGCGCCATGCATTGAAACGTCTTTCCACTCAGGTCGCCCAGTCGTCTCCTTCCATACGAGCAATGGTCCGATGTCTTCATCAGCTAGCTGGGCGTTTCGAATCTCCTCCGATGACCAACCTTCCTCAAATTCGGCCGTTATCAATCGCAGATCAACGGGCGGTTCCTTTTCCTCAATCCGTCGGCAATGCTTACAATTAGCTGGACATGGACGACGAGATAGGGCGTTAGCATTTCCATGAACTCCGCCCTTCCGATGAACAATTTCGTAGTCGTATGAATGCAATCTTTCGATCCATCTCGCAACTTGTCCCTCGGGATTTTTGAAGTTGAGCAGCCATCTCATCGATGCATGGTCCGTTCGAAGAACAAATTTCTGGCCATATAGGTACTTGTGGAACTGCTTGGTGGCCTCTATTATAGCCAATAGCTCCTTCCTCGTGACGCAGTAGTTCCTCTCACTTTTTGAGAGAACTCAACTCTTTCTTCGCCATCGATCTGCTGGGAGAGTACAGCTCAAATCCCGCCGTTGCTCGCATCGGAGTCAACTACAAACATTTTTCTAGGTTTTCGATATGCCAGCACGGGTGATTCACACAGCTTCTCCTTCAAGGCCTCAAAGGCTACCTGGTATTGTTCATTCCAGACATACGGACGATTTTTCTCGGTTAACTGATGGAGACACTTAGCTATTTTGGCAAAGTCTTTGCCGAATCTTCGATAGTAGGTTGCCAGACCCAGAAAACTTCGTAGTTGGTGCTTGTTGTTTGGTGTTGGCCAGCTTTTCACGGCTTCAGTTTTCTCAGGGTCTGTTTTGGCCCCTTCTGCTGATACGACGTGTCCCAGGTATTTTATTTCAGCTGCAAAAAGGGTACACTTGCTGGATCTAAGTTTCAAATTCGCCAGTCGCAATCACGAGAAAACCTCTTCTAAGCTTCGCACATGCTCTTCGAACGTTTTCCCGATGACAATGATGTCATCTAGGTACACCAAGCAGGCTTACCAGGTTAGGCCCCGTAGCACGTATTCCATCAGGCGTTCGAAAGTGGCTGGAGCATTGCAAAGCCCAAACGGCATCACCACAAATTGCCACGATCCGGCCCCAACTGAAAATGCGGTTTTCTCTCAGTCCTTCTTTTCGATTTCTACCTGCCAGTAGCCACTCTTGAGATCGAGGGTAGAAAACCATTTTGCGTCCGCTATAGTATCCATGATGTCATCGATGCGTGGGAGCGGGTTACTATCTTTCTTAGTGACGTCGTTAAGCTGCCTATAGTCGACACAAAAACAAGTGTTGCCATCCTTTTTCCTTACTAGAACTACTGGCGCGGCCCATGGACTGACAGAAGGTTCAATAACGCCTTGTTTTTCCATGTCCGAGATCAGCGCGCTCACTTCTCCTTGTTTGGCTATAGGAAGACGTCTCGGTGCTTGTCGAATTGGCTTGGCTCCCTATGTATCTATGACGTGAGTTACCATACTCGTTCGGCCTTGGTCATCCGGGCTTGTTGAGAAGATGTCACTGTACTTGGTGACCAGATCGGAAGCTCGCTTTAATAGCTGCACTCACAATTTTACCTGCTTCAATATTGCAGATGTCGATTCCCGGGCTTTGTCTGCGTCTTGCCCCTTTTTCCAATGATGGTAGTGAGTGGCTTCCAAAGAGTTGATGGTGGAAACAGGCTGGCAGCTGCCGATGACTTCTCCCGCTTTGATGCTCGTGGTTGAGTCTGCGGTGTTAAGGTCTCTAACCGGCACGTATCCGTTCCTTATAGATCTTACAAGGCTTCGTCTCACAATCAAACTGCGCAATGCGGACGTCTTCGTTGGCTCTATCAGATAAGATCGGCGGTCTCCAGAATCACCATCAAGCTTGGCCCATACAATGCTTTCAGAAGAATTCGGTACATCAGTGTCGGCACATACTACCACATTCATCTTGGGAGTTTGGACGCTGCAATTCTCCATCAATACTTCGAAATTCTGCCATTTCAATACCCGTTTGCCCAAATCCAATGTGATTCCATGTGGTCGCAGAAAATCCATTCCGAGAATGCAGTCATCCATAATGTTCGCGACCAGAAAATTATGTCGGAACGCAAGGTCTCCCAACTATATCTGGAGGTTAATCTCTCCATGGACAGGTGCAGTTTCCCCCGTTGCTGTCCGTAGTGAGAAAATTCTACCCTTGTGAAGTAGTTGTTGCCTCACATTGTATGGTCGGATAATCGATCGGGTTGCACCACTATCGATTGTTATGGTGCAATGTTCTCCCTCAACTTGACCCGGAAGGCATAAGCCCCCTTCTCCACGATGTAGTCTTGACACGGTGATGGTGGTGCTGGGGACGTCGATCCTCCTAGCCAACCTCTGCCCCACGAAGTTGGCTCTTATATGAAGGGCTTCCATTCTGGGCTCCTGACTCGGTCTGGATCTCCTCCTAGCTGCACACCCTGGACAAAAGCTCGGTTTTATTCGCTTCTCGCACTCTCTTCGCAGGTGCCCCTACTCTCCACAATTCCAGCATCTAGGCGCACCATTTACATGCGGGTCTCGCTCAATTTCCACGCGCTCACACCTGCACTCGTCTGCCACTACCTCGCGAACCCGGGCAGTAGTACAAGTCACATTTTTCGCTGCCTCAAAGTTCAAACTTGCTTGTTGCAATTCCTGGTCCTTCAGTGCGCTGATGAATGCTTCTGTCGCTGCGTCATCTCGATGTTCGGGGTCGTACGCTAGGTAAGCCAAAAGTGCCAGTCGCTCAATGTCTTGGCCTAGCTGCTGTAAAATTTCACCAGACTTCTGCATCTGATGCCGTAGCTGTGACTGATAAATCTACTTCTCTCTTCGACCTGGCTGATCTCATAGTTGATTCTCTCCTCAACCTGGCTGACCTTCGCCTCGACCTGGTAAACTTTTCCTCGACGCATTTAATTTGATTGTTCAGGCTACCGAGCTCCGCTTTTATTTCGGTTGACTGATTTTGCACTTCCTTGATTTCGATCGCTTGTTGGTCCAGCTTCACTGATTGTTCAGTTAACTTCGCTGATTGTTCATTTAAATTCGTAGTTAAATTGGACGACTGTTCATTGAGCTTCGCAGTTAAATTGGATGACTGTTGTCGCTGCTCTTGCTGCATCAGCATCAACATTTGCATCAGCGCATTTTCTGGTTCCTTTGGTTTTGGTGTTTCGGCTTCACCACATTCTGCGCCTTTTTCTGCAACCAAGGGCTCACCCGAATCCAGATACGCACCTTCCGATTCAATCGCGTCACGCAAGCGTGCAATCAGTATGGCCTTTGTACTTTGCGTGACCTGATTTCGCTGTACCAACTCCTCTTTGAGCTCCGATATGCTCAAATGATTGATTTTTAGGTGTAAGTTCCCTGGCATTTTTATTGTTTCGGCTATTTTTCCACTAGTTTCCACGTTAATTCTCACTATTGTGCACTTCAAAAATGTTTAATCGTTTTCACTTCCAAAATTTTCTTTCTCTCATCTTGACACCACTGTCGCGTGTTATGGTTCACGGCCAATAATTTTAATGTTCCGGGAAAGTGAAAACGCAATGTCTTTTAATTTAAGTTAAAAGAGTTTATTTAATTACAAAAAAATGCACAATCACTTATTTAACTTTTCCACAATTTTAATTTTCACTATTAAAAGTCTAACACTTGTCCATAAATTTCTGATCGCAATTGTCTTCTAAAATCACTTCGCTATTACTCGATCAATATCGCTTTCCACACACTATCGCCGTTTTTACTATCGCGGTTGAATGAATGAACTCCCCATTCATTCAGCTCGCCTTTATATAGGGTCTCCATCGGTTCAATGCATTTCTCGTACATTGGCGAATTTTCTGCCGAGACGTATCTGGTATATTCGAGCAGATTAATTAATGGAGCAGTGACTCACTTCCAAATGTTGATCATGCTTGGTGGGTTCTCGTGGTGTCGAGTAAAATCATTTTGTTGATGTTCTTAATGGTTGTGAAAACAATTGCGACAGTAGCTCGCAGAATTCTTTGTACATGTAACAATAACTACGAATAGTCTTTAATTCATTGTGCAATATAATGTGTCCTTAAATTGAAGTACTGTTCTATAATTAACTTAAGTAAAAGACAGTAGTGATTGTATGAATATTTTCAGGTCAATATATCTCATCAAATTATCTTTTAATCAGCTATGTTTTCAGCGAAAACCACTGTTGTTTATAATTTGATCTAAAATATTTGATAAAACTGAAATACTTAATATTTGCATACTCGTACATTAAAATTACCATAATGATTACCTTCTAAATTTGTTAGAAACTGTCAACCACTTTTAATTAAGGTATTTTCTTAAATCGATTTAATTTTTTTTTTTCCAAAAACCATTAATTTCTACTCGCACAAAATTTGTTTGCAAACAAACATAAGTAACACTGCAATTCTCTACAAAATGCAATTCCCGCTCTTTTTCTATCTTATCCTCACTCAATTCAAAACGCAACAATATGACAGGAACCACGCCTTAACAATATATTTCATCAGAAGCGCTCATTTTATTGCGGTGAAAACGAATCTCCTTATTTGTTTTATAGTTTCATCTTATTAAAAATAAACTTTAGTTGTTGTTCATTTATATTCCTTCTGCAGATTTTTATTCGCTATTTTTTCTTATAACCATGCTCATACAATTAAGAAAATTTATTTTCAAATATCAGTTTCATGTTATCTTTTGGTAAATTCTCTAGGCTGCATATAGTTCTCCATTTATACTCTAGACGTCGTCCCTCCATATGCGGCTGCACAAAATTTCCTATACGTACACGCACTCATCATATCCAGCATGTACCTTATCAAAGCACTCAAGTTTTCTCATTGGGATCTTACTGAGGAAGCTTGTAAGTTTCAAGCAAAATATCAATAGATGGGAGAAAATAAAAACGTACAAATGATGGAGAAATGTTTTTTATATTTTCGTATATAAAGTTTTTGCTAAAAACAAGAAGTACAACCTTTATCTGAAGTTTCAAGGTATTTTTATTTCGTAGCGTCTTATATATAAATAATAAAAATGATTAGGTAATGATTCGCCCGGAGTTTTCACAAGATAAAATTTTCTTTTAACGCAACGAGGATACCAAATATGCCAACAAAAAGTACCATATATTTTGGGCCATGTTGAGTGAATGTTAATCTTATAAAATGGCCACAACCATAACTTAAACACAATTTGGTGGAAGTAACTATCAGTGAGAAACCTTGGTTATAGATACTGTTTTTGATTCCTTCTCTTTAAATCAAGACTAACCTATGAAACGACAATCCTGCTGGCCGGCGGTGTCTCTTATTGTAACAATTTTTCACTATGTGCTTCATTTTTACAACACTTCACAAAATTTGCAAATCCAGAACTTTATCAAAGCATATCTACTAAATAGCGTACTTATACAGTAGAGAGAATTCGACTAAGAGTGCATATGTATGGTCAACAAAAACTTGAATTTGCAAGCAATTGAACCAACACATGGTAAACCCTAATCCAAATTTTACATGTTTATTTGCCTTTCTTTTCATTTTGACAGCTCCTCGATTGCAGGTGCCAGTTAGTATATACAAGTATGCTCTGATTATATTAAGGTTTTTAGAATTTTTCACTGTCTAATTGTCCAGTGATCACTGTCTAAAAGTTTTCCACTCTCGAAATCCGAATTTGCACAGTTTTTCATAGAAAAACGTTGCACGAAAGAGTTTAATTACACTTGAAAACACTTTCTAGGTAAGCCAAACTTGAAAGTCAATGCAAGAAAACATATGACGATAAGAGGAATCCTTATCAACAGAGAGAATTGTTCAAAAGAAAAAGCCGTGTTTCATTTGCTTTGCTTTGAGAATGGAACACTGGAGTGGAACGGAACAATTGGAGAGGCTATGCTCATATAAACTCCATAGAGAATGATAAAACCACGTCCCTGAGGCTGATTGTCATATCATTTCCAATAATTTCCATTTTCTGCTTTCGCGAGGCCGATTGTCAATTCGGCGTCCACACATGGACGCAAAATTTTACTGGCGCGTGAGATGCGATTCGGAATTTAGTCGTTTTTTCGTTTCGAGAACGTGTTCGAGGCAACATATTGACTGTAGTGAAAGTAATATTATACTTGGTTTGGAGATAACAACATTTTAGGGACAGCAAAATTTTAAGCAGTGACATTGTAAATTGGAGCGAGGAACTCAATAAAAAGTATTGTTCGTTTTTGCTGGAAAAGGATGGGTTATCAATATGAAAGTGTTTTCTATTCCAAGTAGCCATAAAGTTTTATTCTTATTCAATGCTATTTTCTGACTTTGTGAAGGGTTATTTGCAATGAAATCATACTTACAAGTGCATAAGCAAATTCCCCTTAACCAGTTACGGAATCGATATCGCAGGGGTTGTTGCGACAAAGTGGACATATGGATGTCCACTCCAGTTTTATCTTGTTCCTCAACGTGGAACATCAACCCATATCTCCGTATGATCTTTGAGAATGGAACACTGGAGTGGAATACCAACTCAAAATCGGTCATCATTTCCAGATGTGCCACGAATGTTACTCTTTTGGTTTGATTTTCGAAGGGTGTAGCTTAAAAAGGGAGCTTGGATTTAGATATATTTGAATATGTGAAACTCAAATACCATTGCATAATTGAATGATAATATTTCTATTTCAGGCTTGATTAGTTTGCAAAGCTTCAGTCAGATAAATAGAAACCTCACAGCGACATTTAACAACCAAAAAATAAATGTGTTTCTCAGGTAATTACAAATTCAACTCCTACTACAATCATAATCGTTCATTCTTTTATACTTTTTCGCCTCCCTCTTGCTTTCATGACCGAGCTTGGGGCCGTCTTTAGCGGAATCAAGCCGCAATTTTTGGTTCCACAAGTTTTATATTGCCTTATTTGAGTTGAATGTATAATCGTTGAGCTTGATTTTTGCTATGTGTGAAAGAACTGTGTGCCTTTAACATTTACTAATTTGTTGTTGTCAGTGCCTAACAGAAATTTTCGTTCTTTCCTTGTCTGCTTTCAAGAACCTTTTTTTTCGCTCGAAGCTTTGTTATTAGCTGATTCTCGGAGCAGAGTTCATTACGATAATTCCCCTACTCAAATTAAATCATTTACAGAACAATATTTACAAAATTCCATTCCCTTGCAACGAATTTCCACATTTACCTACTATAATGGATTCCGGGGAAGGTTGAATACAGTTGACAAAGCAAAAGCAAACTCCGAATTATTCCCAAAATTCTAAGTATTTGTTAATGTAAAGTCTAATTATTTTGAAATTATTTTTATTCGTTTGAAAATTCAATAAAAATATAATAAATAGCATTTATGAAATAAAATACAATGAAAAGATAGTACAATTCCGGCATTCTGCTTTCCGCTTACACGCTCCAATCGAGAACCTGCGGAAAACGGCACAAATTGAGTTTTCTAATAAAATGCCCAATAGGATAAACATACCTTAAAAACTCCCAACTTGAAGGTAACGTAATTACCACATAGGTAAATATTGGAGGTGGAGCCTAGATTGGGAGTCATCAAAGGGAATTCTCAAAAGAAATTGAACCCAACATAATATACATTTCTTTAATTGTTTCCAATAGTTTGTAATGAATCGGCCCTATGCCACTGCCGATAATTAGTAAGTCGTTATTGACGTTGACGGCTTGGAACGCACCCTCTAACCTCTTGCTGTATCTGAACCGCTTTTTGTCAGCTGAGAGGAAGATGAACGTGCATGCAAACTGACGTTAGATACGAAGCCAAATGGCGGCAGACCTTACTACACACACATGACTATTAGTAGGCACCAGCAAAAATTCGAAGTTTTGTACGGTTTTGAGACGGATTTCTACCGTGAAATCCAAATGGCCCATGGAGAACAATATAGCGCTCCTAGTGAAGCGAAACTTATTTTCGTTCTTATTTCCATGTAATTTTTATCGCCTACCAAAGTGAATGAATAGGAGCGTGTTTACATCTCAACGCTGAGTTATCAGTGGAAGGTGCAAAACATGTGCTTCCTTTGCTCCTTGTGAAGAGTACAGTATGAGGTGAAATTATCGCATGCACGGCATGCATTTCGTACGATCACATTTGGACAATAAGAAATATTACGCAATATAAGCATTTGTTAATGCCGCAGTTTGATGACAGCTCATGGAAGTTTGTCCATAGTAGGCCGGCTAATATATATGCAAATTGTGACCATATGGCTTCCCATCTTACGTCAGTTTCATGTGTAAGTGAACTTCAGAAAGCGGAAGGCACGGTCCAGATGGCAGGACGGCCGTGGAGGCTTTGTATCTGTCCTTGAGATTGTGTTATATATTATACTGAGGAACGCGAAAATTATTTGTTTTGAACGTTATTATCTAAATCCTATGATAATTAGTGTGAATTGAGAGTTGTTCACACAGAAAATTAAGTTCGTGATTAAATGTGTGCCGAGTTGGGAGGGGATGATAAATTTTGTTAATCCCAACCCTTATAGGATTTAATTGTTTTTAGAAGATTAGAAATTGCATCATGAGCAATTCCTACCACAATGTAGGTTTGGTTAGAGATGATGGCGATAAAGCAGAAAAAGGGCGGAGTACTCAAACTCAAAACCGACATGGAGCATCGGACAACCGGGGAACGCCTTGCCGAGGAAGGTTCTACCCCAACGTGGACTAAAGGTGCACCCAACTTTACGGAGTCAAGTTCTAGTGGTGAATTAGCAATCTTCGAGAACTCATCACCGTTAAATCTGCCTAGCTCAGATCGACATAAACATACTGTCGAGGATAATCGGGACTCGCTCACATCCGAAAGGGTAAGCACATTCAATGTCGATACGAACATAAATTCAAAATACTGTTAATCTTGACAGTGGCACAATTAGGAGTAAATAAATATTTGCGACAATGTAAAAGCATGCGAAATTCGAACGAACAAAACTCCTAACCTGTATACTGTGTGTTTTATTACATTAAATTATAATTTTTATTGCCAAACTTACTACTGGTTAGCAGACGCTTTGACGGCGTTGGGCAGGCTCAGTCCCTGTATAATGCATTTCTATTATCTATTCTATTACATGAACTGTTCAAACTTTTGGGCATGCTATTATGGATTATTAAATTTTCTACTCCTTCGTTTTATGGAAAAGATTGCAAGAATTGTTTGAAATGAACGGCTTGAAGGTACAGTAATTTCAAAGTAATTAGCAGATTGCTCCCGAGAATTTGAAAACTGGAATCCTTAAAATATGCTTATTGCAATATGCATTTACTTTTTCATTAACAATCTGGAACGCGTCAGCAAGGAAATTTCAAAAACCAGCAATTGTACAAAACAACCCTAAACCAAATCAATGGAAAAGGTGAAATAAGGTTGTAATTGTTTCGGATTGATCTTCACTAAAGCTAATAAAATCTTTAACTAAAACGTTTTCTTATAACTTTATGTAGGTTTTTTATTTTTTTGATGTCGAAATAACCCTCGAAAACCGATTTCGAAACGAAAGAAAAAGAAGAAAAAAAAATTTATGTAGAATTTATGACGTCATAAATACCTTTAAAACACTTTTATTATGATTAAAACCCAATATTACACACTACTGCCCTCCATGATAATAGCTAAGCATTCATAAAAGGCTAATTACGTAGAAAAGCAGCAAACACGGTAATGCAGAATTTGTCCTTTGACGAAAATTAATTTAATTGAAAAATAAGAGAAAATTATATTATATATAATGTTATTAGATGTTCCGAACTAATAAGTTGAAGGAATAGTTAAAGAAAACAGGGCACAAAATAATATTGACCATTAATATTTTACCATATCAAGATGTTGTAATTGAATTAATATAAGAAAAAAAACAAAGAATAAGAAGAAAATACATACATTTATTTCGATTTAAGAAAGGTCTTAGGTTTATCCATAATTATTATTATTATAAGGATATTCATGTGATTTTATTTGAGCAATCTCTCAGTTTATGCTTTAATTTTTTTTTCGTCTTATTGTATAAGAAAGCCTACAAGTAAAATCAAGAATCATTTAAACTGGAAAAAATATGTACCATAAATTGCTAAATAAGATAACGACGACTTTCTTTACCAGCGCACCCTTCTTTTTTCCAGCAGGAATGGTAGCGAACGGTAAGTATGCCGTTACAAGGGTAGGTTTTTGAGTTTGTTTTCAAAGTCAGTTATTTCACAGTCCAATTGGAGTAGAAGATTTTTTCGATACCACGGCGAGAAAAAGTACCAGAAAATTCGGGACATGAAATTAAATCTAGCTTTTGCTGTTATCTGACTTGACTGAATGGAAGCTGAATTACGGATAACGTAAAGATAGGTTTCTTTTTCGTATGTTGTATTTTTAGACGCGTTTAAAACGGGCACTTGATGGTGGCTGAAATAAAGTAATTGAGCGTTATCCATACGAAAGACCTGCGACCGAAATCCTCTGCGAACTAGCTGGCCGACAAGCAGCCACCACGAAATTGATTACGAGTGCACGGACTAGTTGACCGGTTGGTACCATTCGTTGGCACGATCTAGAACCGATGAGAGATCGGTTCAGATTTCCTTCGGGAAATCTCGACGTTCGAGCAGTTTTAAACGGAAAAGCATTACAAGTTGACATAAACTTATTTACCATCCTCAACGAAGAACTACCTTCTCCATGCAGCGAAACGCTTGAAACCAATACGGCTGCTATACTATTTGCATTTGCCTGCGAAGATAATATGTCTGAGCTCCAGAAGAGATTCGTAAAAGTAAATATTTTACATATTGTTGTCCATTAGCCTCTACCGAAAGTGGAACTGCGTCTGCTCTCAATATTGTTCTGGATGCAATATTTTTGAAATCGTTTTCCAAAATGCATTTGGAGCATACTAAAGCCTTTTCCACAGTGCCAATGTGAAGTTAGATGAAATACAAGAGGATTAAATTAGAGGTAAACCTAACGCAGCGTTTTCACGCCGACAATGATGGCTTCGCCTAATGACTGAGCCGTAATTAATATAAAGACAGCATTTGGTTTTGTTCAATACTTACGGTGCTCTCTATGAAGGGCACTCGCAAGATCGTTTAATCAAACTGTGTATTTACAATGTCTCTTAAGGCTATTTATGCTAAATTCTACATGCTAAAAATGGTCACACACAATGATGACCCTTTTCCCATGTTCCTATTTGAACATCAATACGTCACTTAAAATGTGACAACAAAACATCAAACATTAAACCAATATCCGCAAAACAAACATTCAATATTCATATCCACATACGTTAGTCACTATTGCATTGATTTCAGCAATCACACACAATGCAATTGTATCTTCTTTGGCTTGGCCGCAATGCTACTTGAGATGGCTTGTGCCCAAACGATAACAAATGCATGTGTGGCGTAACGTTCATGTGGGTCGTGCACTTGACTTTTTGAGTCACGCTACATGCAGTCCAAATGAATATTATTGTTCTCATGAAATAAGATATTTCATGAATGGAAGCATTACATTCGTAATTATTCATGCACATGTTTGGGTAGATAATTACGTCAGCTTACACAACTGATTGTGTGGGAAATATTTGATGATGCGGTATGAAGTTTTATTGATTGAATGCGTATTGATTAATTATGTTAATTAATTACACAGGTATTGGTATGTACTACACCCTCATCGTTTTAGTGTTGAGAGTTTGTACTACAAAATCGAGACATGGAAAGAAGTTCACTTTTGTTGACATGATAATATATAGATAAATTATTTCTAGTGTTTTTATGTACAATTCCATTTTTTCAATTGGTTATTTTGATACTTTTTATGTTTTCCATTTACATCTATTGTGGAGTTTACTCCATTACGTTAAGTTACAGTATGTGGACCTTGATAAGGTTTTGATTTTTCTATCTATTATTTACTTTTCTAATACATTATCACCGATACTCAATTGTAATGGGTTTATATCAATGTCTTGTACTTTACTTAGCCTATTTGTTTTTACTTTGTTAATTATATCTCTAGTCTTATCAATTGTTCTTTTTAATCTTAATTTAAATTCCTTTGCAAAATTATCTACATTGTATATGTACTTGCCAAATGACGAAATTAATGTGAATATTAATTTCGTCATTTGGCAAGTATGTTAATTTTTCAAATACTAATTCATAAGGTGAATATTGTGTATCTACATTAGGTGAGGTGTTGTAAGCAAAGGTATAATAAGGTAACCATGTATCCCGTTCGAGATCTTCAGCAAAAGCCAACATAAACTCGTTAAGTTCCCTATGATTTCTTTCAACTATACCAAGTGTTTCATGATGTTATGGGGTGGAAAAAATTTGTTCAATTTTTAGTAGCTTACAAACTTCTTGCATTAATTCATTAGTGAATTCAGTACCTCTATGCGATTTTAATACTTTAAATTGTCCATATTTTAATATAAACCTGTTCACCAAAGTATGTGCTTCTGTTTTAGCATCTTTAGATTCAATTGGTGACGCAACGACAAATTTCGAAAGTTCGCACTGCATCGTTAATATATAACGATAGTGATTCGAAAGTCTTAAAGGTCCTACCGTATCTATTTGTATTACTTCAAAAGTCGTTGAAGGTGTGTCAGTATGTATTTGTCTTTCTTTCGCAATTACTTATAAATTTTTTTACCATACTGCTCATATTTTTCCAGCAATATCTTTGTTTGAGCTTTAAAACTGTTTTCCTAACACCTTAAATGTCCTCCATGCGGCGAATTGTGAAACTCAGTTATAAGTTTATTTTGAGTTAGTTTGTTTTCTATTCTCCTTGGTGGGATATATTATAATATTTGTAGTTTTGGGCGCTTGTTGTATTTTTTCTTTAGTTGCAACTTGTTAAAAAATTTTTTGAAATCTGCTATGTGTATACACTTAAATATTTCATCATTATTGGCTAATGCTAGCTCATTTATATTCCAATAATGGGTAGCGTCAAGTAGCTTTTCCATAATGCATTCGAAAATTGCATCAGGGCTATCACTAGACACTGGTAATGTAATGTCAGTAGTTTGTCTTTATCAAGAACGGATTTGCTGAAAGCTCTATCACTAAGACTCTTACATGTCAATGTTGTTGGCTTTTCTCCATCAGGAATGGATTCTCTGGGAGACTTATCGCTTGAACAACTAATCAACACTTCTTTCTTCGTACGTACGATTTCAATAAAAAGATTTCTTTTACTCATGAGCTTTTCTTCCATATTCCGCGGTATACTAAGTTTTAAAGTTTTAACAGACCTGATATCAGCCAATGATGTGCAATCCCAAATATGAAGTTGATCAGGCTTCTTTGGAAGATCGTCATCACGGTTGTCATCATGATTGTTAATATTGACTTCATTATTTTTATTATTTTGCGCCATGCCCCTAGTTATCGCCAAGGTCTTCTTAACCTGTTCGTCTCTTTCTTTTGGTATCATATCTTTTAAAATTTCGGAGGTAAGTTCTATGCGGGATAATGCACCCGCATTAGTATTTATTTTGCCTTTCTTATAATTTACTTCAAAATCATAGTCTGACAGGTCTAGGCATATCCTTGTCAGCCTTGAAGAAGGATTTTTATGGGTGAACAACGATACCAATGGTCTGTGGTCAGTTACCACGATGAATTTTCTTCCATATGGGTATGGTCTGAAGAAATTAATTCCCCAATGAATCGCTAATAATTTTTTCTCAATTATTGGCTTATTCAACTCATGCTTGTTTAACGATTTACTCACATAAGAAATCGGTAAATCAGTGCCTATGTCCCCTTGGGATAGAACTGCTCCTAACGCGTAACTCGATGCGTCAGTTGTCAATATAAAGGGTTTGTCGAAATTTGGATACTGTAAAATTGGAGGTTTCATCAATTTATTTTTAAGAGTATCAAAAGCTTCTTGTCATGAGGAGTCCCATAAAAATGGTGCATTTTTCTTTGATAATGCATTTAAGCTTTTTGCGATATCTGCGAAATTTGGGATGAAACGCCGATAATAGTTATAAAATGCAACGAACCTGCGTACTTCATCCGCATTCTTCGGAATATGATAATCTTTAACAGTTTTGTACTTTGCTGGGTCAGTCTTAATACCATCTTTAGTTATTAAGTGGCCTAAATATACCACTTTGGTTTTGAGAAATTGACATTTCTTAAGAATTCAATTTTAGGTTGTACTGTCTTAGCCTTTCGAAAACTTTTCTCATGTTTTGATTGTGGTGTTTTATACTACAACCAAAAATGATGATGTCATCGACGTAAAGGAAAGCTTCGAAATCAAGTCCACATAAAGCAATCATTAGCATTCTTTGGAAACTATTAGAGTCGGTATTCTTAAGACTCCGTAGTCATATCGATCATTTTTCCAAACAGTGCGCGAGTGTATTTCCCTCTATTTTTTAAACATTTCAACTTTTCCGTGCGCTTAAGTAAACAATATTTATTTTCTTTGTTCGGGAGCTTGCGGAGCCGTATTCTGTTCTTGACTCAAGTGCTCTTCTTAGATCTTAGAGAGCCCTGTTGTTCTTTTTATCATTTGAACTTCTTACCAAAGACTCAAACCGGATGTGCATCGAGCTTGCTGCGCTGCTTTCAACTTTTGTAGTGCCACCTGTATAATTTTCTTTTCCTGCTTTATCGCGTATTCGTGGTCACCTTATACTCCTACCTTATTGTATCTACGCCCTCAACCAATAGTATACTAGTTCGCTATTGTTTAGTGGTTCGTGCTAAAGGTCTGCTATTTTCGGTTTGTATTTGAGATTACCAAGAGTGCTTACGTTTCATATACTTTGCACATATCTTATATTGTGATCAATTCTTGCGAATTATTCATGTCTCTTACTTTTCCTTTTTATTGGACAATTCTTTTTTTTGGCCATTATTTTATTGGACAATTTTTATGATTATATTTATTTGATCATTATAATCTTATACTTGAACATGGCAAATTGTTTGGCTCCTTCCTGCATTGATAAGCTGGACAAAACACCCATAATTACATGTGGTGGCCTTCGGGGTCTGACTTTCCATGCAAAGTGTGCAGATTTATCCAACACGATTGCGGACAGCATTAACAACCCGAACTTCGGTCTTTATTGGCTGTGTCCGAAGTGCCGTGGTTCTCCTATGTTATCACTCGTGGATAAGTTGAACCAAACGCGAAAAATTTGCTGCGCGACCAGCTGGACTCAGCGCGGGAAGAAATATCTTTTCTTAGCCAGCATGCCAGAGTTGATCTGCCTCCTTCATCGACTTCCGATGTAAGCCTTGCTGGCCCCTCAAGTACGGCCAACACGACTTCAAATAATTTGGAACCTACCATCATAACAAGAAGCGGACGAGCGCTTCAATCTAATGGTTCAACCTCTGGAGCATCATCGCCATCCCGGGACAACACTGAAACTTTAAGTTCGCCTAGAGTTGCAGCGAATGATAATTCAATTAAACCTGGCAACCCACTGCGTGCTATTTCGCCACCCTTACAAATCTTCATATCAAGATTGAACTATAACACACCGGTTGAAGACATCATCAACCACATTAAGTTTAAATTGAATTTTATACCTGATTCACTCCAGTGTGCGAAACTCACTCCAGACGGGAAGACAAACCGTTTAATTGCTTCATACAAAATCACGGTTCCAGCCAATCTCAATTGCCTGTTGAAAAAAGAATTTTGGCCTCCTGGAGTACTGGTAAAACAGTTTTCTGCCAATCAGAAGCGTAACAACACTGTGTCCTTTCGTAACAGGAGAAACAAGTAATACGCCTCGCACCTCCTTGCATCGTAAACTTTGTACAATTTCATCTTTATCCTGTTATTATCAAAATGTCCGTGGTTTGAGGACCAAGACATCTGAACTTCGTATCTCTTCAATTATATATCCGCATCAGATCATCTGTCTAACTGAGAAATGGCTGACAAGTGATATTTATAACAGTGAACTCCTTCCCAATCACCTAATTTTTCGCAGAGATAGAGATCGTGTTGCCACTGGCAAATCTGATGGTGGGGGTATTCTTGTGGGTGTACATGCCTCTCTTAATAGCATCTCTTGTGAGGATTTTTTACCTTTGCTCCCAGTGGAGTGTATTATTGTGCGAGTCTCTCTTTCTGATGCTCTCTCCCTTCTCGTTTCGTGTGTCTACATCCCATATAGCAGCTCTGCTATGATATATGAACGTTTCTTTGCGGAATTCTCCAGCTACATCCTAACTCATTTCCCATCTTCCCCTGTATTGCTCTGTGGAGATTTCAACCTTCCTTCCATTACTTGGGATAGTGAGTATCTTTCCATACTGTCCGGAGCTAATTTGTCGTTTGCCCTTTCTTCATTTCTCTCCGTATGCTCCTTCACCCAATTCAATACTAGTGCAAACTCGAATAATAAACTTCTTGACCTCGTTTTTTCCAACTTGCCAGCCTCTTCTCTTGTTGCATCCACCTCACTCTCACCCTTTATTAAGCCAGATCCTCACCATCCACCTCTCTTTTTGGAGCTTTCTATCTCATCTCCACCTTTGCCTAGAAATACATCACCTTGCCGCTATAACCTTTTAAAAGTGGATCTTCGCAGCATAGATTCTCATATTAACGCAGTTAACTGGTATCCTTTTTTCAGCAACCTGAACCTTGAAGAGTACGTTGATAAGTTCTATCAGTTTCTCTCATCCTTAATCACTCAATTCACTCCTGTGTTTCCCCCAAGGAAGCCTAAAGATGCTCCTTGGTTTAACTCAGATGTTGCCAAGGCCATTAAAGTGAAAGGTGCATCCCGAAGAAAATTCCTCTCCAGTGGCCTTCCTAATGACCTTGCCGCTTACAAGCAGAGATGAGCTGACGCTAAGAAAATTGCAAAGCTTGCTCTTCGTGCTTGCATCAATCATGTCGAGGTTTCACTTTAATCAAATCAAACTCGCGGTTTCTGGTCTTATGTCAAATCTCTAAAGAGCTCTCATCATACACCAGCTAGTTTCAGCTACGATGGCATTACATCATCTAACCCTCAGGAGCCCTGTGAACTTTTTGCTTCTTTCTTTTCTTCCTTTTTCCGCACTTCAAATACTTCTCCTTCTTTCTACTCTTCTTCTTCTTTCTTTTCTTCTCCCGCGCTTCGTACCAATCCCTTGCAGGTTGAACTGCTCTTAAGGAGTCTTGATACTAGTACCGGTGGTGGCCCAGACGGCATTCCAAACTTCGTTGCAAAATCACTATCCTCGTCTCTTTGTGTTCCTCTTTCAATTATTTATAATTTGAGCTTAGCTACTGGGATTTTCCCTTCCCAGTGGAAAATTGCCCATATTCTTCTGGTCTTCAAATCTGGGGATCGCGATTCCGTTTGTAACTATCGTCCGATATCTCTCCTTCCCTGTTTTGGGAAAATCCTTGAAAAGATCGTTCTCGATACTCTGTTTCCCCTTATACTTCCATCCTTAGCAGAACAACAACATGGTTTTGTCAGAGGTAGCTCTACTCTCACAAACTTGCTTTCTTTTACACACCAGCTGCAACCCTTGACCGTCAGCAATAAATAGACGTTATTTTCACGGACTTCTCTAAAGCGTTCGATTCTGTAGATCATGCACTTTTATTTCAAAAATTTAAAAATTTCCAAATTCCTGATTTCCTGTACTCCTGGCTTCTATCCTATGTTTGGGGTCGTCGTTGTCTTGTCACTGTTAACTCCTGCTTCTCCTCTACATTTTGCCCCAGCTCAGGTGTACCGCAAGGATCCATAATTGGCCCAATTTTATTCCTACTATTTGTCAATGATCTTCCCTCTGTTATCACTTCTCCCTGCCTGCTCTATGCTGACAACTTTAAGATCTTTCGGGTAATTGACTCACAATGTCATGTTGATACCTTGCACAGTGACCTACTGCGTCTAAGTGAATGGTGCAAATCAAACCATCTCTCCTTGAATGTTTCCAAATGCCACCAGATGACATTCTCCTGTAAAAAAAAATCCTTTTCTCTCCACCTACAGCCTTGTTGGAACCCCTTTGTGCAGTGTAACTTCTTTTAAGGATCTTGGTGTGGTGTTTGATTGTAAATTAATGTTTGACCTCCACATAGCCCAAGTCATCAACAAAGCCTCCCGCCTTTCAGGGTTCATTTTAAGATCCGCTTCCTCGTTTTGGCATATCGCCTCCTGTGTGTGCTTTTACCTTTCACTTGTTCGCAGTAGCCTAGAATACTGCTCCCAAATATGGAGCCCTCACCACAGAAATCATATTGATGCTATTGAGTCGGTTCAATGCAGATTCACACGGTCTCTTTTTGTCAAATTCAACCTCCCTTACGTCCCCTATAGTGACCGTCTTCGTACTTTGAAACTCCCTTCCCTTGAATCTAGACGATGCTTTCTTGATGAATGCATCTTGTACAAGCTTTATCACGGTCACTTACCCCAAACTCTATGCAGTTACATTCAAACATTGAACACTAGTCGCCCTAATAGATCTTCCGATCAATTCCTTGTTCCCTTTGCACGCACTAACACCTTCTTCCACTCACCCTTACTACGCTTGCCCCGTTTGCATAACCAGCTATGTCTTGGTCCTCTACCACAGTCACTTGCCGCCTTTAAAACTTGCCTTAAAAACAAAATTTACCACTACAATTATTAATCTTGGTCATCTTTATAACTGCTCTCTCTTCATGCATTAGTTAGTAGTTAAGTAATTGCACGATTTTCTTTTATTTCCTATTTCTTGGATTGCTTTTTTTTTCACTTTCCTTCATATGTATATTTCCATTAATTTCATATGTATATTTCCTTTAATATTAGCGTTAGTTCTAATTTATACACAACATGTAATTGGACTTCTGTCTGTTTGTTGATACTTAAATAAATAAATAAATAAATAAATAGAAGAAACCTTCAATCCGAAAGGTAGTCTGGTAAACTGGTAATGGCCATGGTTATCAGAAAATGCTGTGAGTGGCCTAGATTCTTTATCTAATTCAATCTGATGAAATGAACTAGTCATATCAAGAGTTGAAAAATATTTCGCCCTACCCAGTTTATCTATGGCTTTGAACTTGTCATTGACAATTTTGGTATTTAGTTTTCGAAAATCGACAACTAGATGCCATTTCTTATCCTTACCATCGCTCTTCTTGGGTACGATAAGCAAAGGTGAATTGCATGGGCATAGGACAGTTCTATGATTTTTTCATTCAGCAATTTCTGAACCTGCTTTTGGATTTCCTCGTTTTGTGAATGCGGTAGTCTATAGTTCCTAATATAGACGGGTGTGCTGTCTGTGACCTCCAAGTGTTGCCTATAAAATTTGTTAGATGTAAGTTTTTCCTCATCTAAATGAAAAATATCCTGATATTCTTGTAGAATACTCAAAAGACTGTCTTTAACTAATGGGTCATTTGATGAAATGTTAATTTCTTCCAGGATCTTCTTTAATCTCAAATCCTTATTCTGATGACTCTGTTTAAAACGTTTAATGTCATAATTGTCCAACGGCGAAATTTCAAGAAGATTTTGCACGTTGAAATCGTAACGTTTGAATCAGAAGCATTCAGAATTCGGATATGTTTTATACCTTTCACCGGAATAATTGAGTTACTAACAAATACGTCTTTCTGTATCTGTTTGCTTAAGACAACATGGTCTTTATCAACTTTTATGTCAACTTGTATCACTGCTTCTGACCTAGCAGGTATTTTGATTTGTTTGACATCGCCATTTCTGAATTTCAAAGGGATAATGGCTTCATTTTGGTCTATATAGAATGCTACCGTCTAGGTCTCATCGATTTTGCACAAAAATCGTTCTAGCAAATCCCTTCCAATAATTACATCAGTACAAATTGGAAATTTGTCATCCACCATGAAAAATTTGTGAATGATATCACATGTTCCTATCTTCAATCCGAGTTTGATTGAACCATGTGATGAGATAACCTCGTTGGTTATACCAGTTAAGCTACATCTATCCCTAATGGAGAAAGATCCATCCTCTTCAATCGTGCCTTTTTTGCACAGAGAGGCATCAGCCCCTGTATCTACTAAAAATTTTAGATTTTGTCCTGCGTTGTCGCAGAAAAAAACGACGTAGTTTACGCAGTTATCCGATATTTTGTAAATTCTCGTTCCGGGGGGATCATTTATTCCGACACGGACGCCTCTGCGTTTCCCTGATCTTGCACAATCTTGACGTTTCTATTACGGCTGCCCCTCCGTCGTCTGTTATTCTGGTCACTATTCCTCCGATAATTGTTTCGATTACCGTTGTTACTATATGATTCATTTTGACCGTTATTACTATTGTTATTACTATTATTCCTATTATTATAACTGCTATCATTCCTATCATTATCTCTGTTATTTCTAAACCTCCTTTTACCTCTCTGATTTTTGTTATCCCTATTGTTCTTTTTGTTTTTGTAGTGAAAGATATTTACTGGTTGGGCAGCTTCACTTTTTTCCAGCTCAAGACTCAAATCAACTGCGTCGGCAAGGATATTTGGTCTGGCCCCAAAATACGGTATTTCTTAATTGGTCATTTAAACCATTCTTAAAAACTATCAATGCGTACGTGTCGTTTAGTTTTGTAATAACCTCCCGTTGACTTTACGTCACATTTGAACCTAGATCTGCAATTTGCAACTCATTTAATTAATTAACCAATGTTAAAATTTTATCTTTATAGGCACTAATATTCAACTTTTTCTGGGGTATATTGCTTAAAGTTGTGTGTGAATCGTGTTTACGTTCTTATACCTCTGTTTTAGCTTATTCACTAGTTCCGTAATGTTCATTGGGATACCTGTGCTTGCTATTACAGTTTGTACATTAGATGATAATTTACAATAATACACAAAATCAATGAGTTCTGTTTTGGCATCGGGCTTAAGGCTTTTCTCAATTATCTGGACTATTTTTAAAAACAAATTCAAATTCTTATAGTCACCATCAAAAAGTGGAATATTCTTCATAGCGATTTCAAGATTAAAGTCAGCCATGTTTGCTGCTAATAATTTTAACTGGATTTCTATTTGGGCTTCAATTGTTTCTGCTAAATATTTAAATTTACTTTTTAATTCAAAAATTTCTACGTCATCCACAAGACTGAAAATTTGACGCAATTCCTTAGTGATTTCTTCTAATCTTTTTAATTTTGCATTCAGTGATTCTTTCGTGTATAATTTTTTGCCCTTCTTTTTCAAATTTATTAAAATTTTTTCAACCTCTTCCACTAAATCCCGTGCCTCACTCATTTATCAGAGATTAAAAATTTCATGAAATAAATTTTCATTTAAACATTAATACTTCTCCAACATGTTTCTTAACATATTGCGTATTATGCTTATCATATATGTAAATTATAAGTGGAATTATTACAAAGACTGGTCCAGTAGAAATTCCTTGAGAATATTTTTCCATGAAGGTCTCGTTCACGTTTGTGCTGCAACTATTGCCCATCTTTGAGCGCTCTGAACTTCTCGAACAGTTATTTTTGTTGTTTGCCTTCAGTTATTGAAATCAAACGATGGATGTCTCTGATTTCTCGTTGCAGCTTTGCCTTACGACTCCACGTCACTTCCTTTTGATGATAGGCTGCACTGGTGCTAATGGTGGTTGTTGCTTTTTTGTGCGTTTCCAGTACTCCTCTATTGTTAGTGGCTTCGGTCCAATTTTTTTCAATTCCGCTATTGGTGTTGGGGTGTATTTTACCATCGCTGCTGGTCCGTTCGGTATGTATTCCCCTTCCTGAGCGAGGTACTTTCTGCGAAATTCCTGTTTTGCTAATTCGACAGCTCTTTCAAAAATTTCGTTGAATTTTTCCTTGATTCAGGACTGGTCAGGATTGCCATAATGTGAAGTTAGATGAAATACAAGAGGATTAAATTAGAGGTAAACCTAACGCAGCGTTTTCACGCCGACAATGATGGCTTCGCCTAATGACTGAGCCGTAATTAATATAAAGACAGCATCTGGTTTTGTTCAATACTTACGGTGCTCTCTATGAAGGGCACTCGCAAGATCGTTTAATCAAACTGTGTATTTACAATGTCTCTTAAGGCTATTTATGCTAAATTCTACATGCTAAAAATGGTCACACACAATGATGACCCTTTTCCCATGTTCCTATTCGAACATCAATACGTCACTTAAAATGTGACAACAAAACATCAAACATTAAACCAATATCCGCAAAACAAACATTCAATATTCATATCCACATACGTTAGTCACTATTGCATTGATTTCAGCAATCACACACAATGCAATTGTATCTTCTTTGGCTTGGCCGCAATGCTACTTGAGATGGCTTGTGCCCAAACGATAACAAATGCATGTGTGGCGTAACGTTCATGTGGGTCGTGCACTTGACTTTTTGAGTCACGCTACATGCAGTCCAAATGAATATTATTGTTCTCATGAAATAAGATATTTCATGAATGGAAGCATTACATTCGTAATTATTCATGCACATGTTTGGGTAGATAATTACGTCAGCTTACACAACTGATTGTGTGGGAAATATTTGATGATGCGGTATGAAGTTTTATTGATTGAATGCGTATTGATTAATTACGTTAATTAATTACATCGTTATTGGTATGTACTACAGTGCATCCATTGAAAATAATTAAACTGCACCTAGTTGCTGGTTCATGTTCATTTGCAGGTAATCTGAAAAACATTGATTCAGGAAAAATAAGATTCTTTTCCCATGCTGAACATAATAAAATATATATTTTTTCATGTATATGTATGGTAAATAAATAGAATTGATTTTATCAATAAAATCATTCAAGCAATAATATGCCAGCAAAAACTGACCCCAAAGGTTCAGGTGGTACTGCACGAAAACATCGTATAAAATGGTCACCCCTGAAATGTCAACATGATCATGCATGAATTAGACCCGGCAATTTTGAGTGAAAAAGCACTTCTAAACATTGTCTTTTATTTTCTTTGTTTCACGTTGATGCTCACTTATGAAATAATACTCCTGTAGGCTAGCGGTGGCTTCTATGATTCCACAATGCACAGATTTTAGAAACTACATTCCACTATCTATTATTCTGTCGAAATATAAAGTTTTTCTCGGTTGTAATTTAACCGATAAATAGTTTCTTAGGGTCTTGTTGATGGACAACGCACAAATCACGAATTTTCACTTATTTTGACATGAGAATTACACACCGAACGAGTTTTCATAGCCGAATTTGACAGCAAAAGCATAAAATCATCTGATAATATGGAGAATTATCTTTAGCGACAGAGAGAAATGATGACAACTTTGAGAATGGAACACTGGAGTGGAACATCAACTCAAGATCTGTCATCACTTCCAGATGCGCCACGAACTTTACTCTGTTGATTTAATTTTCAAAGGGTGTAGTGTAAACAAGGAGATTAAATTTAGAAAATTTTGAATATGTACAAGTTAACTGCCATTGCATAATCGATTGATCATGTTCCTATTTCAGACTTAAATAGTTTGCAAAATTTTATTGAAAAAAAAGAAACTTTACAGGGAGATTTGATAAGCAAAAAATAAATTTATTTCTTAGGTAGTTACAAATTCAACAACCACTGAAATTATAATCGATCATTCTTTTACACTTTTTCGCCTCTCTTTTCGTTTCATAACCAGGCTTGGGATCGTGTTCTATGGAATTAAAGTCAAATGTAAAATCGTTGAGCTGGACCTTCGCTTTGTGCGATAAAAATACATGCCTTAAGGTCTACTAAATTTTTTAGATATTCCGTAGCAGGAATCTATTCTGATTTTTTCGCAATGAAATAGTATCTTGTGTTGATATTTTCTCTGTTATAAGCTCAATCAATCAATGTTTCTTGTCCATGTGCTCACCATATTAAGAGTTACTTTGCGATGCATGCCACTTTGACATTTTTAAGTATACTATTTAGAGTTATTTTAGATAGTATCGTTCCGCCAGTACAATGAAGAAATCTTCTAATATCTTTGTCAGGTGTTTTGCATATGAAAACTATACCTTCGGAGGGTATTTTCATTGATTCCCTTGTTTTGTATGATTTCAGAGATTTTGAGGAATGTTCTCCTTGTATGACTGACAAGCACCCTTGACAATTCAATGTTTTGTACAATTTTTGTACAAGCCCGGCGATGTAGATAATAAGGTGGCTTGCAAATTCAGATATAAAAGTTGGATCAGTGCCGTAATTATGCTCTTCGAGATACAGTTCATCAAAGATGAGTTGTTCACTACTTATTTGTTCAGCGTTGCTGAACGATCAATAGATTAATTGATTCTGTGGAGGCCTAGAAGCTTGTAGATTAAGGGTGATTATTCCCTCCAGAGATAAACAGTTTCCCATCCCCCTCTTGAAGCTTGCATCAAAATAAAGGTTTATTGTAGCTGGCAGTCAATTGCCTTACAGTTCGTTTATTTTTATAGCCGAGACTTGATCAAATGCATAAAAATAGCTTGAGGTGACCTTGATTTAATTTATACGAGGGAACGAATTTGAGCATGCTAATGGTTATAAATATGTCACCTTTTACTGTTAAATTTCTCAAATCAGCGATTAGTCCTATAAATTCACCGCTTCTCTTCGAATGAATTACACTGCGCCCCGGTAGTAAATTTATCTCGTTGATATAAGATATAGAATTCATCGAAAGTTTTAATACAATATTTGTATTATTTGTACAAAGCATCTTTTTCAAGAGTTCATACTCAGATATCCTTAACCTTGTTAATATAAAGGCAAATTATTTCGAAATTATTTTTATTCAATTGAAAATTCAAATCATTATAACAAATGGCATTTATGAAATATATGCCTACAGTGAAAAGAATAACACTAACAACCCCAGGATTCTGCTTTCCGATTTTGAGGATGTAACAGGTTCCCTATCCAGAGAAGCGCTTGATATGAATGCCGTCGCTACGCTGTTTGCATTTACCTGAGTAGCTAGAGAACGTACGTTCTGGAGCGCTTTTTCCACACGAATTCGGATTGATTTTGCGCGCCACCTAGTGGCAGAAATTGGAACTAATAGCACTTGAAGTGGCCGGCAATGGAACTAATGATTTGTGTCTTGGGTATGTGGGTGTGAATCTCTTGGGTGATTGCTAGGGGAGGGTGTGTGTCTAGGGTATGTGGATATGTGTATCAGATTAGTGTAGATGTGGTCCTTAGGTATGTGGATATGTGTATGAGATTGGTATAGGTAGTTGCCAGGGATGAGAAGGTATGGGTCTAAGTAAATATAGATCTGTGCCTTGGTTAAGTAGATAAGTGCTCCGGGACTTAGTATCCTCTAGTGGGTCAGTAGCAGTAGTCTTGATGGTTGTGTTCTAGAATACACATATGTCTTTAGATTACTAGTGCACATCCTTAGGCTTAACAGCCTGTGATGGTAAATAGTGAAACTAGAAAGTTGATTTCTGTCTAGGATAGTCCCATATTTTCAATTTATCGACTAAAGACCTAGTTTTCTCAGCGTGTGTTATAAGGTGTTAATATATGTGTTTAAAATTAATAGCCTTTGGCGCTTTAGCGGTAGATAATTATAGTATCCATGTTTTTTTATTCATCTGGAAGGATTTCCCATATATTCATTGCTTCTAGTCTTGTCTTAGTTATACTCGTAGTTCGTAGTTGTAATAATCTTTTGAGCTTACATATAAATTTTATTTATTCATCCATTCATTTAATTATTTGAATTTTTCTCATTACAAAGAGAATATGGATATCAATTCCTAAATATTTCCATGATATTTTTTTATCAGTTTCCCAAGTCCATGTGATAAAAAGGTCAAGATACTAGAACCCATCAATCATTTACATGGCTGTCTTTATTCTACAGACGATCTTCTATAATCTCAAGTACCTTCCGCAGCGTTTTTTCTTATCGCATGCACTTCCATGCATCCATATGTGACATATATTCTTGAGGATGTTTTTTTTCACACGAGATATGGAGTGAGTTGATCTTTTCCATGCTAGGGAAAGGCTTTTAGTACTTGTGGTGGAATTGTATTAGATGGTTCTGGTTAGGTTCTATTGATCTTATTGATGAGAAGTGAGATAAGTGCATGGTGATTATGGGAGTATGATTTATGAAGTGGCACTTGTGGTGATCCCTATGATGGGAACATTGGGTAGTGTATGCATTTTACTTGATATATGTGGAAATTTGGGTATGAGAATTTTAAATATTAGAAACAATGTATGTATGGAATGTGTAAAGAAATAAGGACATTATGGGTGATAATTTATGGAGCAATTTGGTTTTTTGTAGCCATTGGTGTTTTAGACGTATGAAAAAGAGCATAGTGCATATAATCCACAGTGTGATATTTTTTTTGGTGAGAATTTATGATGTTTCGTCTGCAGTGGTGTTTAAAGATGGGATTAGAAATTCTAGGTTGCCATTAAATCGTGACAGGAGCATGCTATTAAGTTATAATTTATGGCTTTGGAAAAGTACAAAACAGAAGCTGAAGGATTATTGAAATCAGTTTTGATCTAGCTCGTCTCTGCGACTGAATAACGCTTTAGTTTAGTTCAGAGTTTTGTCGCGAAGTTATTTTTGCAACTATAGCAATCACGGCGTAGTGGGCACGAATAATTTTTGTCCCTCGCCACTCTGTCTGCGGGCTAACCGCTTGCTTAGGAAATTTTATTTAAAACAGCGATTCTTCGAATAATATATAGCATTCACGGCGTAGTGGACGCGAATAATTTTTGGTCCTTGCCACTCTATCTGCGGACTATCTGCTCACGTAGGATATTTGACTGAAAAAGAATATTCAAAATTTTTATTGGGCTCCTTATACTACGCCACCATCTTCGGAAGAAATGAATGGTTCACACATTTTTGACAGCTCCAAAGGAGCAAAAAGCCTACTTCAACACACTTCTACGCAGGAGCAATAAAGTATTTGGACAACAAATCTCCAGTTTGAAGATTTCTATCGATTTAGGACAACCAACCTCCTTTTGTCAGCTTCATAGGATTAAAAAGTCAGATTCGACACATTTCTACGCAGGAGCGAAATAGCATTTGCAGCAACAAATCTCCAGTTTGCAGCATTCATTTTCAATCAAGACATTTTTTGATAATCATCGTAAATTATATTCAGGAAGACGATTCTCCTCACCGAATATCTGTTTACGAGTACATCATAGCTAATCTTGGACCACGTCGGGAGTTGGTTAAGAATTCTTTGTATTATATAGTATTCACTGTTTCATTTGATTAAGTTAGTAAAGTATAAAGAGTAAGATGTCTGTACCCATACATAAACCCTTGAAAAGAAAATATACCAATGGTCAAAATACATTACACTGTCAAATTTGCGATGTTGAAGTTAATCAACAATCTTTCAAGGGCCATTGGAGGAGTAGTGAGCATAAAAAAATGCATCTCAAATCAATAGTGATGATCAGGAAAAAGTGAAGAAAATTTCACAAGCATTTGCTACTCGAATAGCAACGTACCAAATTATTAACGAAAATGAGAAATTAAGTATTGGAGTTTATAAAAAATGAGAGCCATTATTTCAAAGATCTTACTAGTGCTCAATTTCAAGAGCTCACAACTATAAAAGTCCATTCAGAACTATTTTCTGTTTTTATGAAATTTGATTTAACTAGCCAGAATGGTATAAGTGATTTAAAATCATTCAATACAAAGAATGTAATCATTACCAGGGTTTGTGACCTTGAGTATGTTTACAATGATTTTTGTGTAGTAATCTTAAAAAAAAGTGAGGAATTTCAAGAGAGGGATAGTGGCTGGGCATTCCAACAGGTCCTTTATTTACAGGTCAACATAAATAAGTATACACCCTTTCATGGAGGATCTTATTTAGCTCTGTCAAAAGAGGTAATGTTAAAAAGAACATGCGTGGATGTCAAAAATTCCGATGATGCATGTTTTGCTTGGGCTATCGTTTCTGCTCTACATCCTGCTGAATATAATACAGATAGGGCCAGCTCTTACCCCCATTACTCAACTGTTTTGAACTTGGATGGTATTACGTTCCCTATTTCTTTCAAAGAGATTCCCATTTTCGAGGAAAAAAATAATTTGAGCGTAAATGTCTATGGCTGGAAAATGGGATCTATTGAGGGTCTATGCTATTTTTCCAAAAACAGGCAAGACTCTAAAAAACACATAAACATACTTTATGCGGAAAACGAAAGAGGTACCATAGGGCATTATTGCTGGATAAAAAATATAAGTCGACTTGTGAATAGTGGAATGAGTAAAAATAACCGTGTCTCATATCTCTGTGATGGGTGCCTTATTAAATTTACCAGCGTTGAGCGATACAATGAGCATATCAAACATGACTGTAATAAGACCCATACAATTTTACCGTCAGAAAATGAAAACTATTTAAAGCAGATAAATAGTTTATAGTCTAGTGTATAGTCTATGCTGATTTCGAAGCATTATTGCAACCAATAGAGTCATGTTCTCCAGACCCTTAGAGTTCATTTACAGAGAGTACTCACATTCATGTACCATATAGCGTTGCATATTATATAAAGTGCAGCTATGATCTTTCTTTGAATTAATTAGAAAATTTCAGAGGCAGCGACTGCACTAAGGTTTTCCTAAGTAGGTTGCAGGAAGATGTAAAACGTATATTTAGGATCTTAAAGGTGAACAAGCCCATGCAATTGTCTGATGAGGAAGAGGAAGAGGAAGAGTTTCTTAACGCCGTATCTTGTCATATTTGTGGTGAAAATTTGACTCAAAAACCCGGAAAGTAAGAGATCATTGTCATTTGACAGGAGTCTTTAGACAAATGTAATATTCTATATAGAGTTCCCAATTTTATACCTATAGTCTTTCATAATCTTAGTGGATATGATGCTCATTTCATATTTCAGAATTTTGGAGGAAATTCTGATAACATTGAAGTTATTCCTTAAAAATGAGGAAAAATATTTTGGATTTTTCAAATACATGAGCGTTGATAATGAAACAATAACATTAAAATTTATTGATTCTTTCCGTTTCATGGGCTGTAGTTTAGATAAGTTAGCTAAGAACTTAAGATCCGATAAATTTCTCGAGACTAAAAGGTATCTTTCAGACGATAGTTTGTTCAACCTCGCGATAAGAAAGGGGGTTTTCCCATACGAGTATATAGATTCCTTCACCAAACTTGATGAAACATGCTTGCCTGCCAAATCATTCTTTTACAGTGCACTACAAAATAGTGGTATCAGTGATGAAGAGTGTAAGCATGCTCAAAATATATGGGGAAAATTCAATTTTCAAACATTGCGCCTGTACTCTGATGTTTATTTAATAACAGATGCGCTCCTATTAACAGATATATTTGAAGAATTTAGACATGTATGCCAGGAAATCTATGGACTAGTTCCAGCTCATTATTTTACGGTCCCTACAATCAGCTGGGATAGCATGCTCGAAAGCACTAAAGTTGAGCTCAAATCGCTAACAGATATAGATATGTACAATATCGTGAAGCAGGGAATTAGAGGAGGACTCTGTCAACGCACTAAAAGATATTCAAAGACAAACAACAAATATATAACTTCATACAACCCAGATCTTGAAAGCAACTATATTTTGTATATTGATGCAAATAACCTATACGGTTTAGCAATAAGTCAATATTTACTCATCAATGGTTTTCGCTGACGAAGCAATAAGGAAATCCAACGTTTAGATGTTCTGAATGTTTAGGATTTAGATTATCCAGAAGACCTCCATGAGCTACGCAATGATCTTCCATTTTGCCCCGAAAGTCGGATCCCACCTCTTGAAACCTCTAAATGTAAGAAACTGATCGCAACCGAATCGAATAAACGTAATTACATTATCCACTATAGAAATTTAGAACAGTGTTTACGTGCAGGGCTAAAATTAGTTAAAATACATCGTCCAATAGAGTTTAGTCTATCACCATGGTTAAAAAATATATACTATAGACTTAAATACTGAAATGCGTACTAGGGCAACTAATGATTTTGGAAAAGATTTCTACAAACTAATGAATAATAGCGTATTTGGGAAAAAAACATGGAGAATGTGGATAATTAAGCAAATGTTAAGGTCTCAACCCATTGGGATAATGTCGGAACAAAAAGGAGCTCATTACTACATTAGTCGACCTAATTTTCATAGTCGTAAAGAAATTAACGAAGATTCAGTTCTCATTCAAATGGGTCGAATCAATGTTAAATACGATAAGCCAATTTATATCGGCATGGCTTTTCTTGGTGTGTCAAAAATGTTGATGTATGATTTTTATTATAGTTTTATCAAAAATAAGTACAATAATCAGACACATTTTTTATAAATGGATACAGATTCTTTTATCTGTAATGTAAAAACTGAGGACATTTATGATGATGTGAAGAAGTATACAAATTTATTTGATACCAGTAATTACTCTAATATAATGTATATCCCCGCAGGGGGGATGCCGGTCGACAAGAGCACTCTTGGAGGCTAGCATTCTTTGGGGAGTTCCGCCCCCACGTACCCGAGGAAACTCCGCAGGGGGAATGCTGGTCGACAAGACCACTCTTGGAGGCTAGCATTCTTTGGGGAGTTCCGCCCCCACGTACCCGAGGAAATTTCCGCAGGGAGAAAGCCGGTCGACAAGAACATTCTTGGAGGCTAGCATTCTTTGGGGAGTGCCGCCCCCACGGACCCGAGGATATGGGGGTGCCGTGAGGTTCCCTCCTGGGATGACAGGTAACGACTCTTATTGTATCTGGACTACGCTTTGGACAACGAACTGGAATTGACGCTTTGGGCTGGCGGATGTGATGGTTTGGACCTAGTTGCTTTGCACAGTAGCGCCAAGGTGAAACTCGTGTGTGAACGGCTCCAATTCAACTATCATACCGTCTCCGTCCCGGTAAAACCTTGGCAGGCCTCGGAGAACGTTCGAAGTTCGCACCATTGGGTTGGTAGTGTAGGTTCGGTTGAGACGGACTCCCGATTAGCGCTGGTCTGGCTCTGAGCACTAGTCCCCATAAGGGCTTGTGCCAACCCTCGCATGGCCTCCCTGCTCTGCAAAGATAACCATGGGACCAAAAAGGCAACTACACACACGAACGGAGATAGCGGCTCCGAGGGGGGACCCAATAAAATGGAGCAAATAAAATCAACAGACCAAAAACATCCAACAAATGAAACCACAAGCAAACAGGACGCTAGCACGGAGAACCCTTTCAGGCAAAAACCGCTGTTGGCAAGAACACCGATAAAACAAGTCACCGATTGCGGGGGGAGGTAGCAAACCCCAGAAACACTGTCAAAGTCAACATCACAGGTTAAATCATCGGAGACAGACCACAGACGGACTAACGAACGAAAGAAGGCAGAGTGCGTTGTGCAACCTGGCATCATTGCGGCCTTTGGGCGCAGTAGAAGGACTATGCACACCCCGGAGCACCCAGTGCAAGACGTACACAATCCGGATCAAGCTGCGACACCAACAGAGGCCAGTGTAAGACTGGGGGAGGGAGAAGTTTTGCCGTTGGCTGACGCCACTTCAAACGCGACCCAAGCGATAGAAGCAAAAGGGCTAGGAAATGGGGGCCTCTCCCAAGAGGTGGCGCCAAATAACACAGTCGCGCTTGACCACGCCGAAGAGGAGCGGCTTACTCGGAAAGCGGGGAATATCGTCAAACAACTGAGGGCTGCCTGCGAAGTGCAGAAAAACATAGGCAAGAGTGTCAAGAATGGCATTCTTGAACTGGAGGAGCTTTTTGACCGCATAACGCACTACAGGCGGAGGTGGCTTGCAACCGAAAAGCACCAAAAAGACACACTCTCCCTCGAGGCATCAGTGGGTCCTAGCAGCTGCAAAAGAATGGCCGGTAGCCCAATTGAAGGTGACCGTGAGAAAAGGAGGAAGGACGAGACCATAAACGAAGTTGACACTCCAGGCGAGGAGTTGCATGTGGTGCGAAACAAGGCAGCGAAAAAAGCGGCCAAAAAGCTACTCCTAGAAAAAACAGACAAAGAGCTCAACCACGAAAAGAACAAAGAACCCCCCGATATACCGCAGAAAACAAAAAGCGAGCCGCGGCGCAAACCCTTGCGAGAGGCACTGCTTATTAAACCTACTAAGGGCCGAACCTACGCAGATGTCCTCCGTGAAATTAAAGGAGCGGTCAAGCCAGACGACACCAAAACTGCCATCAAAGCAGTTCGACCAACCCGGACCGGTGGCTTGCTGGTGGAATTCAGGCCAGAGGCCACAAACAAAGATGCATTCCGTGACGCGGTTCAAAAGGTTCTTGGAGATGCGGCAACGGTTGCCTCGCTCGAACCAATGGCCACCCTGGAAATCAGGGACCTCGACTACGTCACGGACAAAGCTGGAGTAGAGGATGCCATTAGGAGGGAGTTCCCCAGCTTAAGTGAAGTCACGGCAAGATTGACACGTGAAAACACAAGGGGGCAGCGCATGGCTATTGTCGAACTAGCTGATAAAGACGCCCAGCAAATCCTGGCGAAGGGCAAAATTAAGATAGGTTGGGTGATCTGCAGGATACGGAGAAGAGCGATCCCTATCCACTGCTTCAGATGCTTCGAATACGGACACACCGCGTATGGCTGTAGGGGACCCGACAGGAGATCTCTGTGCTACAAATGTGGTAAAACGGGGCACAAAAGGAAGGAGTGCACGAACGAGGCAAAATGCATTCTTTGCAAGGATGCTAAGCTAGCACCCGGCGACCTCAAACATGAGCCGGGGACAGGGAGATGCTGGGTTTTCAAGGAGGCCCTAACTAAAGCCAAATCGATACTCAAATGATCCGTATCCTGCAGGTCAATTTGCACCGAAGCACAAACGCCCAGGACCTACTTGAGCAGTTTGCGGGGGATAAGAGAGCTGACCTCCTGTTGCTGAGCGAGCAACATCATAACAAGGACTCGCAAGCGTGGTACCCTGACAAATCTGGTACCTCGGCCATCTGGGTTCGAGACAGCGCCCGCCTTCAGGTGCAGGGCCATGGACGCGGGGATGGTTTTGTGTGGGTGCGGTGTTCAGGGATAACATATTTCAGTGTTTATCTGACGCCTAACGAGGCAATGCGATCTTTTCGAACCAAACTCGATGCCCTGGAGGACGCTGTCTCGAACACAGAGGGCCACATGCTGGTCGGGGGAGACTTCAACGCTAGAGCCATTGAATGGGGTATGCCACAATCCGACCCAAGGGGAAAGCAAATCTTGGACATGGCGGCCAGAACAGCGCTTTTTGTCCTAAATACTGGTAACACCCCTACTTTCCGCCGCTGGGGTTGCGTAGGAACCATACCCGATGTGACACTCGCTTCGGAGTCCCTGGTACCTAGAGTACACAACTGGCGAGTACGAGAGGACTACTCGGCTAGTGATCACCAGTATATAGCTGTTGAGATTCACGACGGTGCCACTCTGCGTGCATATGCCCAAACTTCAATCCTCGGATGGAGGACTGGGAGGATGGACGTTGAGAGGTTTGCTAACGCGCTTACGGCAGACGCACCGTTGCTGGGAGCTCCGCCAGAGAGTGGAGGGCCTACAGCCAAGGACTTGGTGAACTCAACTATGAGTACCATCATAGCTGCTTGCGAGTCTTCCATGCCCCGTCGGAGACCCCGACATGGTAAGCCTTCAGTATACTGGTGGTCAAACGAGATCGCCGAACAAAGAAGCGAGTGTCACAAACTTCGGCGAGAGGCCCAGCGAGCGCGAACACGGGAGGAGGCAGACACTAGGCTAGCAGCATACAGGTCCGGCAGGAAATATCTTCGCAGGCTTATTAACAAGAGCAAGGCCCGATGCTGGCAAGACTTAGTGGACGATGTAAATAGGGATCCGTGGGGCCTTGGCTACAAGCTGGTCATGGGGAAACTTGGTGCCCTACGGAAGCCTTGTATACATGACGCGGAAAAGATGGACGCGATAGTGCGGGGACTCTTCCCCGCCCATCCCATCCATGTTGACGCTGTCCATGGTGAAACAGCAGTCGAGTGCCCACTCTTCACACAGCTGGAACTGGAGGAGGCAGTCCTCTCCCTGAAAGCGAGGAAGGCTCCAGGTCCAGATGGTGTTCCAGCTGAGGTTTTGCAGCTCGTCTATCACCATTGTCCTGACTTGCTGCTCAGCACATTCAACGCTTGCCTACGGGACGGGGTTTTCCCGCTACGATGGAAGGTGGCAAGGCTCGTGCTGGTCAGCAAGGGGAAGGGAAATCCCAAATCGCCGTCTGCATACCGCCCGTTATGCATGCTAGACACGGCTGGGAAAGTGCTAGAGAAACTCATCAAGGGAAGACTCACTGACGTGATTCGTGCTGCTGGGGACCTATCTCCTCGGCAGTACGGCTTTAGAGCAGGACGTTCTACCATTGATGCGATTACAGAGGTGGTGAACGCGGTCCAAAAGGCAGAGGCATATAGTCGCACCAAGCGACAGATCGTCCTGTTGGTGACACTCGACGTCAGGAATGCCTTCAACTCCGCTAGATGGGTGGATATTCTGGACACGCTGGAAAACTCTTTTCAAGTTCCAGAATATCTAATGCGGCTTTTGAGGAACTACCTAAAGGACCGAAGCCTGCTCTACGACACGACACAGGGCCAACGAAGGATGGAAATTACATCGGGTGTTGCCCAGGGATCTATCCTTGGTCCAGACCTGTGGAACGTGTCTTACGACGGGCTACTGAGACTTGAGATGCCAGATGAGTCGCGCTTGGTCGGCTATGCGGATGATGTTGCGGCTCTGGTCGCTGGACGCACCGTTGAACAAGCGCAACTTAGGCTAGGTATGCTAATGCGCCGAGTGAGGGACTGGATGACTGCTCGCGGGCTCAGTTTAGCACTGGAGAAAACCGAAGTGGTCATCTTGACAAAAAAGAGAATCACTAGAGTAAGGATGATCAGTATTGGAGATATACAGATCGAATCGAAGCCAGCTGTGAAGTACCTGGGGCTACTGATCGACTCGAAGATGAGTTTCTCTGAGCAAATCAGGGTAACGGCTGAGAAGGCTGCTTCGGGAATATCGGCCCTAAGTCGACTTATGGCCAACGTAGGGGGACCCAGCCCATCAAGAAGACACCTCTTGATGAGTCAGTGCTAATGTACGGAGCAGAGGTATGGGGCGACGCTCTCAGCAAGGAGGTATACCGAAAACGATTGGCACAGGTACAGAGAAGAGGAGCACTGAGAATTGCATCTTCGTATCCAACAGTCTCCGACTCGGCGGTGAGAGTGATTGCAGGCGTGATACCTGTCGCCCTCCTTGCTAGAGAGCGCCGCGCTATTTACCTGCACCGAAACGAGGATGCGAGGGATATGGTTGTCCGCGAGGAGAGACAACGCTCGCTCAACGATTGGCAGCAGTCTTGGAGGAATTGCACGAAGGGAAGGTGGACTGCGCGCCTCATCCCGGATGTGAGACCGTGGCTAAATCGAAGGCATGGTGAGACTGACTTCTATCTGACCCAGCTTTTGAGCGGGCACGGGTGTTTTCAGTCTTACCTGCACAAGATCGGTAAGTCACGGTCTCCCGATTGTCGGTTTTGCCCAGGAGAGGAGGACAATGCCTGTCACACATTTTTTGCGTGTACCAAATGGGCCTGGCTGCAATGGGAACTCTACAGGGAGACGGGAGAGCTCACCCCGGATAATATAGTTGCGGTGATGCTCGAATCGGTTGACAAATGGAACCAGGTGGCACATTATGCTCGGGCAGTCCTAAAATATAAAAGGGACTCACAGCAGCCAGAGGCACTGGGGCTGGGGGATCGCTCTTCTGGCAATTCCTCTTCCCCTCTCCCCTCCCGCTAGGAAAGGGACTCCCCAGCTTGAAGGCACCCCACGGCGTAACAAAACGAGACCTGGCCCGAAGTTATGTGTCAAACGGTTCCAGGCTAGGTTCTCAGATTGACAGGGGAGGTGTTTAGTGGGTAGTCCAAAGGTATTCTCCATGGGAGTCCCACACTGCCAGACTCGGCGGGCATAAATTCCTTCACCTTCCCACCACAAAAAAAAAAAAATATATATATATATATATATATATATATATATATATATATATATATATATATATATATATATATATATATATATATATATATAATGTATATAATATTCCTCAAGTTAACCAAAAAGTATTGGGTAAATTTAAAGATGAAAGCCCCATAGATCCTATAGCAGAGTTTATTGGAACGAAAGCAAAGTCCTATTGTATTGTTACAGATAATTCATGAGTAAAAAAAATTAAAGGCATTAAAAAATCTGTTGTAAATAATGAAATTGAGCCATCAGACTTTATAAAATGTGTAGAGAATACGAAAATAAAATTATTTAGTAAAATGTATGCATTTAGATGTTATAAGCACCTTATTTATACTAGGTTAGTTAATAAAATAAGTCTTTCTGGAGATGATGATAAGCGTTTCCTGATTCCATACTCTTATAATACTTTAGCTTGGAGCAATCATATGATAAATTCATAGTTTTAGTCCATAAGAAAACACACAATATGTTATCAAGTAAGTCATTTTATTACTATTTGTTTGTTACAATAAATCAATTTATCCATCCATGAATTATGGTCTTTTGAAAATCCAAGCCATTTAACAAAAATTTTGTCTTCTTTTGTCTTCAATACCTTTTCCACTAAGAAATCATTCGGATATTTGATCCTACTCAGTTTCTAGTGGTCTCTTTAGCTGTCGCTTTTGCTCATGATGCTTTCTGTTGAGCAGTGTTTTTAGCTGATACCCTGTCTATTTAGATGGTAATCTGTCTGTTGAGCTAATCGTTTAGCTGATAAAGCCGAATGTTTACCTGGTAAACTTTCTATGTAGCTGTCTTTTCAGCTGATGTCCTATCCGTTTAGCTGATATGCTAACTCTTGAGCGATCTGTGTAGTGGTCTTTAGTTGACAAGTTGAGCGTTTGACCTAACGTGCTATCTTTTATTCGGTAAATTTATGCGTTGGTTGGTAAGTATTTATTTATGAGAAAATTCTTCTTACTTTCCATACAATTACAGTTAGCATTTTTATACCTTACTTCGAATGTTATATGCTCGCTACATTTGCTTTAAGCCTATTTTTTTCCTTTTACCTAACCTACGTTAGGTGTGTATTGGCTATGGCTTAAGAGCATAAGCCACCGATGTATCGATTAATGTCCTCAAGGGACTTATGGTAATATAGTGTTTTTTTCCAGTTTTTCTTTATTGGTTTTGTGATTTTACTGTGTTAGTGTATTAGTATCCGTATGAAATGGTTAGTAGATTATTGGATTGAGTGCTTTTCTTGGAAAGTTAAAAGTTAGTTTTGGGAATCGAGAGGACTATCCGCATGAAGTTAAAATTCTAAGTTTGCTTCTTCAAGAAAGGCGATTTATTGAGTTAGTGCTTTCTCCTTGTTTTTATTGAAAAATTTTGCTATTGGATAGTTATTTTGAGAGATTTCATACTTGTTCCATAGAGTTTCAAAGTGTTCACAGTTTAGAATTCTATGTTCAAGATCGCCTGTTATGTCGCACCACTTACATCCTTGGGATGGAACTATTTTTGCTTTTTTTAATCTTTTGTGATTGTAGGCTCGGTTGAGTAGAATTCTGTTTATTTGTTTTTGCGTGTTGCTGCTTGGTGTGAAATCGTGGAACCATGGATTGGTCCTGAAAATAAGGTCCGTTTGTAGCCAAGGGCTGTACGCTAGGTTTTAGATGTTTTTTCGGTAGTATTCATGCCATTCTATGTTAATGGAGTCGTTGATCTTTTTGATAGAGTCGTCCCATTCCAGAAATGAGTCGACCTCTTCGCCTTCGATTGTGGCCAGTTTAGCTGCTTTGTCAACCAATTCGAAGCTGTGAAATTTTTCCACTTTCGGTATCCAGTATAATAGTAGTAGTGAGTTAGGTCTATTGTTGATTGTTTTTCTGATTTTTTCTGTGATGAGTTTGTGGTTTGTGTTGTTTATGATCTCGTTTATTGTGTTTTTGGAGTCGTTGAAAATGGCTATGGTGTTGGTGGGTTCAGCATCCGCGTTGTTTAAAGCTTCCTGGACTGCTTTTAGTTCTGCATTTGCTGCTGTAGAGTCTGTGTTCAGGCAGCATTTTAGTGTGTTTTTGGAGTTATCGCAGTGTATGGCAAAACCAGTGCCTAGTCTGTTTTTTGCCGCATCCGTAAAATATATCTTAGCTTGGTTACCCGTGAGATTTTGTCGTACTGCTTCAATCGACTTGTTGAAGTTTTCGTAGCTTATTTTCTTGTAGTTGTTGGGGATGTTGTGCATGAAACTATTTAACTGTGATTTTATGTTGTGTGGGTTTGGTAGTGCAGAACCCAAACAGGTGTTGTTGTAGATATCGACATGTTTTTTGTAAACTGTGGCATAGTTCGAGTTTTTTTGGTTCTCCGATATCATTTCTTTGAAGTCTTGGCAGTATAGATTTTTTCCTATTTCTTTGGCGAGGAGTTGCTCAGCTCTTAGTATGGCTGGTAATTCTTTAGCTAGTGCAAGCGCTAGTATATTTGGCGAGGTTGTAGGTACCCCGAGACATCGTTTTACGGCTATGGCTTTCAGACTGTCTATTTTGTTTAGAAAATAGTTTGGAGCATGAACAATGTTTGTTAGATTGCTTTCTATTACCGGTCTTATTAGAGACTTAAAGGTGTTTAATGCCTTTTTGGGGGTAAGGCCATGTTTGGGGGAGCTGATCTCACCTTACTTAGAGACTTGTTGTAGAATTCATTGACGTGATTTTGATTATTAAAGTTTCTACCTAGGAAGGTGAAATTTTTTAACCCAATCTAGTTGTTTGTTTCCATATTTTATTTTGTTGGGGTGGGGGAGGTTTAGCCTGTTACATAGTTCTGTCAACTTGTTGAATTTTGTTCGTAGATTATTGAGATTGTTGGGTCTGTTTTTTCCTTTGCTTATGATTAGAACGTCATCCGCAAATTGAATGAGTGTAGTTTGACTGTCAGTGATTTTATGGAGGCTAGATGTGTAGAGGTTAAAGAGGAGCGGACTTAGTACGTCCCCTTGTGGAAGTCCATTGTTAATTTTGGTCGAACCCTTGCCTAGATGTAATTTCCTGTACATCAGGAAGTTTAAGATCCACGAGATAAGTTTCACATGATTTTGAAGAGTTCCGGAATATTTACTCTCTCATACGCATAGAAATATCACAGTTGTTAATCATGATGTTTTTTGCATTCTCGTCTTTGTTGAGGAGGTGTAATACCGTGTTTATGCATGAGATTGCCGACTTTCCTTTTCTATAAGCAAAACAGAAATTGCTAAGGATGTTTTGGTATTCGATTTCACTAGCAATCCTATTTTTTATTAGGCAGTTAATTATTTTCAGCGGGATGCTTATGAGAGAGATAGGTCTATAACTATCTATTTTGTGCAATGGTTTGTTTTTCGTGGGGATAAGTACGATTTTGATGTCTCTTAGTTGATTATGTATGTTGTTATTTTTGAAGCTGTCGTTTATAGAGTTAAGTAGTGCTGATTTATTGTAATGGTTTAGGGAGTTTATAATATTGTAATCAATTGCATCCAGTCCCGGAGATGATCTTTTTTTACGTTTATCTAGTACTATGAGCAGTTCGAGTATTTCAAAGGGTTCAGCTGGTTCTATGTTGTTGGGTATATAAGGAGTCCAGTTGGTATTTAGCGCTTGATGTTTTTTTTCATATTTTCTTCAAGATCGTTAGTGAAATTGATCGTATGGATGTCCTCCATGATTTTATTTATGTTTGGTATTCGTCTTTTCTTTTTGTTCTAATTTTCAACTTGCAGTGTGAATTCAATGGGGACGTGCTCACTCTTGCCTATTTTGTATTTTTTTGTGTTCCATTCATTCCAGTAGTTTAAATTGTTTATTGGGGTGATGTCTGGGGCTGACATTTGTGTGGTCCGTTGATTGGTTTTCCTAAAGAAGGTGAACGTGCCTGTGTTGAGGGGTGCTAATTTATAATTGTTTAACACGGATTTAAGGATGTTTCCTTTTGCATTGTTTGTTTTGTCTCCCCAGTCTTTGTGCCTTGCATTGAAGTCTCCTCCAATTATGCAGAGATTTTTGTCGTTAACCACTTTTATAATTTGTTGAATTTGTTCTTTGAAAGTTGTGCTGCTTAGGCCAGGGGTATAATAGCACGCGCAAATGTTTACGTTTGGTTTTTGATTTGTTGTGGCGATTACTATTGCTTCAATGTCACTGTTGTTTAGAGGTATTTCTTTAAATTTTATTTTGTTATTAATTACTATGGAGACTCCCCCTCCTTCTTTTTCTGTTCTTAATTTGTTAATTAGTTGGTGGTTTTTGATTTTTATTATAGGTGATTTTTTTGTTAGAAGTGTTTCCTGTATAAGTGCAATGTCTATATTGTTTTTGTACATAATGTATTCTAGTGTATCTTTATTTTTGGTTATGCTTTGGATGTTATTTTGGAGAATCCTTTCATGTTTTTAAGTGTTGTTATTTGTCAGCCAGTCTGTATATTGTAAGTTGTTTGTATTAAGACTTTTCTGACAGTGGTTTGTAAGTGTTTGTATTGTTTCCTTGATTAAATTTGATTCAATTTGTAAGTATTCGGTGTTGGTTTGGTTTTTACAATTGTTGTTTAGTAGATTTATTAATTTTTCTATTGGTGTGACTTGGTTTGCTGTTTTGAAGATGTTTTCTGCTAGGGTGTTTTTCTCCATAAGCGTATTGTTAGACTGTAGTAGTAGATGACTACTCATTGGAAAGTTTTTTGTGTAATTGGTTGTTCTTGTGTTTTGTGTTCTTGTTGTTTTTTTGTATGGTTTATTTAGCATTTTTTTATTTATTATATTGTTCGAGTTTCTGTTGTTTGTTGCTTTTGTTTTTGATAGTAGTGGGAACGCTGAATCCATGGATTTGTTTTCCTTCAGCAGTTCGAATTGGTTGTCGTTGTTCAGGATGCTTCTGGCTTCTTTGAGTGTTACGTTTCTAATGGAACATACTTTCATCTCCATATCGTAGTTTATCCATTTGGGGCAGGTTTTGTCCATAGCGCTGTGATTTAGGTCTCCACATAAGAAAAATTTCGTATTTTTACACTCCTTGTCTAGACATTCCTTGTCTCCGCATTTTGGACATCTTTTATTTTCTCCTTGAAACTCCTTGCAGAAGTATTGCGTGTGTCCAAGTCTGAGTCACTTTAAGCATTGTTTTGGCCTGAGGTAGTAGTATTCTACTGGCATGTTCAGGTATTCTAATATGACTTCGTCCGGCTGTTCATCTCCTGAGAATGATATCTTCACTGTTTGTGTTGTTATGAAGCTTTCTCTGTTTTCCGGATCTCTTCTTTTTATCCTGTACACGTTCAAAATTTTTATATTCTTTTGTTGAATGCCATGTGAGTTGCTTGGAATTCCATTTTTGGCTATCTCTTTGTAATGTGACGCCTACGCCCGGGAATCAAAGTGATTCCGATCCCGAACCCATGCACCCGGCCAGATGGGTATGACCTCGAAATGCAAGCGGACTTCACCCTTCGTGCGGATATCGTTGCGCAGAAAATATTTTTTTTTTCTCGCAATATTTAGATCTGTGGATTTAAATATTTGAAACATAATATTAATCAAAACCCCGACACATTTCGAGGCATATCCATCTGGGAATGCCCCCCTCCACCGTTGCCATCAAAACACTATGCCACTGGCGACAAATAAAAATGCACATTGCCGCCATGTGGCGTTCCATTCCGCACATCTGTTTTGTCGGTGGCTGTCGGATTGACAGTCCAACGCCACGAGGAAAAAACGGCGGGAAAATCTACGCCAATCATAGCGTACAATCGATGTCGACGACTTTTTTATAACTAAAACAGTTTTCAACTCTCCTCTATAATTCATTTATAATAGAGCGAATGTGTCATACAATCGCATTATACGTCTTAGTTTCTGCACTTGATTATTGTGTGTATTTCCTACGTGTGATTTTTTTCTGTTTTGCAATCGCGGATTTGTGGGAGAGCACTTTCTTATTCTGGCGACTGGACGAACGATTGATGATATTCCCGCTTCCAAAGATTTGGGTACACCGTTTGTAATTTATAAATATAAAAATGGAATATTTGTACCATTTCAGCAACTTTATTTTCATAATGTTACGCATTTTTGCCTGTTCATAAACGATGGCAGAAGTTTGTGCTACTTGTTGCATGTACAAATCCAGAAGTCAGATACCTGCGATATGATGGACGATCTTTTGTTTTATCGAACGTCCAATTGACGGGCGGTTCTTTCGGTCAAGGAGTTGTGGTTATGCGCACTTTTGAAGATCATAATGATACATAGATTGCCATGGAACGAAACAATGCCTATCAGTATTCAAGACGCGGCCAAGCGCCTGGGCTGACACGGAGGCCGCCCCAACAGCCGCGCGAAACCATCACACAACAGGACGAGTTAATTCGATACATCAAGCAGGCTTGGAATCAGGTGATCGTTCAATTGTTTTGATTTTCCCCTTATTCCTCAAATCAACCAATATATGTCCGTGAGTACGCTCCGTAGCGAAACCATAACGAATCTATACCATTTCCAGTATTATACTCGTATGCTTAAAGTTCGATTTGATAGAATAACATTTTAACGTGTGCTCGAGAATCGAAAATCAAAATCGATTTACGGAAAGTTTAATATCTTTCTACATACCGACTGTTGGCATAATTTTATAGTTTTTCGTTCCACGCAACTGTGTTGTATAATAACTGGACCGAGCTGTCTGCTGACTCATTTTGTTTATACTTTACCTATCGCTCAAGCATTCACACAGTATTCGGTTCTTGTCAGTTCAGTTTATTCGAAAATTCAACAAGCAACTACACAGATCATGTAGACAAGAGTAATCAAGTTTACTTTCGCATGGATGTTTGATTCTCTTCCATCCATTCTGGATTGCAAGCTTACTGCGATATGCATAGGTTTGCGCACACAGAATAGGTGATTTTCGTCAAGCAAAATTAGACAAATGTAACTGAAAAGCAAAATCGTAATATACAAAAATGATGACCATAGTCTTTGAAATAAGGAAGAACCGCGGGAAATAAAATAAAACGAAGGTTTTAACATGTTAACTAGTAATTTTAGGACGCAAAGTGGACTAGTAAGAGCGTTAACGTTGATTAATTGCATAAATAAACGCAGTTTCGTGTCAGTGTATTAGGGCTGTATGAATTTTTAGCGTGATATATATAAAAAGACTTTAGAAGGATGCATGTAGTTCATTTAATTGTCTTTCTCTGACAATTGATGTTCATATAAACACTGTAATTGGTCGCGGCTTTTCGAATTAACTCACAGTTTTTTTTTCTAATACTATTTCTAGTGTTGTTTTGTATAGAAAGTTGTCATTTATATCAATATTTTTAAGAAGTATATCATAGTCGATTGGATATTAGGTTCCATGATGTTAGTATAGACGATAAGATAATAAGTTTGTAATTGTTTTTTTCTTGTATTTACGCATCACTTATTATTATGCATTGCAAGCTATGATTTAACGTTCATTTTCCATTTTAAGCATAGCTAACAATCATCAAATTACCTTTTTTTTGCGGAAAAGTTATTCGTTTCAAATAAAATTTATAAATTTAATTCTGATGATAAAAGATATGTTAATTTCTGGCTACAAAACAAAGAAAAAAATGTATCTACAAACATCTTGTTATTCCAAGTTTGTCGAAAAAGTATGCGCATCCTTTTTTGAACGACCCCAAATTTTTGCTTTTGTGTCATTATATATTATAGTTCATATGTTGAAGGAAAAATTTTAATATATATACATACATACCGATTAAAATAATAATTTAGTAGTCAAAGGGTAGACTAATAAGTTGTTGAATGCGGAAATATTACTTATTATGAGAATATGTAAACATTTTAAAATACAATGTAAGAGCAAATCAGAATGTAATTAGCAATCAGTTCTTAGTCAAACTAGAAGAGTGTGAATGAAGAAAAAAAAACAATAATCTTCATTAATGTATTACTGAAAAAGAATCGTTCCTGGCGTATCCGAAAATGAGAATACATTTTATTCTAAATGCTTGATAGATTCCGTGTGCAGAAGTACGTATTATGTAGGCATAGTTTACCAGGAAAATATAAAATATTAAGAAAATAGAAAGGGAACAAATGCAAAACTTGATCATTTTTGAGAATCTTGGCGTCTTGAATATTTTATCGAGTCGTAATATACTGACAATACAATGAAGTTAAATACAAGAAAACCTTTAATATATTGTGAATAAAAGAAAATCTTACAATGATCAGTAGCATCTAAATATTTAATTTTTTTTATTTATGTTGAATTTTGAAAGTTCTGAAATTTTCCAAAAATGTTTCATATATCATTTATCCATTGTAATTTTCCGTAATTGTTATTTATGATAAAGAAAGTGAAATAAATATGAACAAAAGGGCCATTAAAAAAAAAAATTTTTTTAATTACATTATTTTTATGCTAAAACGTACCTGACGTTGTTATTTGCTTAATTCCTTTCAACATTAACGTTAAACCTAAAAATACTAAAAATCGAATTCAATATAAACCATTAAATGTAAAGTAAAATACATGAAATGAACAATCGAGAAATCCTAAATCTCATTGATGCTACTGATTTATTGTAAAACAAAATAGAGTCTCTGTACTTAAAAGAGAAAAATAGAATCTAATCTAATCGTATCAATTAACAGGGTATTCTAATTAGAAAATTTTCGTAAAAAAAAAGAAAGGGTAATAAAATGAATTGCTAATTAATAAAAGACTTTCCTTTTCAGTGGTTCTTTCTGTTTCAGCGGGAAAGTGAGTGCAGGGTAGGTATGCCGTCGCGAGGGTAGGGTTTCGCCAAATCCGCTGAGGTCGGTTTCACGTCGCGCGCAGTACGCGGTACCTTTGTAGTTTTGACATTTTATTAGAGTAGTCTTCGTCGGGTTGAGTTAGAGTAGTATACTTTTCGGTACCGCGTCGAAACTTCGGGAACGCGAAATGAAAATTAGATCTTGTATTCTTGACTGGTTATAAGAAGAAATACGGAGTAACGTAAAGTAGGTTTCTTCTCCGTATGGTTTTGTTTTGTAACGCGTTTGGAAAACGGGCATGTTCAGGTGGCTGAAAATATTGTAATTGAGCGTAATCCATTCGGAGACCCGCGACCGAAATCCTCTCCGAACTAGCTGGCCGACAAGCAGCCACCGCGTGAATGGGTTACGGTGCACGGATTGGTTGACCTGTTGGTACCATCCGTTGGCACTACTCAGACTTAACGTCTAGAACCGATGAGAGGTCGGTTCCGCGTTCGAACTTAAAAATGTTAAAAATCATTACAAATGGCGCCCAACGTGGGGCCTAAAACATCCTAAGGGGGAAGGAAATTCGCGTCTTCTGACGAGTTGGTCCTTTACGGAGGATGTAAGGTACTCTGGTACTCGAGTCCCACTATCAGGAGCAGTGGAGTTGTGTGGTACACACTAACAGTCGCTTCACGCGAGTTGTAGCTTCCGCTCTCCTTTGTTTGATTTTGTTTTCGCGACAGAATCCTTCCGATGTGTTGTCCCAGGCTAAACCCTGTAAGGACCTTCTATTTTCTTGATGAAACAGCCAGCCTGATGGGTTTACCTATCAGCATGGACTTTCAAGAAAATAGAAGGCTACCTTGCCTTTATGTCGCGGAAGGATTCTACTTATTTCGTATGCGTGATAGAGAGTGGTATCGGTTCAACGTTCGGTGGCCTACGCTGGAGTTGCGAAGCCCGGAATGCTTCCACGCGTCGGGAATTTTGACCGCGTACAAAAATCGTTACGGTAGCTCTACCACTTGTCTCGTCGAGTCATTTAACGTAGATTAGAAACGGTTTGTAATGTATGTGGGTTATGGGGTTAAATTTCGTAAATCGACCAAAAGCACCCTTTCTTCGGCAGATTACCACGCACTCTCTTTTCCCGTTGAAGGAGTCGACCACTGGAAAGGAAAGTGTGTAGTCAAATAGATTTTTTTTTCTCTACCTTCTATATAAAGCTCGCCACTATCGGCCACTAAAGTACCTATAAGTTTTTTTTATATATACGCATATATTAGGGATATAGTCAGGTTTTAGGAGTTATCTTATATTATATATTTTGATTTTTTTTCCAGTACTATTAGCATCACCCAGATTAAACAGAACCAAAAATGGCAACGAAGCGGACTCCCGATAAGCGGTGGACCCGATCCAAAACGGTCCAACCCGCGAACTGCGGGATCTGTTTCGAGGACGTAGTGGAGGGGGTACACAGCGTGCGATTGGATTGTGGACATCTATTCCATCGTGTCTGTGTCCAACAGCTCCTCCTCACGTCCGAGCTTTGCCCGTTATGCCGGCGACCCATCGAGCGGACCACCCTAGACGTCCCCCTCGGAACGCCCCTCCCAACGCGTGGAGCAGTAGCGAAAGGAGTTCCAGAGGCCGAACCGTCCCAACCACTTTTAGACCTTCAAGGAGCCGTAGGCGGTGAAGTTCCGGTCGCAAGTGTCGTGTCCGAGGTGACACCCATGCCTTCCGCCCACTCCATTGACACCCTCGTGGCGTTGATGCGAGATATGTCGGAGAGGATTGGCAATCTGGAGGGAAAGCTCCAGAATCTCCCTATGAGCCAACCACCCAGCTGCGTGAGAACTCCGCATGGTTGGGAGCCCAATCCCAGTGTGGCTATGCCCCACTCTCGACCATCCGAGCAATGGGTCCCACCTCCAAGGAACTCGGGAATGGATCCCAGAGCTCCCGAATATAGACCACGACACAGCACCGCACCTCCGTTGGTACCTCCAGTCCCCGAGGCAGTTCCTTACAACAGGTCAATCGAGGATGCGATTCCCCCCGGGAACGCATTGACACCTTTTCGAGACCCGACGCCTCGTACCATGGAGAGTTGGCACCTGAACTTTACAGGGTTCAACGATATGATATCGGCGGACCGGTTCCTTTTCCGGATTCAGGCGTTAGTATCCAGCACCCTGGGAGGTGATTCCTCGGCCTTCCTCTGGCATGCACATCTTTTGTTCAGCGGCGACGCTGCCGACTGGTACTGGAGCTTTAAAGAATCAACGCCACGTCCCACTTGGCACTCTTTCAGTGCAGCCTTCCGCAATCGATTTGAGGATGGCTTCACTGAGAGAGAGCTAAGGGAACAATTAAAAAAACGGAAACAAGGCGCTCACGAACCGTTCGACCAGTACTACACAAGTATAGTGAGATTGAGCACTCGCTTGCGAACTACCATGCCCGAGGACGAACTGGTAGAAATTATCAGAGAGAATATGCGCTGGGATCTTCAGAACAGCCTTCTGCATTTTCCCATCAACACCATACAGGGATTGCGCCTCCATGCCCGTAGGCAAGAACAATTGGATGAGCGGCGAGGCACCTTCCGTCCACAACCTCGCATAACGGGACCAAATCCCCGAAATCATCATACCGCGGAGTTGATGGCAGCGGACCACCTGCTTGCTGACCCAGTACCAGTACCGAGGAGCGGAGCACCACAGGAGCTTGAGGACCCAGCATTGATTGATCGACCCTCCCTAGAAGCAATCACTAGCCCGACGGTCTGTTGGAACTGCCGACAAATGGGGCATCGATTCTATGCATGTCCAGCGGAGCCGACGCTTTTCTGCTACCGCTGCGGGAAGGCCGACACCGACGCACCTGACTGCGCAAATTGCAAAATGCGAAAAAACTTGCCACCGAGTGCCGCGACCACCCGTCGGCACTCCTAAACCCCGGACGAACCAATCCTGACCCCATCACTAGCTATGACCAAGCTCCCGACATGACTCCAATTCTGCTGACTCGCACCGCTAAACATCCTTCGCCGAGGCCAACGCGCAGGGAAATGATAGCGAGGCGAAAGTTCCTTGGCATGTCAAACCTTTCCACGTCAGGCTGCGGAATTATTTGGCTACTCGACAGCGCATCTTCCATGAGGAGTTGGCTACAAATGTCTCACCGCGAAGCAAGCGAGCCACGCGTCAGATGCGGAGCTTCTGGAGAAAAGTCAGGCAGTCGAGGAAGGTGCTGAAGGACATACACTTAGACGAATTATTGAGGGATGATGTTCGGCCATATGCGTCAGTACACCTCCTGCAAAAACGAGTGTCAGGCTTAGTCGACACGGGAGCCAGTGTGAATTGCATATCTGCCGATTTTGCAGGGGAGGTACTGGCAATGCACGTGGACCAAATCCGTTATTTCACCTCCTGGTTAAGCACGGCGGACGGAACTCGTCACTCTGTAGTGGGAAAAATTATGACGGATGTCACCTTTAAAGGAGTAACTAAACCTCTGGAATTTTTCATCATACCTCAATTAACCCAGAATCTTTATCTAGGAGTGGATTTCGTTCGAAAATTTAACTTGGCCTCGGCACTATTTTCCGGTACGACCCTGGAGTCCGTCACCACAGCTCCTGACCAATCTCAACCTACTAACTTATTACGACATACACTGGAGGTAAATCGGCAACTGTGTCTTGACTCGGCTATATCGGCTTTTCCATCGCATGAGAAGGAAGGTCTCGGGCGGACTGCACTGGTGTTCCACACCATAGATGTGGGGGATGCTAAACCCATAAAACAGAGACATTTTGCCATATCTCCGGCGAAGGAAAAGTCGTTATATGCCGAAGTGGATCGAATGCTAGCATAAGGCGTAATCGAAGAATCGCAGAGCGCGTGGGCTTCCCCAGTCACCTTAGTTGTCAAGCCGAACAAGGTCCGGTTATGCTTAGATGCCAGACGCTTGAACGCCGTCACAGTCAAGGACGCATACCCTCTACCGTTGATTGAAGGCATTTTGAGTCGGTTGCCTAAAGCCCACTTCATCACGAGCTTAGACCTCAAGGACGCCTTCTGGCAAATTCCTTTAGACCCCGGTTCAAAGGAGAAAACAGCCTTCACAGTCCCAGGTCGGCCCCTATATCAATTCGTGACCATGCCATTCGGATTGTGCAATGCCCCCCAAACAATGACGTGCCTTATGGATAAGGTAATACCACCTCATTTGCGGCACCAAGTTTTCGTTTACTTGGACGATCTGTTGCTTATAACCGAGACCTTTGACGAACACATCGACCTGCTTCAGGAGGTGGCTCTACACATCCGGAGGGCAAGATTAACCATCAACATAAGGAAGAGCCAGTTCGTGATGACGGAGGTGAAGTATTTAGGTCACATCATTGGGCATGGCCATATCAAGACCGATCCGGACAAGACTCAAGCGATTGACGTTTTTCCATTACCCAAGACCCCCAAACAATTACGCCGATTCTTAGGCTTATGCGGATGGTACCAGCGTTTTGTACGTGACTATGCCACCATAACCACTCCTTTGACCGACATGCTGCGTAAGGGACGTAAATTCGTCTGGGAAGAGCCCAGCTTGCGAGCCTTTGAAGAGCTAAAGAAGAGTCTGACTACAGCCCCCGTACTGCACAGCCCGGACTTTGACAAACCGTTCTCAATCCATTGTGACGCAAGTCAACATGGGGTGGGAGCAGTCTTAGTCCAGGTTGCACAAGACGGCGAGGAGAGACCTATAGCCTTCATGTCTCACAAGTTGAACCCAGCCCAGCGAAATTACATGTTCTCCGAGCAGGAATGTCTAGCTGCGGTGTTGTCAGTGAAACGCTTCCGAGCGTATGTGGAGGGACACACCTTTGAAATTGTTACGGACCACGCTTCTCTGAAATGGCTAATGAGCCAGACTGATCTCAACGGCAGATTGGCCAGGTGGGCACTGAAATTACAGGCATTTGACTTCACAATTCGCCACCGAAAAGGAAGCCAGCATGTAGTCCCCGACGCCCTATCCAGAATGTTCGCTCCTGAAGGAGCCGAGTTGGTCCAGGAGGACGACAGCCCCCAATTGATCGATCTGGACCATCCTGCCTACAAGTCAGCCAGCTACACCCAACTGATTTACACTATCCAGAATCAACTGTCCCAGCTTCCTGAACTGCGGTTGACGGATGGATTTATTTACAAGCGGATGGGACACGCATCCGGAGACCCCATACAAGAAGAAGAACAGTGGAAGTTGTGGGTGCCCGAAGAATTAACCACTGATCTTATCAGACGGGCCCATGACCACCCATCAAGTGCGCACGGCGGTTACGGTCGTACACTTAGGCGGTTGAAATCCTGCTTCTTTTGGCCTAAGATGGCACAACAGATAAAAGCGTACGTAGCCTCCTGTGAGCTATGCAAGTGCACTAAAGCGCCCAACACCATTCTTCGGCCTCCCATGGGTAAGGTTGAGGTCCCCGAACGCGTGTTCCAGCGCTTGTACATTGATCTTATCGGTCCTTACCCTCGATCTGCTTCTGGTCACACGGGAGCTGTCATGGTCCTGGACCAGCTCTCTAAATTCCCTATCATAGAACCACTGCGTAACATGCACACTGGATCTACAATCAGCTTCTTGGAGAACCGAGTCTTTCACATGTTTGGAGTTCCGGAGAAGCTTGTCTCCGACAATGGGGTCCAGTTCACCTCCAGCAAGTTCCGAGACCTAATGTCCAAATACGGTATCATCCACCAACGAACCGCCGTCTATTCACCACAAGCCAACGCATCCGAACGACTGAACCGTACGCTCATAGCGGCCATTCGCGCCTATGTCCACCCGAATCAGAAGGGCTGGGATCGCAAGTTGTCCGCCATCACTAGTGCTCTGCGCTCGTCGTACCACGCCACTACCGGCATTTCGCCGTATTTCGCATTGTTCGGCCAGTACATGATCTGTCATGGAAGCGCTTACAGGCTATTGCGGCAGCTGAAATCGCTAGAGGACCCAATCGTGGTTCTGGAACCGCACGAAAAGCTCCAACTTCTGCGAGATCAACTGCGGGAGAAGATTGAAGAAAGTCGACGGATGGGAGAGGAGCGGTACAACTTGCGATCTCATCCTTCTGGCTTTAAGGCAGGCGACGAAATATATCGTCGAAACTTCCGGCAGAGCGATGCCACCCGACATTACAATGCCAAACTAGACAAGAAATTCGTGAAGTGTCGAGTCCTACAAGTAATAAGCCCCACCCGATACCTCATCGCGGACATGGCTGGTAAAACCCTGGGAATTTACCACGCAAAAGACCTTAGACGATGAATTACAACTATTTCACACGCAAAACCTTGGCTTACCTAAATCTCTGCCTGGACGAAGACCTCCGAATAACACCTGACTCCCTACTGTATAGCCACTATCGAGTCTTCACGAACATGGTTGTAGCCTATTCCTCGAAATCGACCTTCGACCCGCCACGGCCCTAACCAAGACCTTTTACATAGGAGGCGGGATCGTAATTACTTCGATTTTGGGGGGGGAATGTGTAATGTGACGCCTACGCCCGGGAATCGAAGTGATTCCGATCCCGAACCGATGCACCCGGCCAGATGGGTATGACCTCGAAATGCAAGCGGACTTCATCCTTCGTGCGGATATCGTTGCGCAGAAAATATTTTTTTTTTCTCTCCCAATATTTAGATCTGTGGATTTAAATATTTGAAACATAATATTAATCAAAACCCCGACACATTTCGAGGCATATCCATCTGGGAATGCCCCCCTCCACCGTTGCCATCAAAACACTATGCCACTGGCGACAAATAAAAATGCACATTGCCGCCATGTGGCGTTCCATTCCGCACATCTGTTTTGTCGGTGGTTGTCGGATTGACAGTCCGACGCCACGAGGAAAAAACGGCGGGAAAATCTACGCCAATCATAGCGTACAATCGATGTCGACGACTTTTTTATAACTAAAACAGTTTTCAACTCTCCTCTATAATTTATTTATAATAGAGCGAATGTGTCATACAATCGCATTATACGTCTTAGTTTCTGCACTTGATTATTGTGTGTATTTTCTACGTGTGATTTTTTCCTGTTTTGCAATCGCGGATTTGTGAGAGAGCACTTTCTTATTCTGGCGACTGGACGAACGATTGATGATATTCCCGCTTCCAAAGATTTGGGTACACCGTATGTAATTTATAAATATAAAAATGGAATATTTGTACCATTTCAGCAACTTTATTTTCATAATGTTACGCATTTTTGCCTGTTCATAAACGATGGCAGAAGTTTGTGCTACTTGTTGCATGTACAAATCCAGAAGTCAGATACCTGCGATATGATGGACGATCTTTTGTTTTATCGAACGTCCAATTGACGAGCGGTTCTTTCGGTCAAGGAGTTGTGGTTATGCGCACTTTTGAAGATCATAATGATACATAGATTGCCATGGAACGAAACAATGCCTATCAGTATTCAAGACGCGGCCAAGCGCCTGGGCTGACACGGAGGCCACCCCAACAGCCGCGCGAAACCATCACACAACAGGACGAGTTAATTCGATACATCAAGCAGGCTTGGAATCAGGTGATCGTTCAATTGTTTTGATTTTCCCCTTATTCCTCAAATCAACCAATATATGTCCGTGAGTACGCTCCGTAGCGAAACCATAACGAATCTATACCATTTCCAGTATTATACTCGTATGCTTAAAGTTCGATTTGATAGAATAACATTTTAACGTGTGCTCGAGAATCGAAAATCAAAATCGATTTACGGAAAGTTTAATATCTTTCTACATACCGACTGTTGGCATAATTTTATAGTTTTTCGTTCCACGCAACTGTGTTGTATAATAACTGGACCGAGCTGTCTGCTGACTCATTTTGTTTATACTTTACCTATCGCTCAAGCATTCACACAGTATTCGGTTCTTGTCAGTTCAGTTTATTCGAAAATTCAACAAGCAACTACACAGATCATGTAGGCAAGAGTAATCAAGTTTACTTTCGCATGGATGTTTGGTTCTCTTCCATCCATTCTGGATTGCAAGCTTACTGCGATATGCATAGGTTTGCGCACACAGAATAGGTGATTTTCGTCAAGCAAAATTAGACAAATGTAACTGAAAAGCAAAATCGTAATATACAAAAATGATGATCATAGTCTTTGAAATAAGGAAGAACCGCGGGAAATAAAATAAAACGAAGGTTTTAACATGTTAACTAGTAATTTTAAGACGCAAAGTGGACTAGTAAGAGCGTTAACGTTGATTAATTGCATAAATAAACGCAGTTTCGTGTCAGTGTATTAGGGCTGTATGAATTTTTAGCGTGATATATATAAAAAGACTTTAGAAGGATGCATGTAGTTCATTTAATTGTCTTTCTCTGACAATTGATGTTCATATAAACACTGTAATTGGTCGCGGCTTTTCGAATTAACTCACAGTTTTTTTTTCTAATACTATTTCTAGTGTTATTTTGTATAGAAGGTTGTCATTTATATCAATATTTTTAATAAGTATATCATAGTCGATTGGATATTAGGTTCCATGATGTTAGTATAGACGATAAGATAATAAGTTTGTAATTGTTTTTTTCTTGTATTTACGCATCACTTATTATTATGCATTGCAAGCTATGATTTAACGTTCATTTTCCATTTTAAGCATAGCTAACAATCATCAAATTACCTTTTTTTTGCGGAAAAGTTATTCGTTTCAAATAAAATTTATAAATTTAATTCTGATGATAAAAGATATGTTGATTTCTGGCTACAAAACAAAGAAAAAAATGTATCTACAAACATCTTGTTATTCCAAGTTTGTCGAAAAAGTATGCGCATCCTTTTTTGAACGACCCCAAATTTTTGCTTTTGTGTCATTATATATTATACTTCACATGTTGAAGGAAAAATTTTAATATATATACATACATACCTATTAAAATAATAATTTAGTAGTCAAAGGGTAGACTAATAAGTTGTTGAATGCGGAAATATTACTTATTATGAGAATATGTAAACATTTTAAAATACAATGTAAGAGCAAATCAGAATGTAATTAGCAATCAGTTCTTAGTCGAACTAGAAGAGTGTGAATGAAGAAAAAAAAACAATAATCTTCATTAATGTATTACTGAAAAAGAACCGTTCCTGGCGTATCCGAAAATGAGAATACATTTTATTCTAAATGCTTGGTAGATTCCGTGTGCAGAAGTACGTATTATGTAGGCATAGTTTACCAGGAAAATATAAAATATTAAGAAAATAGAAAGGGAACAAATGCAAAACTTGATCATTTTTGAGAATCTTGGCGTCTTGAATATTTTATCGAGTCGTAATATACTGACAATACAATGAAGTTAAATACAAGAAAACCTTTAATATATTGTGAATAAAAGAAAATCTTACAATGATCAGTAGCATCTAAATATTTAATTTTTTTTATCTTTGTTGAATTTTGAAAGTGTGCTCAAGTTCTAAAATTTTCCAAAAATGTTTCATATATCATTTATCCATTGTAATTTTCCGTAATTGTTATTTATGATAAAGAAAGTGAAATAAATATGAACAAAAGGGCCATTAAAAAAAAAAAAATTTTTAATTACATTATTTTTATGCTAAAATGTACCTGACGTTGTTATTTGCTTAATTCTTTTTAACATTAACGTTAAACCTAAAAATACTAAAAATCGAATTCAATATAAACCATTAAATGTAAAGTAAAATACATGAAATGAACAATCGAGAAATCCTAAATCTCATTGATGCTACTGATTTATTATAAAACAAAATAGAGTCTCTGTACAAGATATATTTACTTAAAAGAGAAAAAAAGAATCTAATCTAATCGCATCAATTAACAGGGTATTCTAATTAAAAAATTTTCATAAAAAAAAAGAAAGGGTAATAAAATGAATTGCTAATTAATAAAAGACTTTCCTTTTCAGTGGTTCTTTCTGTTTCAGCGGAAAAGTGAGTGCAGGGTAGGTATGCCGTCGCGAGGGTAGGGTTTCGCCAAATCCGCTGAGGTCGGTTTCACGTCGCGCGCGGTACGCGGTACCTTTGTAGTTTTGACATTTTATTAGAGTAGTCTTCGTCGGGTTGAGTTAGAGTAGTATACTTTTCGGTACCGCGTCGAAACTTCGGGAACGCGAAATGAAAATTAGATCTTGTATTCTTGACTGGTTATAAGAAGAAATACGGAGTAACGTAAAGTAGGTTTCTTCTCCGTATGGTTTTGTTTTGTAACGCATTTGGAAAACGGGCATGTTCAGGTGGCTGAAAATATTGTAATTGAGCGTAACCCATTCGGAGACCCGCGACCGAAATCCTCTCCGAACTAGCTGGCCGACAAGCAGCCACCGCGTGAATGGGTTACGGTGCACGGATTGGTTGACCTGTTGGTACCATCCGTTGGCACTACTCAGACTTAACGTCTAGAACCGACGAGAGGTCGGTTCCGCGTTCGAACTTAAAAATGTTAAAAATCATTACATCTTCTTCTGTAATGTTTAGTAGAACTCCTTTAATTATACCTTGTCTCATTATAAAGTTGTTGGGTATGAACGCTCTCACTCCAAAGTTTTTTATGTTTTCGTTCATCACTACCTCATTGCCATCCTCAGGTTTGTTGAATATTAGTTTAATCCTGTTGTACGCTACCTGTTTAATGTCCTTTATGTTCTTTATGTTCATATTTTTGTTCATTGAATAGAAGGCCATTGGATTGAGTCTCATTTTTTCATTAGCCTTTTCTTTGGACAGGTCCATTAGTGCAAAGAATTTTTTCCTCGTGTCATATTTGTCATATTTGTTGATGTTATGTCCTTTTTTCGTTGATTCCACTGTTTGTTTGTCGCTTTCCTTTAAGGTATCCATATGTTCTTTCAGAATCTGCTTAATGGTGTTTTTAGGTTTAGCTGTTTTGTTTAAAGTATCCGCCTTGAAGTTTTCGATGTCTTCCATTGGCGTGGATATGGTTGGCGTGGTTTCTGTTACTGTTGTTTTTTCGATGTTTTTAGGACTGGTAGACAGTTTACCGTTAGCAATTTCACTGGTTTTTTCCGTTTCAGACGTGTCCATTGGTTCGTTGAAACTACGGTTAGCATTTGTTTTGAGGCTATTGACCTTACACATGGTGCCGCCTTTGATGTTTCCTTTTATTCTTTTGGCATCTGTTTCCTCATTGATTTTTCTCAAAGTAGTCTCCTTCCTTTCTCCAGGGTCGGGGGGTACCTTCTTTTTATTTGATTGTTCTTCCATTGTAACATCAATAAGTGAAAACTCTTACCTGTAACGTACGAACTCTAAGGAACTGGCTTTGATTTTACTTGGCTCTACTTTAAATGATTAATTATATCTCCTGTACGCAAATCTTAATTGTTTGGGGGGTTCACCAACCCTATTAGAATTGATTTATAATCGCAAAGGTAAAAAGATTTTATTTTACTCAAATTGTGGTTCTTCGTTTAATTTTATAGGTTAACTTTCCTTCACAAACACTCACTAAACTCACTACATACTCAGAAGGTTGGATGGGAAGTGCTTTAAGCCTATTGGTTATCAAGACTGCATACTCATCATCTTTCAAGTCATTTGTAGGCATACATGGGTTAGACAAGAATCTTCACGTCTAGGTTGCAGTTTTGGTGAACAAATCTTGATAAGGAGGAAGCCATTGTTATTTGCTCGAGAATTAATTGATCTTATTTCACACTTATGCATTCTTCATAAGATTGAGTCAAAACGCCATTACTTTTTTATGTCCGTCAGTTTTTCTCTTGACCTCTATCTATCTAATCTATAGGATCCCCTTTCTAGAGCGATGACAGTTTTCCAGGTTTTACTGTCTTCATAGGATCTGCGGCCTATGGGACTCTTATTGCCTAGTATAAATGAAATTATGCTGCTACACTTATGCACTCATCCAAAATGCTCAAAAATCGTATGATCCCTTAGATCAGCCATTTGAATCATTTTGAAAAGTACAAACTTGTTGAATAGATCTTTGCTTCATGCAAACCATTGCTAGGGCCTTAACATGAATTAATTCAGCTTGTTGTTTAGTCGATGTATTAAGGGCTTATAGTGGAACTTATTAAGTATATTGAATCATCTTGGTGTTCTCATGTTTGATCAACCCTTTTGGATTATCCGGGATATACAAAAACATGACTATGTTATGACCGGAACGATCTTTCCCCGATCATTGACCAATTGAGTTAAATTTTGGTACCTCAAACTAAATATAAATCTGTCATTGTTCCGTTTTCAGAAGAGGTTTGAATGATTTGTAGGCTGCATCATTACTCACAACCTGTGAAATGTCTCTAGATATGCACATTATAATAGCTATCAATTGTCGGTGTATTAGAATGATTTGATCGACTGGTCTCTTTATCAAGCAAAGAAGGTTATCCACAATCGCTGATCAGTTGAGCCGTCTAACAGGGTCATGAGTGGTCTGTTCAGCAGTTGAACTATGATCAACTTCACACCAATATGTTTTCTCTTTTGCACCTACTAACCCAATTACCTGACAAACTCAAGGTAGCTTTCTCTTTCACACCTACTACCCGAGTTGATTGGTGGGCAGAAGGTAGTGGAGGGCCTCGCTGAGATGCAGAATAACCTTCTACCCAGCCTACCCCTTGCCACGCATGCATAATGGCCCATCATCATGCATCATGAAGCTTCAGCTTAAAAATATTAACACCTTTACATCTACTTTTGGTATATTTCAAAATTGATGAAAATGCCGATTTAAAATATTATTTTAAAAATTCTACTATGAATAAGACAAAGTTTTCTTCAAATTCCGAATTTTATTCAGGATGTGTAAGTTTACATGTATTTGCCGTTTTCGTTGCAAAATGTCTAATTTAAGTGCGATTATTAAACGATTTCTTCGGTTTCGGCGAACAAGTCAATTGTCTTGAATAGCGTGTCATCTAGTTTGCGGAACATTACATTTAGTACGTTCAATTTCAGGACTCTTAGACCAGAAACAATGAAATTGCGAGCATTAGTCATCTGAATGATTTAGTAGGCTCTAAATCAAATTTGATGAACGCATGAATTTCTTACATTAAATTTTAATCCTCTCTATTTTAGAATATGTTTATCTGAAGTCCATGGTAGATGAAATTATTTTCGAGGCGGTGGCTTTTCATTTTTTCCATAATGTCATTATTAATTCTACAATTATAGATTAATGTTTATTCAAATCCTTCAGCTACAGCGATGTGCATGGGTGGCCCGGAGAGGGTAATTTTTAATGTATGGTATGCAACACCAATTATGATATTCTTTGTTCAGGTTTCGAATCGAACCATTCAGCAAGAGATAATTCATACAGCTTCCAGTATTGATGTGATGCCAGATTCAGGGGATCTATGCATGAAAATTTTGCGTATATTTTGTAGCAATATTTGATTTCAGGGTTTATATACTGTAAATACCGTTAACGCAGCCATTGATGACTTGTCAGATTGTATGGTTTTGAAGCCAGACTCCGGAAATGTAGGTGAATTTTATATATTATTTTGACAACTGGCAACATTGTGGATTTTGGGACTTGTTCATGGTTAGCTTACCGACTGAAAAAATAGAAGCAATGACTGAATCCAATATGGAAAATGTAAGATTGAATTTTAAATTTAATTATATTTGAGACTTTTTTAGTACAAAACCAATGAAAATTTGACAACGGCTCCATTGCTTGCGGACAGTTTTTAGACCGTAAATTTTTACTATACTTCATGCTTTGTTGATTTTGACATTTTATTGTTTCAGGATCTAGCTCTATTGAATGCGGCCACTAATATGAGGATGGCCGTAAAGCCGAATTCCGCGAGTGTAAATCTTTCCTGCATTATATTTGAATACCAATTTAATCATTTTCTTCTAGATTTCCATTGAAACTGCATAATCATAATTTTTTTTAGACTTAATTTCATAGTGCTGTAATAGTTTTATGTTATTGTTAACATTTATATGTAGTTTAAATGGTAAATGTTTGGATGTCAATAGATATGTTCTCAAATCATATGGAGAACAAATCTATTTTCTTCCAAATCTCCCTTCAAATATTATATCAACTTTGATTAGAACATTATAAACAAAAATAAAGAAGTAAGAAGTACGATTTTGTATTTCATTTTTTTAATGCTGCCATCTGCAATACAATATAAGTAATTGAATCAAACCGATTAAAGATTAATTTTATCTGATATAATTATTAGGATTCTCTTAGTTTAGGCAAATGCGAACAAACTATCAAGTTTTAAATTTATATATGAGAAAAATCGGTATACTTTTGGAATGTTCTTCTTTTGGGGTAAAACAATTCATGATGGAACATAGCTTTGCTAATTTTCCAACAAAATTAGCTCAATATGTTTCCTTTGATGTAGTTTACATCACTAGTTTTGTCGTCTTCAAAATAGAAGAAGCATTAAAATTCACGGAATATTTAGTTTCCATTGAAGGCGAATTTTCGGAAAGATCGCTTATGGCCTACAAAATGAAAAGCTACACTAAATCACCTTAGGAAAGTGTAAGAAAAATTTGCCAAGAGACGGAAAGCATCCTTCAACAAAATATCAAACTAACGAAAAATGATGAAAATATATTGGCAAGATAATAATATTTCAAAATTATATTAGAGGCCCAAAAGTTTTTTTTAGAACAGGCGTTATTCAGTGACGACTACAAGCATCATATGATCGGAAGTGGTCACTATTGCTCGCTTTCAAGTTTGATAATCAAAAAGTTCCTCAACACCAGGTATTATTTTCTATCTAAAAAAAAGTCTCAAAAGATGTTCTATTCGCCAAAAACTGAATAAAACAATTCATAGCTCAATATCTAAAGAAAAACTATTTAACAGAACATATATTGTCATGAATACTATTACATGGAAAAAATATCACTATAAATTAAACTGTCTTCCAGACCTGGAAACGAAATGAGATACACGCAACGCTATTTTTTGATCTGATTTTTTTTGATTCACGTTGTTTGTGTCTAAATCTCCTAGCTCCAATATTTTTCGGAAAATTAAGCAGTTGCTCCTCATTATCTGATTGGGTTTTTATCAATAATATCTGAAAATACATGTTCAGTAATTGCATTTCATCCAAATTTAATTTAATTATCAAATTTTCCTTAGACACCTTAAATGAGAAACTAAAAAATATACAAAATCATTTTGAGTTAATATTTTTCTCATGGTGCTATTAATATGAATTTTCCCGCCATTTGATTTCATTTGCCCCTGCTTTGCTGAAATAACCCTTGGTTGAAGCCACTACTATTACAATTGAAGAAACCTTACAAATACAAACTGTTATTCGGAAATTTTTTGGGCTATCATTTACTCCTTATCTTCCCACCCTAAGGCATAGCCAGAGCATATATACCATAATACTCAGATGAATAAGAACTGGATGGGCTAAGCTCATATAAAATGCATGAGAGAGCATGCGACCGGTTTCTCTTCCAAGCGAACTGTCTGTCACTTTCTTGTTCCAGAAGCTGACTAGATGGAATCTGTCTGTCAAGTTGACTGATGCGAATTGGATGCCAAATTGGCCAATTTGCAAGTTTTGTCGCGAATTTCGTCCAATATTAAAACTGTGGAAAGTGTTCGCGATCTAAATTCGTCCCAAGTGTTTAAAGATTCGATCGTGGTTTATAATTCAAGTAACTTTAACGTGTGACACTGTGAAATTAATTTACAATTTCAAACTGAAATGTGTAGTGCCTTCGTTTAAAAATCATAGCACAACAGGATCTGTAGGTGTTTCATTTCACAAGTGAGTAGTTAATATGTTAATGTTTTGCATGTTTTTCATACAATGCTGAAGGTTTTTCAAATAGAAAGCAAATTTTTGGTATTGTAGGAAAGTTTGTTTACATTGAGCAGCAGCCATGTTTGCTTGTGCAATTTGGCTCTCTCTAAGGTTGTAAACAAGAGCGTAGCAGTAGGAAAAGTGTTCGCAGGGGTTGTTGCAACCATATTGTCACGTGGTTGTCCACTCCAGTATTATTTAATTACTCAATGCCATAATACAATAACTAACAAGTATGGTCACTCTTGGATGTCAATAATTACAGCAACAAAAATTGATGGGGCAATGTAAAATGAAGACAAGAAAGGACTGAAAATAAATTGCTTTCGCCCTTTAGCGAAAGAGAGTTACATATAGCTGCGGCCCATATGTGAAATTGTACTAGTAAGTTTGCCCACGCTTGCGTTTGTATGGGTTTGTACGTGAAGCGGGAAATTATCATGGTGTGCGTTGAAATTTAGCCATTTTCATGTTACCAGATTAGCAAAGTGAAATTATATCGCAAGTGAAATCTGTTCTTTTAAGAGTAATTCATTGCATTTCGAATGAATCTAGAAAATTGTTCCGGCTTCCATCGGACCATAATACGTAAGTAGAAAACGAAATAAACCTTTTTGCTATAATTTTCGCAATAACTTTTCGTGCGATTAATCACCAATTAGACTGGTTCCGAAGATCTACACAAGATGTGTTTTAGGCAAAACTTACGACAGATACAAGCCATATGGCAGCAGCGCTTACTACCACACACATGACCATTAGTAGGCCGACTTTGCTGGCTAACTTACATGGCGTTATATGAAGAATTGTGGAGGTGCCAACAAAAATTCGAGGTTTTGTACGGTTTAGAGACAGATTTCTACAGTGAAATCCAGATGATCCGCGGAGAACATAATAGCGCCCCTAGTGAAGTGAAAATTATTTCAGTTCTTATACCCGTTTAGTTTTTATCGCCTTCCAAAGTGAATTTATAGGAGTTTGTTTACATCTCAACGCTGAGCTATCAGTCGAAGGTGCAAAACGTGTGCTTCATTTGCTTGTCTTGGAAAGTTTAGGAGCACAATGGGCTATACAAGGTGAATTTATAGCATGCACGGAATGCGTTCGGGACGTTTTTTATTCGGGAAATAGTATATATGACGAAATATAAGCATTTGCTAATTCCGCAGTTGGATGACAGCTACCGGAAGCTTGTCCATAGTAGGCCGACTAATACATATGCAAATTGCTACCATATGGCTTGTATCTATCGTAAGTTTTGGTTTTAGGTCATAACATAATAACTTACTATAATAGTTATTGTAATATATTTTAAGGTTTGACCAAATTGTTATACGACTATGGCATCGAGCGATTTTAAGTCACAAATCAGAACACACTGCGACAAGATTTGCCACGAATTTTCAAGCACGCGCAGAACTCTTAGAAGTTATGCCCTTGACAGGAATTATCTGCGAGTACCACAACAGTGTGTGACCTCAAAATTATTATGCTTAAAAAATCAATTTTTTAGAAAAATGTCGGGGAACCTTGCGACATCCAAATCTGGCGAGAGAAGTCGCCAAGTCGTATGGCGTGGGTATCCATTTAAATTATGATAGTGGCGCGCCCATATTGTCGTAGTCTGTTCCCATCATTAGTCCCGCTCACACTCACTTCTTACTTAATGAGTTTCATAAATATGCTTGTGCTGCAAGAGAGAAAAATATGCAAAAAAAGAAAGCAATTTTAAATATCTTCAGTTCTCAAATGATTCTTGCCGTCATTTATATTGGTTTTAAAGTAAACTTTAAGCACAAAGAATGTTTCCAATATGAAAATTGAGCCAAATCTGTTTTCGCCGTTTGCTTCAAGATTTGTCAGTAAGCAGTTATCAGCAACTTTTTTTACACGTAGGAGTTGATTCGGCAGTATTATTCCATTCTATTCGAGGTTATTTAAGCAGATTGCTTTTTTAAATTTGTTACTTCATAATTTTCAGATGCAATGCTTTAAGCAGCTTTGATGTTTTGACCCAGTTTCATGATACATAAGGGACTGGCCTTTTCTCAAATCAAGCTCTGAATATTTAATTTAAGTTGAAAAAATTTCAACGTTTCCACTTCTTTAAAAAGTATATATATATATATATATATATATATATATATATATATATATATATATATATATATATATATATATATATATATATATATATACGAGGTCTGTTCAAAAAGTACCCGGAATTATCGTTTTTTCAAAGAAATATTTATTTTTTCGTCTACATCAATGTGGTCCCCTTCAAAGTAGTCCCCCCCAGATATAATACACTTATGCCAGCGTTTATTCCAATCTTCGAAGCGCTTTTGATATTCACTTTTTGGTATGTCCTTGAGCACTCTCAGTGATTCGGCCTTTATTTCTTCAATCGAGAAAAAACGCCGCCCTTTCATGGGTCTCTTCAACTTTGGGAACAGGCAAAGTCACACGGAGCCATATCTGGTGAATATGGAGGTTGGGGCATGACTACAGTATTGTTTTTGGCCAAAAAATTACGAACAAGCAACGACGAGTGAGCAGGTGCGTTATCGTGGTGAAAAAGCCATGAATTCTTTTTCCATAAATCGGGGAGTTTTTTTCGGATTCATCATCATCATCATAACCGTACACGCATGTTTCATCCCCAATTATGACCCCTTCAAGCAAACTTAGATCTTCGTTGACGTCATTTAACAGCTCCTGAGCGATGTTCATGCGATTGTTTTTTTGTTCAAAATTCAGCAGTTTCAGCAAAAATCGCCGAGTTCATAAAAACACGTCGAGCCTTAGCCACTACCACAGGCAAAGTAAACAGTGAATATGGCTGAAAATTTTATAATACTTTAGGGGAATGTATACCAACACAATAAAAAAAATTTAGACAATCGGCCTCTCCAGGCCCGCGAAATTTGAAAATCTCGGGCACTTTTTGAACAGACCTCGTATATATATATATATATATATATATATATATATATATATATATATATATATATATATATATATATATATATATATATATATAAATATATTGTTTTTTTGTTCAAAATTCAGCAGTTTCAGCAAAAATCGCCGAGTTCATAAAAACACGTCGAACCTTAGCCACTACCACAGACAAAGTAAACAGTGAATATGGCTGAAAATTTTATAATACTTTAGGGGAATGTATACCAACACAATAAAAAAAATTTAGACAATCGGCCTCTCCAGGCCCGCGAAATTTGAAAATCTCGGGCACTTTTTGAACAGACCTCGTATATATATATATATATATATATATATATATATATATATATATATATATATATATATATATATATATATATAATATATTGTTTTTTTGTTCAAAATTCAGCAGTTTCAGCAAAAATCGCCGAGTTCATAAAAACACGTCAAACCTTAGCCACTACCACAGACAAAGTAAACAGTGAATATGGCTGAAAATTTTATAATACTTTAGGGGAATGTATACCAACACAATAAAAAAAATTTAGACAATCGGCCTCTCCAGGCCCGCGAAATTTGAAAATCTCGGGCACTTTTTGAACAGACCTCGTATATATATATATATATATATATATATATATATATATATATATATATATATATATAAATATATTTATTTACTTATATATATATATATATATATATATATATATATATATATATATATATATATTTACTTATATATATATATATATATATATATATATATATATATATATATATATAGTGAAGAGTAGTATTAATTAGCTTGTATTTTTAACAAAATTTAATGAAATTTCAGGAATTTTTCATACAACGTTAAATTAATATATGGCTATAAAGTTACTCAATAAAATCGTTATTAGCAGCATTTACCTCTTCGATCCAAGGGGTCCGGAAACGATTACATGCCCGAATCAAATGCTGCTTGTTCATATTGACCATAACGGTATTAATAGCAGTCTTCAGCGAAGAAGTGGTATTATGAGGACGCTTATTGGTCTCACGCTCAACTACGCCCCATACGTAATAATCCAAAGGATTAAGGTCTAGGGAGCTAGGTGGTAATAGGTTCGGTGTTATCTTGTCATGAAAATTTTCGGCCATCTAATCACGTAAGCATCACGTAACACCTATACTGAAGGTCTTCGTGGACAACTCTACAAATAAGGCGCTCAGAAACATGAAGCTCACTCGCAAGGACCCTCATTGATTTTGAAGAGTCCTCGTCTATGATCGCTTGCACTTGTTCTTAAAAATTCTGCAGATCGGACAGTGTCAGAACGTTGTTTGTGCTTTGTGCATTTTGCAACCGACTCTGTATCGCCTCCTGATGCTTCCAATTCACGGCGAACCTTATGCACGAATGAACGGGCACAATTAAGAAAATTGAAGATCTCTTAATCTGTATGGTTCGCATACATAGCGAGGATGGCAGCATGTCTCTTCATTTCTTGAGTGATGTTGTAGTCCGCCATTTCTTATCTGAAAGGAAAAAAATTTAAAATAAATTCGTGAAGTTATAGTCACATTTATGCATGTATATATATATATATATTTATATATATATATATATATATATATATATATATATATATATATATATATATATATAGATATATATATATATATATATATATATATATATATATATATATATATATATATATATATATATATATATATATATATATATATACATATATATATATATATATATAGATATATATATATATATATACATGTATATATATATATATATATATATATATATATACATATATGTAAATATTTGTAGATCAGTAGTGGAAGTATACTTATCGACCTTTTTAAATTTGCATATTAATTTCTACAACATTTTTGCAAAAGAAACGTGAAAATAAATTACTATGAACTAAATATTCAAATATGCATTTATAAAAAATTTCACTTTATTTGTTTCAGGCGGTTGTTATGGCTTCGAAACTTAGATCGTTTAAATCTTTTGGGAGTAGAGGGCGGCATTTTGTATGCCAATATCAGTTTGAACCGGAAATGATCGGTTCGAGCGGTCACCGGCTAACACCAACCGCCGTTCCGTTTTTAAATCAATCGTCGACTGATCTGAATGAACAACAGCCTCTACAAACATCAGAGGAACCGCAGACAGTAAATAATATTTTTGTTATGAAAAATTCCCTTAATGTAGCTTTCATTTTATTTATTTAATTTATTGAACATAATTTAATCTCCTTCCTACCAAATCCAACTTTATTTTCATTTCCCTTTTTGGTTGTTCGAAATTTTTGTTACGTTATTAGGTGGTTTATGGGAAAAATCAAGTAGAAGAAACATTTAAACCCCAAGAGGTTTTGGAGCAGAATATCAGGGACGACATAACGAACAGCAAGCAAACCCAAACAAAAGAAATGTCAATAGATCCAACTGCAAGAGAGTGGCAATTAAATCAAGAAATAAAAAAATTATAAAAAGAGCTAGCTGAGGTAAAAAAGATGAATCAAAATATTGCAGAGAAAAACATAACAAAAACGGAATTTATAAAACTAGCTGAAGAATATCTTCCGACCAACCTTTTTACTTTAGTTGAAGCGAATACTAATAAAATTCAAAGAGAAGCGAAAAAGTTAAACGCTACAATTTTTTTACTCTCCATATACATTATATTACCTGTGGCATATCGGGTTCTTGAAAAAAGTATGTGCCTACCGAGTGAAAGTACATTAAGAAAATATATGCAAGGATGGCCAAAAGGGCTTGGAATAAAAAAAATATATTTTCGTTGCCTTCAACTAAAATTACAAAGGTTTTTAGATATGGACAAGTGTTGTATCCTTTGCATAGACAAAATGTCCATCAAACCACATTTCGATTTTTACCGTCAAAAGGATCTTATCGTGGGATTTGAAGACGATGGACTGTCCCGGACAGATTGGATGGCTAAGTCAGTTGTGGTAGTCATGGCTAGAGGAGTAACATTAAATTATAAACATTTATTGTGTTATGCTTTTGTCAACACATCTTGTCCAGCAAAAATATTAAAGGAATTGATTATTGATTGCGTTCTCGGCTTATGGGAAGTTGGAATAACGACAAATGGAGTCATTTGGGATCAAGGTTCTAATTTCATGGGATTGGCAAAAATGTTAGGCATCTCTCCTGAACAAACATCGTTTCAAGTTGGTGGCACAGATGACAAAATTTATTTTCATTTTGATCCGCCTCATTTTATAAAATCAATTCGCAATAATTTATTGAAAACTACATTCAAATTTAATGAAAATAAGTGTAATGTGACGACTACGCCCAGGAATCGAAGTGATTCCGATCCCGAACCCTTGTAACCTGCCAGATGGATATGTCCTCGAAGTGCCAGCGGACTTCATCTGTTGTGCGGATATCGTTGTGCAGAAAATATTTTTTTTTCTGTCCAAATATTTAGATCCGTGGATATAAATATTCGGAATATAGAATTAATCCAACCCCGGCACATTTCGAGACATAGCCATCTGGAAATGCCCCTCCACCGTGGCCATCGAGAAAACTATGCCACTGGCGACATCTGAAGAAGCACATTTCCGCCATATGAAGTGCCATTCCACGCACATATGTTTTGTCCGAGGTGACAACCGGAAATTTTGACAGCCACATGGAGGCGCGAAACGTCATCGTAAAGTTCTTCGTGAGAATATCGAAGGTATTACAAAACCAGCTATACGTCGTTTGGCGCGACGTGGTGGAGTGAAACGTATTCCCGGTTTAATCTATGAAGAAACGCGTGGTGTGCGTAAAGAGTTTTTGGAAAACGTTATTCGTGAGGCAGTGACATTCACCGGAGCAGAACATTAGGAAAGAGGTTAGTTTAGTTAATAACAAAAAAGAAAGTTAGAATTGACTCACAATCATGTGCCCTACAGCCGCCGCCGCCGTCGTCCAATTCGAAATACGGCCGCCGCTCTCTCCTCGTTGCTGCCGCGCGCTAAATAAATTTGAAAATAAAAATTCCATCTGAGAAATAAAAATTCAAAATCAATTTGATGAAACAGAGAATTGGGAACGCGGCGTAGAAAATGCATAAATAATTGTAGGATCGCGCGATTGAGGACTTGACTGGAGAGACTTGGAAGACCAAAGAAAAGGGTGAGCGTGGTGGAACGTGGAAAACAGTGCCTGTAGTCGCAAGGAAAAGCGAATCAGGGAAAATCTCGAGTGGATTGTGTAACTTTATGTTAGCCCAACGCAACACCAGCACCAGCAGCCATTGCCATCAAACTATTTTCGGATTACTTCCATCGCTGACATCGTGCAAGGGACCCAAGCAAGCAAGCAAACACGGCGACGAACCGAGTGCCTAGAAAAATGCCAAAAAGGACAACATCATCAAACTGGTGACTTTCCATTGCCAGCGGTTGGGATATTGCCCGCGATTACGACGGCAAAGTCTACTACATTAACCACAATAACAAGGAGACAACGTGGTTGGATCCTAGAGACAGGTGCGTGCCTTTGTCGTCAAACATGCCACAGATTCCATGAATTTTACAATGATTAGGAATTTATGAAAAAAAAACCAAAATAAATTACTAACAAATTATAAAAGACAAAAATGTATTAACCGGACTAAAACTGTTCGATTTTCTTGATATAATTTTTAAACATGTATTATTAGATGAAAATCGGGGGCATGTCAAAAGATGGTATAACATGAATGTCAACTAAACACTATTCTTTAAATCCAATGAAATCTTTTAAAACTTTAATCAATGATTTCAAATGACAACTGATATGCGATAATTGAATGAGCTTTCTTGGAATAATTATAAGAAGTAAAATTAAAAATCAACACTTCAAACGTAAACAAGCTTCATATGAAGAAAACGTCAAGCTAACATAACTTGAACATAAACTAAATAAACTAAAAATCTCAATGATTAGTGAATCGAGTACTAAATTCAGAAAAAAAATACTAAACTTAAATGAAACAATTAAATGTTAGAATAAATGAATGAATGTCTTAAAAAAAATGATAACTGAATATATTCAATGAGATATCGGAAATTATACCATTTAAAATACACAACGTAAGCACTAATTTTTCTAGTTTTCACAATAAGTAAAATATCAAAAATCATATTATAGACAGATACATTTCACTATTGATAAATCCCGGTTTTCCGCACAATTTAAGTTTTCTGAGAAAAAGTAATAGACACAAAAGTAGTCTTTATAGTGTTCAACAACCCATACAATACTTTTCTTTCGCAATTTCAATATTTATATGACACCATAATTTTCTTTAATGTATCCCAACTTTGAACGTTATTTTCGTATAATTTACTTCGGATTCAAATTAACTTTGTATTTATTGTCATATGTAGGACATTCGAACCTATTTTGTTTTCAATCGAATCAAGACATTGGTGTGTCAGTCTCAGAAAGTTTAGCTTATATTCAGGAACAAGGTATCCCTGAAAGATAGGAACACAGAATACGATAATATTAAACAATGCCATTGATTTATTTGTTCAACGAGGCCTAGCCCAACGTAATGTGTCAAATGGTTCCAAGCTTGGTTCTTAGTCCGATAGAAGAGGCGTTTGTTAGATAGTCCAGAAGTTCTGCGCTCCAGGAGGTCTCACGCTCAGGGCGTAAATAGTATTCAACTCACTACTACAAAAATATTATTTGCTTTAACGCTGTTTCCTTTGAGTGATTTTCATGTTACTGATTTAAATCATTCGTTTCGTCCGTATTTTGAGTCCTAGCTTTTCACGGTTTCTTCGAAAAAAATATATTTTAAATACTGAGCTTCAGTAACGCATTTTAGTCTAGTGAAAGTCGAGAGATTTTATATCGAATCGCAAATGTTGGAAGATAAATTCCTGTGTATAGCTTAAACTAGGAAGCTGATGTTTCTGCATTATTTTCCACTTTTTAACTTACGTTGCTAGTACATAGCTTAATTTGATTAGTTGATTGCAATATCTCGTTGAACTTAGTCGCTAAACAAACGATATGATATACAAAAAGTTTCGAAGAAATGAAAATAAAAAGTGCTAACTATAATATTAGATGCTAGATGTTAGCTGTTATGAAGATAATCAGAAAACCAATTTCCACAAGTTGCTGCCCCTGATTTCATTTCTTTACTGCACAATCTCTAATTCACTTATATTTACTTTATCTATTTTACCTCTTATTTATCCCGGAATCGTATCCATATAGTTTTTTTTCTTATTTTGTAAATAGTATCGGTATAACCTTATTCACAACATGTTTGGGGAAGTTCTTTGTGTTTTTTTTCTGATAATATTAGGATATATTTTAATATCTTTTTTAATTACCGCGAATGACTTATGTATAATGTTTCCATGTTCAGACATTAATCAAAACGCACTTCTTTTGCATTCGGCTGTCTTCCTCCTAAAGAAAAGAACTATATTTACATAATATCGCCGTCTTTTAAATGAAAATTGTTTGCCATTTTTCTTATTTTTTATTGAATTTTTAAGGTTTATTTAATGAGAAAAATAAAAAAATATGGAACAAAAAAATCAATGAATTATATACTGGGATATCATGTACGATAAAATAAGTAAAGAAAAGACAGTTCTTTTGATATTAGCTTTTCGCATATATATACAATATTTTCATTTTTCTGTTTGTTTTTCTTTTCAAAATACACTTATACACACATAATAAATATATTTTAAATTAAGTAAAAATAATATTTGATATGAGGGTAAATATCATAATTTGATTTTGTTCAGCTCTTATGTCCCCTCTCATTGTCATTATTCAACATAGATTGCCCAGGATATATAAGAATATATGATATGTAAGAATTGAATAAACTAAGAATGAATTGCTAATTTAACCACGACTTTCCTTTTCAGTGACTCTTCTTTTTCAGTGGGAACAGAGAGTGTAGGGTAAGTATGCCGTCGCGAGGGTAGGGTTTCTGCAAATCCGCTGAAGTCGGTTTCGCGTCGCGCGCGGTACGCGGTACCTTTGCTTGTTTCGCCATTTCTTTAGAGTAGTTTTCTTCGGTTTAAGTTCGAGTAGTATATTTTTCGGTACCGCGTCGGTGAATCGGTAACGCGCCTGTGGATTTTTGTAGCGTTTTTGATTTGAGATCTGTGGATAGATCCCATCCAGAACTAACGTAATGTAGGTTTCTCGTTCTGGATGAGTGAATGTTGACGCGTTTAGAAAACGGGCAATTTCAGGTGACTGAAATATTGTAGTTGAGCGTAATCCATTCGGAGACCCGCGACCGAAATCCTCTCCGAACTAGCTGGCCGACAAGCAGTCACCGCGTGAATGGATTACGGTGCACGGATTGGTTGACCTGTTGGTACCATCCGTTGGCACTACTCAGACTTAACGTCTAGAACCGATGAGAGGTCGGTTCCGCGTTCGAGTTGAAGAGAGAAAATCATTACAAATGGCGCCCAACGTGGGGCCAAACAACATCCTAAGGGGGAAAGAACTTCGCGTCTTCTGACGAGTTGGTCCTTTACGGAGGATGTAAGGTACTTTGGTACTCGAGTCCCACTATCAGGAGCAGTGGAATTGTGTGATACACATTAGAGGTCGCTTCACGTGAGTTGTAGCTTCCGCTCTCCTTTGTTTGATTTTGCTTTCGCGACAGAATCCTTCCGATGTGTTGTCCTAGGCTAACCCCTGTAAGGACCTTCTATTTTCTTGATGGAACTGCCAGTCTGATGGGTTTACCTATCAGCATGGACTCTCAAGAAAATAGAAGGCTACCTTGCCTTTATGTCGCGGAAGGATTCTAACTATTTCTTATGCGTGTTAGACGAGTGGTATCGGTTCAACGTTCGGTGGCGTACGCTGGAGTTGCAAAGCCCGGAATGCTTCTACGCGTCGGGAATTTTGACCGCGTACTAAAATCGTTACGGTAGCTCTACCACTTGTCTCGTCGAGTCACTTTAACGTAGTTTAGAGACGGTTTTTTTTTTGTAATGTATGTGGGTATGGGGATAAATTTCGTAAATCGACCGAAGCACCCTTTCTTCGGCAGATTACCACGCACTCTCATTTCCCGCTGAAGAGGTCGACCACTGGAAAGGAAAGTGTGTCTTAAACAATTTTTTTTTTCAGTCTCTATTATTAGCTCGCCACTTTCGGCCACTGATTTAGTTTTAAGTTTTAGTCATATTTAAAGATTTAAAAATTTAATTTAAGCTCGATATTTTTAAATAATTGTTAGGAATGATAAATTGGAATCAATACTACAAAGATTAAAATGGAAGGGAACGTTAATTTTGTGAAGATGATTGGTATGCAAGGAGCTGTAGGCGGTGAAGTTCCGGCCGCAAGTGTCGTGTCCGAGGAGACACCCATGCCTTCCGCTCACTCCATTGACACCCTCGTGGTGTTGATGAGAGATATGTCGGAGAGGATTGGCAACCTGGAGGGAAAGCTCCAGAATCTCCCTATGAGCCAACCACCCAGTCGCGTGAGAACTCCGCTTGGCTGGGAGCCCAATCCCAGTGTGGCGATGCCCCACTCCCGACAATCCGAGCAATGGGTCCCACCTCCAAGGAACTCGGGAATGGATCCCAGAGCTCCCGAATACAGACCGCGACACAGTACCGGACCTCCGTTGGTACCTCCAGCCCCCGAGGCAGTTCAGTACCACAGGTCAATCGAGGATGTGATTCCCCCCGGGAACGCATTGGCACCTTTTCGAGACCCGACGCCTCGTATCATGGAGAGTTGGCGCCTGAACTTTACAGGGTTCAACGATATGATATCGGCGGACCGGTTCCTTTTCCGGATTCAGGCGTTGGTATCCAGCACCCTGGGAGGGGATTCCTCGGCCTTCCTCCGGCATGCACATCTTTTGTTCAGCGGCGACGCTGCCGACTGGTACTGGAGCTTTAAAGAGTCAACGCCACGTCCCACTTGGCACTCTTTCAGTGCAGCCTTCCGCAATCGATTTGAGGATGGCTTCACTGAGAGAGAGCTAAGAGAGCAAATAAAGAAACGGAAACAAGGCGCTCACGAACCGTTCGACCAGTACTACACCAGTATAGTGAGATTGAGCACTCGCCTGCGAAATACCATGCCCGAGGACGAATTAGTAGAAATTATCAGAGAGAACATGCGCTGGGATCTCCAGAACAGCCTGCTACATTTTCCCATCAACACCATACAGGGATTGCGCCTCCATGCGCGTAGACAAGAACACTTGGATGAGCGACGAGGTACCTTCCGCCCACAACCTCGCATAACGGGACCAAATCCCCGAAATCATCACACCGCGGAGTTGATGGCAGCAGACCACCTGCTTGCTGATCCAGTACCAGTACCGAGGAGCGGAGCACCACCGGAGCTTGAGGACCCAGCATTGATTGATCGACCCTCCCTTGAAGCACTTACAAGCCCGACGGTCTGTTGGAACTGCCGACAACCGGGACATCGGTTCTATGCATGTCCAGCGGAGCCGACGCTTTTCTGCTACCGCTGCGGGAAGGCCGACACATACGCACCTGACTGTGCAAATTGCAAAGAGCGAAAAAACTTGCCACCGAGTGCCGCGACCACCCGTCGGCACTCCTAGACCCCGGACGAACCAATCCAGACCCCATCACCAGCTATGACCCAGCTCCCATCATGACTCCAACTCTGCTGACTCGCACCGCTAAACACAGTTCTCCCGAAGTTCCACCACCGACGCCGTCCTTCGCCGATGCCAACGCGCAAGGGAATGATAGCGAGACGAAGGCTCCTTGGCATGTAAAACCTTTTCATGTCAGATTGCGGAATTATTTGGCTACTCGACAGCGCATCTTCCATGAGGAATTGGCCACAACTGTCCCACCGCGAAGCAAGCGAGCCACGCGTCGGATGCGGAGCTTCTGGAGAAAAGTCAGGCAGTCGAGAAAAAGGTTGAAGGACATATACTTAGACGAATTATTGAGGGAGGATGTCCGGCCATATGCGTCAGTACACCTCCTGCAAAAACGAGTATCAGGCTTAGTCGATACGGGAGCCAGTGTGAATTGCATCTCTGCCGAGTTTGCAGGGGAGGTACTGGCCAAGCACGCGGACCAAATCCGTCATTTCACCTCCTGGTTAAGCACGGCGGACGGAACTCGTCACTCTGTAGTGGGAAAAATTATGACGGATGTCACCTTTAAAGGGGTAACTAAACCTATGGAATTTTTCATCATACCTCAGTTAACCCAGAATCTTTATTTAGGAGTGGATTTCGTTCGAAAATTTAACTTGGCCCCGGCACTATTTTCCAGTTCGACCCTGGAGTCCGTCACCACCGTTCCTGACCAATCTCAACCCACTAACTTATTACGGCATACACTGGATGTAACTCAGCAACTGCGTCTCGACTCGGCTATATCGGCTTTTCCCTCGCACGAGAAGGAAGGTCTCGGGCGGACTGCCCTGGTGTTCCACACTATAGATGTGGGGGATGCTAAACCCATAAAACAGAGACATTTCGCCATATCTCCGGCGAAGGAAAAATCGTTATATGCCGAAGTGGATCGAATGTTAGCATTAGGCGTAATCGAAGAATCACAGAGCGCGTGGGCTTCCCCAGTCACCTTAGTTGTCAAGCCGAACAAGGTCCGGTTATGCTTAGATGCCAGACGCTTGAACGCCGTCACAGTCAAGGACGCATATCCTCTACCGTTGATCGAAGGCATTTTGAGTCGATTGCCTAAAGCCCATTTCATCACGAGCTTAGACCTCAAGGACGCCTTCTGGCAAATTCCTTTAGACCCCGGTTCAAAGGAGAAAACAGCCTTCACAGTCCCAGGCCGGCCCTTATATCAATTCGTGACCATGCCATTCGGATTGTGTAATGCCCCCCAAACAATGACGCGCCTTATGGATAAGGTGATACCACCTCATTTGCGGCACCAAGTTTTCGTTTACTTGGACGATCTGCTGCTTATAACCGAGACCTTTGACGAACACATCGACCTGCTTCAGGAGGTGGCTCTACACATCCGGAGGGCAAGATTAACCATCAACATAAGGAAGAGCCAGTTCGTGATGACGGAGGTGAAGTATTTAGGTCACATCATTGGGCATGGGCATATCAAGACCGATCCGGAAAAGACTCAAGCGATTGACGTTTTTCCATTACCCAAGTCCACCAAACAATTACGCCGATTCTTAGGTTTATGCGGATGGTACCAGCGTTTTGTACGTGACTATGCCACCATTACCACTCCTTTGACCGACATGCTGCGTAAGGGACGTAAATTCGTATGGGAAGAGCCCAGCTTGCGAGCCTTTGAAGAGCTAAAGAAGAGTCTGACTACGGCCCCCGTACTGCACAGCCCGGACTTTGACAAACCGTTCTCAATCCATTGTGACGCGAGTCAACATGGGGTGGGAGCAGTCTTAGTCCAGGTTGCACAAGACGGCGAGGAGAGACCTATAGCCTTCATGTCTCACAAGCTGAACCCAGCCCAGCGAAATTACACGGTCTCCGAGCAAGAATGTTTAGCCGCGGTGTTGGCAGTGAAACGCTTCCGAGCCTATGTGGAGGGACACACCTTTGAAATCGTTACGGATCACGCTTCTCTGAAATGGTTAATGAGCCAGACTGATCTCAACGGCCGATTGGCCAGGTGGGCACTGAAACTACAGGCATTTGACTTCACAATTCGCCACCGAAAAGGAAGCCAGCATGTAGTCCCCGACACCCTATCCAGAATGTTCGCCCCTGAAGGAGCCGAGTTGGTCCAAGAGGACGACAGCCCCCAATTGATCGATTTGGACCATCCTGCCTTCAAGTCAGCCAGCTACACCCAACTGATTCACACTATCCAGAATCAACTGTCCCAGCTTCCTGAACTGCGGTTGACGGATGGATTTATTTATAAGCGGATGGGACACGCATCCGGAGACCCCATACAAGAAGAAGAACAGTGGAAGTTGTGGGTGCCCGAAGAATTAACCACTGATCTTATCAGACGGGCTCATGACCACCCATCAAGTGCGCACGGCGGATACGGTCGTACACTTAGGCGGTTGAAAACCTGTTTCTTTTGGCCTAAGATGGCCCAACAGATAAAAGCGTACGTAGCCTCTTGTGAGCTATGCAAGTGCACTAAAGCGCCCAACACCATCCTTCGGCCACCCATGGGTAAGGTTGAGGTCCCCGAACGCGTGTTCCAGCGCTTGTACATTGATCTTATCGGTCCTTACCCTCGATCTGCTTCTGGTCACACGGGAGCTGTCGTGGTCCTGGACCAGCTCTCCAAATTCCCTATCATAGAGCCACTACGTAACATGCACACTGGACCAATAACCAGCTTTTTGGAGAACCGAGTCTTTCACATGTTTGGAGTTCCGGAGAAACTTGTCTCCGACAATGGGGTCCAGTTCACCTCCAGCAAGTTCCGAGACCTAATGTCCAAATACGGCATCATCCACCAACGAACTGCCGTCTATTCACCACAAGCCAACGCATCCGAACGACTGAATCGTACGCTCATAGCGGCCATTCGCGCCTATGTCCACCCGAATCAGAGGGACTGGGATCGCAAATTGTCCGCCATCACTAGTGCGCTGCGCTCGTCGTACCACGCCACGACCGGCATTTCGCCGTATTTTGCAGTGTTCGGCCAGTACATGATCGGTCATGGGAGCGCTTACCGGCTATTGCGGCAGCTGAAATCGCTAGAGGACCCAATCGTGGTTCTAGAACCGCACGAAAAGCTCCAACTTCTGCGAGATCAACTGCGGGAGAAGATTGAAGAAAGTAGACGGATGGGAGAGGAGCGGTACAACTTGCGATCTCATCCTTCTGGCTTTAAGGCCGGCGACGAAATATATCGTCGAAACTTCCGACAGAGCGATGCCACCCGCCATTACAATGCCAAACTAGACAAGAAATTCGTGAAGTGTCGAGTCATGCAAGTCATAAGCCCCACCCGGTACCTCATCGCGGACATGACTGGTAAGACCCTGGGAATTTACCACGCAAAAGACCTTAGACGATGAAGTGCAACTAATTCCCACGAGAAACCTTGGCTTATCCCAAATCTCTGCCTAGACGAAGGCCTCCGAATAACACCTGACTTCCTACTATATAGTCACTGTCGAGTCTTCACGAACAGGGTTGTAGCCTATCCTTCGAAACGGATCTTCGACCCGCCACGTCCCTAACCAAGACCTTTTACAAAGGAGACGGGATCGTAATTACTTCGATTTTGGGGGGGGGAATGTGTAATGTGACGACTACGCCCAGGAATCGAAGTGATTCCGATCCCGAACCCTTGTAACCTGCCAGATGGATATGTCCTCGAAGTGCCAGCGGACTTCATCTGTTGTGCGGATATCGTTGTGCAGAAAATATTTTTTTTTCTGTCCAAATATTTAGATCCGTGGATATAAATATTCGGAATATAGAATTAATCCAACCCCGGCACATTTCGAGACATAGCCATCTGGAAATGCCCCTCCACCGTGGCCATCGAGAAAACTATGCCACTGGCGACATCTGAAGAAGCACATTTCCGCCATATGAAGTGCCATTCCACGCACATATGTTTTGTCCGAGGTGACAACCGGAAATTTTGACAGCCACATGGAGGCGCGAAACGTCATCGTAAAGTTCTTCGTGAGAATATCGAAGGTATTACAAAACCAGCTATACGTCGTTTGGCGCGACGTGGTGGAGTGAAACGTATTCCCGGTTTAATCTATGAAGAAACGCGTGGTGTGCGTAAAGAGTTTTTGGAAAACGTTATTCGTGAGGCAGTGACATTCACCGGAGCAGAACATTAGGAAAGAGGTTAGTTTAGTTAATAACAAAAAAGAAAGTTAGAATTGACTCACAATCATGTGCCCTACAGCCGCCGCCGCCGTCGTCCAATTCGAAATACGGCCGCCGCTCTCTCCTCGTTGCTGCCGCGCGCTAAATAAATTTGAAAATAAAAATTCCATCTGAGAAATAAAAATTCAAAATCAATTTGATGAAACAGAGAATTGGGAACGCGGCGTAGAAAATGCATAAATAATTGTAGGATCGCGCGATTGAGGACTTGACTGGAGAGACTTGGAAGACCAAAGAAAAGGGTGAGCGTGGTGGAACGTGGAAAACAGTGCCTGTAGTCGCAAGGAAAAGCGAATCAGGGAAAATCTCGAGTGGATTGTGTAACTTTATGTTAGCCCAACGCAACACCAGCACCAGCAGCCATTGCCATCAAACTATTTTCGGATTACTTCCATCGCTGACATCGTGCAAGGGACCCAAGCAAGCAAGCAAACACGGCGACGAACCGAGTGCCTAGAAAAATGCCAAAAAGGACAACATCATCAAACTGGTGACTTTCCATTGCCAGCGGTTGGGATATTGCCCGCGATTACGACGGCAAAGTCTACTACATTAACCACAATAACAAGGAGACAACGTGGTTGGATCCTAGAGACAGGTGCGTGCCTTTGTCGTCAAACATGCCACAGATTCCATGAATTTTACAATGATTAGGAATTTATGAAAAAAAAACCAAAATAAATTACTAACAAATTATAAAAGACAAAAATGTATTAACCGGACTAAAACTGTTCGATTTTCTTGATATAATTTTTAAACATGTATTATTAGATGAAAATCGGGGGCATGTCAAAAGATGGTATAACATGAATGTCAACTAAACACTATTCTTTAAATCCAATGAAATCTTTTAAAACTTTAATCAATGATTTCAAATGACAACTGATATGCGATAATTGAATGAGCTTTCTTGGAATAATTATAAGAAGTAAAATTAAAAATCAACACTTCAAACGTAAACAAGCTTCATATGAAGAAAACGTCAAGCTAACATAACTTGAACATAAACTAAATAAACTAAAAATCTCAATGATTAGTGAATCGAGTACTAAATTCAGAAAAAAAATACTAAACTTAAATGAAACAATTAAATGTTAGAATAAATGAATGAATGTCTTAAAAAAAATGATAACTGAATATATTCAATGAGATATCGGAAATTATACCATTTAAAATACACAACGTAAGCACTAATTTTTCTAGTTTTCACAATAAGTAAAATATCAAAAATCATATTATAGACAGATACATTTCACTATTGATAAATCCCGGTTTTCCGCACAATTTAAGTTTTCTGAGAAAAAGTAATAGACACAAAAGTAGTCTTTATAGTGTTCAACAACCCATACAATACTTTTCTTTCGCAATTTCAATATTTATATGACACCATAATTTTCTTTAATGTATCCCAACTTTGAACGTTATTTTCGTATAATTTACTTCGGATTCAAATTAACTTTGTATTTATTGTCATATGTAGGACATTCGAACCTATTTTGTTTTCAATCGAATCAAGACATTGGTGTGTCAGTCTCAGAAAGTTTAGCTTATATTCAGGAACAAGGTATCCCTGAAAGATAGGAACACAGAATACGATAATATTAAACAATGCCATTGATTTATTTGTTCAACGAGGCCTAGCCCAACGTAATGTGTCAAATGGTTCCAAGCTTGGTTCTTAGTCCGATAGAAGAGGCGTTTGTTAGATAGTCCAGAAGTTCTGCGCTCCAGGAGGTCTCACGCTCAGGGCGTAAATAGTATTCAACTCACTACTACAAAAATATTATTTGCTTTAACGCTGTTTCCTTTGAGTGATTTTCATGTTACTGATTTAAATCATTCGTTTCGTCCGTATTTTGAGTCCTAGCTTTTCACGGTTTCTTCGAAAAAAATATATTTTAAATACTGAGCTTCAGTAACGCATTTTAGTCTAGTGAAAGTCGAGAGATTTTATATCGAATCGCAAATGTTGGAAGATAAATTCCTGTGTATAGCTTAAACTAGGAAGCTGATGTTTCTGCATTATTTTCCACTTTTTAACTTACGTTGCTAGTACATAGCTTAATTTGATTAGTTGATTGCAATATCTCGTTGAACTTAGTCGCTAAACAAACGATATGATATACAAAAAGTTTCGAAGAAATGAAAATAAAAAGTGCTAACTATAATATTAGATGCTAGATGTTAGCTGTTATGAAGATAATCAGAAAACCAATTTCCACAAGTTGCTGCCCCTGATTTCATTTCTTTACTGCACAATCTCTAATTCACTTATATTTACTTTATCTATTTTACCTCTTATTTATCCCGGAATCGTATCCATATAGTTTTTTTTCTTATTTTGTAAATAGTATCGGTATAACCTTATTCACAACATGTTTGGGGAAGTTCTTTGTGTTTTTTTTCTGATAATATTAGGATATATTTTAATATCTTTTTTAATTACCGCGAATGACTTATGTATAATGTTTCCATGTTCAGACATTAATCAAAACGCACTTCTTTTGCATTCGGCTGTCTTCCTCCTAAAGAAAAGAACTATATTTACATAATATCGCCGTCTTTTAAATGAAAATTGTTTGCCATTTTTCTTATTTTTTATTGAATTTTTAAGGTTTATTTAATGAGAAAAATAAAAAAATATGGAACAAAAAAATCAATGAATTATATACTGGGATATCATGTACGATAAAATAAGTAAAGAAAAGACAGTTCTTTTGATATTAGCTTTTCGCATATATATACAATATTTTCATTTTTCTGTTTGTTTTTCTTTTCAAAATACACTTATACACACATAATAAATATATTTTAAATTAAGTAAAAATAATATTTGATATGAGGGTAAATATCATAATTTGATTTTGTTCAGCTCTTATGTCCCCTCTCATTGTCATTATTCAACATAGATTGCCCAGGATATATAAGAATATATGATATGTAAGAATTGAATAAACTAAGAATGAATTGCTAATTTAACCACGACTTTCCTTTTCAGTGACTCTTCTTTTTCAGTGGGAACAGAGAGTGTAGGGTAAGTATGCCGTCGCGAGGGTAGGGTTTCTGCAAATCCGCTGAAGTCGGTTTCGCGTCGCGCGCGGTACGCGGTACCTTTGCTTGTTTCGCCATTTCTTTAGAGTAGTTTTCTTCGGTTTAAGTTCGAGTAGTATATTTTTCGGTACCGCGTCGGTGAATCGGTAACGCGCCTGTGGATTTTTGTAGCGTTTTTGATTTGAGATCTGTGGATAGATCCCATCCAGAACTAACGTAATGTAGGTTTCTCGTTCTGGATGAGTGAATGTTGACGCGTTTAGAAAACGGGCAATTTCAGGTGACTGAAATATTGTAGTTGAGCGTAATCCATTCGGAGACCCGCGACCGAAATCCTCTCCGAACTAGCTGGCCGACAAGCAGTCACCGCGTGAATGGATTACGGTGCACGGATTGGTTGACCTGTTGGTACCATCCGTTGGCACTACTCAGACTTAACGTCTAGAACCGATGAGAGGTCGGTTCCGCGTTCGAGTTGAAGAGAGAAAATCATTACATAAGAAAGCTGCGTAGAGGCATATTGTCGATTTTTATGAACAGGATGTAAAACAAAAATTTAGAATGGTGCCAAAACTAACCAACAACCACGTGTATCCTTCTGCATTCAAAAAAATGAAGGTAAAATTTGCAACGCAAATTTTCAGTCACAGAGTTGCAGCTGGAATATATGCAAACGTTATCTGCAAAAAGGTGCCTGTGCAGGCCTAAGATACTGCAGAATCCTTAGAAGCGTTTGACAAACTTTTTGATACATGCAACTCGAGCAGGATGAATGAAACCAAAGTTTTAAGGCACCCTTTTAAAGCGAATGTTAGACAAGTTAGCCATTTGAAAGCGATGATAGATTTGTTAGGAAGCATAAAGGTAACAGATGATTCAGGCAAAGACATTACGAAGAAAATAAAATGTGTAAACGGTTGGTCCATATCAATCAAAAGTATAATAAGCATCTACGAAGAAATGAAAAGTAAATATGAAGATTTTAAGTATCTCCTAACAAGAGATTTAAACCAAGATGCATTGGAGCACACCTTTGGTAGATTTAGAACTAGAAATGGAAATTGCAGAAATCCTATTCCTCAACAATTTACAGCGCTTTTCAAGAAATCATTCTGCTTAAAATATCTGTCCATTCATGCAACAGGAAACTGTGAAATGGAGGAGGAAACGCCTTTACCGTCATCAAATATAGATTTAATTGAAGATATGATAAGTGAGAGTTCTGAAATCGATTTGCCTAACGATAGCTATGACTACGATGTAAATAAGGCAAACGCCTTTTATTTCTTTTGTGGCTACTTATACAAAAGAATGAAGGGTACTCATGAATGCCGTGGTGAACATAACTGTAACGATGTATATAAGTGCAGGGATGTAAATCAAGTCAATACGACAGAAGCGATACATTGCACTGACTTTCGGGAGTTTGAAGATGAAGAAGCATTGACCAGGGCTCCAAGAATTTCTAAGATTATGGAAAAGTAAAGTAGTTTAGCGAAGGCATTGGTAGACATTTTAGGCAATATTACTTTTATATCATGCTATAGTCGAGATCACAAGAATTTTGTTCTTAGGCTATTTGTTGTAGTTAGATTAAAATATATTCTTAAATTTAATAATAATCGACTCCAAGAAAAGAATGAACGTCTTGCTTTGGAAATATGGTTCTCTCACAAAATATTGAAACGTACAACTAACGAGGCATAGCAATTTGAGTGTTTAAAAGATGTAAAAGCTTCAATTTATAGATCGCAAACTGTCATGGTTAACTTTAACCCAATTGGATAGATAAAGAAAGAATCAAAGCTCAAATTAGGGCTAAAACTGCTTGCATGTCGTTATTGTCCCATCATACTATGAGAGGCTGTATACCAACTGAAAAGAAGCTTTTATTGGGAACATTGACTAAGAGTTGGATGCATATGCCAAATATTATTCAGGCATTCGAAAGAGTTTTTTACGTGACATTTCATATACGGAATAGCTCGAAATTCGTAAACAGAAATTCTCAGGATTTCTTCATAGCTTATATTCATCAAAGCGTTAAGGGTTCTTTATACTTAGCCTTCTTATCATTTTACTCGTCAGGTGATTCGTATTAAGTTATAAAATTTAAAGTAGACAGAACAAATACTTTCTTATGAATAAGGAACTAATAGTAAAAGAAATGTAGTTATTTTAAGGGGATATTAGTTGATATTACTTATATTTTATGATTATATTTAAAAAGAATATGAGCGCTTAGGGGTTTAAGAGCACGTTAAAGAGATATTTCGTCATTTAAGTCGGAACAGATCATATAACCCAATATCGCAGTTCTAAGAGGGAAAGATTCGTTGATTATTGTAGCATTGAATAACATACAGTTTTCTCCAGTGCATATATCTTTCATAAATTATACACATTGGGGCTGATAGCAAGTAGTTAGGAAGTATGATTTTACATATAAATCCAGTAATTTCTAGACGTAGGAAGTTCACATAATGCTTCTTATAACTTTTATATTTCTAGGACAATATTATATACGGTTGAAGCCTCTATATGCAATTCGTTTTGCAGTGAAATTTTATATATATATATATATATATATATATATATATATATATATATATATATATATATACGTATATATATATATATACATATTTATATATATATATATATATATATATATATATATATATATATATATATATATATATATATTTATATGTATATATATATATATATATATATATATATATATATATATATATTTATATAAATATGTATAGAAATTTCACTGCTAAATAAATTGCATGCAGAGGCTTCAACCGTGTATATATATATATATATATATATATATATATATATATATATATATATATATATATATATATATATATATATATATATATTGATATATACATATATATAAAGACATGTTTATATACAAATATATATATACAGTATATATATATATATATATATATATATATATATATATATATATATATATATACATATATATATATATATATATATATATATATATATATATATATATATATATATATATATATATATATATACATGCCATTGTACCTCAATTCATTCCTTCACGATTTACAATTCATTGTAATCCGCACATTTAACTAAGAAAAAGTTTCTTTCGTATATTCATGCACATAGTAGTAAATAATGGAATTTTAAAGATTCAATTTCAATTTAAATATTGCATTTTTTGACAATTTATTTTTTTTTGGCAATTTTGACTCAATACGTAAAATAACGAATTTTATTGATTGATTGTTATAAACTATGAATCAGTTAATCATATATTGATTTTTGATATGATTTTATATTAATTCAGATGGAGATTAAAGAAGTTGTACCATTATGTACCATTTAGTTTTAGTTGAATATAAATTTAATTTAAATATTTTTAGCTAGAATAGACCTTAGCTTTGAAAAATTCATGGAGAAATTAAGTTCATAGCAACCATGTACAATAAAATGTTATAATACTTGAGAGGTTCGATCGGAAATTTCTGCATCAGTAAGTTCATTGTCTTCGTGACCCTATACTCTTATTAATTTCATCAAAGTTACGTTTCAATTAATTTTCTTTTTCATGAAAGCTGTATTTCCGAATCAAATCTGGAGATCGCTTAACTGTAATACTCAATTCTTCATTCATATATTAAATCTTAACACTTTTCACTTCTACGTCTGAAAGCAAACTTTCTTAAAAATTTGTTTTACTTAAAATATTAGTCTTAAATTCTGAGATTTGGATTTGCTTTATAAGCGCTGCTCCTGGAAACGTGTTACATAAGAATGTGCCACCTGCAAGAAGTATTAAAAATAAACATTTTACATAATACTATGTTAGGTGAAAATATACCTAATTCACAATTGGAAGAATCTTAAATAATCGAAGTTATTAATTAAAGGATTTGAGAACTTCCTCCAGCGCTATCATCTCTAAAATATAAAGAACACATAAAATTTGGGAATAATATATTATTGCAATCAGTAAACAATTGCCTAAAAAATAGGAAACAAAAAGGCAAGATATATTTGGGACAACTCGTATGAATCAAAAAATATGAGTACAACAACTCAAAGCCGTAAGAGAAGAAAAGTGCTATGACCACAAACAGCTGGCACAATAGTTAGACATAATAAATATCATGAGGGAGGTGGAAGGCGGCACCATTAAGGAAAGCTATGTGCAAGATATAACCTCTACCTTTCAATCCCCTTACTTTGTCTTCCCGTGGTGGTGCTGTTGTTACTAAAGAAGTAAGGTGAGACACAAACAATATTCAAAAAGATGAGTTCTTAACAAAATACATATGTTCCGAACATTCTAAATAAAAATTGATTTTGAGCGCATCTTTTTGTACAATACTAAATCAATGGATTAGTTCTTCATATCAATACATTCATTTTTAATTAATAGTAGAAACGAATATGAATTGAGACGATTTGGTTCACCTAGTTTCAATTTGATGTGAAGATACATTTTTTCACGCGTTATGTTATACACGCAATAATTTGAATCCATTGGCAGATGAATTCTGGATGAAATCAAATCGGAACGAAAGTCGGAAATTTGAACTTTATTTAACGGATTTCGTCCTATAAAGTTATGTGATTTACATGCCTACAGATAAAACCCAAATACAAGTAATCTTAAAATGTAGGTGTAAACAGAATTATTTTATCTATTCCTGTTCAAGACTTATGCGACATATGTACATATTGTACATTTGGAGCTGATAAAAATATGCCTTTGTCTGTGCCAAATACCTAGGAGTATACCACTTTTGTTCCTCAATGCCTGTTTTGTTAAAAATGCAGCGTTTGAATTGAATATAATGGTAATAATTATAAAAGAAGAATTTTGATTTATTTTAATTGTTCACGAGCACAAAAACATTGATTTAAAGTTGTTGTTATTTCAAAGAAGCTTTTGTTTAGTTTCCAACAGAGTATTGACGTAAAAAAATAGTATAGTAAATTATTTTTGCGTAATGAGGTTTATATCACAGCCAAAGATCAATGATTTTCCGATCAAGCTGTGTATAATTCTTTAGTAAAAATTATCAACCTACAAAAACCAGATACGCTGATAATGTATCATTAAAAAAAGTTGTAAAGTTATGGTTAAAGCGTCTAATACTGGTATTCTTGTACATGTCTATCATGGAATGGCATCAAGTTCTTCAAGTGGCGTCTCCAGAATAGTGTAAGGAAAAATAGTAAGACTATTATTAATAACAAATGTCACCGTAATTTAAAATGTAAGCTCAACAATTTTCCTTTGTCCAACATATCCGTTAACAACTCCCCTGTGGCTCAAAGCAACAAAAGTCATTTTGATTCTGAAATTCAAAATAAAGCCATCACGACTGATAATTTAAGCCCTCAAACACAGCGAAAGACTTTAGATTTTAGGAAATATCATTCCTAACCAGAGACCAGCCTTAAAGTGCATTAACCTCTTCTACCACAATTGCGGTGGTATAAGAGGAAAATTAAACTATTTATTTATTGACGCCAAATCTTGGCATTTTGATATTATTACCATCACCGAGACTTGGTTAAATAGCTCGTATACAAATGCGGAAATTCTTGATGATAGTTGGACTATCTACCGCTGTGATCGAGACTATCAGCATACTGGTCAGTCTCGAGGAGGTGGGGTTCTTATTGCAATAAAAAATTTCCTATCATGTAAAGTGGTTCCAACTGCATCCTTTAAATGCTTTGAACATGTGTTTGTGCGAGTTATCCTTGGTAATGTGTTTTTATACATCGGTGTAGTGTATATTCCTCCCAACTCTGAGGAAACTACATACAACGACTTCTTTGAGGTATCTTCTTTCGTATTGTCATCACTCAATGAAAATGAGAGAATCATCATATTAGGTGACTTTAATCGTCCTCATTTATCCTCTGTTGTTGATGAACAAGAAAAATATCTCTTTCCTGTTAACCTTAAAGACTCCGTTGACAAAAACTAGTCGATACATTTTATGGCAATGATTTGCAGCTTGCGAGTCTTCCATGCCCCGCCGAAGACCCCGACATGGTAAGCCTCCAGTATACTGGTGGTCAAACGAGATCGCCGAACAAAGAAGCGAGTGTCACAAACTTCGGCGAGAGGCCCAGCGGGCGCAAACACGGGAGGAGGCAGACACTAGGCTAGCAGCATACAGGTCCGGCAGGAAATATCTTCGCAGGCTTATTAACAAGAGCAAGGCCCGATGCTGGCAAGACCTCGTGGACGATGTAAATAGGGATCCGTGGGGCCTTGGCTACAAGCTGGTCATGGGGAAACTTGGTGCCCTACGGAAGCCTTGTATACATGACGCGGAAAAGATGGACGCGATAGTGCGGGGACTCTTCGCCGCCCATCCCGTCCGTGTTGACGCTGTCCATGGTGAAACAGCAGTCGAGTGCCCACTCTTCACACAGCTGGAACTGGAGGAGGCAGTCCTCTCCCTGAAGGCAAGGAAGGCTCCAGGTCCAGATGGTGTTCCAGCTGAGGTTTTGCAGCTCGTCTATCACCATTGTCCTGACTTGCTGCTCAGCACATTCAACGCTTGCCTACGGGACGGGGTTTTCCCGGTACGATGGAAGGTGGCGAGGCTCGTGCTGGTCAGCAAGGGGAAGGGAAATCCCGAATCGCCGTCTGCATACCGCCCCTTATGCATGCTAGACACGGCTGGGAAAGTGCTAGAGAAACTCATCAAGGGAAGACTCACTGACGCGATTCGTGCTGCTGGGGACCTATCTCCTCGGCAGTACGGCTTTCGAGCAGGACGTTCTACCATTGATGCGATTGCAGAGGTGGTGAACGCGGTCCAAAAGGCAGAGGCATATAGTCGCACCAAGCGACGGATCGTCCTGTTGGTGACACTCGACGTCAGGAATGCCTTCAACTCCGCTAGATGGGTGGATATTCTGGATACGCTGGAAAACTCTTTTCAAGTTCCAGAATATCTAATGCGGCTTTTGAGGAACTACCTAAAGGACCGAAGCCTGCTCTACGACACGACACAGGGCCAACGAAGGATGGCGGTTACATCGGGTGTTGCCCAGGGATCTATCCTTGGTCCGGACCTGTGGAACGTGTCTTACGACGGGCTACTGAGACTTGAGATGCCAGATGAGTCGCGCTTGGTCGGCTATGCGGATGATGTTGCGGCTCTGGTCGCCGGACGCACCGTTGAACAAGCGCAACTTAGGCTAGGTATGCTAATGCGCCGAGTGAGGGACTGGATGACTACTCGCGGGCTCAGTCTAGCACTTGAGAAAACCGAAGTGGTCATCTTGACAAAAAAGAGAATCCCTAGAGTAATGATGATCAGTATTGGAGATATACAGATCGAATCGAACCCAGCGGTGAAGTACCTGGGGGTACTGATCGACTCGAAGATGAGTTTCTCTGAGCAAATCAGGGCAACGGCTGAGAAGGCTGCTTCGGGAATATCGGCCCTGAGTCGACTTATGGCCAATGTAGGGGGACCCAGCCCATCAAGAAGACGCCTCTTGATGAGTGCTGTAGGGTCAGTGCTACTGTACGGAGCAGAGGTATGGGGCGACGCTCTCAGCAAGGAGGTATACCGAAAACGATTGGCACAGGTACAGAGAAGAGGAGCACTGAGAATTGCATCTTCGTATCCAACAGTCTCCGACTCGGCGGTGAGAGTGATTGCAGGCGTGATACCTGTCGCCCTCCTTGCTAGAGAGCGCCGCGCTATTTATCTGCGCCGAAACGAGGATGCGAGGGAGATGGTTGTCCGCGAGGAGAGACAACGCTCGCTCAACGATTGGCAGCAGTCTTGGAGGAATTGCACGAAGGGAAGGTGGACTGCGCGCCTCATCCCGGATGTGAGACCGTGGCTAAATCGAAAGCATGGTGAGACTGACTTCTATCTGACCCAGCTTTTGAGCGGGCACGGGTGTTTTCAGTCTTACCTGCACAAGATCGGCAAGTCACGGTCTCCCGATTGTCGGTTTTGCCCAGGAGAGGAGGACAATGCCTGTCACACATTTTTTGCGTGTACGAAATGGGCCAGGCTGCAAAGGGAACTCTACAGGGAGACGGGAGAGCTCACCCCAGATAATATAGTTGCGGTGATGCTCGAATCGGTTGACAAATGGAACCAGGTGGCACATTATGCTCGGGCAGTCCTAAAATATAAAAGGGAATCACAGCAGCCGGAGGCGCTGGGGCTGGAGGATCGCTCTTCTGGCAATTCCTCTTCCCCCCTCCCCTCCCGCTAGGAAAGGGACTCCCCAGCTTGAAGGCGCCCCACGGCGTAACAAAACGAGACCTGGCCCGAAGTAATGTGTCAAACGGTTCCAGGCTAGGTTCTCAGATTGACAGGGGAGGTGTTTAGTGGGTAGTCCAAAGGTATCCTCCATGGGAGTCCCACACTGCCAGACTCGGCGGGCATAAATGCCTTCACCTCCCTACCACAAAAAAAAAAAAAAAAAAAAAATGATTTGCAGCAAACTGCTCCAACCCCAAACCAAAATGGCAATTGGTTAGATTTAATTTTTATGAATTTTGTTGACGAAGTAGTAGTGTGTCCAACGACTGACGAGGAAAATCTGTTTACTAATACTGTTGAGATTTTACCTTTGACCGATGTATCCGCAGCAAAAAAACAATTAAAGAAAAATGAAACAAGCAAGCGACTATATTTTATACGTGCTAATTTAATGAATGCTGTATGTAAAGTGAAGTGACTGTACAAAAATTACAATGCTATGAATGTCAAATGTATTAGTGTTTTGCAGAATGACCGTGCGATGTGGTGTCGCCACGAATCCTATATTTGAATATTTAAACGTTAACAAAAACTATAAAATCGATACACTTTAATACTCCCACCTTTTGTTAACTACCAGATAAACCAAAAACTATGTTCCAATAAAACTATTGCCATAAGGGCCAATGTAAAATAATTGAAAGAATCATTAACAAAAATCTTGATTGAATTCGAAAATGTAATCAAAATGAAAAAATTCAATTTGTCATGCCCAATGATTGCCATATAAATTCAAATCGACTTTTTGGTAATGCTTTTGTCAAACCGTCTGCCAATTGATCATGACTTGAGATTGATTCAACTGCCAATTCCTTTCGTTCGTGCTGTTCCCGAATAAAATGATAAGCCACATCAATATGCTTTGTTCGACGATGGAACACCGGATTTTTAATCAATTTCACCGCGCTTTCGTTGTCGATGTACAAAGTTGGTTCGTTCACTTGATCCGGTACGATTTCATTCAATAATCTTTTCACCCAAATCAATTCGGATGTCGCTTCAGAAGCAGCAATATATTCAGCTTCAGCCGTTGATTTCGATACACTTGATTGCCGCCTTGAACACCAAGTTATGGCGCTATTATTCACAGTAAAAATGAAACCAGTTGTCGATCTGCGTGTATCAAGATCGCCAGCATAATCCAAATCGCTGTATCCATTGAATGTAATTTCACCCGTTGTAGATCCGTACAAAATACCACGATTCAATGTACCATTTATGTATTTCAAAATACGCTTCGCCGCATTCACATGAGTGATCGATGGTTTTTCCAAATAACGACTAGCCACGCCGACTGCATACGAAATGTCAGGTCGTGTTCCCATTGCCAAATATATAATGCTGCCCACAAGTTGTCGATACGGAAAATTCGATGGATCGCTGTCATCGTATTGCGATAATTTTTTATTTGTATCGCTTGGTACTCCCACTGAAACACAATTTTCCATGTTGAACTTTCGAATAACCTTGCGTGCATATGACGTTTGATGTATAAAAATCGATCCGTCGTTCAAACGATCAATTTCAATACCAAGAAAACACCTGGCGTCGATTACTTCTATCTCGAACTTTTGCTTCAAATGATTGATGATCTCATCGATCACATCATCACTGTCACCAAAAATCATGCCATCGCCAACATAAATACATAAAATAACTGTGTTTTTCCCATTTGACTTTGCAAAAACACATGGATCAGCCAATGATGATTTAAAGCCGAATTCTTCGATGAAATCCTTAAACTTTTGATTCCAGCATCTTGAACTTTGTTTTAAGCCATACAAACTTTTACATAACTTGCATACCTTGTTTGTATCATCGCTGAATCCAATCGGTTGTTTCATGTACACATTTTCACGTAGATCTCCGTATAAAAATGCTGTTTTCACGTCAAATTGTCGCATTTTCAATTTCTTTGCCGCTGCAATTGAAAATAATGTCCGAATTGAATCAAAACGCACCACCGGACTGAACGTTTCTTCATAATCAATTCCATGCTGTTGATTAAAGCCACGTGCAACTAACCGCGCTTTGTATCGTTCAATTGAATCATCCGGATTACTTTTCACCTTGAAAACCCACTTATTATCGATGACCTTTTGATCGTGTGGTTTTTCGACCAATTTCCATGTGTTATTTCGCACCAGTGAATCGTATTCCTCTTGCATTGCTTGTAACCACCTATCGCTGTTCGGTGATTCAACTGCTTCCCGATACGTTTGAGGCTCATCATCAATTGCAATAAGTGCCATTGCAACCAATGTCGTTTGATTTCGATTACGTGTACGCGATTCAAGTATATTGTCCTCATCAATATCAGTCAAACCCGTTGTTCCACGCTTGACAATTCTTGCCGCCTGTTGTTGTTGTTGCTGTTGTTGTTGTTCGGCCGTTGTCGCCGTTGCGGTTGACGTTGATGCATCACTTGACTCCGCTTTATTTTGTTCAACATTCGATTGCTCAGGCTTGAGCTCATCCTCATTCTCATCCGTTTGTACCGCTTTTTCCTGACCACCGTGTACTTGTGCCAAGATTTTTATTGTATTAAATTCATCCGATAAAAATTTCACATCGCGAACCACCTCGATTTTCCTTGTATCCGGATCATAAACACGATAACCTTTGATATTATCGTCAAATCCAACGAAAATACATTTCTTTGATTTTGGTTCCATTTTACGAACATGAACGTATACACCAGTGCCAAACGAACGAAGACTTTCAACCTGTGCCGGTTTACCACACCACAATTCATATGGTGTTTTATTCTTGACCGTGCTCGTTCCAGTGCGATTTAAGACATATACGGCCAAATTTACAGCCTCCGCCCACAAATTTTCATTCAAACCCTTTGCATGTATCATTGAACGTGCTGATTCAACGATCGTACGCATCTCACGTTCTGCACATCCATTCTGTTCCGGTGTGTATTTGACAGATCGACGATGTTGAATTCCATTTTCCTCAAGAAAATGATTCACTTCAGCATTATCACATTCCGTTCCTTGGTCCGATTGAAATGCCTTGATTTGATGGCCCCACTGTTTTTCGCTAAACTTGATGAACGTCTTGAGCCTGTCAACGACTTCAGCCTTGTTTTTCAAACAATAAATGAATCGCATGTGTGAAAAATCATCCTTGAATACAACAAAATATATCGATCCACCAATTGATTTATCGTATGGTCCCCATAAATCACCATGGATTATTTCATCGCATGTCTTTGACTTTTCTACACGTGATTCAAAACTCAATCTGTGCTGCTTGCCATATGCGCATCCATCACAATCAAAATCCTCATCGATGAATTCAATGTTCCGATTTCGTAAAATTTTTCGTACATATGCAACATGCTGACGTGCCAAACGTTCATGCCACATTTGCAATGTGAGTGTTTTCATTGCCACATGTGCCGCTGATTTTTCACATTCCGATGCTTCAATAGGTTGTATAATCATTTGCCATAGACCACCTCTACGCAATGCAATCGCTACCACTTTGTCTTCATCATAGAATTTGAATGAATCCGCATCAGCTTTCAACTTGTGACCATTGTCCAACGCTTTACTTGATGTAAAAAAATTCACGCACCCGCCCAGTACGAAAAGAACATTAACTAATGTTTTTGAAATCCATTTCTCACCTGTGAATGTTAATGCTTTCACATTGCCGCGTCCAATGCCTGTCATTTTCGATCCATCACCGATGGTAACTGGAATGGGTGTTTGCGATTTCTCGGAATTTTCAAGCCAATCGGTTCGATTACACATATGAGATGTTGTACCAGAGTCGACAAACCAAGAATCCCGTTGTTGTTGCTTTAAAATTGATTCATTCGCTTCACACAAAAATGCCTTCGATTCAGTTTCATCTTTGTTGCTTTTGTCACCTTTGGAATGCTTCAAATCGGGGCAATCCCGCTTGTAATGTTGATCGCTACCACATTTAAAACAACGACCCTTTTGTTTGCTTTGTGATTTTTCACCTTGACTCTTCTTATTCTGCTTTTTATCGCCATCCCGTTTGGCAAAAAATGCTTCACTTTTCTCAGCCGATTCACCACGTTCAGCTTTTCGTGTGTTGATGCGATGCTCTTCCAACATTAATCTTTGTGTGAGATTATCCAATGTTTTCTCAGCTGTTGCCGTTGAATCCCAAGCGCTACTCAAATGACTATATTCATCCGGCAGACTTGATATTAATTTCGAAATCAATATCTCATGCGAAATTACATTGCCAGCATCACGTATTTGCTGCACCAAATATTCCAATTTTGCAATATTTGTAGCCATATCGTCCGATGAATTGCACTTGTATGAATAAAATCGTTCCATTAACAATTGTTTACCAGCATCGTGCCTTTGCTCGTATACCGCATGCAATTTTGTCCACATTTCAGCCGATGTATTGCAACGAACTATGAGCTGTGTTGGTTTTCGTCCAATCGATGTAACAATGATCCGCTGAGCCTTAGCATCTTTTTGTTTCCATTCAGCAATTTCCTTTACCTTTGGATCCTCTGTTGTTGCCACGGGCGATTTACTTGTTCCATCAACAATATCGAAATAACCAGCCGCATTCAAACATACCTTCACTTGAAATCGCCACGTCATCCATTGACTAATATCTTTTAACTTGTCAATTTTAATTACTACAGTTTCCATTGCAACGCTATTATTTTATTCCTTTTGACCAAATAAAATAAATTTCAACGATTTGTCCGCAAATTTCATCCAAACGTAACACCAATTGCTCAGCTACTCTGTTCAATACAATACAATTGTTCCAGAACGTTCGTACCGCTGCACGCGTTTGCCTGTGCTGTGTCAGTGAATTTCACAATCGTATCAACTATTGCGTCACCCTCAATTTTTGCTCACCAAAAATTCTTTTCCCTAATTATTTTGCGTTGTCTGGGCCCATAACCTGTTGAGATTTTACCTTTGACCGATGTATCCGCATCAAAAAAACAACTAAAGAAAAATGAAACAAGCAAGTGACTATATTTTATACGTGTTAATTTAATGAATGCTGTATGTAAAGTGAAGTGACTGTACAAAAATTACAATGCTATGAATGTCAAATGTATTAGTGTTTTGCAGAATGACCGTGCGATGTGGTGTCGCCACGAATCCTATATTTGAATATTTAAACGTTAACAAAAACTATAAAATCGATACATTTTAATAAATACCAAACATCATAGAGCTTTTTCTGTTGAACTTTCTACATCTGATCCGAAGACATCGAATTTATTCAATGATGAAATTTTATATGACTTCCAAAATGCAGACTATGTAGGCATTAAAGCCTATTTAGAGACTATAGAATGGATTGAAACTTTTTCTATGTTAAGCGTGGATGATGCAGTATCGTCATTCTACCAGAAAGTATTTGATGCCATCGAAAGTTTCGTCCCCAAAATAAAGAAAAGAAATAAAAAATCGGAACCATGGCTGGATAGAGAACTAAGACAATTACGAAATCATAGAAATAAATTGTACAAGATCTTAAAAAATAGTTCAAACCCTAACGAACAGATCAGGGTGAGTTATAAAAATTTAGCAAATGAATTCTCTCTAAAATCTCGTGAGGCATACAATCACTATATTAATATAACAGGAGAAAATATGATGCGTGGACTTAAGAAATTCTATGATTTTGTAAACGCTAAAAGAAAATCGTCCGGGTATCCAGCAACAATGACTAAGGGAGAAAATACTTCCTCTGATTGTAAAACTATCTGTGATATGTTTACTGAATACTTCCAAGAGGTTTTTCTGCCAGCTAGCTCGCCCATACTTCATCAGACGCAAATACCTCATTGTTCTGGCATTGCAGATATAACTTTTACTCTAGAAGATATCAATAGAGCCATCAACGAACCAGACCTTAACAAAGGCCCTGGACCAGACCTTATTCCTCCGTCTTTTCTTCTTAATTGTTTAGCACAGGTATCTAAACGGCTTCATATAATCTTCAATAAATCTCTCTCATCAGGTGTCTTTCCGACTGTGTGGAAATTATCCAACCTTATATCAATCTACAAAAATGGAGATAAAAAATCTGTTGAGAATTACAGGGGCATCGCAATACTATCCACTATACCAAAATTATTGAAAAATTGATACATGATAAGCTCTCGACCTTTGTAGATCCACTCCTTAACGACCAGCAATATGGTTTCCGTAAAGGTCACTCAACTGCTACTAATCTTATAATCTTGGTTTCCGGTGTCCTTAATGCCATGGGAAAAATGCAGCAAGTTGATGCAGTATACACTGACTTTAGTAAGGCTTTCGATCAAGTAGATCACTCTTTATTAATAAAAAAATTGCAAAACTTTGGAATCACTGGGTCTCTTCTAAATTGGCTTATATCGTACCTTTCTCATCGCAGTCAAACCATAAAATTTCATGGATGCTATTCAAAAAAAATCAGAGCATCATCGGGTGTTCCACAAGGTAGTCATCTTGGACCTCTTCTATTTAATATATTCATATCTGATCTATCAAAAGAACTTGCCGGCATTCCACATCTACTCTATGCTGATGACCTAAAGATTTACCACGCTATTAGCTCACAAGCTGAAGCAATGTTCCTTCAGACTAAACTTCTTTGCCTTCAAGAATGGTGTGAAAAAAATAAACTCAAACTCAACGCAAGTAAATGTCAAGTTATAAGTTTTTCCCGTAAAAGAAACTTGGCCAAGAATACCTACGTCCTTAAAAATGTCGAGCTAGTAAGAGTTGAGTATGTTAATGATCTTGGTATAACCTTGGATCAGAAACTTCGTTATAATTTGCATTACGACAAAATTTTAGCAAGGGCTAATAAACAACTAGGTTTTATTAAAAGACGTGCGAAGGAGTTCATGAATATATGGGTAACAAAATCTTTATACACGGCCCTTGTTCGCCCAATATTGGAATATGCAAGTATTGTCTGGGACCCTATCTTCGAAGTATATTCAAATAGAATTGAGTCCGTCCAGAAGCAGTTTGTACTATTTATACGATCCCAGACAATTTTCTACCTTATCGAATACACACAAAGGCTTAAGCTATTTAATCTAAGTTCTCTGTCATTAAGAAGACAAATCTCGTCGTGCTGTTTCAACTTTATGTATATTGAAGAAGGCATTCAGATTGCATCACTCTCCACGAAATTTAATTTTAATTGTGCGTTGAGACAAACTAGGCACACTCCTTTACTCAAAGTGACGCAGCATAGAACTATTTATGCAGATAATGAGCCTATTAATAGATGCTGCAGAACATTTAATACTATGAAGACTTGCTATGCACCAGGCATTTCGAAAGCCACTTTTAAAACCAACCTACTTAAAGCCTTGAATCCTTAAATATCCTGAACTGTAATTATTCAACCAATCCCCCCCCCCCCCAAATTTTTGTTTGTTAATAAAATTAAATAAATATTATCAAATGTAATTAAAATTTTTTTTGTACCTTGTTTGGTTAATGAATAAAATAAAAATAAAATAATAATTTTCAGTAGTAACGGCGGATTGCCAATATGAGAAATATACATTAAAAACGATCAGATTTAGGCTTTTACCATAAACTTGATCAACTTTGTACTATGAAATCGCTGAGGCGCTTGGTGATATTTTGTGCCGTGCTTTGCCCGGGCTCCATTAATATTCAGGTTTTGATCTTACAACTCGCTTCTATTAAAAGGGTAAGGTCAAGAAAGAATTGAAATGACATCAATACGTTCAAGAGATATTCGCTAATTAAAATAATACGTGTTCGAAATTTGAAACTTATGGGATTATTACAAGAATATATGGGAAAGCTTGATGGAATCAATTGTTACAATGTCAATGATGGTAGCTTAATAATCTACCAACGTAAATTGCCATCAACGGCTATAGCTGATTATTTTAGGAAATAGGTAAAGAAAATTGATTCTACGCAAATTCCACCCCGTTGGGAATCAATAAAACAAAAGTTTTTATGGACGATACATATTACTTTAATGTGGTAAAATGTTACAGAAACAAACTGCATTTATTTTTTTCTAAACAATATTGATTTTTAGTTTATAACAAAGTCGAACCGCCTTGATTAAAAAGTTATCTAACACTTCTTTTAGTTGAATCTAATAAGACGGATCGGAATATGACATGGATGATCATGGCTTTAAAAATTTAATAAATTATAGCTAAAATAAAGTTCCTTAAACCATAGATTTTTTCAAATTCTTACAAACGCGGTTGACACGTCCATATTAGACCTGTTCAGGTATCTTATTTAAATTCAAATCAAAAGCAAAGAGCTTGCTGTTAAAGACACACATCTTAGTACGTTTCGTGAGATGAACTAGTATCGTTAAAACATTTTGTTGCAAATAATCGATAATGCATATCAAACCTCAAGTAAAATCAAACGTTAACCTAACTTTTTTAACTCGGTGGGGCAACATTTATCAGTCGAGGAGACTGATATATGGTAAAATAGTAATTTATAACTCAAGAAGGTTTTAATCGCAAACGTTAGCTTCTGTGTACCATTAATGGCTAATTTCTTCTTCCAAAAAAGAACATCAGTACTTCGGAACCCAGTGGCCCCCTTCGGCCTCACATTGAAGGAGCCAACTGGGTTCCGAAATACTGGTGTTTTTCTATTTCTTTATTTTTAATTTCTTTGGTTTAAGGAACAATATTACTATCTTATTCAAACTGACCATGCAGTATTTCAACTACCCGCAGATACTCCTGAAGCACAGACATTTGCAGAATGCTGCTTGACTGCCCGACACTGAATCTGCGTAACATAAACCATTTTCAATAGATGATTCAAACTAATATGATCTACACTCACCAATTAACAATAAGCAAATTTTTGATTTTTGAATGAGGTCCATCATACGCATGGATTCATTTTGAATAGAGGTGATTTAGTCTTTTGACTGCCCCACACTAATTCCAGAAGATACCTTACATTTGGTTGTAGCACTGTTTTATCGAATAATTGCCGCTGCACCGATTGCGTTCAAATTTTATATTCCGGAGCAGTTTTTAAACCTAAATCCGATTGAAAAACCTTTTCAATATAATTTTCTTAATTTTAATATCGAACTGACAGATAAGAAGCACTACATGCATTCTTCAATTGACAACCCACGCATTTATTCAATTGTGATTCGATGTTTTCATATAACACAATTGAAGGAAATAACTTCTAAAAACTAGAAAGGTGCCCTTGTGAAGAATAGAAGAGCTATCTTTCAAAGAATAGAAGGATACCCTTCTAAAAAATAAAGCCTTTCTAAAGAATAGAGGGCTGCCTTTTTAAAAACTAGAGGGGTGCCCTTGTCAAAAATAGGAGAGTTCCCTTCCAAAGAATAGGAAGGCATCCTTGTTAAGAATACAACAGTGCTATTCCAAAGAATAGAAGGGTGCCCTAAAGTATAATAAAGCACCCTCCTATTCTCTTGAGGAGCACCCTTCTATTCTCTTTAGGCGCACCTTTCTATTCTATGGAAGGGTACTCTTCAAATAAATAGAAGAGTATCCTTATAAAGGAAGGAAGGGCACCCTTCTATCCTTATAAAGGATAAAAGGGTACTTCTATCCTTATAAAGGATGAAAGGGTAGAATACAAGAATGCTTCCCTAGAGAATAGAAGGATGCTCTTCTATAGAATAGAAGGGTGCACACCGACAGAATAGAAGGGTGCTCCTCTAGAGAATAGAAGGCTGCCCTTCTACAGAATAGAAGGCTGCTCTTCTAGAACCCGTCCTTGCACAATATATTACAGCAGCATCGGGAATCTGCCATTTCAAATATTATAATTTAATGCCTTAAATTCCACCAAAAATATTGTTGAATTACAATTCCCATCCAGTTTTCTTCAATTGTGTTATATGACATCTGATCACAATTGAATAATTGTGTGGGTTGTCAATCGAGGAATAAATGTAGTGCTTCTTATCTGTCAAATTTTTTGAATCAGATTTTCCTCACCTTATCGGTTTTAGAATTAAAAAGTGCTCCGGAATACAAAATTTGAACGCAATCGGTGCAGCGGTAACCATTCGATAAAACAGTGCTCCAACCAAAATTCGATTCGAGCTACAATCGGGTGTTCTGCTGAAGAATAGACAGGTGCTTTCTAAAGAAGAATAGTTTACATTGAATGTCTCCTCACCTTCGCTTATTTGCCACTTAAACTCGTCCTCGCATGAAATAGTTCAGCAACATTGATGAACGAATGTAGTGCTTCTTAATTGTCACGTCAAACTGAAATACATTAAATGTAATTGAAAATGTGATTAAATCTAATTTTTCCTTACCAATCAAATAAAGCTCCGGATAATAAATTCTCAGGCCAATTATCGCTTTTGCTGATAATCCAAAGGCATCAAAAATAAATTTCTCCCGGTTGATATATTTTGACTTTGATGACATTTGCCTGTTGACACGAAAACAGTCGTTTAATTGAACGAAGAAATCGTTCAGTTGTTGATCGGACTTCTCATTTTTGTTTCGATGCGAAGTATTTATCAGTCAGCTGATGACTGTTCTTTCCTGTTTAACTTTCGTCGAATTTGTCACATGTTCCCCATGCCCTGTCTGTGCACACGGTCACACATACTATCCCACGTGCCGGCAAGTCCTGTTATTCGGAAATTTGTATGAACTGACCCTACTTGTAAGTCATTGTATTATGATATATATTAACTAGCGCCTGCAATCGAGGAGCTGTCAAAATGATAATAGAGGCAAATAAACGTGTAAAAGATGGGTTGAAGTTTACCTTGTGAAGTTTACCTTGTGCCTCTCCATTTGATCCATTCCTCAAAGGCCTGTTCCAAGGTGCCGCACTCAAAGCAATAAGAAATGGGGGGGACAGTCCCATACAAAGTATATGGGGAGATTTGAGAGCCAATTTTCGTGTCGAACTGTCAAACTGGTACGAGTCGGCTCTCTTGAACTCTTTGTCGTGTCGTAATGTCAAAGTTGATCTTGGCTCGTGCTCCAACTACAACAGTGCAGTAGGGAAAATTGACTTATGGGGGCTTTTATTAACAATTTCAATATCACAATTCATCTTTGTATATCGTATTAATAGAAAATTCACACAAATAGATATCATATAGATTGAAGCAGGAAAAATTTTAAAACTAAGACGGCAGATAAGAGTCACTTATATTGAATTTAATATTGCTGCTCAACAAAAACCTTAACTACTTCAAAGTAGTGTCTCAAGCCCGATTGAAATAGGAGCAGGGAAGTATTTTTAATTTAATAAAAAAACACAGTCTCTCGTTGTCTTTTCATCTGACAACAAATATGACATCGGTGAACTCTTTCCTACCCAAGATTGGTTCCTTTTTTCAAAATCGCTATTTCTAATCAATCTTTATAAACTTTACAAACAAATCAAACATTAAAAATATGGAAAAAAACTCAAAAATTTTATGGTCGACGAAAATCTTAGCAATAATAAGTCAAAAAATTCGTCACAGATGAATCCAAATTTTATTAATAGAAATTACTGTGTATAATGCATGAATTGGAAAGAGGAGAAAAAACTCAACCAAGACTATTCAAAAATTAAATGTAATACTGTCAGCACAACAAAATTTTGACTGTCTGAAAATGTATGAGACTAATATTAATGTAATTTCGTCAAAAAATGCTACCTTATTCTATGGCCACACATGTAACCTAGACTCTCAAACTGAACTCTTGTTCTAATATAATTTTCTAGCAGCTATATAATCCATCCGATTGTATTTATATTTCTAATAAGAGTCATCATCATCATATGAAACTGCATTTCGAAAGTAAAATTCTGTTAACTGGGTCAAATAAGCTACCTATTGTTAAAATGAAAACGGAATGGATTGACAAAGTTGATTTAAATTCTTTTCAAATGAATTCAATATTCAAGCATAAAATTTTCTGCATATTCATAAAATTTCAAACTTTGGCGCAAAATACCCCTACAAAGTTTAACTATTTCCACAACGCCCTTGTCCTTGATATAAAATATTGTTTACATTTGCTGGCCGCAATCTTATGCTCTTTGCTGGAAGCTACACTCTCACCGTCGGTGGGGGCGTTTTCAGGAAGTTATCTTGTGTGTAGCCCTAAGTTGAATAAGAACTGGATGGGCTTAGCTCATATAAAGTTCATGAGAAGGCATGCGACCAGTTTCTGCTCTCCTCCAAAGGTTCTGTACGTCATTTCCTCCCCGTCGTCCTCTTGCTGGTCACTTTCTTGTTCCAGAAGCTGACTAGATGGAATCCGTCTGTCAAGTTGACTGATGCAAATTAGACGCCAAATTAGCCAATTTCCAAGTTTTGTCGTGAATTTTACCCGATATGAAAACTGCGGAAAGTGTTCGCGATCTAAATTCGTTCCAAGTGTTCAAACATTCTATTGTGGTTTGTGATTCAATTAACTTTAACGTCTGACACTGTGAAATTAATTTACAGTTTCAAAATGAAATGTGTAGTGTCTTCGTGTAAAAATCATAGTGGAAAGGGATCAGTAGGTGTTTTCTTTCACAAGTGAGTAGTTTATATGTTAATGTTTTGCATGCTTTTTCAAATAGAAAGCAAATTTTTAGTATTGTATGAAAATTTGTTTACATTGAGCAGCAGCAATGTTTGCTTGAGCAATTTGACTCTCTCTTAGGTTGTAAACAAGAACGTAGCAGTAGGAAAAGTAGTTGCAGTGGTTGTTGCGACCGCGTGGTCACGTGGTTGTCCACTCCAGTATTTTTTGATTACTCAATAGTGTAGGCCCTCCATTTCTTAGTGCTCTGAGATGCCGCATCTGGAAATGATGACAGAACTTTGAGGAGCGGAACAAATGGAGAGCCTATGCTCATATAAACTCCATAGGAAATGATATGACCGCACTCCTGAGCCTGATTGTCATTTGGTTTCCAGTAATTTCCACATTCTCCTCTCGCGAGTCCGATTGTCGATTTGGCGACTAAACACTAACGCGAAATTTTACTGGCGCGTGAGATACGATTTGAAGTTCAGTAGTTTTTGGTTCGAGAAGTGTCCGAGGAAACATGTTGACTGTAGTGAAAGAACTATCACATCTGGTTTATAGATTTGAACATTTTAAGGAGTGGCATTGTACATCGGAGCGAGGAATTCAATGAAAATTAATGTGCGTTATTGCAAAAAAACGATGGGTCATAGATATGAAAATGCCTTCTATCTTAAGCAACCATAATGTTTTATTAGTATTTATGCTATTTTCTGATTTTGAGAGTGTTATTTGCAATAAATTATATTTACGAGTGCATAAGCGTTTGTTTACTTTCTTGTGATAACCCATTGAGTTCCCTTTAACCTACTATTGAAGCGAGGTCGCAGGGATAGGTGCAAAAGGACACCTTGTTAGGTAGGCGTCCGCAAGGTCGTTGCGACAACGTGGACATATGGATGTCCACTCCGGTTATATCTTGTTCTTTGAGGAACGGAACAAATGGAGAGGCTATGCTCATATAAGCTCCATAGAAAATGATACGACCACCTTCTGAGCATGATTGTCATTTCATTTCCAATAATTTCCACAATTTCTCCTCTCGAGAGCCAGATTGTCAATTTGACGACTAAACATGGATGCGAAATTTACCTGGCACGTGAGATACGATTCGGAATTTACTCGTTTTTTCGGTTTGAGAACGTGTCCGGAGGCACATATTGACTGTAGTGAAAGTAATATTACACCTGGTTTAGGGATAATACCATTTTAAGGAGTGACATTGTAAATCGGAGCGAGGAACTCAATTAAAAGTGTAATGTGCGTTATTGCTAGAAAACAATGGGTTATCGATACGAAAGTGTTTTCTATCCTAAGTGGCCATAATGCTTTATTTGTATTCAATGCTATTTTCTTGTTCTGTGAAGTGTTATTTGCAATAAAACTATATTGACGAGTGCATAAGCGTTTGTTTACTTTCTTGTGACAACCCATTGGGTTCCCCTTAACTAGCTTTAGAATCACGGTCTCGAGGGTAGGTGCAAAAAGACACGTTGTAGGCAGGCGGTCGCAGGGGTAGTTGCGACAACGTGTACACATGGATGTCCACTCCGGTTTTATCTTGTTCCTCAAAGATCATGTTCCTTAAAGAGCTCTTCCAAGTAGTGTTCCATTAGGATCACCCCGTTCCATTGAGAAACAAGATGAAACCGGAGTGGACATCCATATGTACCCGTTGTCGCGACAACCCCTGCGACTGCCTGCCTAACTACGTGTCTTGTTGCACCTACCCTTGCGACCTCGATTCTATAGCTGGTTAAGAGGAATTCAATGGGTTGTCACGAGAAAGTAAACAAACGCTTATGCACTCGTAAATATGATTTTATTGCAAAGAACCCTTCACAAAATCAGAAAATAGCATTGAATATGAATAAAAATTTATGGCTACTTGGAATAGAAAACACTTTCATATTGATAACCCATCCTTTTCCAGCAAAAACGCACAATACTTTTTATTGAGTTCCTCGCTCCGATTCACAATGTCACAGCTTAAATATTGTTATCCCTAAGCCAGGTGTGATAGTAATTTTTAGTTTATAACAAAGTCGAACCGCCTTGATTAAAAAGTTATCTAGCACTTCTTTTAGTTGAATCTAATATGACGGATCGGAATATGACATGGATGATCATGGCTTTAAAAATTTAATAAATTATAGCTAAAATAAAGTTCCTTAAACCATAGATTTTTTCAAATTCATACAACGCGGTTGACACGTCCATATTAGACCTGTTCAGGTATCTTATTTAAATTCAAATCGAAAGCAAAGAGCTTGCTGTTAAAGACACACATCTTAGTACGTTTCGTGAGATGAACTAGTATCGTTAAAACATTTTGTTGCAAATAATCGATAATGCATATCAAACCTCAAGTAAAATCAAACGTTAACCTAACTTTTTTAACTCGGTGGGGCAACATTTATCAGTCGAGGAGACTGATATATGGTAAAATAGTAATTTATAACTCAAGAAGGTTTTAATCGCAAACGTTAGCTTCTGTGTACCATTAATGGCTAATTTCTTCTTCCAAAAAAAAACATCAGTACTTCGGAACCCAGTGGCCCCCTTCGGCCTCACATTGAAGGAGCCAACTGGGTTCCGAAATACTGGTGTTTTTCTATTTCTATATTTTTAATTTCTTTGGTTTAAGGAACAATATTACTATCTTATTCAAACTGACCATGCAGTATTTCAACTACCCGCAGATACTCCTGAAGCACAGACATTTGCAGAATGCTGCTTGATTGCCCGACACTGAATCTGCGTAACATAAACCATTTTCAATAGATGATTCAAACTAATATGATCTACACTCACCAATTAACAATAAGCAAATTTTTGATTTTTGAATGAGGTCCATCATACGCATGGATTCATTTTGAATAGAGGTGATTTAGTCTTTTGACTGCCCCACACTAATTCCAGAAGATACCTTACATTTGGTTGTAGCACTGTTTTATCGAATGATTGCCGCTGCACCGATTGCGTTCAAATTTTATATTCCGGAGCAGTTTTTAAACCTAAATCCGATTGAAAAACCTTTTCAATATAATTTTCTTAATTTTAATATCGAACTGACAGATAAGAAGCACTACATGCATTTTTCAATTGACAACCCACGCATTTATTCAATTGTGATCCGATGTTGTCATATAACACAATTGAAGGAAATAACTTCTAAAAACTAGAAAGGTGCCCTTGTGAAGAATAGAAAAGCGATCTTTCAAAGAATAGAAGGATACCCTTCTAAAAAATAAAGCCTTTCTAAAGAATAGAGGGCTGCCTTTTTAAAAACTAGAGGGGTGCCCTTGTCAAAAATAGGAGAGTTCCCTTCCAAAGAATAGGAAGGCATCCTTGTTAAGAATACAACAGTGCTATTCCAAAGAATAGAAGGGTGCCCTAAAGAATAATAAAGCACCCTCCTATTCTCTTGAGGAGCACCCTTCTATTCTCTTTAGGCGCACCTTTCTATTCTATGGAAGGGTACTCTTCAAATAAATAGAAGAGCATCCTTATAAAGGAAGGAAGGGCACCCTTCTATCCTTATAAAGGATAAAAGGGTACTTCTATCCTTATAAAGGATGAAAGGGTAGAATACAAGAATGCTTCCCTAGAGAATAGAAGGATGCTCTTCTATAGAATAGAAGGGTGCACACCGACAGAATAGAAGGGTGCTCCTCTAGAGAATAGAAGGCTGCCCTTCTACAGAATAGAAGGCTGCTCTTCTAGAACCCGTCCTTGCACAATATATTACAGCAGCATCGGGAATCTGCCATTTCAAATATTATAGTTTAATGCCTTAAATTCCACCAAAATATTGTTGAATTACAATTCCCATCCAGTTTTCTTCAATTGTGTTATATGACATCTGATCACAATTGAATAATTGTGTGGGTTGTCAATCGAGGAATAAATGTAGTGCTTCTTATCTGTCAAATTTTTTGAATCAGATTTTCCTCACCTTATCGGTTTTAGAATTAAAAAGTGCTCCGGAATACAAAATTTGAACGCAATCGGTGCAGCGGTAACCATTCGATAAAACAGTGCTCCAACCAAAATTCGATTCGAGCTACAATCGGGTGTTCTGCTGAAGAATAGACAGGTGCTTTCTAAAGAAGAATAGTTTACATTGAATGTCTCCTCACCTTCGCTTATTTGCCACTTAAACTCGTCCTCGCATGAAATAGTTCAGCAACATTGACGAACGAATGTAGTGCTTCTTAATTGTCACGTCAAACTGAAATACATTAAATGTAATTGAAACTGTGATTAAATCTAATTTTTCCTTACCAATCAAATAAAGCTCCGGAATATAAATTCTCAGGCCAATTATCGCTTTTGCTGATAATCCAAAGGCATCAAAAATAAATTTCTCCCGGTTGATATATTTTGACTTTGATGACATTTGCCTGTTGACACGAAAACAGTCGTTTAATTGAACGAAGAAATCGTTCAGTTGTTGATCGGACTTCTCATTTTTGTTTCGATGCGAAGTATTTACCAGTCAGCTGATGACTGTTCTTTCCTGTTTAACTTTCGTCGAATTTGTCACATGTTCCCCATGCCCTGTCTGTGCACACTGTCACACATACTATCCCACGTGCCGGCAAGTCCTGTTATTCGGAAATTTGTATGACCTGACTCTACTTGCTAGTCATTGTATTATGATATATATTAACTAGCGCCTGCAATCGAGGAGCTGTCAAAGTGATAAGAGAGGCAAATAAACGTGTAAAAGATGGATTGAAGTTTACCTTGTGTTGATAAAATTGCGCAAAAAATCAAGTTTTTGTTTACCATACATACGCACTTTTAGTCCAATTTTCTCTACTCCATATTAACTAGCGCCTGCAATCGAGGAGCTGTCAAAATGATAAGAGAGGCAAATAAACGTGTAAAAGATGGATTGAAGTTTACCTTGTGTTGATAAAATTGCAAAAATATTCAAGTTTTTGTTTACCATACAAGTTACGACTGATTGTTCCGCGGTTGACAAAAAACACAATTTGTAAGTTAACAATTTGTTTTATTCACCACTTCTTACTTGGTTACTCGCGGAATACAAAAAGTGCTTCATTTACTTGACCACTTAAATTTATAATCTATAATTGGAAACTAAACAAAATGCTACCTGGGTGCATTTAACTTGATTTAGCATACGCGGCAGCGTTTGCACAACAGTTGTCGCTACAGGTGAACGATCAGCTTCGTCATCGATTAGTTTCCAATGCTACTTTAGGTAATAAAAAATGCGCGTGTTTCGTGATACTCAATATTAAGAGGTTAATGGCCTCAATACGGATTTGGGTCGAATGCAGCGATAATGCGCGTTGAAAAAAGTGATGACTAATGGAGGAAAGGTAAGTATAAGGTAATATCGTCAATAAGAATGGGAAAATGATGAGGAAAGGAGTAAAGGAAAGTGGAAGGTGATAACTCTCCCCTCCTTAAAAATCTGTGTCTCACAGATTAGAATGGTAAAACAATGGGCTGCATCCGCGATGCTGGAGCCGGGTTTGTAATAGGTAAGGATCTTGAGCGTCGAAGGTAAAATACTAGGAAGATTCCCAAAAGGGCTAAGATGAACAAAATTAAATCAGAGGAGATTGACACAGCGTTATTTATGGAAATTTCATTTAATTTTTCGACATTACCCAAGTGGAGTTTGTGCAAGAGCTGGAGATCTAATTTAGTATTCCTTTCAGTTAAATTTGCGTTTAAGATTGAGGGTAGAATTTGGAATGTTCTTATTTCCCTGCTGGTATATTTTATATCATCAAGCCAAATCGTATCATTCTGGAGGCTAATAAGATATGTCCCATTAAGGACTCGGGTAACGTTATCGTGTCTAAGGCTTCCATTGAAGTTCGTAAGATAGATTTTATTTCCTTCCAAGAGCTCAACGACTCGATTATTGCAATACTGGTAGTCGCATATTGCATTGGATCCAGTTAGTATTTGAACAATGCAATCAGAAGGAGGTAAGGCTATTAATTGATTTGGTCTGCAAATGGTAATATCCTGAATGCGAGAGCAGTTGCCGCTTAGTGCGTAATTGTTAGGTTGTGCTAGAAAGAAGTCAGAATGGCTAAGATGTATCATTTTGTTGTTCCTTATTGTTGGGCGGATAATTACATGATTAAGGTCGAGGTCACTAGTTTTCGGTAGACTCAGAACATATAGGAGTAACGAGCCTTTAGAAATTACCATAGGTGTCGCAAATTCGATAGCCTGAATTTCGTTCTCATATGGGAGAGTTTCAGTTTGGGCAAGCAGGTTACTGATTTCGGAACTGCTCAAAATATTGGCATGCTAAAGCTATCTCGCAGTTTTCGTCCTTAAACATTGACATTCTATTGAATAGGGGTTGTTCAAATTTATCATTGTTAAATGTTTTAAGGTCAGCAACTATCCTATTGTAATTGTCCGTTAGTTGAGCTGTTACTTTAGTAGTGTAGTGGTTCAATTTATACTGTTTTGCGACTTGACGATGTTATCCCAGTCAGTAGCGTCTGGGTTACCTGCCAGCCACTTCCAGGCCGAACCAATCCAATTGATTGAACGCTTAGTCCTTCTTTGATCCTTGCTTCGAAGTTGTTCAAGTAACGCATCTATCGTTTCTAGTTGATGGTAAAGCTGCGGCAGCAGAATACTGGATCCGTTGACGTGATCCCGTACAATTGACCTCATGTTAGTAGCTACATCGTTGAATTTACCCAGATCGATTGAATGAATGATCTTGCAGTCTCCGTCCATGATTTTGCCAATTCCTTGTCTCACGGTGACTATTGGTCCCGTATACTCGAAAGTGTGTATTGAAGCCCACGTTTTTGTTGCGATTAGTCTGAAAAAGGAATAGTACTTTTCAGATGCGATTTGTGGACTTTTTTGCCTGAATCAGTGGTGATAGTTACACGATTGTCCTTAGCTACTATCATTTTTTTAAAAAGTGGTTTATCTTTGGCCTTAATTCGTTTATCCCTTCTATATACTACGTCACCAACTTCGTACGTTTTGGGTTTTGACCTCCGTTTATTATGCACATTGATTTGATTCTTCTGCTTGCGAAGAATTTTATGCTTTAGATCATTTTACAGTTGAATGTTAAAGTCAACGATACCTTGGTAATTAATTCGTTGTGATCTACCTAGAAACACATCTACAGGTTTCACTTTTGTTACAGAGTGAAAAGTGTTATTGTATCTATCGACCGCAATGGCTATTATTTTCTTTAGATTGAGTTCTTTATACTCTTGCTGAAGGCATCTAACCAACTCTATTATTGTAGAGTGGAGCCTTTCGATAGCTCCATTGATTTCACTCTTCTGAGGAGGGGTTACATATACCTTGATCCCTAATGCTTCTATGAGATTCATGACTACTGGGCTTATGAATCCGCCTTCGTTGTCTATAACCAAAGTTTTTGGTACTGTAAAATAATGCAGAATTTTGATCATCTTTTCCCGTAGGTGAAGGGCGGATTTGTTCTTTATTGAAAAAAATTTTGCGAATTTGCTGAATTTTTCCATACACGTTACGTATTTTTCGCTGGCAATTTGTATGATGTCCATATGCAGGATTTCCGATGGATATTCTGGAACTGGTGTTCCTTGCAATTCAGGCTTTTGAGGATTTCGATCATATTTGTTGACATTGCATATTTCACAAGCTCTTCTATACTGTTTAATTAATTTACTCATCTTAGGAAAGTAAAATTTTTCAAGTATTTGGTCCTTGCTCTCCCTTTAGCTCCTGTGTGCTCGTCAATGCTCCTCTTTTATTATGTGCAGTTTATTGTCTTCGTTGGCAATATTCTCCACGACACGTTGAGTGAGGCGAACTTTATACTTAGAAAAATGCTCTTTATATATGTCCTGTAGTAGCACTATGAATTTTTCGGGAATTTTGATTCCATTGATCAGATTGGGGCTTAATAGATGCTTAAGATTTTCGAATAAAGCCTCCTTTGTGATAGCTGCGAGACAGATATAGTGCCTGTTAAAGCCAGGGTGTGGTTGTTCGTGAGCAATCATTTCTTTTCCCTCAGAAAAAATCAATTGCTTCCTAAAAACATTAATCGGTGCTTCACAATGTGGGATGAGATCAGAATTATCCTCAATAGCACTGTGCGCCGTTCCTGATATTGAGATAAGAGTGTTTGCTTCTAGTGGCAATCTCGAGAGCGCATCTGCCATCAAACTAGTTTTTCCGGGTTTATAGATGAGCTCGTAGTTGAATTCTTCTATTCTGGCTTTCCAGCGTTTAAGTTTATCGTTATGATTGCTGTTACTCAGTGCAAAAGTAAGCGGCTGGTGGTCGGTTAAGATTCTTACTTTTTTGCCCCGTACAAGTACGTTCTTAGTTTGTCCAACGCCCACACGATAGCTAATAATTCTCGTTCGTTTGTGGCATAGTTCTCCTCTGTTGCGTTTAAGGATCTTGAAACATAAGTGATAGGTCGATCTCTGCCGATGTCTCCTTGCAAGAGAACTGTAATGTATATTAAATAATATTACCATTTTTCCCTATAAATTAACTGTAATGTATATTAAATAATATTACCATTTTTCCTATAAATTAACTTCACAGCACGCTCACCTATCATATGTAAAATTAAGCAATAAGATCTATTATTTTGCAACACACTCACCTAGGATACAAAACCCATAATCGAGTTGACACACATTCGACCCAAAACATATCAAGTTACACATGTGCACTTTCACTTTCACCAAGTATGCAATTGCATCATGGGAAAACGAACATGTGAACTAGCAGCACGCAACAAAGCATTTCTCGATGCGTGTGGCGCGTTGGGTATGGGAATGCATGCTGAGTGTGTAAATGAATGCACTTTTAGAATGTAAGCAAATTGTGAAAATTAGGTTGTAAGAATGATATAAAAGAAATGTTTTCGAAAATAAAGAATCAATTCTAAACTGGAATTCAATAGAGTGATTTTGCTGCAGTCTCGTGGTGCCTCTACCATTTAAACCGTTTACCCTTTAAATTTCAATCCTCGCAAGATTATCCTTGCACAGGATTAGTTTCAGCACGGCAAGTACTCACTCATTAGGACGAGTATGTGGCCAACAATATCTGCGGCCTCGCCGCTTATGTAAGGCTATTCAATTTAAATAGACTTTCCCCATAATATAAAATAAACCCAATTATATTTCCGCAACTCCAAGGAAGACACTTGATGGCGATCCTGCAGCTACGACCAGGGAATCTTGTGATCCATCGATACGTTTTGGAAGCAACGTGGAGGATTGTATTACAGCGTTCAGCGAGGAAGAAACACGGATTTTAGATGAGGCGTTCGAGCGATGCGTACAATTGCATGAGAAGTACTTTCCGCAACCAGTAAAGGCTGTTGCTGAACCATTACTGGTGTATGTTCCCACGAATATAGAGGAACTTAAATCAAGAGGCCCAAAACCAAGGAAAATTGAGGAATTCTACAGCAAAAAGAATATTGAAGCGGTGGAAGTGGCTTTAACGGCTATTCCATCTAAACGTCGACCAAGAGGAAGCCGTAAGACGAGGCTCAAGCGTGAACGAGCGGAACTACACTGCCTGATAAGGATTTCTTGCGGGCAACAAAGGCAGTATTTCGAAAAGAAACTCCGCGAGCTGAAGGAGTGATGGGGAGCAACTGCTCTACTGAAGAAGTGACGCTGGTTCAAGAATACCGGCAATCTATAACAACTTCAGCGGTATTTGTGGTGGCAATAGTTGCGGTTTACGTGTATCACAATTACAATAAGAAATATGTCATAAAACGTTTAAATCGAAATATTAATGTTTGATAGTATGTAAATTTGTAAATCCTGTAATTTAGATTTTAAATGCATGTATTTTCTTACAAATTTAAAGAATCGATCTCTGTTAGGGATGTATGGATGCTTTAGGAAGGTTGGTTGTTGAGAATGAGAGGATTTTGAGGAATCTGCGTAAAAGTTCAGCTAGGTTGTATACAGTTGGTACTTTGCTTGACAAGTTCGAGGGTCTTAAATCGAGAAAAGTCGAATTTAACGAGATTATTGGCAAACTCAATGATAGTGGCTCAAGATTATTGGATTTTAAGTTAAAATTCCAATCAGAATCTCTTATCTTGGAGAAAGAAATTTTGCTACAACTTGCCAAGCAGGGATATTTCATGGAAGATAACCAGCAAAACTGTGTGAATGAAGAATTAGAATCCAGTTTGCCAGAGTTAAAAGAGGAAATCACAATGGCTAGTTTCAATTTGGAAACGGCGATTAAAATCATCCCCGTTTTTGATGGAAAATACAAAGAGTTGCCACCTTTCCTGAAAATCATAGAGTTAGTGGATTCAACCTTATCTCCCACAGCAAAATCACAGCTGATAGATTTCGCGACTAGTGTTAAAGTTAGCGCTACTGTGAGATTATCCTTGGATGGCGTTTCAATAAACACCTTCAGTTCCTTACAAACGGAGTTGACCAAGAGGTTGGAGAATGCGAAAACCATCCCTCAAATTCACTCCATGTTGAGCAACACGTATCAGAAGAAATCGACTGTGACAGTATTCAAGGATAGAATTTTGTCGCTAGTTGATGAACTAAATCAACTGCAAATAAGTGACCTTGGCGATCAGGCTTCAGAAATTGAGAAAAAGGTCGTTTTGCGTATGAATGACTCATATGCTTTGAGTATTTTTAAAAAGGGGTTGAACGATCAACTCAAGAATACGGTATTCTCGTCTAGACCAAGGAATTTCTCAGATGCAGTCTCCTTAGCTCAAGAACTTGAGAATGCTGAGGTACAAGCGGGGAATTCTGTGATGCACATTAGGAATAGTACAGGGAGAAGGGACAAAAGAAACAATCGCAGAGGCAACAATAACGACCGTAACAATAGAGATACTAGGAATAATAGGAATAATAGTAGGAATAGAAATAATAGTAATTATTTGCGATAATAGAAGTGCCAGAAATAATAATGATAATGGTAGAAATAGTGGCAGAAACGATAATAGGAACAGCAATTACAATAGCAATGGTAATTGTTATCATGAAAACAGGGGAGACAATAGGCGTGGTAGCAAGAATAATAGAAATTTTAATGATAGCAATAGAAGAAATATCGCTGTTGTATCGGACCAGGGAAACGCCCTAGGTTCGGGAGAGGATTTGCAGAGCCTCCCGGTATAAATAATGTTGTGACAGAAAAGAGAATTTACAGAGTAACTAACAACTGCACAAATTTCGTTAGAATATATAATTTTGAAGCAAATAGGGATTTATTATTTTTAATAGATACAGGTGCAGATGTATCGATCTGTAAGGTAAATATTTTTTGGAATTTAGAGTATCAAATAGAAAACGAAAATAAGATTAGGTTAACGGGTATAACGAAAGAAGTAACCACCTCGCTAGGGACTTCTAATTTAGACTTGTTGATTGGAAAGCGACGAACTACAGAGTCATTTCATATTGTGGATAGTACCTTCCCGATAAGTACTGATGGAATTATCGGAAGAGATTTGTTGGTCAATTTTATGTGTAAAATTGACTATGAGACTTTCACTATTTCATTTTGCGTGGATGATGAAGACGTAGTATTGCCTATGGATACAAAAAGGCAGGGTCACACACACGTCAAAGTAGTTGCGAGAACTGAAACGATAGTTCCGATAAATGCGGATGTGAATGAAGACAGCATCGTGTTGAATACAGAAATACAAAGGGGTGTTTTTGTGGGTAACACAATTATACCTGCAAAAGGTGCTCAGCACGTGATCATTCTGAATACAACGGACGAAGAAGTCGTGATAAAGGATTTCAATGTTGGAATCGAACCTCTGCAACGCTATCACATTGTCAAGGGAGACAAACAGAAATGCGATGATGATGATCGATTCAAGAAACTCCTTGAGGTAATAGACATGAACCTTCTCGACAAGCGAGCCATGAATAGCTTACTTCATAAACTTAAACAGTATCAGGATGTTTTTCAGCTTGAAGATGAAAAACTATCCACTAATAATTTCTATAAACAGAAATTACAGACGGTGGATGACAGTCCTGTGTACATTAAGAACTATAGGCTTCCCCAAGCCCAGAACGATGTAATCCTACAACAAGTCAGAGACTTGGAAGTCAGTGATATCATCGAACCGTCTACCAGCCCGTACAATTCACCACTTTTGGTTGTGCCAAAAAAGAGTACGGATGGTAAAGCTAAATGGCGACTTGTGGTAGATTTTCGGAGATTGAACGACAAAATTGACAACGATAAATTCCCTTTGACCAGATTGGAGGACGTCCTGGATAGACTAGGTAGAGCTAAATATTTTTCAACACTGGATATGACTAGCTCTTTTCATCAAATTGAACTTGATAAAGAGTCTAGGCCATTGACAGTATTCTCTACTAGCGACGGGCATTATCAGTTTAAAAGGTTACCATTTGGATTAAAAATTTCGTCCAACAGCTTCCAACGAATGTTGACGATAGCCTTAAGTGGGCTGAGCCACGAAGCGTTTCTGTATGTGGATGATATCATTGTTTTCTTACATAGGTTACGTCAGCATAATTTGAAATTAAACCCTAGTAAATGTCAGTTTTTAAAATCGGAAGTCGTATACCTTGGTCATTTAATAACCAAGGATGGCATCAAAACAGATCCTTCAAAATATGATACAATCAAAAACTATCCGATTCCAAAAAATGCTGATGAAGTACGCAGATTTGTAGCATTCTGCAATTACTACAGGCGTTTTATCCCAAATTTTGCTACAACCGCCAAAAGTTTAAACTCTTTACTTAAAAAGAATGTAACTTTTGATTGGACCGAAGAATGCCAAAAAGCATACGAAACATTGAAGAAAAAACTGATAGAACCACCAATTCTCCAATATCCTAATTTTGATAAACCCTTTATCCTGACTACTGATGCATCCAATTATGCATTAGGAGCTGTCTTATCACAAGGAGAGATTGGACAAGATTTGCCTATTTCCTATGCTAGCAAATCATTAGCTAAACACGATATAAATAAACCTGTGATTGAAAAAGAACTGTTAGCTATACATTGGGGAATCAATTTTTTTAGACCCTACCTCTACGGACGAAAGTTCGCGGTTGTAACAGACCACAGACCACTCGTATCCTTATTTACTCACAGAAATCCATCATCCAAACTTACCAGAATTCGTATTGACTTGTCTGACTATGATTTTTCGATAGTGTACAAAAAAGGCAGCATGAATACGAATGCTGATGCCTTGTCCAGAATCGAGTTGGATACTGACTCCTTAAAGGCTATGATACCTCCAAATATAGATGAAAGTGCGAAACGCAAGCTATTATCAATTACTCGGGGAATGGCAAATAAAGAAAAGGATGAGAAACAAGAAGTCTGCGACGAGAGCACCCACACAATAATGGAATCTGATCAACTCTATTGTTGGGATTGCACGAGCTTATCAGACATCACCGGTGTAATAAAATTAAAATTTATCCTGCGCAGTGAATATAAGAATAATAAGATAGATATTGTACGTACAAATAATTTTATTGAAGTACATTGTAGCGATATACCTGACGTGAGATTCGTCTCAGTCAACGAAAAGCTTACAATGGAAAAGGGTATAAATAATGACACACACAATCTGAGACGTAGTGATAATCCAAATTCAAAACTATTAAAATTTGCGAAGCAAAACGATATTCGAAAACTCTCATTGTCTAGTGAAGATGTCATATTCAAGTCTATAGACAAAGAATCATTTAAAAAAATATTCAATATGTTACAACAAAAACACGAAGACAGTACATGTACAAAATTAAGAGTATTAATATACAAGCCACCCACAAAAGTAGCTAGCAAAAATGAACAAACAAAGCTAATAGAAGAATTTCACGACTCGCCACATGGAGGACATTTAGGGATTCGTAAAACGTTATTAAAATTAAAACAACGATACTGCTGGAAGAACATGGGCAGCATGGTTAAATCATGCATAAATAATTGTATGGCCTGCCAAAAGAACAAACAAGTAAGGCACACTAATGAACAAATGATGAAAACTGACACACCGTCAACCAGTTTTGAGACTGTACAAATAGATATAGTCGAATCATTGAGAATTTCCAACAATTATAGATACATTTTGACTCTGCAGTGCGAATTAACTAAATTCGTTGTAGCTTTTCCAATAAAGAATAAGGAAGCGCGTACTATAGCTATAGGTATAATTAATGAATTTATATTAAAATACGGACATTTTAAGACATTAAAGTCTGATTTAGGCACAGAATTTTCAAATAAACTCATGAATGATATATGTGAGATGTTAAAAATAAAGCAAATATTCTCAACGCCGTATCACCATCAAACATTGGGCGTGGTTGAAAGAAACCATCGGGTTTTGACTGAATACATGTATTCATTCGCCGATGATCAACAATGGGACAAATGGGTTCCATACTATACCTTCGCATATAACACAACTCCAAACATAGACACAAATTACACTCCGTACGAGCTAATTTTCGGTAAATTACCGTACCTCCCGAATGATATAATAGCTAGCAACGATGTCATTTATGACTTAGATAATTACGCAAAAGAGCTAAAAGCTAGATTGAGGATGTCAATAAGCAATGCGCGAAAGATTATTGAGAATGTCAAGACGCAAAGAACCAAAAATCAAATCAACACTAATCCATTGAAATCAAAAATAAGTGATTTGGTATTAATAAAAAATGAGAAAAGGAAAAAACACCAACCACCTTATAGAGGTCCATACAAAATTGTAGATATTGATGAATATAATGTTCTAATAGACATAGAAGGAAATCCAATGATTCGTTTTCACATATAATGAACCCGAATCAAAAAAGGGTAAAGGTGTAATGTATATTAAATAATATTACCATTTTTCCCTATAAATTAACTGTAATGTATATTAAATAATATTACCATTTTTCCTATAAATTAACTTCATAACACACTCACCTATCATATGTAAAATTAAGCAATAAGATCTATTATTTTGCAACACACTCACCTAGCATACAAAACCCATAATCGAGTTGACACACATTCGACCCAAAACATATCAAGTTACACATGTGCACTTTCACTTTCACCAAGTATGCAATTGCATCATGGGAAAACGAACATGTGAACTAGCGGCACGCGACAAAGCATTTCTCGATGCGTGTGGCGTGTTGGGTATAGGAATGCATGCTGAGTGTGTAAATGAATGCACTTTTAGAATGTAAGCAAATTGTGAAAATTAGGTTGTAAGAATGATATAAAAGAAATGTTTTCGAAAATAAAGAATCAATTCTAAACTGGAATTCAATAGAATGATTTCGCTGCAGCCTCGTGGTGCCTCTACCATTTAAACCGTTTACCCTTTACATTTCAATCCTCGCAAGATTATCCTTGCACAGGATTAGTTTCAGCACGGCAAGTACTCACTCATTAGGACGAGTATGTGGCCAACAATATCTGCGGCCTCGCCGCTTATGTAAGGCTATTCAATTTAAATAGACTTTCCCTATAATATAAAATAAACCCAATTATATTTCCGCAACTCCAAGAAAGACACTTGAGAACTGCTCTGATTGCGTAATTAGAAGCATCGGTCGTTAAATTGAAGGGTTTCTCGAAATTTGGGGATGCCAATACCTCCGATGGTGTTAGGAGTGCCTTTATTTCGTTAAAGGCTTTGAGCTCAGCAACTCCTAGCGAAATTGGTCTTTTCTTAGACTGATTCACTTTAACTTGAGCGTTATCTCCTTTAGTTAAATTTGTAAGTGGCTTTGCAACTTTTGCAAAATCCCTGATAAATTTCCTATAGTAGGACGCCAAGCCAAGAAACGCTTTCAGGTCTTTTAAATTAGTGGGGGGCTTAACTTTAGTAATGGCTTCTATCTTCTTAGGATCCGGAAGGATACCATCCTGTGAGATGATGTATCCCAAATATTCAACACGGATCTTCAAGAATGAAGACTTATCTAAGTTAACTTTTAGATTCGCATTCTCGAGTTGAGACAGTATGGTTTCCAGATTTTGCAGATGTTCGTCCCCCGATTTCCCCAGGATAATAATGTCGTCTATATAAACAAAACATATTTGGCCGATAAAGGATTTTAAAACGTCATCGATCATTCTTTGAAATATGGCGGGCGCGTTTCTGGGGCCAAACGGTAGCCTTGTAAACTCGAATTTACCATTTTCAGTGGAGAAGGGCGTTTTCGGGATATCACTATCTCGCATACGAATCTGGTGAAACCCGGATGTTAGATCGAGGGTGGTAAAATATTTCGAGCTTCCAAAACTCGCAAGCGTGTTTGTGATATCTGGTATTGGGTAAGTGTCTGATATAGTCACTGCTTTCAACCTTTTAAAATCTATTACCAATCTATACTGCTTTTCAACTGCTGAATTGGCTTTTTTGGGCACAACCCAGATAGGTGAATTATAGGGGCTTCTTGACGGGCGAATAATTCCATCCTCTAACATTTTCTTAATTTGTTTATCCACCTCAGGCCTTAAGTTAACCGGATAGCTATAGGATTTAGTGTAGATAGGGTCTGATGTGGAGGTTCTAATATCAGCCCTTACGTTTGTTTCGATGATTTCCCTATCACTTATAGGGCCAAAAAGCTTAACATGCTTATCCAAGATGGTTTGCAGCTTATTCCGAGTTGTTTGAGGACGGTGGTCACAAACGACTTGCACGTGTTGACCTGTTTAGATTCTTTTGCCTTCAGAGGGATTTTTATATTTGGCCTGATTTTGAGTATGTTATTTTTTCTATCGATGATAGCGTCTAGTGCCTTTAAAGTATCGTCCCCTATAATTCTGTCGAACGACTTCAGTCCTGGTAGCACAAAGAAATCTACTAGCATGCTGTTACCTACACTTTTAAAAAATTTCCCTGTCACCTTTTTATTTATGGTTATTTCTCCCGCAGCAGATTGGATGTTGAAGGGTTTCGAGACTAGCTTGGCATTGAACGCATGTTTGGGTGCAACGAAATTTTTGTTTGCACCTGTATCTATTAAAAATTTTAGGGTCCGACCGTCTCGCATAGTAAACTCTATGTATGGAACGCTAGAGAGGCGTCCATCATAAAATTTATTGGATTTTCTTCCGATTCATCATCACATTCTTCCCGTAAGGTAGGGAAATTATCATCAAGATAAGCTTGATGTTCGTATTCCATTTCCCCAGAAAATTCCACATCAGGTTCAGAAAACTCAACTTGCGTTTCTAAATTATAAAGACGCTGTGGTTTCCTTGGGAGATTTTCAGAATTATTCGATCGTTTGTAGTTGGGGGAGTTCGACGGCCTGTTCATATAATTAACCTGCCGAGTTTGAATGGATTTATTGACATCCATTGGAATTGGTGGTTTGGGCTGGGTGGGTCTGGGTGGTAGATTAGACGTTCTATCTCGGACCTGATACATCTGATTTCTTTCTGCTACACTTAACTGCTGATAGGGTACGGGTACTTTAGGTCTGTTATTTTCAAAACGGGAGTTAAAAAATTGGTTAACGGGTGCTGAAATTGTGTTATTACCATGCCGTTGGTGAATTTGAACATTCCTAAAGTTTAGGTTTTGAACCTTTAAGCATGATGCATTAGCATCGGGAAGCGTTTGGGGTTTTTGGATGATAAGCATTTGTGAAAGATCTCCATTCAGCCCTCTCACAAAAACATCTAATGCGCGATTCCTGTAATTTTCGGTAAGTGCGGCAATAGTTTCTTGTGACCTATCCTCTGTTTTGATTTTGTTGATCAGTAACGACAATTGGTGGTTCACGGCTGCATAAAACTCATCAACACTATTATTCCACTGTTTCATGGAGTGCAGCTGATGCTCCAAAGTACGGATGTCCCTTTTATCCGCATAGTGAAGTGATAGGCACTTCTTAATACATGACCAGTCGTCATCGAAGATATTATACGAAATAAGGGCAGCATCAGCTGGCCCTCGAATCTTCTGCTGGATGTGGCGAAGAATGGCTCTGAAAATAGGCTCCCCCCGAACTATTACATAGTCGCGTAGGATCGTTCCACGTTACGCACCCACGATAAATATTGAATCGGGTTGCCATCAAAGGGTTGAAGATCACGCACAGAATCAGGTAGTTTTTTAATGCCCTCAAGGTCTTTTTCGGATTGAGGAATACCCTAAATGGATGAAGGTGTGGGGTTGGGTGAATGGTTGGCAGACAACCTTTGTTCAATTGCCAATAATCTGTCCTCACTCTTTTCACTCTTACTAATGTATGAACTAAAGGCTGAAATCGCCTGTTCAAGCTCGAAAAGTTTAGCTTCGGATTTTTTGCTTAGTTCAATTTGGGCATTAACTGCTCCTGTCAATTGATGAATGGTTTCCTGTATGGCTTCCATTCCGAATCAAGGAAAAAACACAAAAATTCGGAAAACGCAAAAGGAGAGGAGAAGAGACAACTGTTGTGCACTGGATTCAATTCGCGAAATTTCACTGCAATGCACCAAGGTAACTCAAATGAATCTTCACAATTCACTTGTTATCACTATTATTACACTTTGATATGTTAATACTTTAAAGCTTCAAATATTTGTAGTTTAAAATATATTATGGTTTCAAATTTTCAATAATTTTGTAGTTTCAAATATTTTGTAGTTTTCAAATATTTTAAATAGAACGTGGTCAATTATTTAAGATTTGATTTAACAAAAATAACGTAATTTCTTAACAGATTAAGACTTACATAAAAATAATTAATCCTGCTAACGTTCTCATATTTCGTCACTCGGACAGTTCGTATGACTCCTTTTTGACGCCAATCGTTCGATTTGAGAGGTGCCTACTGCGGTACGATGTCGTGTCACTCAGCGTTGCGTCCTTGTCTTATTCGTACGGTGATTTTGCACTCACTGGCCGGATATATCCTGGAATCAGCCTGCTACCAGCCTCCAATGATCACAATTCACTTCCCAGCAAGTACAGCATGTATTCGTTCTTATTGAAGGGATGATTGAAACTCGGTCGGCTAATCGTTGTTTAAAACTGTTTCCCGCTTTTACTTCAGGAGAACCGTGTTCTTATAGAACGGAATACCGTAACTTGGTCGACTAAGCTTATCACCGTTTTCCCGGTTTGATTAAAAAATACCGTGTTCTTATGGAACGGATTTAAAAATTTGCTCGGGTGCCAGTTACGACTGATTCTTCCGCGGTTGACAAAAAACACAATTTGTAAGTTAACAATTTGTTTTATTCACCACTTCTTACTTGGTTACTCGCGGAATACAAAAAGTGCTTCATTTACTTGACCACTTAAATTTATAATCTATAATTGCAAACTAAACAAAATGCTACCTGGGTGCATTTAACTTGATTTAGCATACGCGGCGGCGTTTGCACAACAGTTGTCGCTACAGGTGAACGATCAGCTTCGTCATCGAATAGTTTCCAATGCTACTTTAGGTAAGAAAAGATGCGCGTGTTGCGTGATACTCAATATGAAGAGGGTAATGGCCTCAATACGGATTTGGGCCGAATGCAGCGATAATGCGCGTTGAAAAAAGTGATGACTAATGGAGGAAAGGTAAGTATGAGGTAATATCATGAATAAAAATGGGAAAATGATGAGGAAAGGAGTAAAGATAAGTGGAAGGTGATAACTTACATACGCACTTTCAGTCCGATTCTCTCTACTCCATAAGTACCGTAAGAAATAAAATTTGTTTTAATTGTAGCTGTTATTTAGTATATACGCTCTGGCATAGCCTCTCCATTTCATCCGTTCCTCAAAGGCCTGTTCCAAGGTGCCGCACTTAGAGCAATAAGAAATGGGGGGGGGGACAGTCCCATACAAAGTATATGGGGAGATTTGTGAGCCAATTTTCGTGTCGAACTGTCAAACTGGTACGAGTCGGCTCTCTTGAACTCTTTGTCGTGTCGTAATGTCAAAGTTGATCTTGGCTCGTGCTCCAACTACAACAGTGCAGTAGGGAAAATTGACTTATGGGGGCTTTTATTAACAATTTCAATATCACAATTCATCTTTGTATATCGTATTAATAGAAAATTCACACAAATAGATATCATATAGATTGAAGCCGGAAAAATTTTAAAACTAAGACGGCAGATAAGAGTCACTTATATTGAATTTAATATTGCTGCTCAACAAAAACCTTAACTCCTTCAAAGTAGTGTCTCAAGCCCGATTGAAATAGGAGCAGGGAAGTATTTTTTATTTAATAAAACAACACAGTCTCTCGTTGTCTTTTCATCTGACAACAGAAATGCCATTGATGAACTCTTTCCTACCCAAGATTGGTTCCTTTTTTCAAAATCGCTATTTCTAATCAATCTTTATAAACTTTACAAACAAATCAAACTTTAAAAATATGAAAAAAAAAACTCAAAAATTTAATGGTCGACGTAAATCTTAGCAATAATAAGTCAAAAAATTCGTCACAGATGAATCCAAATTTTATTAATTGAAATTACTGTGTATGATGCATGAATTGGAAAGAGGAGAAAAAACTCAACCAAGACTATTCAAAAATTAAATGTAATACTGTCAGCACAACAAAATTTTGACTGTCCGAAAATGTATGAACGTAATATTAATGTAATTTCGTCAAAAAAATGTTACCTTATTCTATGGCAACACATGTAACCTAGACTCTCAAACTGAACTCTTGTTCTAAGATAATTTCGTAGCAGCTATATAGTCCATCTGATTGTATTTATATTTCTAATAAGAGTCATCATCATCATATGAAACTGCATTTCGAAAGTAAAATTCTGTTAACTGGGTCAAATAAGCTATCTATTGTTAAAATGAAAACGGAATGGATTGACAAATTGATTTAAATTCTTTTCAAATGAATTCAATATTCAAGCATAAAATTTTCTGCATATTCATTAAATTTCAAACTTTGGCGCCAAATACCCCTACAACGTTTAACCATTTCCACAACGCCCTTGGCCTTGATATAAAATCTTGTCTACATTTGCTGGCAGCAATCTTATGCTCTTTGCTGGAAGCTACACTCTCACCGTCGGTGGGGGCGTTTTCAGGAAGTTATCTTGTGTGTAGCCCTCAGTTGAATAAGAACTGGATGGGCTTAGCTCATATAAAGTTCATGAGAAGGCATGCGACCAGTTTCTGCTCTCTTCCAAAGGTTCTGTATGTCATTTCCTCCCCGTCGTCCTCTTGCTGGTCACTTTCTTGTTCCAAAAGCTGACTAGATGGAATCCGTCTGTCAAGTTGACTGATGCAAATTAGACGCCAGATTGGCCAATTTCCAAGTTTTGTCGCGAATTTTATCCGATATGAAAACTGCGGAAAGTGTTCGCGATCTAAATTCGTTCCAAGTGTTCAAACATTCTATTGTGGTTTGTGATTCAATTAACTTTAACGTCTGACACTGTGAAATTAATTTACAGTTTCAAAATGAAATGTGTAGTGTCTTCGTGTAACACTCATAGTGGAGAGGGATCAGTAGGTGTTTTCTTTCACAAGTGAGTAGTTTTTATGTTAATGTTTTGCATGTTTTTTCAAATAGAAAATAAATTTTTAATATTGTATGAAAATTTGTTTACATTGAGCAGCAGCCATGTTTGCTTGTGCAATTTGACTCTCTCTTAGGTTGTAAACAAGAACGTAGCAGTAGGAAAAGTGGTTGCAGGGTTTGTTGCGACCGCATGGTCACGTGGTTGTCCACTCCAGTATTATTTGATTACTCAATGGTGTAGCCCCTCCATTTCTTATTGCTCTGAGGTGACGCACCTGGAAATGATGACAGAACCTTGAGGAACGGAACAAATGGAGAGCCTATGCCAAAACTGACGATAGATACAAGCCATATGGCTGCAGCGCTTACTACCCCACACATGACCATTAGTAGGCCGACTTTGCTGGCTAACTTACATGGCGTTATATGAAGAAATGTGGAGGTGCCATAAGAAATTCGAGGTTTTGTACGGTTTAAAGACGGATTTCTACAGTGAAATCCAGATGATCCGCGGAGAACACAATAGCGCTCCTAGTGAAGTGAAAATTATTTCAGTTCTTATACCCGTTTAGTTTTTATCGCCTTCCAAAGTGAATTTATAGGAGTTTGTTTACATCTCAACGCTGAGCTATCAGTCGAAGGTGCAAAACGTGTGCTTCATTTGCTCGTCTTGGAAAGTTTAGAAGCACAAAGGGCTATACAAGGTGAATTTATAGCATGTACGGAATGCGTTCCGCACGTTTTTTATTCGGAAAAAAGTTTAAATGACGAAATATAAGCATTTGCTAATGCCGCAGTTGGGTGACAGATACCGGAAGCTTGTCCATAGTAGGCCGACTAATACATACGCAAATTGCTACCATATGGCTTGTATCTATCGTGAGTTTTGGCCTATGCTCATATAAACTCCATAGGAAATGATATGACCGCACTCCTGAGCCTGATTGTCATTTGGTTTCCAGTAATTTCCACTTTCTCCTCTCGCGAGTCCGATTGTCGATTTGACGACTAAATACGAACGCGAAATTTTACTGGGGCGTGAGATACGATTTGAAATTCAGTAGTTTTTGGTTCGGAAGGTGTCCGAAGAAACATGTTGACTCTAGTGAAAGTACTATCACATCTGGTTTAAAGATTTGAACATTTTAAGGAGTGGCATTGTACATCGGAGCGAGGAACTCAATGAAAATTATTGTGCGTTATTGCTGAAAAACGATGGGTTATAGATATGAAAATGCATTCTTTCTTAAGCAACCATAATGTTTTATTAGTATTTATGCTATTTTCTGATTTTGAGAGTGTTATTTGCACTAAATTATATTTACGAGTGCGAAAGCGTTTGCTTACTTTCTTGTGACGACCCATTGGATTCCCTTTAACCAACTATTGAAGCGAGGTCGCAGGGGTAGGTGCAAAAAGACACCTTGTTAGGTAGGCGGTCGCAAGGTCGTTGCGACAACGTGGACATATGGATGTCCACTCCGGTTATATCTTGTTCCTTAAAGACCTCTTCCAAGTAGTGTTCCATTAGGATCATTGAGTAATTAAATAATACTGGAGTGGACAACTACGTGACAATATGGTTGCAACAACCCCTGCGACCACTTTTCCTACTGCTACGCTCTTGTTTGCAACCTTAAGAGAGAGCCAAATTGCACAAGCAAACATGGCTGCTGCTCAATGTAAACAAATTTTCCTACAATACCAAAAATTTGCTTTCTATTTGAAAAACGTTCAGCATTGTATGAAAAACATGCAAAACATTCATATATTAACTACTCACTTGTGAAAGGAAACACCTACAGATCCTTTTCCACCATGATTTTTTCACGAAGACACTGCACATTACATTTTGAAATTCTAAATTAATTTCACAGTGTCACACTTTAAAGTTACTTGAATCACAAACTGCAATCGAATGTTTAAACATTAGGAACGAATTTAGATCGTGAACACTTTCCACAGTTTAAATATCGGATAAAATTCGCGACGAAACTTGCAAATTGGCCAAGTTGACGTCCGTTTTGCATCAGTCAACTTGACAGTCAGTTCACACCTAGTCAGCTTCTGGAACAAGAAAGTGACCAGCAAGAGACAGACGGGGAGGAAATGACCGACTGTTCGCTTGGAAGAGAGCAGAAACCGGTCGCTACTCTCTCATGCATTTTATATGAGCTTAGCCCATCCAGTTCTTATTAATCTTAGATTAGGATCTGGCCATTCCATTGAGGAACAAGATGAAACTGGAGTGGACAGCCATGTGTACACCATGTCGCGACAACCCCTGCGACTGCCTGCCTAACTACGTGTCTTGTTGCACCTACCCTTGCGACCGCGATTCAATAGCTGGTGAAGGGGAATTCAATGGGTCGTCACAAGAAAGTAAACACACGCTTATGCACTCGTAAATAGGATTTTATTGCAAAGAACCCTTCACAAAATCAGAAAATAGCATTGAATATGAATAAAAATTTATGGCTACTTGGAATAGAAAACACTTTCATATTGATAACCCATCCTTTTCCAGCAAAAATGCACAATACTTTTTATTGAGTTCCTCGATCCGATTCACAATGTCACTGCTTAAATATTGTTATCCCTAAATCAGGTGTGATAGTTATTTTAAGTTTATAACAAAATCGAACCGCCTTGATTAAAAAGTTATCTAACACTTCTTTTAGTTGAATCTAATAAGACGGATCGGAATATGACATGGATGTTCATGGCTTTCAAAATTTAATAAATTATAGCTAAAATAAAGTTCCTTAAACCATAGATTTTTTTCAAATTCATCCAAACGTGGTTGACACGTCCATATTAGACCTGTTCAGGTATCTTATTTAAATTCAAATCAAAAGCAAAGAGCTTGCTATTAAAGACACACATCTTAGTACGTTTCGTGAGATGAACTAGTATCGTTAAAACATTTTGTTGCAAATAATCGATAATGCATATCAAACCTCAAGTAAAATCAAACGTTAACCTAACTTTTTTAACTCGGTGGGGCAACATTTATCAGTCGACGAGACTGATATATGGTAAAATAGTAATTTATAACTCAAGAAGGTTTTAATCGCAAACGTTAGCTTCTGTGTACAATTATTGGCTAATTTCTTCTTGCAAAAAGAACATCAGTACTTCGGAACCCACTGGCCCCCTTCGGCCTCACATTGAAGTAGCCAACTGGGTTCCGAAATACTGGTGTTTTTCTATTTCTATGTTTTTAATTTCTTTATATACTATCTTATTCAAACTGACCATGCAGTATTTCAACTACCAGCAGATACTCCTGAAGCACAGACATTTGCAGAATGCTGCTTGACTGCCCGACACTGAATCTGCGTAACATAAACCATTTTCAATAGATGATTCAAACTAATATGATCTACACTCAACCATTAACAATAAGCAAATTTTTGATTTTTGAATGAGGTCCATCATACGCATGAAGTCCTTTTGAATTGAGGCGATTTAGTCTTTTGACTGCCCCACACTAATTCCAGAAGATACCTTACATTTGGTTGTAGCACTGTTTTATCGAATGATTGCCGCTGCACCGATTGCGTTCAAATTTTATATTCCGGAGCAGTTTTTAAACCTAAAACCGACAAGGTGGGGGAAAATCCAATTGAAAAACCTTTTCAATATAATTTTCTTAATTTTAATATCGAACTTACAGATAAGAAGCACTACATGTATTCCTCATTTGACAACCCACGCATTTATTCAATTGTGATCCGATGTTGTCATATAACACAATTGAAGGAAATAACTTCTAAAAACTAGAAAGGTGCCCTTGTGAAGAATAGAAGAGCGATCTTTCAAACAATAGAAGGATACCCTTCTAAAAACTAAAGCCTTTCTAAAGAATAGAGGGCTGCCTTTTTAAAAACTAGAGGGGTGCCCTTGTCAAAAATAGGAGCGTTCCCTTCCAAAGAATAGGAAGGTATCCTTGTTAAGAATACAACAGTGCCCTTCCAAAGAATAGAAAGGTGCCCTAAAGAATAATAGAGCACCCTCCTATTCTCTTCAGGAGCACCCTTCTATTCTCTTTAGGCGCACCTTTCTCTTTTATGGAAGGGTACTCTTCAAATAAATAGAAGAGTATCCTTATAAAGGAACGAAGGGCACCCTTCTATCCTTATAAAGGATAAAAGGGTACTTCTATCCTTATAAAGGATGAAAGGGTAGAATACAAGAATGCTTCCCTAGAGAATAGAAGGATGCTCTTCTATAGAATAGAAGGGTGCACACCTTAACAATAGGAGCGTGGCCCTTTAGAGACTAGAAGGGTGCCCTTCTAGAGAATAGAAGGCTGCTCTTCTAGAACCCGTCCTTGCACAATATATTACAGCAGCATCGGGAATCTGCCATTTCAAATATTATACTTTAATGCCTTAAATTCCACCAAAATATTGTTGAATTACAGTTCCCATCCAGTTTTCGTCAATTGTGTTATATGACATCTGATCACAATTGAATAATTGTGTGGGTTGTCAATCGAGGAATAAATGTAGTGCTTCTTATCTGTCAAATTTTTTGAATCGGATTTTTCCTCACCTTATCGGGTTTAGAATTAAAAAGTGCTCCGAAATACAAAATCTGAACGCAATCGGTGCAGCGGTAACCATTCGATAAAACAGTGCTCCAACCAAAATTTGATTCGAGCTACAATCGGGTGTTCTGCTGAAGAATAGACAGGTGCTTTCTAAAGAAGAATAGTTTACATTGAATGTCTCCTCACCTTCGCTTATTTGCCACTTAAACTCGTCCTCGCATGAAATAGTTCAGCAACATCGACGAACGAATGTAGTGCTTCTTAATTGATACGTCAAACTGAAATACATTAGATGTAATTGAAAATGTGATTAAATCTAATTTTTCCTTACCAATCAAATAAAGCTCCGGAATATAAATTCTCAGGCCAATTATCGCTTTTGCTGATAATCCAAAGGCATCAAAAATAAATTTCTCCCGGTTGATATATTTTGACTTTGATGACATTTGCCTGTTGACACGAAAACAGTCGTTTAATTGAACGAAGAAATCGTTCAGTTGTTGATCGGACTTCTCATTTTTGTTTCGATGCGAAGTATTTACCAGTCAGCTGATGACTGTTCTTTCCTGTTTAACTTTCGTCGAAATTGTCACATGTTCTCCATGCCCTGTCTGTGCGCACTGTCACACCGCCGCTGGTTTGGGGAGCGGATCAGAATCCGCCGCAAAAAGTTGTTGGAATAATAACCTCCGAACACAAAAAGGGACTCTAATGTCATTTGGCCTTACTAGTTATACAATGGTGGTAAACCACCAAAGTATAATCCAAAAGCAGGACCAAACGATATTGATGTTCGAAGACAACACAAGCTCGAAAGTTACTATTTGCTGGGGCACGATCAGTGCAATTACCCTCGGGAGTTATTTACCCGCCAAAAATACTAACACCTAGTGGGGACACCTAGAGACGATGGACTGTCTCGTGCTCACGACTGATGATACAGCCGGGCTTTTCGGGCCCCACGTTGGGCGCCATTTGTATTGAATTAATGATTCAAATATGTCCGTAAAAGACTGCAGCGATGGTCTGCTGCCTCGGCAGAGAAAGATGGAGGTATCTGCCGAGAATGCCCTCGTCCGGAGACGCGTGAATGCGCTGGCAGGCTAGCATTGCGGTGTCGTGGGGCGGGTTCGTTTCCCCGGCACGAGGACTCACTACAAAACAATTTCGCATTCACGAATTTGTCGATAGCTCACGAGGCGACTGAAGTCGCAAAAACTGTAGATAACCTCACCGAAGGAGATGTACTTGTTACAAGAACAAGTGAAACCTGAGAAGAGAGGTGAACTTGGGGTGACCTCGTCGTTACCCAACGAAGTTCATGGCCCACAAATGAAAGAGGGGCAACCGGGTGGTGGTGGAGCCCCTTCATACCCACCCAACCGGAATAAATCCAAAGATAGCTTGTTGAAGCGGCCAGGTATTCCTCTTCTGAGTGGAAAACTCATACAACTTGAATTGTATGAACCTTCCCATCAGAAGGGGAGTACCCCGGTGACCAATTTATGTCATAGAATTATACAATTGGATTGCATAAATCTATGCCATAAAAAGGCACTCTGCTTGGGCCACTCAACCCATAACGTCACCTGAAACAGAAAAAGGAATTAGCTTGTATCCGGTGGCTGGCTCATATTTTGAGGTGGAAGCCTGCCACCGTACCGGGTCCTATACCCGGTTAGAAGTCGAGGAAAGGAAAGACCATCGGGTACGGTATTAATACATTCTTTTATTTAAGCAATCCAAATTTAATACGTTTTCAATTAGCACTGATATAGATAAGAGCTTAGAGGAAAGATTAAGACGTTTTTCTTTCAATTATTGATTTTTATCATCAATTATTTTATGAAGCAATAAATTATAAAAAAATTGAAGAGAAATCCCTTGCAAGCATGACTATTTAAATTTATTTGATATGAATCAATGAGTATCGGTAATAAGTTAAATATACATAAATAAAAAGGAAAAAAGCTATCAAAAACACGAAAATAAGTGTTATTTGTTTGACCATCATTTTGCTTTCATTGCATTTTGTATTTAAAAAATATTTTAATAATATATAAAACAAATCAAAGGCACTTACCTGCATGGTCCTCCGAGCGCTCGATGGGTGCAGGCTGTAAGCGGTTGAATTTCTTTTCTTTTGATTGAAGGTATCTTTAGTTAATATGGGATTATCGATCCATTCAATTGAAACACTAATTACATATAAAACATTCATATTATAGAACGGTGCATTGCATCACGTGGGGAAATTCACAATTTTTTTTATTAATAAAAATATTTGTTCAAAACATTCATGAATCCAGGGAGAAGCACCAATGAATGATTGTAATAATTTAAAAATAACACTTCAATTTTAATTTTTGGCAATCCTCATCGAAAAATTTCACTAACGCCAATTTCTCACTATGTATTGGTGAAATGCAGTTTAACACCACTAAAACAATTTGTTGGAGTATATATCGAAGGCATTCGGCCGCACTAGCTCCAAGTTTCCGTTCAACGGCTGTGATCATAATATTGTCACGAAAATGTTGATGCAGTCTATCGAAATTCACTCTCCTTGACGACAATGCTGGCTTGATCCCGTTGCTCTGCCCTTCCCCGTTTTGCAACTGTTGTATCAATTCACAGTTAGTACATGCTAAACAAATCTGTCGATAGAAATAACACATGCGGACTCAAATGCGCGAATATCGATCAGATGCTGAGTTTGAAATAAATCCCCTTGACGACAATGTTGTCTTGATTTGTAAATTTCACAGCAAACTCGATTCCAGTTTATTTTTGGCACAAAACTTTGTTACACACACAGGTGTTCTCACGAACGGCACGTCCTCGTTCCCCCGTTATGTGTGACTTTTCTTATCAAATCACCCCAACAGCGATCAGAACAATCAAACCGAATCCCCGCTAGGATTTTTCATTTCCGCGAAAAGCATCAGGGACTATCACGCTAGTTCAGAAAAACGCGCCGCGATCAGCCCAGCCACCTCACTCCTTGTTCAATTCCAAATCCTATAACGCTGTTGGCGTTCCGACGACATTTTCGCGATTCGTCACCAGAGCTTGAGCTTGTTGACGCCACACTCGAAATCACGGCACTTTAATTTTTGGATCCCGTTGATTCGAAAAGAGCTCAATAGGCCACAAATCGGTAGGACGGCTCGCGTTTTTCCTACTTTAGATTTTACTATTTCCACTCGACACTAAACTTTCCAGAAAACCAAAATAAAAGCCAATAAAAGTAGATGCACACTTTCGACGATCACACAACGAAAATGCCTGGATTCGTTGATCTCTTTATGTAATTTTTATCAGAGCACTCAAGCGCTGCACTTCGCGCTCGTATCGGGATCCCCCTCGTTACGCCGACCACGGGCGCGAGCAAACTCCCCAATCGGCAAAAGCATGAAACAGCGGCAAACCATCGAACCACCACACGCTGCAAACCGTTCTCTCGCTCGTTCACACACACTTGTCTAGGACTAGCCAACATTCTTATGACACTTAAAAATATTTTGCACTCGACTATCAGCGCTAGAAACCAGATTTCTAATCAATTCCCTGAGACAATTTTCATTTCTTCACTGAATAATGTCCATTTGTGTTTAACACACCACGCAAGTCTGATTGCCCCGGCACACTCCTTTAACTCCATGCAATCTCTTCTTTTTCAGTCGCGACGCAAGAGTCAATCTTCTGCACGCCATGGAAAGTTCGAATCCCTCTTTCTTCTTTCTCTTCGTCTTGCGTCCCAATGTTCCAATTCAAACTCCCTGACTTGCAATTAGCGTTAATCTCGCGGAAACTAGTCAAATCGGGACAAATTAGAACGCAATTTTTCACGAGACTCACCGCTCGAACGAGGAAACGTTATCGCTTTTTCCTTCACCTCGCCCTTCGCGGCGCCAACCGACTCGCAACGGCACTGCACACCTACACGACCAACAATCGCCGAGCACTATACCAGTGTGAGTGCACGGGGCGCATTATCGGCGCGATGCGTTATCACATATAGAACACAAGTGCAATCTAATGTCAATACGCCGGCCAACGGATACCACCACTACACGATTCTTGACCATTAGAGCCGGCATGCGGTGCATCAATGCAACAATGGCAAGATAAGTGAGTTGATATTGTCTGGAGCGTGAGAAATTCGGGTGGATGTATGAAGATTTCGTGAATCATATTTGGTTTTTCGTGAATTTAGCTATACCATGGATAGAAATCAAATTAAAGCAGTGCCAAAGTACCTGGCAGCGTTCGATTTTGATCACACCATTGTAGATGACAACACGGACAACGTAGTTGCTTCCCTCATAGACCGCAGTAAGATCCCACAGAGTGGGCGCGATCTAGTAGATTCTAAGGGATGGACAGCATTCATGCAGGCTGTGTTTGAAATTCTCCGCAAAGCGGACATCAAGCCGGCTCGTATCAAGAAGACTGTTGTAGCAATAAGTGAAAACGTTGGGATGGTGAAATGCCTAAAAACACTGCACGCCAACTATTTCGACATAATCATCATAAGTGATTCCAACTCGGAATTTATTCGGGATTGGAACGATGCACATGACTTGACCGGCAACATTTTACAAATTTTCACGAATCCTGCGCACTTTGACGAGCATGGATTGCTGATAGTGAAACCGTTCGAGCATCAAACCGAATGCAAAATTAGTGCCATAAATATGTGCAAAGGCAGAATATTAACGAATTTTATAGCACGACGTCACGATGCTGATAACGTATTGTACGATAGCGTTTTTTTATGTGGGTGACGGAGCCAACGAAATATGTCCCGCATTAAGATTATCTAGTGAAGATTATGCATGCATGCGTAAAGATTATTGTATGGATAACAAGATCAATAAGATCGCCGCTGAAAATAATTTGGTACTCAAAGCGAAAACAATACGATGGGTGAATGGAATCGAACTCTTAGGTTAAATTTTAAGTAAAAATAAAAAAAGAGCGAGCGTTGCGATGGGGAAGGTGACTGAATCGTTACCCATTGTTAAATTGAGTTTGTGCTGTGTGCCGCTGGCTTTTAGAGACCTACTCCTCGATTACTACAATTTATCAGTCGAGGAGACTGGTATATGGTAAAATAGTAATTTATAACTCAAGAAGGTTTTAATCGCAAACGTTAGCTTCTGTGTACCATTAATGGCTAATTTCTTCTTCCAAAAAAAACATCAGTACTTCGGAACCCACTGGCCCCCTTCGGCCTTGCATTGAAGGAGCCAACTGGGTTCCGAAATACTGGTATTTTTCTATTTCTATATTTTTAATTTCTTTGGTTTAAGGAACAATATTACTATCTTATTCAAACTGACCATGCAGTATTTGAACTACCCGCAGATACTTGCTGAAGCACAGACATTTGGAGAAGGCTGCTTGACTGCCTGACACTGAATCTGCGTAACATAAACCATTTTCAATAGATGATTCAAACTTATATGATCTACACTCACCAATTAACAATAAGCAAATTTTTGATTTTTGAATGAGGTCCATCATACGCATGAAGTCCTCTTGAATTGAGGCGATTTAGTCTTTTGACTGCCCCACACTAATTCCAGAAGATACCTTACATTTGGTTGTAGCACTGTTTTATCGAATGATTGCCGCTGCACCGGTTGCGCTCAAATGTTATATTCCGGAGCAGTTTTTAAACCTAAAACCGATAAGGTGGGGGAAAATCCAATTGAAAAACCTTTTCAATATAATTTTCTTAATTTTAATATCGAACTGACGGATAAGAAGCACTACATGCATTCCTCAATTGACAACCCACGCACTTATTCAATTGTGATCCGATGTTGTCATATAACACAATTGAAGGAAATAACTTCTAAAAACTAGAAAGGTGCCCTTGTGAAGAATAGAAGAGCGATCTTTCAAACAATAGAAGGATACCCTTCTAAAAAATAAAGCCTTTCTATAGAATAGGGGGGTGCCCTTTTAAAAACTAGAGGGGTGCCCTTGTCAAAAATAGGAAGGTATTCCAAAGAATAGGAAGGTATCCTTGTTAAGAATACAACAGTGCCCTTCCAAAGAATAGAAGGGTGCCCTAAAGAATAATAGAGCATCCTTCTATTCTCTTCAGGACCACCCTTCTATTCTCTTGAGGCGCACCTTTCTATTCTATGGAAGGGTACTCTTCAAATAAATAGAAGAGTATCCTTATAAAGGAACGAAGGGCACCCTTCTATCCTTATAAAGGATAAAAGGGTACTTCTATCCTTATAAAGGATGAAAGGGTAGAATACAAGAATGCTTCCCCAGAGAATAGAAGGATGCTCTTCTATAGAATAGAAGGGTGCACACCGACAGAATAGAAGGGTGCTCCTCTAGAGAATAGAAGGATGCCCTTCTACAGAATAGAAGGCTGCTCTTCGAGAACTCGTCCTTGCACAATATATTACAGCAGCATCGGGGATCTGCCATTTCAAATATTATAATTTAATGCCTTAAATTCCACCAAAATATTGTTGAATTACAATTCCCACCCAGTTTTCTTCAATTGTGTTATATGACATCTGATCACAATTGAATAATTGTGTGAGTTGTCAATCGAGGAATAAATGTAGTGCTTCTTATCTGTCAAATTTTTTGTATCGGATTTTTCCTCACCTTATCGGTTTTAGAATTAAAAAGTGCTTCGGAATACAAACTTTGAACGCAATCGGTGCAGCGGTAACCATTCGATAAAACAGTGTTCCAACCAAAATTCGATTCGAGCTACAATCGGGTGTTCTGCTGAAGAATAGACAGGTGCTTTCTAAAGAAGAATAGTTTACATTGAAAGTCTCCTCACCTTCGCTTATTTGCCACTTAAACTCGTCCTCGCATGAAATAGTTCAGCAACATCGACGAACGAATGTAGTGTTTCTAAATTGTCACGTCAAACTGAAATACATTAAATGTAATTGAAAATGTGATTAAATCTAATTTTTCCTTACCAATCAAATAAAGCTCCGGATAATAAATTCTCAGGCCAATTATCGCTTTTGCTGATAATCCAAAGGCATCAAAAATAAATTTCTCCCGGTTGATATATTTTGACTTTGATGACATTTGCCTGTTGACACGAAAACAGTCGTTTAATTGAACGAAGATATCGTTCAGTTGTTGATCGGACTTCTCATTTTTGTTTCGATGCGAAGTATTTACCAGTCAGCTGATGACTGTTCTTTCCTGTTTAACTTTCGTCGAAATTGTCACATGTTCCCCATGCCCTGTCTGTGCGCACTGTCATACATACTATTTCACGTGCCGGCAAGTCCTGTTATTCGGAAATTTGTATGAACTGACCCTACTTGTTAGTCATTGTATTATGATATATATTAACTAGCGCCTGCAATCGAGGAGCTGTCAAAATGATAAGAGAGGCAAATAAACGTGTAATAGATGCATTGAAGTTTACCTTGTGTTGACAAAATTGCAAAAAAATTCAAGTTTTTGTTTACCATACATACGCACTTTTAGTCCGATTCTCTCTACTCCATAAGTCCCGTAAGAAATAAAATTTGTTTTAATTGCAGCTGTTATCTAATGCATACGCTCTGGCATAGCCTCTTTGAGAATGGAACACTGGAGTGGAACATCAACTCAAATTTTGTCATCATTTCCCGATGCGCCACGAACGTTGCTCTTCGGATTTAATTTTGGAAGGGTGTAGTCGAAAAAGGGAGCTACAGTTTAGAAATATTTGAAAATGTAAAAGTTAACTGCCATTGCATAATCGATTGATAATGTTCCTATTTCAGACTTGAATAGGTTGTAAAACTTTATTTAGATAAAAAGAAACTCACAGTGACATTTAATATGCAAAAACTAATTCTGTTCCTTAGGTAATTACAAACTCAACTACGATTAAAACTATAATCGTTCATTCCTTTATACTTTTTCACCTCCCTTTTCCTTTCATAATCGTCTTCAGTGAAATTAAGGTGAAATGTATAATCGTTTTGCTTGACCTTCGCTATGTGTGAGAGAACTACATGCCTTTAAGGTGTACTAATTTGTTAATATATCGCCTAACAGAAATTTATTCTGATTTTAATTTCGCAATAAAATAGTATTTTGTGTTGATGTATTTTACTGCTATAAGTTTAACTAACAAGCTGAAATGTCGATTGTTGTTCATGTGCTCACCATATGCAACAAAGAGTTGCTTTCCGATGCATGCCACTTTAACATTTTTAGGTATACTATTTAGAGTAAATAAGTTTCTCGTAGCTGGCAGGAAATTGCCTTACAGTCAGTATATTGCTATAGGCGAGACTTGATCGAATAGATCAAAAATAGCTTAATGATATCTTGATTCAATTTATATGAGGGAACAAATTTGAGCATATATTGGTTATGAGTACGTCGTCTATTACTGTTGAATTTCTCAAACCTGTGATTCGTCCCAAAATGAATTATCCTGCGCCCCGATAGTAAATTTTTTTCTTTGAAATAGGCTATAAAATTGATCAAAAGTTATAATACAAAATTCGAACTATTTATCCAAAGCATATTTTTGAAGAGTTCATATATCCTTCTGCTTGTTAATATAAAGATTAATTATTTCGAAATAACTTTTATTCATTTTAAAATTCAATAATATAATAAATGGAATTCATTCTTTATATGCCTACAGTTAAAAGCATAATACTAAGAACTCCGGAATTCTGCTTTCCGCTTTCGAGTATGAAATTACTTCCACATCCAGAGAGGCGCTTGAAACCAATACTGTCGCTAAGCTCGTTGCATTTGCCTGCAAAAATAAAAATATATCTGAAATCCAAATGAGACTTATAAAAGTAAACAGTTTACCGATTGTTGTCCATTAATTATTCTTTCATCTCCATATAATCGTATGTCCAGTATCATTTAGCAGACTCCTGGAAAAAAAAAATAAAATTGATTTCATCAATGAAATTATTCAAGCAATATGTTAGCAAAACTTGCCCCCAAAATGCAGGCGCTACTACGCGAAAACTAATCGAATAAAATGGTCGCCAACGAAATGTAAACATAATCATGCATGAATTGGAAGCAGTGATTTTGAGTGAAAAAACACTTCTAAATATTGTATTGTGCTTTCTACATTGTATGTTGTTACTTACCTATGAAATGATACTCCTGTGGGCTGACGGTTCGTTCTATTATTGCATATTTTCACAATGCACATGATTTTAGAAACTTTGTTCGTATTTTCCTTCTTTTCCGTCGAAATATATAGTTTTCTCACTTGCAATCTTACCGAAAGATTGTCTCTTATTGTCTTGTTCATGAACAGCGCACAAATCACAAATTTTCACTGATTTCAACTAAAAATCCCACGGCGAACGAGTTTGTTTACGCGGATTCACAGCCGAATTTGACAGCGAATGCAAAAAAATCATATGATAATATGAAGATTTCTCCTTATCGACAGCGAGAATTGATGACAAGAAAAATCAGTGTTCCATTAGCATCGGGCCGTTCCTGTTAGCTACCTTTTCCAATCATAGCCTCTCCATTTGATCCGTTCCTCAAAGGCCTGTTCCAAGGTGCCGCACTTAGAGCAATAAGAAATGGGGGGGACAGTCCCATACAAAGTATATGGGGAGATTTGAGAGCCAATTTTCGTGTCGAACGGTCAAACTGGTACGAGTTGGCTCTCTTGAACTCTTTGTCGTGTCGTAATGTCAAAGTTGATCTTGGCTCGTGCTCCAACTACAACAGTGCAGTAGGGAAAATTAACTTATGGGGGCTTTTGTTAACAATTTCAATATCACAATTCATCTTTGTGTATCGGATTAACAGAAAATTCACACAAATAGATATCATATAGATTGAAGCCGGAAAAATTTTGAAACTAAGACGGCAGATAAGAGTCACTTATATTGAATTTAATATTGCTGCTCAACAAAAACCTTAACTCCTTCAAAGTAGTGTCTCAAGCCCGATTAATATAGGAGCAGGGAAGTACTTTTTATTTAATAAAACAACACAGTCTCTCGTTGTCTTTTCATCTGACAACAGAAATGCCATTGATGAACTCTTTCCTACCCAAGATTGGTTCCTTTTTTCAAAATCGTTATTTCTAATCAATCTTTATAAACTTTACAAACAAATCAAACTTTAAAAATATGAAAAAAAAAACTCAAAAATTTAATGGTCGACGTAAATCTTAGCAATAATAAGTCAAAAAATTCGTCACAGATGAATCCAAATTTTATTAATAGAAATTACTATGTATGATGCATGAATTGGAAAGAGGAGAAAAAACTCAACCAAAACTATTCAAAAATTAAATATAATACTGTCAGCACAACAAAAGTTTGACTATCTAAAAATGTATGAACCTAATATTAATGTAATTTCGTCAAAAATGCTACCTTATTCTATGGCAACACATTTAACCTAGACTCTCAAACTGAACTCTTGTTCTAATATAATTTCCTAGCAGCTATATAATCCATCTGATTGTATTTATATTTCTAATAAGAGTCATCATCATCATCATATGAAACTGCATTTCGAAAGTAAAATTCTGTTAACTGGGTCAAATAAGCTACCTATTGTTAAAATGAAAACGGAATGGATTGACAAAGTTGATTTAAATTCTTTTCAAATGAATTCAATATTCAAGCATATAATTTTCTGCATATTCATAAAATTTCAAACTTTGGCGCCAAATACCCCTACAACGTTTAACCATTTCCACAACGCCCTTGTCCTTGATATAAAATATTGTTTACATTTGCTGGCAGCAATCTTATGCTCTTTGCTGGAAGCTACACTCTCACCGTCGGTGGGGGCGTTTTCAGGAAGTTATCTTGTGTGTAGCCCTCAGTTGAGTAAGAACTGGATGGGCTTAGCCCATATAAAGTTCATGAGACGCGACTAGTTTCTGCTCTCTTCCAAAGGTTCTGTATGTCATTTCCTCCCATTCGTCCTCTTGCTGGTCACTTTCTTGTTCCAAAAGCTGACTAGATGGAATCCGTCTGTCAAGTTGACTGATGCAAATTAGACGCCAAATTAGCCAATTTCCAAGTTTTGTCGTGAATTTTATCCGATATTAAAACTGTGGAAAGTGTTCGCGATCTAAATTCGTTCTAAGTGTTCAAACATTCTATTGTGGTTTGTGATTCAAGTAACTTTAACGTCTGGCACTGGGAAATTAATTTACAATTTCAAAATGAAATATGTAGTGTCTTCGTGTTAAAAATCATAGTGGAAAGGGATCTGTAGGTGTTTTCTTTCACATGGGAGTAGTTTATATGTTAAATGTTTTGCATGTTTTTTCAAATAGAAAATAAATTTTTAGTATTGTATGAAAATTTGTTTACATTGAGCAGCAGTCATATTTGCTTGTGCAATTTGACTCTCTCTTAGGTTGTTAACAAGAACGTAGCAGTAGGAAAAGTGATTGCAGGGTTTGTTGCGGCCGCATGGTCACGTAGCTGCCACTCCAGTATTATTTGATTACTCAAGTAGCAGAGCCTTTGAGGAACGGAACAAATGGAGAGGCTATGCTCATATAAGCTCCATAGAAAATGATGCGACCAGTTTCTGAGCATGATTGTCATTTCATTTCCAATAATTTCCACAATTTCTCCTCCCGAGAGCCAGATTGTCAATTTGACGACTAAACATGGACGCGAAATTTACCTGGCGCGTGAGATACGATTCGGAATTTAGTCGTTTTTTCGGTTCGAGAACGTGTCCGGAGGTACATATTCACTGTAGTGAAAGCAATATTACACCTGATTTAGGGATAACAACATCTTACGGAGTGACATTGTAAATCGGAGCGAGGAACTCAATTAAAAGTGTAATGTGCGTTATTGCTAGAAAACGATGGGTTATCGATACGACCGTGTTTTCTATCCTAAGTGGCCATAATGCTTTATTTGTATTCAATGCTATTTTCTTGTTCTGTGAAGTGTTATTTGCGATAAAAACATATTTACGAGTGCATAAGCATTTGTTTACTTTCTTGTGACAACCCATTGGGTTCCCCTTAACTAGCTTTAGAATCACGGTCTCAGGGGTAGGTGCACGAAGACACGTAGTTAGGCAGGCGGTCGCAGGGGTAGTTGCGACAACGTGTACACATGGATGTTCACTCCGGTTTTATCTTGTTCCTCAAAGAGCAGAGCATATATACCTTTGAGAAACGGAACAAATGGAGAGGCTATGCTCATAGAAGCTCCATAGAAACTGATACGACCACCTTCTGAGCATGATTGCCATTTCATTTCCAATTATTTCCACAATTTCTCCTCTCGAGAGCCAGATTGTCAATTTGAGGACAACATGGACGCGAAATTTACCTGGCGCGTGAGATACGATTCGGAATTTAGTCGTTTTTTCGGTTCGAGAACATGTCCGGAGGTACATGTTGACTGTAGTGAAAGTAATATTACACCTAGTTTAGGGATAACAACATCTTACGGAGTGACATTGTAAATCGGAGCGAGGAACTCAATTAAAAGTGTAATGTGCGTTATTGCTAGAAAACGATGGGTTATCGATACGACCGTGTTTTCTATCCTAAGTGGCCATAATGCTTTATTTGTATTCAATGCTATTTTCTTGTTCTGTGAAGTGTTATTTGCGATAAAAACATATTTACGAGTGCATAAGCATTTGTTTACTTTCTTGTGACAACCCATTGGGTTCCCCTTAACAAGCTTTAGAATCACGGTCTCAGGGGTAGGTGCAAAAAGACACGTAGTTAGGCAGGCGGTCGCAGGGGTAGTTGTGACAACGTGTACACATGGATGTCCACTCCGGTTTTATCTTGTTCCTCAAAGATATATACTAACTAGTACCCGCAATCGAGGAGCTGTCAAAATGAAAAGAGAGGCAAATAAACGTATAAAAGATGGATTAAAGTTATCGTTGGGTTGGTTCAATTGCTTGCAAATTCCAGTTTTTGTTTACCACACATATGCACTTTTAGTCTAATTCTCTCTACTCTATAAGTACCGTACGAAATAAAATTTGTTCTAATTGCAGCTGCTATTTAGTAGATATCTTTGAGGAACAAGATAAAACCGGAGTGGACATCCATGTGTACACGTTGTCGCAACTACCCCTGCGACCGCCTGCCTAACTACGTGTCTTCTTGCACCTACCCCTGCGACCGTGATTCTAAAGCTAGTTAAGGGGAATCCAATGGGTTGTCACAAGAAAGTAAACAAACGCTTATGCACTCGTAAATATGGTTTTATTGCAAATAACACTTCACAGAAAATAAAAATAGCATTGAATATAAATAAAGCATTATGGCCACTTAGGATAGAAAATACTGTCGTATCGATAACCCATCGTTTTCTAGCAATAACGCACATTACACTTTTAATTGAGTTCCTCGCTCCGATTTACAATGTCACTTCTTAAAATGTTGTTATCCCTAAACCAGGTGTAATATTACTTTCACTACAGTCAAAATGTACCTCCGGACACGTTCTCGAACCGAAAAAACGACTAAATTCCGAATCGTATCTCACGCGCCAGGTAAATTTCGCGTCCATGTTTAGTCGTCAAATTGACAATCTGGCTCTCGAGAGGAGAAATTGTGGAAATTATTGGAAATGAAATGACAATCATGCTCAGAAGGTGGTCGCATCATTTTCTATGAGCTTATATGAGCATAGCCTCTCCATTTGTTCCGTTCCTCAAAGGTAGATATGCTCTGCCATTAGAATCAGGCCGTTCCATTGAGCAGCAAGATGAAACCGGAATGGACATCCATATGTACACCTGTCGCGACTGCCTGCCTAACTACGTGGCTTGTTGCACCTACCCTTGCGACCGCGATTCTATAGCTGGTGAAGGGGAATTCAATGGGTTGTCACAAGAAAGTAAACAAACGCTCATGCACTCGTAAATAGGATTTTATTGCTAAGAACCCTTCATAAAATCAGAAAATAGCATTCAATATGAATAAAAATTTATGGCTACTTGGAATAGAAAACACTTTCATATTGATAACCCATCCTTTTCCAGCAAAAACACACAATACTTTTTATTGAGTTCCTCGCTCCGATTCATAATGTCACTGCTTAAATATTGTTATCCCTAAGCCAGGTGTGATTGTAATTGTTAGTTTATAACAAAATCGAACCGCCTTGATTAAAAAGTTATCTAACACTTCTTTTAGTTGAATCTAATAAGACGGATCGGAATATGACATGGATGATCATGGCTTTCAAAATTTAATAAATTATAGCTAAAATAAAGTTCTTTAAACCATAGATTTTTTCAAATTCATACAAACGTGGTTGACACGTCCATATTAGACCTGTTCAGGTATCTTATTTAAATTCAAATCAAAAGCAAAGAGCTTGCTGTTAAAGACACACATCTTAGTACGTTTCGTGAGATGAACTAGTATCGTTAAAACATTTTGTTGCAAATAATCGATAATGCATATCAAACCTCAAGTAAAATCAAACGTTAACCTAACTTTTTTAACTCGGTGGGTCAACATTTATCAGTCGAGGAGACTGATATATGGTAAAATAGTAATTTATAACTCAAGAAGGTTTTAATCGCAAACGTTAGCTTCTATGTACCATTAATGGCTAATTTCTTCTTCCAAAAAAAAAACATCAGTACTTCGGAACCCAGTGGCCCCCTTCGGCCTCACATTGAAGGAACCAACTGGGTTTCGAAATACTGGTGTTTTTCTATTTCTATATTTTTAATTTCTTTGGTTTAAGGAACAATATTACTATCTTATTCAAACTGACCATGCAGTATTTCAACTACCCGCAGATACTCCTGAAGCACAGACATTTGCAAAATGCTGCTTGACTGCCCGACACTGAATCTGCGTAACATAAACCATTTTCAATAGATGATTCAAACTAATATGATCTACACTCAACCATTAACAATAAGCAAATTTTTGATTTTTGAATGAGGTCCATCATACGCATGAAGTCCTTTTGAATAGAGGCGATTTAGTCTTTTGACTGCCCCACACTAATTCCAGAAGATACCTTACATTTGGTTGTAGCACTGTTTTATCGAATGATTGCCGCTGCACCGATTGCGCTCAAATTTTATATTCCGGAGCAGTTTTTAAACCTAAAACCGATAAGGTGGGGGAAAATCCGATTGAAAAACCTTTTCAATATAATTTTCTTAATTTTATTATCGAACTGACGGATAAGAAGCACTACATGTATTCCTCATTCGACAACCCACGCATTTATTCAATTGTGATCCGATGTTGTCATATAACACAATTGAAGGAAATAACTTCTAAAAACTAGAAAGGTGCCCTTGTGAAGAATAGAAGTGCGATCTTTCAAACAATAGAAGGATACCCTTCTAAAAACTAAAGCCTTTCTAAAGAATAGAGGGCTGCCTTTTTAAAAACTAGAGGGGTGCCCTTGTCAAAAATAGGAGCGTTCCCTTCCAAAGAATAGGAAGGTATCCTTGTTAAGAATACAACAGTGCCCTTCCAAAGAATAGAAGGGTGCCCTAAAGAATAATAGAGCATCCTTCTATTCTCTTCAGGACCACCCTTCTATTCTCTTGAGGCGCACCTTTCTCTTCTATGGAAGGGTACTCTTCAAATAAATAGAAGAGTATCCTTATAAAGGAACGAAGGGCACCCTTCTATCCTTATAAAGGATAAAAGGGTACTTCTATCCTTATAAAGGATGAAAGGGTAGAATACAAGAATGCTTCCCTAGAGAATAGAAGGATGCTCTTCGATAGAATAGAAGGGTGCACACCGATAGAATAGAAGGGTGCTCCTCTAGAGAATAGAAGGCTGCCCTTCTAGAGAATAGAAGGCTGCTCTTCTAGAACCCGTCCTTGCATAGTATATTACAGCAGCATCGGGGATCTGCCATTTCAAATATTATAATTTAATGCCTTAAATTCCACCAAAATATTGTTGAATTACAATTCCCATCCAGTTTTCTTCAATTGTGTTATATGACATCTGATCACAATTGAATAATTGTGTGGGTTGTCAATTGAGGAATAAATGTAGTGCTTCTTATCTGTCAAATTTTTTGAATCAGATTTTTCCTCACCTTATCGGGCTTAGAATTAAAAAGTGCTCCGAAATACAAAATCTGAACGCAATCGGTGCAGCGGTAACCATTCGATAAAACAGTGCTCCAACCAAAATTTGATTCGAGCTACAATCGGGTGTTCTGCTGAAGAATAGTCAGGTGCTTTCTAAAGAAGAATAGTTTACATTTAATGTCTCCTCACCTTCGCTTATTTGCCTCTTGAACTCGTCCTCGCATGAAATAGTTCAGCAACATCGACGAACGAATGTAGTGCTTCTTGATTGCCACGGCAAACTGAAATACATTAGATGTAATTGAAAATGTGATTAAATCTAATTTTTCCTTACCAATCACATAAAGCTCCGGAATATAAATTCTCAGGCCAATTATCGCTTTTGCTGATAATCCAAAGGCATCAAAAATAAATTTCTCCCGGTTGATATATTTTGACTTTGATGACATTTGCCTGTTGACACGAAAACAGTCGTTTAATTGAACGAAGAAATCGTTCAGTTGTTGATCGGACTTCTCATTTTTGTTTCGATGCGAAGTATTTACCAGTCAGCTGATGACTGTTCTTTCCTGTTTAACTTTCGTCGAAATTGTCACATGTTCCCCATGCCCTGTCTGTGCGCACTGTCACACATACTATCTCACGTGCCGGCAAGTCCTGTTATTCGGAAATTTGTATGAACTGACCCTACTTGTTAGTCATTGTATTATGATATATATTAACTAGCGCCTGCAATCGAGGAGCTGTCAAAATGATAAGAGAGGCAAATAAACGTGTAAAAGATGCATTGAAGTTTACCTTGTGTTGGTAAAATTGCAAAAAAATTCAAGTTTTTGTTTACCATACATACGCACTTTTAGTCCGATTCTCTCTACTCCATAAGTACCGTAGGAAATAAAATTAGTTCTATTTGCAGCTGTTATTTAGTATATACGCGCTGGCATAGCCTCTCTATTTGATCCGTTCCTCAAAGGACTGTTCCAAGGTGCCGCACTTAGAGCAATAAGAAATGGGGGGGACAGTCCAAAACTGACGATAGATACAAGCCATATGGTAGCAATTTGCATATGTATTAGTCGGCCTACTATGGACAAGCTTCCGGTAGCTGTCACCCAACTGCGGCATTAGCAAATGCTTATATTTCGTCATATATACTATTTTCCGAATAAAAAACGTGCCGAACGCATTCCGTGCATGCTATAAATTCACCTTGTATAGCCCATTGTGCTCCTAAATTTTCCAAGACGAGCAAATGAAGCACACGTTTTGCACCTTCGACTGATAGCTCAGCGTTGAGATGTAAACAAACTCCTATTCATTCACTTTGAAAGGCGATAAAAACTAAACGGGTAGAAGAACTGAAATAATTTTCACTTCACTAGAAGCGCTATTGTGTTCTCCGCGGACCATCTGGATTTCACTGTAGAAATCCGTCTCTAAACCGTACAAAACCTCGAATTTTTGTTGGCACCTCCACAATTCTTCATATAACGCCATGTAAGTTAGCCAGCAAAGTCGGCCTACTAATGGTCATGTGTGTGGTAGTAAGCGCTGCTGCCATATGGCTTGTATCTATCGTCAGTTTTGGGACAGTCCCATACAAAGTATATGGATTGGAACAGGTAGCTAACAGGAACGGCCCGATGCTAATGGAACACTGATTTTTCTTGTCATCAATTCTCGCTGTCGATAAGGGGAAATCTACATATTATCATATGATTTTTTTGCATTCGCTTTCAAACTCGGCTGTGAAAACGCGTAAACAAACTCGGCTGCTGTGGGATTTTTAGTTAAAATTAGTGAAAAATTGTGATTTGTGCGCTATTCGTGAACAAGACAATGAGAGACAATCTATCGGTTAGATTGCAAGTGAGAAAACTATATATTTCGACGGAAAAGAAGGAAAATACAAATCAAGTTTCTAAAATCATGTGCATTGTGAAAATATGCAATAATCGAACGCACCGTCAGCCAACAGGAGTATCATTTCATAGGTAAGTAACAACATCAAATGTAGAAAGCATAATACAATATTTAGAAGTGTTTTTTCACTCAAAATCACTGCTTCCAATTCATGCATGATTATGTTTACATTTCGGTAGCGACCATTTTATTCGATTAGTTTTCGCGTAGTAGCGCCTGCATTTTGGGGGCAAGTTTTGCTAACATATTGCTTGAATAATTTTATTGATGAAATCAATTTTATATCTTTTTCAAGGAGTCTGTTAAATGATACTGGACATACGAATATATGGAGATGAAAAAATTATTAATGGACAAGTATCGGTAAACTGTTTACTTTTATAAATCTCATCTGGATCTCAGAAATATTTTTGATTTTGCAGGCAAATGCAACGAGCTTAGCGACAGTATTGATTTCAAGCGCCTCTCTGGATGTGGAAGCTACTTCATCCTCGAAAGCGGAAAAAAGAATCCCGGAGTTGTTAATATTATTCTTTTGACTGTAGGCATATTTAGAATGAATTCCGTTTATTATATTATTGCATTTTCAAATGAATAAAAGTAATTTCGAAATGATTAATCTTTATATTAACAAGCAGAAGGATATATGAACTCTTCAAAAAGATGCATTGGAAAAATAATTCGAAGTTTGTATTAAAACTTTTGATCAATTTTATAGCCTAAATTAAAGAGATAAATTTACTATCGGGGCGCAGGATAATTCATTTTGGGAATAATCACTGGTTTGAGAAATTCAACAGTAATAGACGACGTATGCTCAAATTTGTTCCCGAATATAAATTGAATCAAGATATCATTAAGCTATTTTTGATCCGTTCGACCAAGTCTCGCCTATAGCAATATACTGACTGTAAGGCAATTTACTGCCAGCTACGAGAAACTCTTATTTACACTGAATAGTATACTTAAAAATGTTAAAGTGGAATGCATCGGAAAGCAACTCTTTGTTGCATATGGTGAGCACATGAACAACAAACGACACTTCAGCTTGTTAGTTCAGCTAATAGCAGTAAAATACATCAACACAAAATACTATTTTATTGCGAAATTAAAATCAGAATAAATTTCTGTTATGCGATATCTTAACGAATTAGTAAACCTTAAAGGCATGTAGTTCTCTCACACATAGCGAAGGTCAAGCTCAACGATTATACATTTCACCTTAATTCCACTGAAGACGATTATGAAAGGAAAAGGGAGGTGAAAAAGTATAAAATAATGACCGATTATAATTTTAGTAGTACTTGAATTTTTAATTACCTAAGGAACAGATTTAGTTTTTGCTTATTAAACGTCGCTGTGAGTTTCTTTTTATCTAAATAAAGTTTTACAAACTATTCAAGTCTGAAATAGGAACATTATCAATCAATTATGCAATGGCAGTTAACTTTTACATTTTCAAATATATCTAAACTGTAGCTCCCTTTTTAGACTACACCCTTCCAAAATTAAATCGAAAGAGCAACGTTCGTGGCGCATCGGGAAATGATGACAAAATTTGAGTTGATGTTCCACTCCAGTGTTCCATTCTCAAAGGTATATGGGGAGATTTGAGAGCCAATTCTCCTGTCGAACTGTCAAACTGGTACGAGTCGGCTCTCTTGAACTCTTTGTCGTGTCGTAATGTCAAAGTTGATCTTGGCTCGTGCTCCAACTATAACAGTGCAGTAGGGAAAATCGACTTATGGGGGCTTTTGTTAACAATTTCAATATCACAATTCATCTTCGTATATCGTATTAATAGAAAATTCACACAAATAGATATATAGATTGAAGCCGGAAAAATTTTAAAACTTAGACGGCAGATAAGAGTCACTTATATTGAATTTAATATTGCTGCTCAACAAAAACCTTAACTCCTTCAAAGTAGTGTCTCAAGCCCGATTGAAATAGGGGCAGGGAAGTATTTTTAATTTAATAAAACAACACAGTCTCTCGTTGTCTTTTCATCTGACAACAAAAATGACATTGGCGAACTCTTTCCTACCCACGATTGGTTCCTTTTTTCAAAATCGCTATTTCTAATCAATCTTTATAAACTTTACAAACAAATCAAACTTAAAAATATGAAAAAAAACTCAAAAATTTTATGGTCGACGTAAATCTTAGCAATAATAAGTCAAAAAATTCGTCACAGATGAATCCAAATTTTATTAATAGAAATTACCAAGTATGATGCATGAATTGGAAAGAGGAGAAAAAACTCAACCAAGACTATTCAAAAATTAAATATAATACTGTCAGCACAACAAAAGTTTGACTGTCTGAAAATATATGAACGTAATATTAATGTAATTTCGTCAAAAAAATGTTGCCTTATTCTATGGCAACACATGTAACCTAGACTCTCAAACTGAACTCTTGTTCTAATATAATTTCGTAGCAGCTATATAATCCATCTGATTGTATATATATTTCTAATAAGAGTCATCATCATCAAATGAAACTGCATTTCGAAAGTAAAATTCTGTTAACTGGGTCAAATAAGCTACCTATTGTTAAAATGAAAACGGAATGGATTGACAAAGTTGATTTAAATTCTTTTCAAATGAATTCAATAATCAAGCATATAATTTTCTGCATATTCATAAAATTTCAAAGTTTGGCGCCAAATACCCCTACAACGTTTAACCAATTCCACAACGCCCTTGTCCTTGATATAAAATATTGTTTACATTTGCTGGCAGCAATCTTATGCTCTTTGCTGGAAGCTACACTCTCACCGTCGGTGGGGGCGTTTTCAGGAAGTTATCTTGTGTGTAGCCCTCAGATGAATAAGAACTGGATGGGCTTAGCTCATAAAAAGTTCATGAGAAGGCATGCGACCAGTTTCTGCTCTCTTCCAAAGGTTCTGTATGTCATTTCCTCCCCGTCGTCCTCTTGCTGGTCACTTTCTTGTTCCAGAAGCTGACTAGATGGAATCTGTCTGTCAAGTTGACTGATGCAAATTAGACGCCAAATTGGCCAATTTCCAAGTTTTGCCGCGAATTTTATCCGATACGAAAACTGTGGAAAGTGTTCGCGATCTAAATTCGTTCCAAATGTTCAAACGTTCTATTGTGGTTTGTGATTCAAGTAACTTTAACGTCTGACACTGTGAAATTAATTTACAATTTCAAAATGAAATGTGTAGTGTCTTCGTGTAAAAATCAAAGTGGAAAAGGATCTGTAGGTGTTTTCTTTCACATGTGAGTAGTTTATATGTTAAATGTTTTGCATGTTTTTTCAAATAGAAAATAAATTTTTAGTATTGTATGAAAATTTGTTTACATTGAGCAGCAGCCATGCTTGCTTGTGCAATTCGACTGTCTCTTAGGTTGAAAACAAGAACGTAGCAGTAGGAAAAGTGGTTGCAGGGTTTGTTGCGACCACATGGTCACGTGCAGAGCATATATACTAACTAACACCTGCACTCGAGGAGCAGTCAAAATGAAAAGATAGGCAAATAAACGTGTTAAAGATGGATTCAAGTTTGCCTTGTGTTGGTAAAATTGCAAGCAAATTCAAGTTTTTGTTTACCATACATACGCACTTTTAGTCTTATTCTCTCTACTCCATAAGTACCGTAAGAAATAAAATTTGTTCTAATTGCAGTTGCTATTTAGTAGATATACTCTGGTCACGTGGTTTTCCTTTCCAGTATTATTTGATTACTCAATGGCGTAGCTCCTCATTTTCTTTGAGAATGGAACACTGGAGTGGAACATCAACTTAAATTTTGTCATCATCTCCCGATGCGCCACGAACGTTGCTCTTTCGATTTAATTTTGGAAGGGTGTAGTCTAAAAAGGGAGCTACAATTTAGAAATATTTGGAAATATAAAAGTTAACTACCATTGCATAATTGATTGATAATGTTCCCATTGTAGACTTGAATAGTTTGCAAAACTTTATTTAGATAAAACGAAACTCACAGCGACACTTAGTAATCAAAAACTAAAACATGCCTTTGAGGTGTTCTAATTTGTTGAGATATCGCCTAACAGAAGTTTATTCTGATTTTAATTTCGCAATAAAATAGTATTTTGTGTTGGTGTGTTTTACTGCTATAAGCTTAACCAACAAGCTGTAGTATCGTTTGTTGTTCATGTGCTCACTATATGCAACAAAGAGTTGCTTTCCGATGCATGCCACTTGAACATTTTTAAGTACGCTATTTAGAGTAAATAAAAGTTTCTCGTAGCTGGCAGTAAATTGCCTTACATTCAGTATATTGCTTTAGGCGAGACTTGTGATTTGTGAGTGATAAGTCCTAAAAATCCAACGTTTCCCTTTGAATGAATTATCCTACGCCCCAATAATAAGTTTATCGCTTTGAGATAGGCTATAAAATTGATCAAAAGTTTTAATACAAAATTCGAATTATTTGTCCAAAGTATCTTTTTGAAGAGTTCATAAACCCTTCTGATTGTCAAAATACAGACTAATTATTTCGAAGTTACTTTTATTCATTTGAAAATACAATATAATAAATAGAATTCATTCAATATATGCCTACAGTTAAAAGAATAATACTATCATCTCCGGGATTCTGCTTTCCGCTTTCGAGGATGAAATAGCTTCCGCATCCGGAGAAGCGCTTGAATTCAATACTGTCACTAAGCTCGTTGCTTTTGCCTGCAAAAATAAAAATGTGTCTGAGATCCAGATGAGATATATAAAAGTACACAGTTTACCGATAGTTGTCCATGAATTATTTTTTCATCTCCATATATTCGTATGTCCAGTATCATTTAACAGACTCCTGGAATAAGAAATAAAATTGATTTCATTAATAAAATTATTCAAGCAATATGCTAGCAAAACTTGCCCCCAAAATGCAGGCGCTACTACGCGAAAACTAATCGAATAAAATGGTCGCCCCCGAAATGTAAACATAATCATGCATGAATTGGAAGCAGTGATTTTGAGTGAAAAAACACTTCTAAATATTGTATTGTGTTTTCTACATTTGATGTTGTTACTTACCTTTGAAAGGATGCTCCTGTGGGCTGACGGTGCGTTCTATTATTGCATATTTTCTCAATGCAAATGATTTTAGAAACTTCTTTGCATTTTCCAACTTTTCCGTCGAAATATAAAGTTTTCTCACTTGCAATCTAATCAATAGATTGTCTCATATTGTCTTGTTCATGAATAGCGCACAAATCACAAATTTTCACTGATTTTAAATAAAAATCCCACAATAAACGAGTTTGTTAACGCGTTTTCACAGCCGAATTTGACAGCGAATGCAAAAAAATTATATGATAATATGTAGATTTCCCCTTATCGACAGCGAGAATTGATGACAAGAAAAATCAGTGTTCCATTAGCATCGGGCCGTTCCTGTTAGCTACCTGTTCCAATCTCCTTTTCTTATTGCTCTGAGGCTTTGAGGAACGGAACAAATGGAGCTTTGAGGAACAAGATAAAACCGGAGTGGACAACCATGTGTACACGTTGTCGCAACTACCCCTGCGACCGCCTGCCTAACTACGTGCCTTTTTGCACCTACCCCTGCGACCGTGATTCTAAAGCTTGTTAAGGGGAACCCAATGGGTTGTCACAAGAAAGTAAACAAACGCTTATGCACTCGTAAATATGGTTTTATTGCAAATAACACTTCACAGAACAAGAAAATAGCATTGAATACAAATAAAGCATTACGGCCACTTAGGATAGAAAACACTGTCGTATCGATAACCCATCGTTTTCTAGCAATAACGCACATTACACTTTTAATTGAGTTCCTCGCTCCGATTTACAATGTCACTTCTTAAAATGTTGTAATCCCTAAACCAGGTGTAATATTACTTTCACTACAGTCAATATGTACCTCCGGACACGTTCTCGAACCGAAAAAACGACTAAATTCCGAATCGTATCTCACGCGCCAGGTAAATTTCGCGTCCATGTTTAGTCGTCAAACTGACAATCTGGCTCTCGAGAGGAGAAATTGTGGAAATTATTGGAAATGAAATGACAATCATGCTCAGAAGGTGGTCGCATCATTTTCTATGGAGCTTATATGAGCATAGCCTCTCCATTTGTTCCGTTCCTCAAAGAAATGGAGAGGCTATGCCTTTGAGGAACAAGATAAAACCGGAGTGGACATCCATGTGTACACGTTGTAGCAACTACCCCTGCGACCGCCTGCCTAATTACGTGTCTTTTTGCACCTACCCCTGCGACCGTGATTCTAAAGCTAGTTAAGGGGAACCCAATGGATTGTCACAAGAAAGTAAACAAACGCTTATGCACTCGTAAATATGGTTTTATTGCAAATAACACTTCACAGAACAAGAAAATAGCATTAAATACAAATAAAGCATTATGGCCACTTAGGATAGAAAACACTTTCGTATCGATAACCCATCGTTTTCTAGCAATAACGCACATTACACTTTTAATTGAGTTCCTCGCTCCGATTTACAATGTCACTCCTTAAAATGTTGTTATCCCTAAACCGGGTGTAATATTATTTTCACTACAGCCAATATGTACCCCGGACACGTTCTCGAACCGAAAAAACGACTAAATTCCGAATCGTATCTCACGCGCCAGGTAAATTTCGCGTCCATGTTTAGTCGTCAAATTGACAATCTGGCTCTCGAGAGGAGAAATTGTGGAAATTATTGGAAATGAAATGACAATCATGCTCAGAAGGTGGTCGCATCATTTTCTATGGAGCTTATATGAGCATAGCCACTCCATTTGTTCCGTTCCTCAAAGGGCTATGCACATATAAGCTCCATAATTGGAACAGGTAGCTAACAGGAACGGCCCGATGCTAATGGAACACTGAATATTCTTGTCATCAATTCTCGCTGTCGATAAGGAGAAATCTTCATATTATCATATGATTTTTTTGCATTCGCTGTCAAATTCGGTTGTGAAAACGCGTAAACAAACTGGTTTGCTGTGTAATTTGGATGTTAAAATCAGTGAAAATTTGTGATTTATCTGTTGTGCATCAACAAGACAATAAGAGACAATCTATCGGTTAGATTGCAAGTCAGAAAACGTTATATTTCGACGAAAAATTAAGAAAATGCAAGGAAGTTTCTAAAATATGGAGCATTGTGAAAATATGTAATAATAGAACGACTCGCCAGCCCACAGGAGGAGCATTTCCTTGGTTAGTAGCAATATAAAACGTAGAAAAGAAAATACAAAATTTGGAAGTGTTTTTTCATTCAAAATAACTGCTTTCAATTCATGCATGATTATGTTTACATTTCGATGGCGACCATTTTATTCGATTAGTTTTCGCGTAGTAGCGCCTGCATTTTGGGGGCAAGTTTTGCTAGCATATTGCTTGAATAATTTTATTAATGAAATCAATTTTATTTCTTTTTCCAGGTGTCTGTTAAATGATACTGGACATGCGAATATATGGGGATGAAAAAATAATTAATGGACAACAATCGGTAAACTGTGTACTTTTATAAATCTCATCTGGATCTCAGACATATTTTTATCTTTGCAGGCAAATGCAACGAGCTTAGCGACAGTATTGATTTCAAGTGCCTCTCTGGATGTGGAAGCTATTTCATCCTCGAAAGCGGAAAGCAGATTCCTTTAACTGTAGGAATATATCGAATAAATTCCATTTATTATATTATTGAATTTTCAAATGAATAAAAGTAATTTCGAAATAATTAGTCTTTATATTAACAAGCAGAAGGATATATGAACTCTTCAAAAGGATACTTTGGACAAATAATTCAAATTTTGTATTAAAACTTTTGATCAATTTTATAGCCTATATCAAAGAGATAAATTCATTATTGGGGTGCAGGATGATTCATTTAAAGAAAAGCGTTGAATTTTTAGGACTTATCACTGGTTTGAGAAATTCAATAGTAGTAAATGACATATTTATAAAGAATAGTACTCTTAAATTTGTTCCCTTGTACAAATTAGTTCAAGATCACAAAGTTATTTTTTATCCATTCAATCAAGTCTCGGCCATAGCAATATAATATACAAACTGTAAGGCATTTTACAACCAGCTACTAGAAACCTTAATTTACTCCAAATAGTATACTTAAAAATGTTCAAGTGAGATGCATCGGAAAGCTATTCTTTATTGTATATGGTGAGCTTATGAACAGCAAACGACACTTTAGTTTATTAGTTAAGTTTATAGCAGTAAAATACATTAACACAAAATACTTTTTGATTGCGAAATTAAAATCAGAATATATATCTGTTAGCCGATATCTCAACAAATTATTACACCTTAAAGATATGTAGTTCTCGCACATAAAGCGAAGGTCAAGCTCAACGATTAAACATTTCACCTTGATTCCACTGAAGACGATCCAAAGCCTGGTTATGAAAGGGAAATGGAGATGAAAAAGTATAAAAGAATGAATGATAATAATTTTAGTAATAGTTGAATTCGTAATTATCTAAGGAACAGATTTAGTTTTTGCTTATTAAATGTCGCTGCGAGTTTCTTTTTACCTAAATAAAGTTCTGCAAACTATTCAAGTCTGAAAAAGGAACATTATCGATCAATTATGCAATAGCAGTTAACTTTTACATATTCAAATATTTCTAAATTGTAGCTCCCTTTTTAAAGTACACCCTTCGAAAATTAAATCAAAAGAGCAACGTGCGTGGCGCATCGGGAAATGATGACAAAATTTAAGTTGATGTTCCACTCCAGTGTTCCATTCTCAAAGGCTCCATAGAAAATGATACGATCTTTGAGGAACGGAACAAATGGAGGGGCTATGCTCATATAAGCTCCATAGAAAATGATGCGACCACCTTCTGAGCATGATTGTCATTTCATTTCCAATAATTTCCACAATTTCTCCTCTCGAGAGCCAGATTGTCAATTTGACGACTAAACATGGACGCGAAATTTACCTGGCGCGTGAGATACGATTCGGACTTTAGTCATTTTTTCGGTTCGAGAGCGTGTCCGGAGTTACATATTGACTCTAGTGAAAGTAATGTTACACCTGGTTTAGGGATATGAACATTTCAAGGACTGATATTGTAGATCGGAGCGAGGAACTCAATTAAAAGTGTAATGTGCGTTATTGCTAGAAAACGATGGGTTATCGATACGAAAGTGTTTTCTATCCTAAGTGGCCATAATGCTTTATTTGTATTTAATGCTATTTTCTTGTTCTGTGAAGTGTTATTTGCAATAAAACCATATTTACGAGTGCATAAGCGTTTGTTTACTTTCTTGTGACAATCCATTGGGTTCCCCTTAACTAGCTTTAGAATCACGGTCGCAGGGGTAGGTGCAAAAGGACACGTAGTTAGGCAGGCGGTCGCAGGGGTAGTTGCTACAACGTGTACACATGGATGTCCACTCCGGTTTTATCTTGTTCCTCAAAGGATACGATCACCATCTGAGCATGATTGTCATTTCATTTCCAATAATTTCCACAATTTCTCCTCTCGAGAGCCAGATTGTCAATTTGACGACTAAACATGGACGCGAAATTTACCTGGCGCGTGAGATACGATTCGGAATTTAGTCGTTTTTTCGGTTCGAGAACGTGTCCGGAGGTACATATTGACTGTAGTGAAAGTAATTTTACACCTGGTTTAGGGATAACAACGTTTAAAGGAGTGACATTGTATATCGGAGCGAGGAACTCAATTAAAAGTGTAATGTGCGTTATTGCTAGAAAACGATGGGTTATTGATGCGAAAGTGTTTTCTATCCTAAGTGGCCATAATGCTTTATTTGTATTCAATGCTATTTTCTTGTTCTGTCAAGTGTTATTTGCAATAAAATCATATTTCCGAGTGCGTAAGCGTTTGTTTACTTCCTTGTGACAACCCATTGGGTTCCCCTTAACTAGCTTTAGAATCACGGTCACAGGGGTAGGTGCATAAAGACACGTAGTTAGGTAAGCGGTCGCAGGAGTAGTTGCGACAAGTGTACATATGGATGTCCACTCCGGTTTTATCTTGTTCCTCAAAGCGCTGAGGTGCCGCATCTTTGAGGAATGGAACAAATGGAGAGGCTATGCTCATATGAGCTCCATAGAAAATGATACGACCACCTTCTGAGCATGATTGTCATTTCATTTCCAACAATTTCCACAATTTCTCCTCTCGAGAGCCAGATTGTCAATTTGATGACTAAACATGGACGCGAAATTTACCTGGCGCGTGAGATACGATTCGGACTTTAGTCATTTTTTCGGTTCGAGAGCGTGTCCGGAGTTACATATTGACTCTAGTGAAAGTAATGTTACACCTGGTTTAGGGATATGAACATTTCAAGGACTGATATTGTAGATCGGAGCGAGGAACTCAATTAAAAGTGTAATGTGCGTTATTGCTAGAAAACGATGGGTTATCGATACGACAGTGTTTTCTATTCTAAGTGGCGATAATGCTTTATTTGTATTCAATGCCATTTTCATGTTCTGTGAAGTGTTATTTGCGATAAAACCATATTTACGAGTGCATAAGCGTTTGTTCACTTTCTTGTGACAACCCATTGGGTTCCCCTTAACTAGCTTTAGAATCACGGTCGCAGGGGTAGGTGCAAACAGACACGTAGTTAGGCAGGCATTCGCAGGGGTAGTTGCGACAACGTGTACACATGGATGTCCACTCCGGTTATATCTTGTTCCTCAAAGTGCCGCATCAGGAAATGACTTTGAGGAACGGAACAATTGGAGAGGCTATGCTCATATAAGCTCCATAGAAAATGATGCGACCACCTTCTGAGCATGATTGTCATTTCATATCCAATAATTTCCACAATTTCTCCTCTCGAGAGCCAGATTGTCAATTTGACGACTAAACATGGACGCGAAATTTACCTGGCGCGTGAGATACGATTCGGAATTTAGTCGTTTTTTCGGTTCGAGAACGTGTCCGGAGGTATATATTGACTGTAGTGAAAGCAATATTACACCTGGTTTAGGGATAACAACATTTTAATGAGTGACATTGTAAATCGGAGCGAGGAACTCAATTAAAAGTGTAATGTGCGTTATTGCTAGAAAACGATGGGTTATCGATACGACAGTGTTTTCTATCCTAGTGGCCATAATGCTTTATTTGTATTCAATGCTATTTTCTTGTTCTGTGAAGTGTTATTTGCAATAAAACCATATTTACGAGTGCATAAGCGTTTGTTTACTTTCTTGTGACAACCCATTGGGTTCCCCTTAACTAGCTTTAGAATCACGGTCGCAGGGGTAGGTGCAAAAAGACACGTAGTTAGGCAGGCGGTCGCAGGGGTAGTTGCGACAACGTGTACACATGGATGTCCACTCCGGTTTTATCTTGTTCCTCAAAGGGAAATGATGACAGAACCTTGAGTAACGGAACAAATGGAGAGCCTTTGAGGAATAAGATAAAACCGGAGTGGACATCCATATGTACACGTTGTCGCAACTACTCCTGCGTCCGCTTACCTAACTACGTGTCTTTATGCACCTACGCCTGCGACTATGATTCTAAAGCTAGTTAAGGATAACCCAATGGGTTGTCACCAGAAAGTAAACAAACACTTATGCACTCGTAAATATGATTTTATTGCAAATAACACTTCACAGAACAAGAAAATAGCATTGAATACAAACAAAGCATTATGGCTACTTAGGATAGAAAACACTTTCGCATCGATAACCCATCGTTTTCTAGCAATAACGCACATTACACTTTGAATTGAGTTCCTCGCTCCGATTTACAGTGTCACTCCTTAAAATGTTGTTATCCCTAAACCAGGTGTAATATTACTTTCACTACAGTCAATATGTACCTTCGGACACGTTCTCGAACCAAAAAAACGACTAAATTCCGAATCGTATCTCACGCGCCAGGTAAATTTCGCGTCCGTGTTAAGTCGTCAAATTGACAATCTGGCTCTCGAGAGGAGAAATTGTGGAAATTATTGGAAATGAAATGACAATCATGCTCAGAAGGTGGTCGTATCATTTTCTATGGGGCTCATATGAGCATAGCCTCTCCATTTGTTCCGTTCTTCAAAGTGGAGAGCCTATGCTCATCTAAACTCCATAGGAAATGATACTTTGAGGTACAAGATAAAACCGGAGTGAACATCCATATGTTCACGTTTTCGCTACTACCCCTGCGACCGCTTACCTAACTACGTGTCTTTATGCACCTACCCCTGCAACCGTGACTATAAAGCTAGTTAAGGGGAACCCAATGGGTTGTCACAAGAAAGTAAACAAACGCTTATGCACTCGTAAATATGATTTTATTGCAAATAACACTTCACAGAACAAGAAAATAGCATTGAATACAAATAAAGCATTATGGCTACTTAGGATAGAAAACACTTTCGAATCGATAACCCATCGTTTTCTAGCAATAACGCACATTACACTTTTAATTGAGTTCCTCGCTCCGATTTACAACGTCACTCCTTAAAATGTTGTTACCCCCTAAACCATGTGTAATATTACTTTCACTAAAGTCAAATTGTACCTCCGGACACGTTCTGGAACCAAAAAAAAATGACTAATTCCGAATCGTATCTCACGCGCCAGGTAAATTTCGCGTCCATGTTTAGTCGTCAAATTGACAATCTGGCTCTCGAGAGGAGAAATTGTGGAAATTATTGGAAATGAAATGACAATCACGCTCAGAAGGTGGTCGTATCATTTTCTATGGAGCTTATATGAGCATAGCCTCTCCATTTGCTCCGTTCCTCAAAGAAATGATATGACCGCACTCCTGAGCCGATTGTCATATGGTTTCCAGTAATTCCCACTTTCTCCTCTCGCGAGTTCGATTGTCGATTTGACGACTAAACACGAACGCGAAATTTTACTGGGGCGTGAGATACGATTTGAAATTCAGTAGTTTTTGGTTCGAGAAGTGTCCGAAGAAACATGTTGACTGTAGTGAAAGTACTATCACATCTGGTTTATAGATTTAAACATTTTAAGGAGTGGCATTGTACAGCGGAGCGAGGAATTCAATGAAAATTATTGTGCGTTATTGCTAAAATACGATGGGTTATAGATATGAAAATGCCTTCTTTCTTAAGCAACCATAATGTTTTATTAGTATTTATGCTATTTTCTGATTTTGAGAGTGTTATTTGCAATAAATTATATTTACGAGTGCATAAGCGTTTGTTTACTTTCTTGTGACGACCCATTGAATTCCCTTTAACCAACTATTGAAGCGAGGTCGCAGGGGTAGGTGCAAAACGACTCCTTGTTAGGTAGGCGGTCGCAAGGTTGTTGCGACAACGTGGACATATGGATGTCCTTTCCGGTTATATCTTGTTCCTTAAAGACCTCGTCCAAGTAGTGTTCCATTAGGATCAGGCCGTTCCATTGAGGAACAAGATAAAACCGGAATGGACATTCATGTGTACACGTTGTCGCGACAACCCCTGCGACTGCCTGCCAAACTACGTGTCTTCTTGCACCTACCCTTGCGACCGCGATTCAATAGCTGGTGAAAGGGAATTCAATGGGTTGTCACAAGAAAGTAAACACACGCTTATGCACTCGTAAATAGGATTTTATTGCAAAGAACCCTTCACAAAATCAGAAAATAGCATTGAATATGAATAAAAATTTATGGCTACTTGGAATAGAAAACACTTTCTTATTGATAACCCATCCTTTTCCAGCAAAAACACACAATACTTTTTATTGAGTTCCTCGCTCCGATTCACAATGTCACTGCTTAAATATTGTTATCCCTAAGCCAGGTTTGATAGTTATTTTTAGTTTATAACAAAATCGAACCGCCTTGATTAAAAAGTTATCTAACACTTCTTTTTGTTGAATCTAATAAGACGGATCGGAATATGACATGGATGATCATGGCTTTAAAAATTAAATAAATTATACCTAAAATAAAGTTCCTTGAACCATAGGTTTTTTTCAAATTCACACAAACGCGGTTGACACGTCCATATTAGACCTGTTCAGGTTTCTTATTTAAATTCTAATCAAAAGCAAAGAGCTTGCTGTTAGAGACACGCATCTTCGTACGTTTCGTGAGATGAACTAGTATCGTTAAAACATTTTGTTGCAAATAATCGATAATGCATATCAAACCTCAAGTAACATAAAACGTTAACCTAACTTTTTTAACTCGGTGGGGCAACATTTATCAGTCGAGGAGACTGATATATGGTAAATTTATAACTCAAGAAGGTTTTAATCGCAAACGTTAGCTTCTGTGTATCATTAATGGCTAATTTCCTCTTCCAAAAAAAAACATCAGTACTTCGGAACCCAGTGGCCCCCTTCGGCCTCACATTGAAGGAGCCAACTGGGTTCCGAAATACTGGTGTTTTTCTATTTCTATATTTTTAATTTCTTTGGTTTAAGGAACAATATTACTTATTCAAACTGACCATGCAGTATTTCAACTACCCGCAGATACTCCTGAAGCACAGACATTTGCAGAATGCTGCTTGACTGCCCGAAACTGAATCTGCGTAACATAAACCATTTCCAATAGATGATTCAAACTAATATGATCTACACTCACCAATTAACAATAAGCAAATTTTTGATTTTTGAATGAGGTCCATCATACGCATGAAGTCCTTTTGAATAGAGGCGATTTAGTCTTTTGACTGCCCCACACTAATTCCAGAAGATACCTTACATTTGGTTGTAGCACTGTTTTATTGAATGATTGCCGCTGCACCGATTGCATTCGAATTTTATATTCCGGAGCAGTTTTTGAACCTAAAACCGATAAGGTGGGGGAAATTCCGATTGAAAAACCTTTTCAATATAATGTTCTTAATTTTAATACCAAACTGACAGATAAGAAGCACTACATGTATTCCTCAATTGACAACCCACGCATTTATTCAATTGTGATCCGATGTTGTCATATAACACAATTGAAGGAAATAACTTCTAAAAACTAGAAAGGTGCCCTAGTGAAGAATAGAAGAGCGATCTTTCAAAGAATAGAAGGATACCCTTCTAAAAACTAAAGTCTTTCTAAAGAATAGAGGGGTGCCTTTTTAAAAACTAGAGGGGTGCCCTTGTCAAAAATAGGAGCGTTCCCTTCCAAAGAATAGGAAGGTATCCTTGTTAAAAATACAACAGTGCCCTTCCAAAGAATAGAAGGGTGCCCTAAAGAATAATAGAGCACCTTTATATTATAATATATGTAATGCTTCTTATCTGTCAAATTTTTTGAATCGGTTTTTCCTCACCTTATCGGTTTTAAAATTAAACAGTGCTCCGGAATACAAAATTTGAACGCAATCGGTGCAGCGGTAACCATTCGATAAAACAGTGCTCCAACCAAAATTCGATTCAAGCTACAGTCGGGTGTTCTGCTGAAGAATAGACAGCTGCTTTCTAAAGAAGAATAGTTTACATTGAATGTCTCCTCACCTTCGCTTGTTTTCCACTTAAACTTCTCCTCGCATGAAAAAGTTCAGCAACATCGACGAACGAATGTAGTGCTTCTTGATTGTCACGGCAAACTGAAATACATTAAATGTAATTGAAAATGTGATTAAATCTAATTTTTCCTTACCAATCAAATAAAGCTCCGGAATATAAATTCTCAGGCCAATTATCGCTATTGCTGATAGTCCAAAGGCATCAAAAATAAATTTCTCCCGGTTGATATATTTTGACTTTGATGACATTTGCCTGTTGACACGAAAACAGTCGTTTAATTGAACGCAGAAATCGTTCAGTTGTTGATCGGACTTCTCATTTTTGTTTCGATGCGAAGTATTTACCAGTCAGCTGATGACTGTTCTTTCCTGTTTAACTTTCGTCGAATTTGTCACATGTTCCCTATGCCCTGTCTGTGCACACTGTCACACATACTATCTCACGTGCCGGCAAGTCCTGTTATTCGGAAATTTGTATGAACTGACCCTACTTGTAAGTCATTGTATTATGATATATATTAACTAGCGCCTGCAATCGAGGAGCTGTCAAAATGATAAGAGAGGCAAATAAACGTGTAAAACATGCATTGAAGTTTACCTTGTGTTGGTAAAATTGCAAACAAATTCAAGTTTTTGTTTACCATACATACGCACTCTTAGTCCAATTCTCTCTACTCCATAAGTACCGTAAGAAATAAAATTTGTTTTAATTGTAGCTGTTATTTAGTATATGCCAGAGCATATCTACTAAATAGCAGCTGCAATCAGAGCAAATTTTCTTTCTTACGGTACTTATGGGGTAGAGAGAATTAGACTAAAAGTGCGTATGTATGGTAAGCAAAAACTTGAACTTGCATGCAATTTTACCAACACAAGGTAAACTTTAATCCATCTTTTACACGTTTATTTGCCTCTCTTTTCATTTTGACAGCTCCTCGATTGCAGGTGCTAGTTAGTATATATGCTCTGGTACTTTGAGGAACAAGATAAAACCGGGGTGGACATCCATGTGTACACGTTGTCGCAACTACCCCTGCGACCGCCTGCCTAACTACCTGTCTTTTTGCACCTACCCCTGCGACCGTGATTCAAAAGCTAGTTAAGGGGAACCCAATGGGTTGTCACAAGAAAGTAAACAAACGCTTATGCACTCGTAAATATAGTTTTATTGCAAATAACACTTCACAGAACAAGAAAATAGCATTGAATACAAATAAAGCATTATGGCCACTTAGGATAGAAAACACTTTCGTATCGATAACCCATCGTTTTCTAGCAATAACGCACATTACACTTTTTATTGAGTTTCTCGCTCCGATTTACAATGTCACTCCTTAAAATGTTTTTATCCCTGAACCAGGTGTAATATTACTTTCACTACAGTCAATATGTACCTCCGGACACGTTCTCGAATCGAAAAAACGACTAAATTCCGAATCGTATCTCACGCGCCAGGTAAATTTCGCGTCCATGTTTAGTCGTCAAAGTGACAATCTGGCTCTCGAGAGGAGAAATTGTGGAAATTATTGGAAATGAACTGACAATCATGCTCAGAAGGTGGTCGTATCATTTTCTATGGAGCTTATATGAGCATAGCCTCTCCATTTGTTCCGTTCCTCAAAGCTCTGGTATATACGCTCTGGCATAGCCTCTCCATTTCATCCGTTCCTCAAAGGCCTGTTCCAAGGTGCCGCACTCAGAGCAATAAGAAATGGGGGGGACAGTCCCATACAAAGTATATGGGGAGATTTGAGAGCCAATTTTCGTGTCGAACTGTCAAACTGGTACGAGTCGGCTCTCTTGAACTCTTTGTCGTGTCGTAATGTCAAAGTTGATCTTGGCTCGTGCTCCAACTACAACAGTGCAGTAGGGAAAATTAACTTATGGGGGCTTTTGTTAACAATTATTAATAGAAAATTCACACAAATGGATATAATATAGATTGTAGCCGGAAAAATTTTAAAACTAAGACGGCAGATAAGAGTCACTTATATTGAATTTATTATTGCTGCTCAACAAAAACCTTAACTCCTTCAAAGTAGTGTCTCAAGCCCGATTGAAATAGGGGCAGGGAAGTATTTTTAATTTAATAAAACAACACAGTCTCTCGTTGTCATTTCATCTGACAACAAAAATGACATTGGTGAACTCTTTCCTACCCAAGATTGGTTCCTTTTTTCAAAATCGCTATTTCTAATCAATCTTTATAAACTTTACAAACAAATCAAACTATGAAAAAAAACTCAAAAATTTTATGGTCGACGTAAATCTAAGCAATAATAAGTCAAAAAATTCGTCATAGATGAATCCAAATTTTATTAATAGAAATTACTATGTATGATGCATGAATTGGAAAGAGGAGAAAAAACTCAACCAAGACTATTCAAAAATTAAATATAATACTGTCAACACAACAAAATTTTGACTGTCTGAAAATGTATGAGCCTAATATTAATGTAATTTCGTCAAAAAAATGCTAACTTATTCTATGGCAACACATGCAACCTAGACTCTCAAACTGAGCTCTTGTTCTAATATAATTTCCTAGCAGCTATATAATCCATCTGATTATATTTATATTTCTTATAAGAGTCATAATAATCATATGAAACTGCATTTCGAAAGTAAAATTCTGTTAACTGGGTCAAATAAGCTACCTATTGTTAAAATGAAAACGGAATGGATTGACAAAGTTGATTCAAATTCATTTCAAATGAATTCAATATTCAAGCATAAAATTTTCTACATGTTCATAAAATTTCAAACTTTGGCGCCAAATACCCCTACAACGTTTAACCATTTCCACAACGCCCTTGTCCTTGATATAAAATATTGTTTACATTTGCTGGCAGCAATCTTATGCTCTTTGCTGGAAGCTACACTCTCACCGTCGGTGGGGGCGTTTTCAGGATGTTATCTTGTGTGTAGCCCTCAGATGAATAAGAACTGGATGGGCTTAGCTCATATAAAGTTCATGAGAAGGCAGGCAACCAGTTTCTGCTCTCTTCCAAAGGTTCTGTATGTCATTTCCTCCCCGTCGTCCTCTTGCTGGTCACTTTGTTGTTCCAGAAGCTGACTAGATGGAACCTGTCTGTCAAGTTGACTGATGCAAATTAGACGCCAAATTGGTCAATTTCCAAGTTTTGTCGCGAATTTTATCCGATATTAAAACTGTGGAAAGTGTTCGCGATCTAAATTCGTTCCAAGTGTTCAAACATTCTATTGTGGTTTGTGATTCAATTAACTTTAACGTCTGGCACTGTGAAATTAATTTACAATTACAAAATGAAATGTGTAGTGTCTTCGTGTAAAAATCATAGTGGAAAAGGATCTGTAGGTGTTTTCTTTCACATGTGAGTAGTTTATATGTTAATGTTTTGCATGTTTTTTCAAATAGAAAATAAATTTTTAGTATTGTATGAAAATTTGTTTATACCCTGTTTCCAATTACATCAAATCTCAAGATTTTGCGAAAAATTCAAAATCTACATCAAAATCATATAGATTACCCATATAAAAATCCTAATCTGTAGATTTTGAAATCTAGTAGATTTGAGGCAAATCTTCCCCAAATCTTGTGGATACGTATGGCACTACTGCAAATTCAGATATTCAGCAAATGCCAAACGTCAAATTGGAAACGTCAATAGTGACAAGTTCGGATGATATAGAAATGTCGGTTGAAACGCGAAAAATAAATAAACGAAAGGTGAAGTGGCCGTTATTCGTCGAATTCGAGCTGATCGACCTGTGGAAGTGCAAAATAGGGGAATTAAGGGGCTCGAGGAAGAAAAGTCGTATTTTTGCCGAAACGGCTCAAGCCCTTAAAGAGACTGGTTTGGAATACATGACAGAAGAAGTCAAAATAAAAATACACAACATAACTAATCGCTATAGGTATGTGAAATAACTTTTGTTGGTGGTAATTAATTTTTATGTTTTCAGGATTGAAAAGCAAAAAGTGGGTCCATTGGGTGGACCACCTTCTGAGTGGCCCTTGTTCGAGACTGTTCATAAGGTCATTGGACACGAAAAATCTAGTATATGAAAGCGTATTCAAAGGTAAACTAATTATTTATTAGTAAATTTATACTAAAAATTTTCCTGTTTACATGAGTTTTACTTTTCTTATAGTTGCATATTAATTATAGTAATATATTAATTCAAAATTTTAAAATTGCAGATCACTGTACATCTTCTCCAAGCGAGGAATCAACATCAACATCGCCATCGCCACGTGGTACACCTGAGGCAGTTGCTATAACCAGTTGTGAAGAGCTACAGGAGTCATCTCATCTCATTTTCAATAGATGATTCAAACTAATATGATCTACACTCACCAATTAACAATAAGCAAATTTTTGATTTTTGAATGAGGTCCATCATACGCATGAATTCCTTTTGAATAGAGGCGATTTAGTCTTTTGACTGCCCCACACTAATTCCAGAAGATACCTTACATTTGGTTGTAGCACTGTTTTATCGAATGATTGCCGCTGCACCGATTGCGCTCAAATTTTATATTCCGGAGCAGTTTTTAAACCTAAATCCGATTGAAAAACCTTTTCAATATAATTTTCTTAATTTTAATACCGAACTGACAGATAAGAAGCACTACATGTATTCCTCAATTGACAACCCACGCATTTATTCAATTGTGATCCGATGTTGTCATATAACACAATTGAAGGAAATAACTTCTAAAAACTAGAAATGTGCCCTAGTGAAGAATAGAAGAGCGATCTTTCAAAGAATAGAAGGATACCCTTCTAAAAAATAAAGCCTTTCTAAAAAATAGAGGGCTGCCTTTTTAAAAACTAGAGGGGTGCCCTTGTCAAAAATAGGAGAGTTCCCTTCCAAAGAATAGGAAGGTATCCTTGTTAAGAATACAACAGTGCCCTTCCATAGAATAGAAGGGTGCCCTAAAGAATAATAAAGCACCCTCCTATTCTCTTGAGGAGCACCCTTCTATTCTCTTTAGGTGCACCTTTCTATTCTATGGAAGGGTACTCTTCAAATATATAGAAGAGTATCCTTATAAAGGAACGAAGGGCACCCTTTCATCCTTATAAAGGATGAAAAGGTACTTCTATCCTCATAAAGGATGATAAGGTAGAATACAAGAATGCTTCCCTAGAGAATAGAAGGATGCTCTTCTCTAGAATAGAAGGGTGCACACCTAAAGAAGAGAAGGGTGCTCCTCTCGAGAATAGAAGGGTGCCCTTCTAGACAATAGAAGGCTGCTCTTCTAGAACCCGTCCTTGCACAACATATTACAGCAGCATCGGGGATCTGCCATTTCAAATATTATAATTTAATGCCTTAAATTCCACCAAAACATTGTTGAATTACAATTCCCATCCAGTTTTCTTCAATTGTGTTATATGCCATCTGATCACAATTGAATAATTGTGTGGGTTGTCAATCGAGGAATAAATGTAGTGCTTCTTATCTGTCAAATTTTTTGAATTGGATTTTTCCTCATCTTATTGGTTTTAGAATTAAAAAGTGCTCCGGAATACAAAATTTGTACGCAATCGGTGCAGCGGTAACCATTCGATAAAACAGTGCTCCAACCCAAATTCGATTCGAGCTACAATCGGGTGTTCTGCTGAAGAATAGACAGCTGCTTTCTAAAGAAGAATAGTTTACATTGAATGTCACCTTCGCTTGTTTGCCACTTAAACTCGTCCTCGCATGAAATAGTTCAGCAACATCGACAAACGAATGTAGTGCTTCTTGATTGTCACGGCAAACTGAAATACATTAAATGTAATTGAAAATGTGATTAAATCTAATTTTTCCTTACCAATCAAATAAAGCTCCGGAATATAAATTCTCAGGCCAATTATCGCTATTGCTGATAGTCCAAAGGCATCAAAAATAAATTTCTCCCGGTTGATATATTTTGACTTTGATGACATTTGCCTGTTGACACGAAAACAGTCGTTTAATTGAACGCAGAAATCGTTCAGTTGTTGATCGGACTTCTCATTTTTGTTTCGATGCGAAGTATTTACCAGTCAGCTGATGACTCTTCTTTCTTGTTTAACTTTCGTCGAATTTGTCACATGTTCCCTACGCCCTGTCTGTGCACACTGTCACACATACTATCTCACGTGCCGGCAAGTCCTGTTATTCGGAAATTTGTGTGAACTGACCCTACTTGTAAGTCATTGTATTATGATATATATTAACTAGCGCCTGCAATCGAGGAGCTGTCAAAATGATAAGAGAGGCAAATAAACGTGTAAAAGATGCATTGAAGTTTACCTTGTGTTGGTAAAATTGCAAACAAATTCAAGTTTTTGTTTACCATACATACGCACTATTAGTCCGATTCTCTCTACTCCATAAGTACCGTAAGAAATAAAATTTGTTTTAATTGTAGCTGTTATTTAGTGCATACGCTCTGGCACAGCCTCTCCATTTGATCCGTTCCTCAAAGGCCTGGTCCATGGTGCCGCCTTTGAGGAACGGAACAAATGGAGAGGCTATGCTCATATAAGCTCCATAGAAAATGATGCGACCACCTTCTGAGCATGATTGTCATTTCATTTCCAATAATTTCCACAATTTCTCCTCTCGAGAGCCAGATTGTCAGTTTGACGACTAAACATGGACGCGAAATTTACCTGGCGCGTGAGATACGATTCGGAATTTAGTCGTTTTTTCGGTTCGAGAACGTGTCCGGAGGTACATACTGACTGTAGTGAAAGTAATATTACACCTGGTTTAGGGATAACAACATTTTAAGGAGTGACATTGTAAATCGGAGCGAGGAACTCAATTAAAAGTGTAATGTGCGTTATTGCTAGAAAACGATGGGTTATCGAGACGACAGTGTTTTCTATCATAAGTGGCCGTAATGCTTTATTTGTATTCAATGCTATTTTCTTGTTCTGTGAAGTGTTATTTGCAATAAAACCATATTTACGAGTGCATAAGCGTTTGTTTACTTTCTTGTGACAACCCATTGGGTTCCCCTTAACTAGCTTTTGAATCACGGTCGCAGGGGTAGGTGCAAAAAGACACGAAGTTAGGCAGGCGGTCGCAGGGGTAGTTGCGACAACGTGTACACATGGATGTCCACTCCGGTTTTATCTTGTTCCTCAAAGGGTGCCGCACTCAGAGCAATAAGAAATGGGGGGGACAGTCCCATAGAAAGTATATGGGGAGATTTGAGAGCCAATTTTCGTGTCGAACTGTCAAACTGGTACGAGTCGGCTCTCTTGAACTCTTTGTCGTGTCGTAATGTCAAAGTTGATCTTGGCTCGTGCTCCAACTATAACAGTGCAGTAGGGAAAATCGACTTACGGGGGCTTTTGTTAACAATTTCAATATCACAATTCATCTTTGTATATCGTATTAATAGAAAATTCACACAAATGGATATAATATAGATTGTAGCCGGAAAAATTTTAAAACTAAGACGGCAGATAAGAGTCACTTATATTGAATTTATTATTGCTGCTCAACAAAAACCTTAACTCCTTCAAAGTAGTGTCTCAAGCCCGATTGAAATAGGGGCAGGGAAGTATTTTTAATTTAATAAAACAACACAGTCTCTCGTTGTCATTTCATCTGACAACAAAAATGACATTGGTGAACTCTTTCCTACCCAAGATTGGTTCCTTTTTTCAAAATCGCTATTTCTAATCAATCTTTATAAACTTTACAAACAAATCAAACTATGAAAAAAAACTCAAAAATTTTATGGTCGACGTAAATCTAAGCAATAATAAGTCAAAAAATTCGTCATAGATGAATCCAAATTTTATTAATAGAAATTACTATGTATGATGCATGAATTGGAAAGAGGAGAAAAAACTCAACCAAGACTATTCAAAAATTAAATATAATACTGTCAACACAACAAAATTTTGACTGTCTGAAAATGTATGAGCCTAATATTAATGTAATTTCGTCAAAAAAATGCTACCTTATTCTATGGCAACACATGCAACCTAGACTCTCAAACTGAACTCTTGTTCTAATATAATTTCCTAGCAGCTATATAATCCATCTGATTATATTTATATTTCTTATAAGAGTCATAATAATCATATGAAACCGCATTTCGAAAGTAAAATTCTGTTAACTGGGTCAAATAAGCTACCTATTGTTAAAATGAAAACGGAATGGATTGACAAAGTTGATTCAAATTCATTTCAAATGAATTCAATATTCAAGCATAAAATTTTCTACATGTTCATAAAATTTCAAACTTTGGCGCCAAATACCCCTACAACGTTTAACCATTTCCACAACGCCCTTGTCCTTGATATAAAATATTGTTTACATTTGCTGACAGCAATCTTATGCTCTTTGCTGGAAGCTACACTCTCACCGTCGGTGGGGGCGTTTTCAGGATGTTATCTTGTGTGTAGCCCTCAGATGAATAAGAACTGGATGGGCTTAGCTCATATAAAGTTCATGAGAAGGCAGGCAACCAGTTTCTGCTCTCTTCTAAAGGTTCTGTATGTCATGTAATGTGACGCCTACGCCCGGGAATCGAAGTGATTCCGATCCCGAACCCTTGCAACCGGTCAGATGGGTATGTCCTCGAAGTGCCAGCGGACTTCATCTGTCGTGCGGATATCGTTGCGCAGAAAATATTTCTTTTCTTTCCAAATATTTAGATCTGTGGATATAAATATTCGAAATATAAAATTAATCCAAACCTCGACACATTTCGAGACATATCCATCTGGGAATGCCCCCTCCGCCGTGGCCGTCGAAAAACTATGCCACTGGCGACAAATGGGGAGGCACATTGCCGCCATGTGGCGTTCCATTCCACACACATCTGTTTTGTCCGATGAAAAAAACAGAGTAGTCAATTTGACAAGTGAAGAGTGTTGAGAAAAAAGATGGCGAGGAATTAATTATCGCGTCTTGTGTGACTGTGTTAAATGAAAACATTGCGAAAGTGCTAATAAATGTCGATAGTAAGTAATGTTAATGGAACTACGAATCGTCGCGAGTCATTGGTTTTACCTACAAAATTAAATCCGGAGACATATGAAACAGGCACAACGCTTGCTACACATATCATAATTGGCAGTACTGTATCAAGTGGAGAATCGCTGGAAAACTCGACGACTGTGGAAGCAAATGCACCTAGTGTACCGTTGTAGGAGGCTGTGGAGGATCCTAATTGCCCAGCTAAGTATCGTTAGAAAGTACTTGTCCAATTCTAGGCTCCGGGAGCCTCTTCAAGGGGCCAATATTATAAGGTCCCATGTTAGTTGGTGGGTCAACGATGTAGAACCCCATAAAAATCTCCATTCTGAAAACGATTCCAGTGATGAAGAGCATCCGTTTGAGCGAGTCGTACCTCAGTATGATCATATTATCCTGGACCAAGTGGTCAAGGAAAATCTGAGTCACGTCAATTTCACTAAAAATTTCATGAATAAGAAACTGAAACGAGTGAAAGCTGAAGAGGGAAAGACATCTCTGCATCAGCTTGGTGAAGCTGAATGTAGCGCAGGTTATAGTCATAATACCGTATTGAAAATAGGAAAGTGACAAAGCGAAAGCAGACGCGCACTTTATCCGCAAATAATGATTCACTGAATGAAGATGGTGACGCTGATAAGAAGCACAAACATCAAAGACGGGCGGATAGAAGCCAGAAATATATTGACAACGGGGACTGAACTCACAGAGTGAAGCCCTGCGCCGGAAGCAAAGGCGAAGCTCGTATTGTTCACGAATACGAACGATTAATTCACTACTCGAAAAGTCCACATTCATGGGCACTACCACGTGAATGGAATAAGATAGTCGAAAAGCATCCATCGCTCGTACGAAATAAGATAAAAACAACATCAACAATAAGTGATAATATGAATTTATCTGCTGATAATAGCATAAGCACAATTAATGGCAACGCTAATGCTATCACTACCAATTTTTCTACTACCTACTACATTAATTCAACCACCAATGCCAAAATCGATTCCAATAATTTCATCACAAACATAGCTTCTTCATTCACGGCTTCGACTTCGCATATATCAAATAATTACAATAATAACAACAACATTAATAACATGAATATAACTTATATGAACGATAATATGAATATTGTTCGTAAGGGTTTTTTTTTAGTCGTGAAATTAACAGTATCGATGAAAGTCAAAGTGAATCTGAATGTTCAGGTTTAATGTATAGTAATAATAGTAGTAAGGATGTTGAGGATGAGAATTGGGGTCATGATGAGCATGCTACTAATATGACTAATATATCAACTAAACCTAAACCAAGAATTACACGTGATTTAAGATCATTTTCAACTGCTGACTAATTTATCGTTTGGCTTGATTTTTGGTTGGTTTGATTAAGAGAAGGTTTGGTTTTATTTGTGTTTTGCTTTGTTTGTGTAGTTGGTTTGCAAAAATTGGAATATAATCAGATTTGAGTTTTATCAAGAGAAAATGCTATGACCGAATTGTTTAAAGTAGTTAAGTATATGAGTAAACGTCAAGGGGATAAGAATCAAAATTCAATTGAATTTTTTTTTTCTCGATGACAAAGGTCATGACCTACGATAATGTTAAAAGAGAAATGCAATTAAATTGTATGGTTGTAGTTTATTTAGAGTTGAAAGTAAATATAATTTTCAATGATGAAGAGCGTGAAACGGTTTGAATAATTATTGCGGCGAAGATGCATCGACTTTTTTTTTACCATTTTCCTGCAAGTTTCGATAAATGACATGTTATGTTATTTTCTCTCATTATCAAGTTGGCTTCATGTAAGACTTATCTATGGTAGTGAATTGTGCACGTCAAATATTTGTTTTGATAATGAGTGCGCTTTCATTTTCTAATTTTAGATTCTAACAAATTTATTCAGTCTTACGAGTAGTCTTAGAGCCTTAAAAATAATTTTTTTTTATTCATAATTCTACAGTTATAATCAAAAGTGATCTGTATTTTGTTTGATGTTGTTCTGATAATGGCTCGCCTTCAGGGACAGATATTTATTTTCAATAAACTCCCTGATAGACATTTCAACTTGTAAATTGTAATATTACATCAACTTATTTGGTTTTATTGTGCGTAATTTCTGTAGAAAAAGGCAACTAAACATACAAATAGTTAAATATTATATTAAAGCGTATTTCCTAACACGTAGAAATTTAATGAAATACTTAAAAAAAAAAAAAAATCATTATTTCTGTTTTTAAGCATTCAAGATATCGTATGTTTGTTTGAAGGATATCTGTACAATTTAACAAATATAACAAATTAAGATTTTTTGTTATTTCTTAATTAGGATACAGATTATCTTAAAGTTTTTATACAGATATAAAACTTAAACATTTAGAAATTTATTTAATAATGCAACCGCATTTATGAAATCATTATAATAATAAGGAATAAGGTTAAAATAATACACTTAAATGATAAAGCAAAAATTTTGAGTAGAATAATATAACATGAATTGCTAAAAGTAAACACGACTTTCTTTTTCGGTGGTTCTTCCTGTTTCAGCGGGAAAATGAGTCCATGGTAGGTATGCCGTCGCGAGGGTAGGGTTTCGCCAAATCCGCGGAGGTCGGTTTCGCGTCGCGCGTGGTACGCGGTACCTTTGTTGTTTTGTTATTTTATTAGAGTAGTTTTCGTCGGGTTAATTTCGAGTAGCATATTTTTCGGTACCGCGTCGGAACTTCGGAAACGTGAAATGAAAATTAGATTTTGTATTCTTAACTGGATGAATGAAGAAATACGGAGTAACGTAAAGTAGGTTTCTTCTCCGTATGGTTTGATTTTGATAACGCGTTTTGAAAACGGGCATGTTCAGGTGCCTTAAAATATTGTAATTGAGCGTAACCCATTCGGAGACCCGCGACCGAAATCCTCTCCGAACTAGCTGGCCGACAAGCAGCCACTGCGTGAATGGGTTACGGTGCACGGATTGGTTGACCTGTTGGTACCATCCGTTGGCACTACTCAGACTTAACGTCTAGAACCGATGAGAGGTCGGTTCCGCGTTCGAACGTAGAATGTTGAAAATCATTACAAATGGCGCCCAACGTGGGGCATAAAACATCCTAAGGGGTAAAGAAATTCGCGTCTTCTGACGAGTTGGTCCTTTACAGAGGATGTAAAGTACTCTGGTACTCGAGTCCCACTATCAGGAGCAGTGGAGTTGTGTGATACACACTAGAAGTCGCTTCGCGTGAGTTGTAGCTTCCGCTCTCCTTTGTTTGATTTTTTTTTTCGCGACAGAATCCTTCCGATGTGTTGTCCCAGGTTAACCCCTGTAAGGACCTTCTACTTTCTTGATGGAACTGCCAGTCTGATGGGTTTACCTATCAGCATGGACTCTCAAGAAAATAGAAGGCTACCTTGCCTTTATGTCGCGGAAGGATTCTAACTATTTCGTATGCGTGATAGACGAGTGGTATCGGTTCAACGTTCAGTGGCGTATGCTGGAATTGCGGAGCCTGGAATGCTTCCACGCGTCGGGAGTTTTGACCGCGTACTAAGCTGTTACGGTAGCTATACCACTTGTCTCGTCGAGTCCTTTTACGTAGATTAGAAACGGTTTGTAATGTATGTGGGCATGGGGTTAAATTTCGTAGACCGACCAAAGGCACCCTTTCTCCGGCAGATTACCACGCACTCTCCTTTCCCGTTGAAGGAGTCGACCACTGAAAAGGAAAGTATACTTCAAATACATTTTTTCCCCACTGTTATTAGCTCGCCACTATCGGCCACTGATTTAGTCTTAAGTTTTAGTCATATTTAAAGATTTAAAAATTTAATTTAAGCTCGATTTCTATTGCTTTATCATTAATGTAATTAAATACGAATGTCGAAATTTTGAAATAATTGTTAGGAATGATAAATTGGAATCAATACCACAAAGATTAAAATGGAAGAGAACGTTAATTTTGTGAAGATGATTGGTATGCAAGGAGCCGTAGGCGGTGAAGTTCCGGCCGCTAGTGTCGCGTCCGAGGTGACCCCCATGCCTTCCGCCCACTCCATTGACACCCTCGTGGCGTTGATGAGGGATATGTCGGAGAGGATTGGCAACCTGGAGGGAAAGCTCCAGAATCTCCCTATGAGCCAACCACCCAGTCGCGTGAGAACTCCGCTTGGCTGGGAGCCCAATCCCAGTGTGGCTATGCCCCACTCTCGACAATCCGAGCAATGGGTCCCACCTCCAAGGAACTCGGGAATGGATCCCAGAGCTCCCGAATATAGACCACGACACATCACCGCACCTCCGTTGGTACCTCTAGCCCCCGAGGCAGTTCAGTACGACAGGTCAATCGAGGATGCGATTCCCCCCGGGAACGCATTGACACCTTTTCGAGACCCGACGCCTCGTATCATGGAGAGTTGGCGCCTGAACTTTACAGGGTTCAACGATATGATATCGGCGGACCGGTTCCTTTTCCGGATTCAGGCGTTAGTATCCAGCACCCTGGGAGGTGATTCCTCGGCCTTCCTCCGGCATGCACATCTTTTGTTCAGCGGCGACGCTGCCGACTGGCACTGGAGCTTTAAAGAATCAACGCCACGTCCCACTTGGCACTCTTTCAGTGCAGCCTTCCGCAATCGATTTGAGGATGGCTTCACTGAGAGAGAGCTAAGGGAGCAAATAAAGAAACGGAAACAAGGCGCTCATGAACCGTTCGACCAGTACTACACAAGCATAGTGAGGTTGAGCACTCGCCTGCGAACAACCATGCCCGAGGACGAACTGGTAGAAATTATCAGAGAGAATATGCGCTGGGATCTTCAGAACAGCCTTCTGCATTTTCCCATCAACACCATACAGGGATTGCGCCTCCATGCCCGTAGACAAGAACACTTGGATGAGCGGCGAGGTACCTTCCGTCCACAACCTCGCATAACGGGACCAAATCCACGAAATCATCACACCGCGGAGTTGATGGCAGCGGACCACCTGCTTGCTGATCCAGTACCAGTACCGAGGAGCGGAGCACCACCGGAGCTTGAGGACCCAGCCTTGATTGATCGACCCTCCCTTGAAGCAATTACAAGCCCGACGGTCTGTTGGAACTCCCGACAACCGGGACATCGGTTCTATGCATGTCCAGCGGAGCCGACGCTTTTCTGCTACCGCTGCGGGAAGGCCGACACATACGCACCTGACTGTGCAAATTGCAAAGGGCGAAAAAACTTGCCACCGAGTGCCGCGACCACCCGTCGGCACTCCTAAGCCCCGGACGAACCAATCTTGAGCCCATCACTAGCAATGACCCAGCTCCCGACATGACTCCAATTCTGCTGACTCGCACCGCTAAACACAGTTCTCCCGAAGTTCCACAACCGACGCCATCCTTCGCCGAGGTCAACGCGCAGGGAAATGATAGCGAGGCGAAAGTTCCTTGGCATGTAAAACCTTTTCATGTCAGGCTGCGGAATTATTTGGCTACTCGACAGCGCATCTTCCATGAGGAGTTGGCTACAACTGTCCCACCACGAAGAAAGCGAGCCACGCGTCGGATGCGGAGCTTCTGGAGAAAAGTCAGGCAGTCGAGGAAAGTGTTGAAGGACATACACTTAGACGAATTATTGAGGGATGATGTTCGGCCATATGCGTCAGTACACCTCCTGCAAAAACGAGTGTCAGGCTTAGTCGATACGGGAGCCAGTGTGAATTGCATATCTGCCGATTTTGCAGGGGAGGTACTGGCAACGCACGCGGACCAAATCCGTCATTTCACCTCCTGGTTAAGCACGGCGGACGGAACTCGCCACTCTGTAGTGGGAAAAATTATGACGGATGTCACCTTTAAAGGAGTAACTAAACCTATGGAATTTTTCATCATACCTCAGTTAACCCAGAATCTTTATCTAGGAGTGGATTTCGTTTGAAAATTTAACTTGGCCCCGGCACTATTTTCCGGTACGACCCTGGAGTCCGTCACCACCGTTCCCGACCAATCTCAACCCTCTCACTTACTACGACATACACTGGATGTAAATCAGCAACTGCGTCTTGACTCGGCTATATCGGCTTTCCCATCGCACGAGAAAGAAGGTCTCGGGCGGACTGCCCTGGTGTTCCACACTATAGATGTGGGGGATGCTAAACCCATAAAACAGAGACATTTTGCCATATCTCCGGCGAAGGAAAAATCGCTATATGCCGAAGTGGATCGAATGCTAGCATTAGGCGTAATCGAAGAATCACAGAGCGCGTGGGCTTCCCCAGTCACCTTAGTTGTCAAGCCGAACAAGGTCCGGTTATGCTTAGATGCCAGACGCTTGAACGCCGTCACAGTCAAGGACGCATACCCTCTACCGTTGATTGAAGGCATTTTGAGTCGGTTGCCTAAAGCCCACTTCATCACGAGCTTAGACCTCAAGGACGCCTTCTGGCAAATTCCTTTAGACCCCGGTTCAAAAGGGAAAACAGCCTTCACAGTCCCTGGTCGGCCCCTATACCAATTCGTGACCATGCCATTCGGATTGTGCAATGCCCCCCAAACAATGACGCGCCTTATGGATAAGGTGATACCACCTCATTTGCGGCACCAAGTTTTCGTTTACTTGGACGATCTGTTGCTTATAACCGAGACCTTTGACGAACACATCGACCTGCTTCAGGAGGTGGCTCTACACATCCGGAGGGCAAGATTAACCATCAACATACGGAAGAGTCAGTTCGTGATGACGGAGGTGAAATATTTAGGGCACATCATTGGGCACGGCCATATCAAGACCGATCCGGACAAGACCCAAGCGATTGACGTTTTCCCATTACCCAAGACCACCAAGCAATTACGCCGATTCTTAGGTTTATGCGGATGGTACCAGCGTTTTGTACGTGACTATGCCACCATTACCACTCCTTTGACCGACATGCTGCGTAAGGGACGTAAATTCGTCTGGGAGGAGCCCAGCTTGCGAGCCTTTGAAGAGCTAAAGAAGAGTCTGACTACAGCCCCCGTACTGCACAGCCCGGACTTTGACAAACCGTTCTCAATCCATTGTGACGCGAGTCAACATGGGGTGGGCGCAGTCTTAGTCCAGGTTGCACAAGACGGCGAGGAGAGACCTATAGCCTTCATGTCTCACAAGTTGAACCCAGCCCAGCGAAATTACATGGTCTCCGAGCAGGAATGTCTAGCTGCGGTGTTGGCAGTGAAACGCTTCCGAGCCTATGTGGAGGGACACACCTTTGAAATCGTTACGGACCACGCTTCACTGAAATGGCTAATGAGCCAGACTGATCTCAACGGCAGATTGGCCAGGTGGGCACTGAAACTACAAGCATTTGACTTCACAATTCGCCACCGAAAAGGAAGCCAGCATGTAGTCCCCGACACCTTATCCAGAATGTTCGCCCCTGAAGGAGCCGAGTTGGTCCAGGAGGACGACAGCCCCCAATTGATCGATCTGGACCATCCTGCCTTCAAGTCAGCCAGCTACACCCAACTGATTCACACTATCCAGAATCAACTGTCCCAGCTTCCTGAACTGCGGTTGACGGATGGATTTATTTATAAGCGGATGGGACACGCATCCGGAGACCCCATACAAGAAGAAGAACAGTGGAAGTTGTGGGTGCCCGAAGAATTAACCACTGATCTTATCAGACGGGCCCATGACCACCCATCAAGTGCGCATGGCGGTTACGGTCGTACACTTAGGCGGTTGAAAACCTGCTTCTTTTGGCCTAAGATGGCACAACAGATAAAAGCTTACGTAGCCTCCTGTGAGCTATGCAAGTGCACTAAAGCGCCCAACACCATTCTTTGGCCTCCCATGGGTAAGGTTGAGGTCCCCGAACGCGTGTTCCAGCGCTTGTACATTGATCTTATCGGTCCTTACCCTCGATCTGCTTCTGGTCACACGGGAGCTGTCGTGGTCCTGGATCAGATCTCTAAATTCCCTATCATAGAACCACTACGTAACATGCACATTGGACCTATAATCAACTTCTTGGAGAACCGAGTCTTTCACATGTTTGGAGTTCCGGAGAAACTTGTCTCCGACAACGGGGTCCAGTTCACCTCCAGCAAGTTCCGAGACCTAATGTCCAAATACGGTATCATCCACCAACGAACCGCCGTCTATTCACCACAAGCCAACGCATCCGAATGACTGAACCGTACGCTCATAGCGGCCATCCGCGCCTATGTCCACCCGAATCAGAAGGACTGGGATCGCAAATTGTCCGCCATCACTAGTGCGCTGCGCTCGTCATACCACGCCACTACCGGCATTTCGCCGTATTTCGCATTGTTCGGCCAGTACATGATCTGTCATGGGAGCGCTTACCGGCTATTGCGGCAACTGAAATCGCTAGAGGACCCAATCGTGGTTCTGGAACCGCACGAAAAGCTCCAACTTCTGCGAGAGCAACTGCGGGAGAAGATTGAAGAAAGTCGACGGATGGGAGAGGAGCGGTACAACTTGCGATCTCATCCTTCTGGCTTTAAGGTAGGCGACGAGATATATCGTCGAAACTTCCAACAGAGCGATGCCACCCGACATTACAATGCCAAACTATACAAGAAATTCGTGAAGTGCCGAGTCCTACAAGTAATAAGCCCCACCCGATACCTCATCACGGACATGACGGTTAAAACCCTGGGAATTTACCACGCAAAAGACCTTAGACGATGAAGTGCAACTATTTCCCACGAAAAACCTTGGCTTACCCAAATCTCTGCCTGGACGAAGACCTCCGAGTAACCCCTGACTCCCTACGGTATAGTCACTGTCGAGTCTTCACGAACATGGTTGTAGCCTATTCCTCGAAACCGACCTTCGACCCGCCACGGCCCTAACCAAGACCTTTTACATAGGAGGTGGGATCGTAATTACTTCGATTTTGGGGGGGGGGAATGTGTAATGTGACGCCTACGCCCGGGAATCGAAGTGATTCCGATCCCGAACCCTTGCAACCGGCCAGATGGGTTGTCCTCGAAGTGCCAGCGGACTTCATCTGTCGCGCGGATATCGTTGCGCAGAAAATATTTCTTTTCTTTCCAAATATTTAGATCTGTGGATATAAATATTCGAAATATAAAATTAATCCAAACCCCGACACATTTCGAGACATATCCATCTGGGAATGCCCCCTCCGCCGTGGCCATCGAAAAACTATGCCACTGGCGACAAATGGAGAGGCACGTTGCCGCCATGTGGCGTTCCATTCCACACACATCTGTTTTGTCCGATGAAAAAAACAGAGTAGTCAATTTGACAAGTGAAGAGTGTTGAGAAAAAAGATGGCGAGGAATTAATTATCGCGTCTTGTGTGACTGTGTTAAATGAAAACATCGCGAAAGTGCTAATAAATGTCGATAGTAAGTAATGTTAATGGAACTACGAATCGTCGCGAGTCATTGGTTTTACCTACAAAATTAAATCCGGAGACATATGAAACAGGCACAACGCTTGCTACACATATCATAATTGGCAGTACTGTATCAAGTGGAGAATCGCTGGAAAACTCGACGACTGTGGAAGCAAATGCACCTAGTGTACCGTTGTAGGAGGCTGTGGAGGATCCTAATTGCCCAGCTAAGTATCGTTAGAAAGTACTTGTCCAATTCTAGGCTCCGGGAGCCTCTTCAAGGGGCCAATATTATAAGGTCCCATGTTAGTTGGTGGGTCAACGATGTAGAACCCCATAAAAATCTACATTCTGAAAACGATTCCAGTGATGAAGAGCATCCGTTTGAGTGAGTCGTACCTCAGCATGATCATATTATCCTGGACCAAGTGGTCAAGAAAAATCTGAGTCACGTCAATTTCACTAAAAATTTCATGAATAAGAAACTGAAACGAGTGAAAGCTGAAGAGGGAAAGACATCTCTGCATCAGCTTGGTGAAGCTGAATGTAGCGCAGATTATAGTCATAATACCGTATTGAAAATAGGAAAGTGACAAAGCGAAAGCGGACGCGCACTTTATCCGCAAATAATGACTCACTGAATGAAGATGGTGACGCTGATAAGAAGCACAAACATCAAAGACGGGCGGATAGAAGCCAGAAATATATTGACAACAGGGACTGAACTCACAGAGTGAAGCCCTGCGCCGGAAGCAAAGGCGAAGCTCGTATCGTTCACGAATACGAACGATTAATTTACTACTCGAAAAGTCCACATTCATGGGCACTACCACGTGAATGGAATAAGATAGTCGAAAAGCATCCATCGCTCGTACGAAATAAGATAAAAACAACATCAACAATAAGTGATAATATGAATTTATCTGCTGATAATAGCATAAGCACAATTAATGGCAACGCTAATGCTATCACTACCAATTTTTCTACTACCTACTACATTAATTCAACCACCAATGCCAAAATCGATTCCAATAATTTCATCACAAACACAGCTTCTTCATTCACGGCTTCGACTTCGCCTATATCAAATAATTACAATAATAACAACAACATTAATAACATGAATATAACTTATATGAACGATAATATGAATATTGTTCGTAAGGGTTTTTTTTTAGTCGTGAAATTAACAGTATCGATGAAAGTCAAAGTGAATCTGAATGTTCAGGTTTAATGTATAGTAATAATAGTAGTAAGGATGTTGAGGATGAGAATTGGGGTCATGATGAGCATGCTACTAATATGACTAATATATCAACTAAACCTAAACCAAGAATTACACGTGATTTAAGATCATTTTCAACTGCTGACTAATTTATCGTTTGGCTTGATTTTTGGTTGGTTTGATTAAGAGAAGGTTTGGTTTTATTTGTGTTTTGCTTTGTTTGTGTAGTTGGTTTGCAAAAATTGGAATATAATCAGATTTGAGTTTTATCAAGAGAAAATGCTATGACCGAATTGTTTAAAGTAGTTAAGTATATGAGTAAACGTCAAGGGGATAAGAATCAAAATTCAATTGAATTTTTTTTTTCTCGATGACAAAGGTCATGACCTACGATAATGTTAAAAGAGAAATGCAATTAAATTGTATGGTTGTAGTTTATTTAGAGTTGAAAGTAAATATAATTTTCAATGATGAAGAGCGTGAAACGGTTTGAATAATTATTGCGGCGAAGATGCATCGACTTTTTTTTTACCATTTTCTTGCAAGTTTCGATAAATGACATGTTATGTTATTTTCTCTCATTATCAAGTTGGCTTCATGTAAGACTTATCTATGGTAGTGAATTGTGCACGTCAAATATTTGTTTTGATAATGAGTGCGCTTTCATTTTCTAATTTTAGATTCTAACAAATTTATTCAGTCTTACGAGTAGTCTTAGAGCCTTAAAAATAATTTTTTTTTATTCATAATTCTACAGTTATAATCAAAAGTGATCTGTATTTTGTTTGATGTTGTTCTGATAATGGCTCGCCTTCAGGGACAGATATTTTTTTTCAATAAACTCCCTGATAGACATTTCAACTTGTAAATTGTAATATTACATCAACTTATTTGGTTTTATTGTGCGTAATTTCTGTAGAAAAAGGCAACTAAACATACAAATAGTTAAATATTATATTAAAGCGTATTTCCTAACACGTAGAAATTTAATGAAATACTTAAAAAAAAAAAAAAAAAAAAATCATTATTTCTGTTTTTAAGCATTCAAGATATCGTATGTTTGTTTGAAGGATATCTGTACAATTTAACAAATATAACAAATTAAGATTTTTTGTTATTTCTTAATTAGGATACAGATTATCTTAAAGTTTTTATACAGATATAAAATTTGAACATTTAGAAATTTATTTAATAATGCAACCGCATTTATGAAATCATTATAATAATAAGGAATAAGGTTAAAATAATACACTTAAATGATAAAGCAAAAATTTTGAGTAGAATAATATAACATGAATTGCTAAAAGTAAACACGACTTTCTTTTTCGGTGGTTCTTCCTGTTTCAGCGGGAAAATGAGTCCATGGTAGGTATGCCGTCGCGAGGGTAGGGTTTCGCCAAATCCGCGGAGGTCGGTTTCGCGTCGCGCGTGGTACGCGGTACCTTTGTTGTTTTGTTATTTTATTAGAGTAGTTTTCGTTGGGTTAATTTCGAGTAGCGTATTTTTCGGTACCGCGTCGGAACTTCGGAAACGTGAAATGAAAATTAGATTTTGTATTCTTAACTGGATGAATGAAGAAATACGGAGTAACGTAAAGTAGGTTTCTTCTCCGTATGGTTTGGTTTTGATAACGCGTTTTGAAAACGGGCATGTTCAGGTGGCTGAAAATATTGTAATTGAGCGTAACCCATTCGGAGACCCGCGACCGAAATCCTCTCCGAACTAGCTGGCCGACAAGCAGCCACTGCGTGAATAGGTTACGGTGCACGGATTGGTTGACCTGTTGGTACCATCCGTTGGCACTACTCAGACTTAACGTCTAGAACCGATGAGAAGTCGGTTCCGCGTTCGAACGTAGAATGTTGAAAATCATTACAAATGGCGCCCAACGTGGGGCATAAAACATCCTAAGGGGTAAAGAAATTCGCGTCTTCTGACGAGTTGGTCCTTTACAGAGGATGTAAAGTACTCTGGTACTCGAGTCCCACTATCAGGAGCAGTGGAGTTGTGTGATACACACTAGAAGTCGCTTCACGTGAGTTGTAGCTTCCGCTCTCCTTTGTTTGATTTTTTTTTTCGCGACAGAATCCTTCCGATGTGTTGTCCCAGGTTAACCCCTGTAAGGACCTTCTACTTTCTTGATGGAACTGCCAGTCTGATGGGTTTACCTATCAGCATGGACTCTCAAGAAAATAGAAGGCTACCTTGCCTTTATGTCGCGGAAGGATTCTAACTATTTCGTATGCGTGATAGACGAGTGGTATCGGTTCAACGTTCGGTGGCGTATGCTGGAATTGCGGAGCCTGGAATGCTTCCACGCGTCGGGAGTTTTGACCGCGTACTAAGCTGTTACGGTAGCTATACCACTTGTCTCGTCGAGTCCTTTTACGTAGATTAGAAACGGTTTGTAATGTATGTGGGCATGGGGTTAAATTTCGTAGACCGACCAAAGGCACCCTTTCTCCGGCAGATTACCACGCACTCTCCTTTCCCGTTGAAGGAGTCGACCACTGAAAAGGAAAGTATACTTCAAATACATTTTTTTCCCCACTGTTATTAGCTCGCCACTATCGGCCACTGATTTAGTCTTAAGTTTTAGTCATATTTAAAGATTTAAAAATTTAATTTAAGCTCGATTTCTATTGCTTTATCATTAATGTAATTAAATACGAATGTCGAAATTTTGAAATAATTGTTAGGAATGATAAATTGGAATCAATACCACAAAGATTAAAATGGAAGAGAACGTTAATTTTGTGAAGATGATTGGTATGCAAGGAGCTGTAGGCGGTGAAGTTCCGGCCGCTAGTGTCACGTCCGAGGTGACCCCCATGCCTTCCGCCCACTCCATTGACAACCTCGTGGCGTTGATGAGGGATATGTCGGAGAGGATTGGCAACCTGGAGGGAAAGCTCCAGAATCTCCCTATGAGCCAACCACCCAGTCGCGTGAGAACTCCGCTTGGCTGGGAGCCCAATCCCAGTGTGGCTATGCCCCACTCTCGACAATCCGAGCAATGGGTCCCACCTCCAAGGAACTCGGGAATGGATCCCAGAGCTCCCGAATATAGACCACGACACATCACCGCACCTCCGTTGGTACCTCTAGCCCCCGAGGCAGTTCAGTACGACAGGTCAATCGAGGATGCGATTCCCCCCGGGAACGCATTGACACCTTTTCGAGACCCGACGTCTCGTATCATGGAGAGTTGGCGCCTGAACTTTACAGGGTTCAACGATATGATATCGGCGGACCAGTTCCTTTTCCGGATTCAGGCGTTAGTATCCAGCACCCTGGGAGGTGATTCCTCGGCCTTCCTCCGGCATGCACATCTTTTGTTCAGCGGCGACGCTGCCGACTGGCACTGGAGCTTTAAAGAATCAACGCCACGTCCCACTTGGCACTCTTTCAGTGCAGCCTTCCGCAATCGATTTGAGGATGGCTTCACTGAGAGAGAGCTAAGGGAGCAAATAAAGAAACGGAAACAAGGCGCTCATGAACCGTTCGACCAGTACTACACAAGCATAGTGAGGTTGAGCACTCGCCTGCGAACAACCATGCCCGAGGACGAACTGGTAGAAATTATCAGAGAGAATATGCGCTGGGATCTTCAGAACAGCCTTCTGCATTTTCCCATCAACACCATACAGGGATTGCGCCTCCATGCCCGTAGACAAGAACACTTGGATGAGCGGCGAGGTACCTTCCGTCCACAACCTCGCATAACGGGACCAAATCCACGAAATCATCACACCGCGGAGTTGATGGCAGCGGACCACCTGCTTGCTGATCCAGTACCAGTACCGAGGAGCGGAGCACCACCGGAGCTTGAGGACCCAGCCTTGATTGATCGACCCTCCCTTGAAGCAATTACAAGCCCGACGGTCTGTTGGAACTGCCGACAACCGGGACATCGGTTCTATGCATGTCCAGCGGAGCCGACGCTTTTCTGCTACCGCTGCGGGAAGGCCGACACATACGCACCTGACTGTGCAAATTGCAAAGGGCGAAAAAACTTGCCACCGAGTGCCGCGACCACCCGTCGGCACTCCTAAGCCCCGGACGAACCAATCTTGAGCCCATCACTAGCTATGACCCAGCTCCCGACATGACTCCAATTCTGCTGACTCGCACCGCTAAACACAGTTCTCCCGAAGTTCCACAACCGACGCCATCCTTCGCCGAGGTCAACGCGCAGGGAAATGATAGCGAGGCGAAAGTTCCTTGGCATGTAAAACCTTTTCATGTCAGGCTGCGGAATTATTTGGCTACTCGACAGCGCATCTTCCATGAGGAGTTGGCTACAACTGTCCCACCACGAAGAAAGCGAGCCACGCGTCGGATGCGGAGCTTCTGGAGAAAAGTCAGGCAGTCGAGGAAAGTGTTGAAGGACATACACTTAGACGAATTATTGAGGGATGATGTTCGGCCATATGCGTCAGTACACCTCCTGCAAAAACGAGTGTCAGGCTTAGTCGATACGGGAGCCAGTGTGAATTGCATATCTGCCGATTTTGCAGGGGAGGTACTGGCAACGCACGCGGACCAAATCCGTCATTTCACCTCCTGGTTAAGCACGGCGGACGGAACTCGCCACTCTGTAGTGGGAAAAATTATGACGGATGTCACCTTTAAAGGAGTAACTAAACCTATGGAATTTTTCATCATACCTCAGTTAACCCAGAATCTTTATCTAGGAGTGGATTTCGTTTGAAAATTTAACTTGGCCCCGGCACTATTTTCCGGTACGACCCTGGAGTCCGTCACCACCGTTCCCGACCAATCTCAACCCTCTCACTTACTACGACATACACTGGATGTAAATCAGCAACTGCGTCTTGACTCGGCTATATCGGCTTTCCCATCGCACGAGAAAGAAGGTCTCGGGCGGACTGCACTGGTGTTCCACACAATAGATGTGGGGGATGCTAAACCCATAAAACAGAGACATTTTGCCATATCTCCGGCGAAGGAAAAATCGCTATATGCCGAAGTGGATCGAATGCTAGCATTAGGCGTAATCGAAGAATCACAGAGCGCGTGGGCTTCCCCAGTCACCTTAGTTGTCAAGCCGAACAAGGTCCGGTTATGCTTAGATGCCAGACGCTTGAACGCCGTCACAGTCAAGGACGCATACCCTCTACCGTTGATTGAAGGCATTTTGAGTCGGTTGCCTAAAGCCCACTTCATCACGAGCTTAGACCTCAAGGACGCCTTCTGGCAAATTCCTTTAGACCCCGGTTCAAAAGAGAAAACAGCCTTCACAGTCCCTGGTCGGCCCCTATACCAATTCGTGACCATGCCATTCGGATTGTGCAATGCCCCCCAAACAATGACGCGCCTTATGGATAAGGTGATACCACCTCATTTGCGGCACCAAGTTTTCGTTTACTTGGACGATCTGTTGCTTATAACCGAGACCTTTGACGAACACATCGACCTGCTTCAGGAGGTGGCTCTACACATCCGGAGGGCAAGATTAACCATCAACATACGGAAGAGTCAGTTCGTGATGACGGAGGTGAAATATTTAGGGCACATCATTGGGCACGGCCATATCAAGACCGATCCGGACAAGACCCAAGCGATTGACGTTTTCCCATTACCCAAGACCACCAAGCAATTACGCCGATTCTTAGGTTTATGCGGATGGTACCAGCGTTTTGTACGTGACTATGCCACCATTACCACTCCTTTGACCGACATGCTGCGTAAGGGACGTAAATTCGTCTGGGAGGAGCCCAGCTTGCGAGCCTTTGAAGAGCTAAAGAAGAGTCTGACTACAGCCCCCGTACTGCACAGCCCGGACTTTGACAAACCGTTCTCAATCCATTGTGACGCGAGTCAACATGGGGTGGGCGCAGTCTTAGTCCAGGTTGCACAAGACGGCGAGGAGAGACCTATAGCCTTCATGTCTCACAAGTTGAACCCAGCCCAGCGAAATTACATGGTCTCCGAGCAGGAATGTCTAGCTGCGGTGTTGGCAGTGAAACGCTTCCGAGCCTATGTGGAGGGACACACCTTTGAAATCGTTACGGACCACGCTTCACTGAAATGGCTAATGAGCCAGACTGATCTCAACGGCAGATTGGCCAGGTGGGCACTGAAACTACAAGCATTTGACTTCACAATTCGCCACCGAAAAGGAAGCCAGCATGTAGTCCCCGACACCTTATCCAGAATGTTCGCCCCTGAAGGAGCCGAGTTGGTCCAGGAGGACGACAGCCCCCAATTGATCGATCTGGACCATCCTGCCTTCAAGTCAGCCAGCTACACCCAACTGATTCACACTATCCAGAATCAACTGTCCCAGCTTCCTGAGCTGCGGTTGACGGATGGATTTATTTATAAGCGGATGGGACACGCATCCGGAGACCCCATACAAGAAGAAGAACAGTGGAAGTTGTGGGTGCCCGAAGAATTAACCACTGATCTTATCAGACGGGCCCATGACCACCCATCAAGTGCGCATGGCGGTTACGGTCGTACACTTAGGCGGTTGAAAACCTGCTTCTTTTGGCCTAAGATGGCACAACAGATAAAAGCTTACGTAGCCTCCTGTGAGCTATGCAAGTGCACTAAAGCGCCCAACACCATTCTTTGGCCTCCCATGGGTAAGGTTGAGGTCCCCGAACGCGTGTTCCAGCGCTTGTACATTGATCTTATCGGTCCTTACCCTCGATCTGCTTCTGGTCACACGGGAGCTGTCGTGGTCCTGGATCAGATCTCTAAATTCCCTATCATAGAACCACTACGTAACATGCACATTGGACCTATAATCAACTTCTTGGAGAACCGAGTCTTTCACATGTTTGGAGTTCCGGAGAAACTTGTCTCCGACAACGGGGTCCAGTTCACCTCCAGCAAGTTCCGAGACCTAATGTCCAAATACGGTATCATCCACCAACGAACCGCCGTCTATTCACCACAAGCCAACGCATCCGAATGACTGAACCGTACGCTCATAGCGGCCATCCGCGCCTATGTCCACCCGAATCAGAAGGACTGGGATCGCAAATTGTCCGCCATCACTAGTGCGCTGCGCTCGTCATACCACGCCACTACCGGCATTTCGCCGTATTTCGCATTGTTCGGCCAGTACATGATCTGTCATGGGAGCGCTTACCGGCTATTGCGGCAACTGAAATCGCTAGAGGACCCAATCGTGGTTCTGGAACCGCACGAAAAGCTCCAACTTCTGCGAGAGCAACTGCGGGAGAAGATTGAAGAAAGTCGACGGATGGGAGAGGAGCGGTACAACTTGCGATCTCATCCTTCTGGCTTTAAGGTAGGCGACGAGATATATCGTCGAAACTTCCGACAGAGCGATGCCACCCGACATTACAATGCCAAACTATACAAGAAATTCGTGAAGTGTCGAGTCCTACAAGTAATAAGCCCCACCCGATACCTCATCACGGACATGACGGTTAAAACCCTGGGAATTTACCACGCAAAAGACCTTAGACGATGAAGTGCAACTATTTCCCACGAAAAACCTTGGCTTACCCAAATCTCTGCCTGGACGAAGACCTCCGAGTAACCCCTGACTCCCTACGGTATAGTCACTGTCGAGTCTTCACGAACATGGTTGTAGCCTATTCCTCGAAACCGACCTTCGACCCGCCACGGCCCTAACCAAGACCTTTTACATAGGAGGTGGGATCGTAATTACTTCGATTTTGGGGGGGGGGAATGTGTAATGTGACGCCTACGCCCGGGAATCGAAGTGATTCCGATCCCGAACCCTTGCAACCGGCCAGATGGGTATGTCCTCGAAGTGCCAGCGGACTTCATCTGTCGCGCGGATATCGTTGCGCAGAAAATATTTCTTTTCTTTCCAAATATTTAGATCTGTGGATATAAATATTCGAAATATAAAATTAATCCAAACCCCGACACATTTCGAGACATATCCATCTGGGAATGTCCCCTCCGCCGTGGCCATCGAAAAACTATGCCACTGGCGACAAATGGAGAGGCACATTGCCGCCATGTGGCGTTCCATTCCACACACATCTGTTTTGTCCGATGAAAAAAACAGAGTAGTCAATTTGACAAGTGAAGAGTGTTGAGAAAAAAGATGGCGAGGAATTAATTATCGCGTCTTGTGTGACTGTGTTAAATGAAAACATCGCGAAAGTGCTAATAAATGTCGATAGTAAGTAATGTTAATGGAACTACGAATCGTCGCGAGTCATTGGTTTTACCTACAAAATTAAATCCGGAGACATATGAAACAGGCACAACGCTTGCTACACATATCATAATTGGCAGTACTGTATCAAGTGGAGAATCGCTGGAAAACTCGACGACTGTGGAAGCAAATGCACCTAGTGTACCGTTGTAGGAGGCTGTGGAGGATCCTAATTGCCCAGCTAAGTATCGTTAGAAAGTAATTGTCCAATTCTAGGCTCCGGGAGCCTCTTCAAGGGGCCAATATTATAAGGTCCCATGTTAGTTGGTGGGTCAACGATGTAGAACCCCATAAAAATCTACATTCTGAAAACGATTCCAGTGATGAAGAGCATCCGTTTGAGTGAGTCGTACCTCAGCATGATCATATTATCCTGGACCAAGTGGTCAAGAAAAATCTGAGTCACGTCAATTTCACTAAAAATTTCATGAATAAGAAACTGAAACGAGTGAAAGCTGAAGAGGGAAAGACATCTCTGCATCAGCTTGGTGAAGCTGAATGTAGCGCAGATTATAGTCATAATACCGTATTGAAAATAGGAAAGTGACAAAGCGAAAGCGGACGCGCACTTTATCCGCAAATAATGACTCACTGAATGAAGATGGTGACGCTGATAAGAAGCACAAACATCAAAGACGGGCGGATAGAAGCCAGAAATATATTGACAACAGGGACTGAACTCACAGAGTGAAGCCCTGCGCCGGAAGCAAAGGCGAAGCTCGTATCGTTCACGAATACGAACGATTAATTTACTACTCGAAAAGTCCACATTCATGGGCACTACCACGTGAATGGAATAAGATAGTCGAAAAGCATCCATCGCTCGTACGAAATAAGATAAAAACAACATCAACAATAAGTGATAATATGAATTTATCTGCTGATAATAGCATAAGCACAATTAATGGCAACGCTAATGCTATCACTACCAATTTTTCTACTACCTACTACATTAATTCAACCACCAATGCCAAAATCGATTCCAATAATTTCATCACAAACACAGCTTCTTCATTCACGGCTTCGACTTCACCTATATCAAATAATTACAATAATAACAACAACATTAATAACATGAATATAACTTATATGAACGATAATATGAATATTGTTCGTAAGGGTTTTTTTTTAGTCGTGAAATTAACAGTATCGATGAAAGTCAAAGTGAATCTGAATGTTCAGGTTTAATGTATAGTAATAATAGTAGTAAGGATGTTGAGGATGAGAATTGGGGTCATGATGAGCATGCTACTAATATGACTAATATATCAACTAAACCTAAACCAAGAATTACACGTGATTTAAGATCATTTTCAACTGCTGACTAATTTATCGTTTGGCTTGATTTTTGGTTGGTTTGATTAAGAGAAGGTTTGGTTTTATTTGTGTTTTGCTTTGTTTGTGTAGTTGGTTTGCAAAAATTGGAATATAATCAGATTTGAGTTTTATCAAGAGAAAATGCTATGACCGAATTGTTTAAAGTAGTTAAGTATATGAGTAAACGTCAAGGGGATAAGAATCAAAATTCAATTGAATTTTTTTTTTTCTCGATGACAAAGGTCATGACCTACGATAATGTTAAAAGAGAAATGCAATTAAATTGTATGGTTGTAGTTTATTTAGAGTTGAAAGTAAATATAATTTTCAATGATGAAGAGCGTGAAACGGTTTGAATAATTATTGCGGCGAAGATGCATCGACTTTTTTTTACCCATTTTCTTGCAAGTTTCGATAAATGACATGTTATGTTATTTTCTCTCATTATCAAGTTGGCTTCATGTAAGACTTATCTATGGTAGTGAATTGTGCACGTCAAATATTTGTTTTGATAATGAGTGCGCTTTCATTTTCTAATTTTAGATTCTAACAAATTTATTCAGTCTTACGAGTAGTCTTAGAGCCTTAAAAATAATTTTTTTTTATTCATAATTCTACAGTTATAATCAAAAGTGATCTGTATTTTGTTTGATGTTGTTCTAATAATGGCTCGCCTTCAGGGACAGATATTTTTTTTCAATAAACTCCCTGATAGACATTTCAACTTGTAAATTGTAATATTACATCAACTTATTTGGTTTTATTGTGCGTAATTTCTGTAGAAAAAGGCAACTAAACATACAAATAGTTAAATATTATATTAAAGCGTATTTCCTAACACGTAGAAATTTAATGAAATACTTAAAAAAAAAAAAAAAAAAAATCATTATTTCTGTTTTTAAGCATTCAAGATATCGTATGTTTGTTTGAAGGATATCTGTACAATTTAACAAATATAACAAATTAAGATTTTTTGTTATTTCTTAATTAGGATACAGATTATCTTAAAGTTTTTATACAGATATAAAATTTGAACATTTAGAAATTTATTTAATAATGCAACCGCATTTATGAAATCATTAAAATAATAAGGAATAAGGTTAAAATAATACACTTAAATGATAAAGCAAAAATTTTGAGTAGAATAATATAACATGAATTGCTAAAAGTAAACACGACTTTCTTTTTCGGTGGTTCTTCCTGTTTCAGCGGGAAAATGAGTCCATGGTAGGTATGCCGTCGCGAGGGTAGGGTTTCGCCAAATCCGCGGAGGTCGGTTTCGCGTCGCGCGTGGTACGCGGTACCTTTGTTGTTTTGTTATTTTATTAGAGTAGTTTTCGTTGGGTTAATTTCGAGTAGCGTATTTTTCGGTACCGCGTCGGAACTTCGGAAACGTGAAATGAAAATTAGATTTTGTATTCTTAACTGGATGAATGAAGAAATACGGAGTAACGTAAAGTAGGTTTCTTCTCCGTATGGTTTGGTTTTGATAACGCGTTTTGAAAACGGGCATGTTCAGGTGGCTGAAAATATTGTAATTGAGCGTAACCCATTCGGAGACCCGCGACCAAAATCCTCTCCGAACTAGCTGGCCGACAAGCAGCCACTGCGTGAATGGGTTACGGCGCACGGATTGGTTGACCTGTTGGTACCATCCGTTGGCACTACTCAGACTTAACGTCTAGAACCGATGAGAGGTCGGTTCCGCGTTCGAACGTAGAATGTTAAAAATCATTACAGTCATTTCCTCCCCGTCGTCCTCTTGCTGGTCACTTTCTTGTTCCAGAAGCTGACTAGATGGAATCTGTCTGTCAAGTTGACTGATGCAAATGAGACGCCAAATTGGTCAATTTCCAAGTTTTGTCGCGAATTTTATCCGATATTAAAACTGTGGAAAGTGTTCGCGATCTAAATTCGTTCCAAGTGTTCAAACATTCTATTGTGGTTTGTGATTCAATTAACTTTAACGTCTGGCTCTGTGAAATTAATTTACAATTACAAAATGAAATGTGTAGTGTCTTCGTGTAAAAATCATAGTGGAAAAGGATCTGTAGGTGTTTTCTTTCACATGTGAGTAGTTTATATGTTAATGTTTTGCATGTTTTTTCAAATAGAAAATAAATTTTTAGTATTGTATGAAAATTTGTTTGTACCCTGTTTCCACTTACATCAAATCTCAAGATTTTGCGAAAAATTCAAAATCTACATTAAAATCATATAGATTACCCATATAAAAATCCTAATCTGTAGATTTTGAAATCTAGAAGATTTGAGGCAAATCTTCCCAAAATCTTGTGGATACGTATGGCACTACTGCAAATTCAGATATTCAGCAAATGCCAAACGTCAAATTGGAAACGTCAATAGTGACAAGTTCGGATGATATAGAAATGTCGGTTGAATCGCGAAAAATAAATAAACGAAAGGTGAAGTGGCCGTTACTCGCCGAATTCGAGCTGATCGACCTGTGGAAGTGCAAAATAGAGGAATTAAGGGGCTCGAGGAAGAAAAGTCGTATTTTTGCCGAAATGGCTCAAGCCCTTAAAGAGACTGGTTTGGAATACACGACAGAAGAAGTCAAAATAAAAATACACAACATAACTAATCGCTATAGGTATGTGAAATTACTTTTGTTGGTGGTAATTAATTTTTATGTTTTCAGGATTGAAAAGCAAAAAGTGGGTCCATTGGGTGGATCACCTCCTGAGTGGCCCTTGTTCGAGACTGCTCATAAGGTCATTGGACACGAAAAATCTAGTATATGAAAGCGTTTTCAAAGGTAAACTAATTATTTATTAGTAAATTTATACTAAAAATTTTCCTGTTTACATGAGTTTTACTTTTCTTATAGTTGTATATTAATTATAGTAATATATTAATTCAAAATTTTAAAATTGCAGATCACTGTACATCTTCTCCAAGCGAGGAATCAACATCAACATCGCCATCGCCACGTGGTACACCTGAGGCAGTTGCTATAACCAGTTGTGAAGAGCTACAGGAGTCATCTCCGGAGGTGTTTGTAATGCCTGAAGAAAAAAAGGAAATTCCGATGAATTTTTTTCAAAAGGAAATTTTAAGAGAACTGAGGGAAGCGAACAAAACAATGTATGCTGAAATAGATCGAGTTAAACAAGCAGACGAAAAAATCTTCCACTTACAACAACGAATGGTGGAAATTGAAGAAGCGAGAAATGAAATTCTTAAGATAAGAACTTACTGCAAGTTAACTGTAGAGGTTCATCTTTTGTTTACAGACAAACTGTAAAGTAAACTACAAAGTACAAGTTGACTGTAAATTATTCTTTAAGACTGTACTGCCTTGTACTGCAAACCATTTGTTTGTAGGAATTGTGCCATTTCGGCAAATATATGGGTGTTTTTCCTGAAGCCCCTTAATCTCCACTATTTTGCTTTTGCACAATTCGATTAGCTCTAATTTGGTGAACAATGCCCACTTCACTTTTCTTTAGAATTACTAAAAATATGTAAAATCGGTGTTTTTGCGCTTGTTCAATACAAATCTTACGAAAACGTTTTTCCTTGAAACGCAGATAAACAAGATATTATAATTTAAAGAAATATACACATATGTCGAGGGTAAGTATTCCGCCTTCTTTAGTGTTTGTCATAAAGAAACACTGAGGAGGAGGGAATACTTACCCTTGAAATATATATATGTTTTTTAAAATTATAAGAAATATTTTATTTGCGTTTCAAAGAAAAACATTTTCTGAAGATTTGTATTGCAAAATCTATTTTATCTTGAAGTTTAATATATTTTTAAATTTTAGATAGTAGTGACTGTCTATCAAGCTTTAGACAATTACTAAAGTGTTACCGAATACTTTATAGTAAAACTTGTAGTTTACAGTTAGCTTTACAGTTTGTCAGTAAAGAGTAGAGTAAACTCGACAGTTAAGTTTCAATAAGGTTCCAAATTACAAATAAATAAACTACAAATAAATAGTTTATTGAAGTTTCCTTTCATAGTTTTTAAATTATTGACAGTAGGTTTTCGTATAAGTAAATTTTTATTTTAGCTTTTTCATTCGTATGTTTCGAATGAAAATGTTTAATGTTATTTTTGGTAATATGTATGTTAAATGAATATATATGATAATGAAATGTTATAATATTTCTTGAAAGGATTCAGTTAATAAAGTGCCATTGATTTGGAATAAGAGAAGTGGAAATGTTTTTTATTTGTTATGAGGTAAAAATAAATTTATTTTGGGTAATGAGAATGAAACATAGGTAAATATATTTTGTAAATGAAATACAAGCTCACCGATATGTTCACTTGATGCTCTTCTTATGGCCTCTGCTCCTCTGTTGGAATCTGATGCTCTATTATCTACTTCTGGTTGCTGTCTTCCACGGCTTTGCTCATACGTTTCAGCTCCTCAAGCCAATTTGAATTTAGCCGGTCGTTCCTTTCGTTTAAAAAATTGTGAAGCGCACAACATGCTTTGATCAGAAGAGGCGCGTTTTCAATTTTACTATCAATGCCTCTCCCAATACGCCTAAAACGGGCTTTTAAGTGTCCAAATACGTTTTCGACGACTCTTCTGCATTTAGAGAGCGTATAATTGAAGTTCTTCTGTTCCGGGGTTGCTTCAACATGAAACACAAATGGTTTCATCAGCATGTTTGAAAATTTGAATGCGGAGTCTCCAATAATGAAAACTGGAACCTCAACGCCTGATAATGTTTTCGACATTTGCTGCAAACCTACATTCTCCAATTCTACTTTTAAGAGATAATTCTCGAATATGGATGAATCATTGCAACGCCCTGGTGATCCTACATTGATGTACATGAATCTATATCTGTTGAAGAAACAAAAACTTTAGTATACTCGCGGATATTATATAAAACTATATATATACCGGTAATCGACTAATGCTAATAACACTGTGGAGTACCAGCCCTTATAGTTGTAATAGTCCGTTCCGTCTTCGACATGGGGCTTAACCTCAATATGGCTTCCATCTTTAATGAAATATGGTGAATTAGGAAATTTAATCACAACAACAAACTTACCTATGGCCCCAAAACATTGCGGGAGGCCTAGTTTTTCAAAACCGTTTATGTTTTCTTCTATGGTTTCCTCTGTTAGAGAAAAAATGTTAAAATATTTTTCCCACATAACTTCCCATACTCTGTTAAAAAATTCAATAACAATCTTGCAAACAGTGCTTTTACTAACGCCAAATAAATTAGCTACGGTTCAATACTCTGCCGAAGAGCCAAGTGCATAGATTGCTATTGCCTCTCCCTTTTTTTAATCCAACACAGCTCCTAAACGTAGTATCGCGTCTTGAAATCGATTTGACCGCCACGCATAAAGTTTCAAACGACTCCCTAGCCATCCGAAAGAGTGATCGATATCCGCGCGACGTTAGATAAGCTTCAAATGTAGAGCAAATTTGTCGTATAGATTTACATTAAGTTGATGTGAAAAGGGTGAAATGATCCAATTAAAAAGTTTAGCTAATACAAGTACTTACAAGAGAAATTTACCTTGAATATAACTTGCAGATACAAAAACATATTGAGTTTGCATCAGTAGAAAAATTAAAAATTAACTCCCTCACCTCTGAGCATGGTGGTCGCCATCACCGGTGTGTATCTAAGAGTGATGGCCTGAGGAGAATTAGTGCACACGTCGAAACCACCTTCTTCTAACATTTTTCTTCTCTAATAATTTTTCAGAAAAATTATTATTCAAAATATGCAACTCATTTATATGTAGCTGCAAACAATTCCATAAAAAGTAATTTATTATATTAATGTTTTGCATGTTTTTCATACAATGCTGAAGGTTTTTCAAATAGAAAGCAAATTTTTGGTATTGTATGAAAATTTGTTTACATTGAGCAGCAGCCATGTTTGCTTGTGCAATTTGGCTCTCTCTAAGGTTGTAAACAAGAGCGTAGCAGTAGGAAAAGTGGTCGCAGGGGTTGTTGCAACCATGTTGTCACGTGGCTGTCCACTCCAGTATTATTTAATTACTCAATGCCTTTTCCACCGGAGAAAGCTTTGAGAATGAAACACTGGAGTGGAACATCAGCTGAAACTCTGCATCATTTCCAGATGCGCCACGAACGTTGCTCTTTTGATTTAATTTTCGAAGGGTGTAGCTTGAAACGGGGGCTTAAATTTAGAAATATTTGAATATGTAAAACTTTACTACCGTTGCATAATCGAATGATAGTGTTTCTATTTCAGACTTGAATGGTTTGCAAGGCTTCAGTTAGATAAATAGAAACCTCACAGTGAAATTTAATCACAAAGAATATATCTGTTTCTCAGGTAATTGCAAATTCAACTGCTACTAAAATCATAATCGTTCATTCTTTTAAACTATTTTGCCTCCCTCTTCCTGTCATAACTGAGCCTGGGGCCGTCTTTGGTGAAATCGAGGCGCCACTTTTCGTTCCATGGGTTTTATACTGCCTTATTGAATGAAAAGTATAATCGTTGAGCTTGATCTTCGATATGTTTGAAAGAACTATAGGCCTTTAACATTTACTAATTTGTTGAAATATTGCCGAGCGGAAATTTTCCACTGCTAGGTAGAAATTTTTGTTCTTATCCGTGTCTGCTTTCAAGAACCTTTTTTCACTCGTAGCTTTATTATTATCTGATTCTCGGAGCAGAGTTCATTTCGACAATTCGCCTAATCCAATAAATCATGTTCAGTACAATATCTACAAAATTCCATTCCCTTGCAACGAATTTCCACATGTACGCTCTTAACAAATGAATTTCGGGGGAGGCTGAGAAAAAAGGATTATACAGTTGACAAAGCAAAAGCAAACTCCGATTTATTTCGAAAATTCGAAGTATATGTTGATATGAAGACTAATTATTTCGAAATTATTTTTATTCGTTTGAAAATTCAATGAAAATATAATAAATAGCATTTATGGAATACAATGAAAAGAATAATACAACTCTGGGAGTCGGCTTCTAACTTACGCGCTCCAATCAAGAACCTGCGGAAAACCGCATAAATTGAGTTTTCTCTCTGCGGAGAGCTTCCTTGGCTTCTATTCGAAGTTTGTTCCATCATCAAAGCCCTAAAGAATAGTAAAGCGCCGGGCATTGATGAGATTCCAGTGGAGCTCATCAAATATGGTTGCAGTAGTGTTCATCAAGCTTTTCACAAAGTCATCGAGTACATTTGGCAACAAGAACATATGCTAAAAGAGTGGAGCCAATCAATTATATTCCCTATCTACGAAAAAGGTGACAAGCTACAGTGCGAAAATTATAGAGGCGTATCACTACTTTGTACCGCGTACCAAATTTTTTCTAAATTCTTAGAAAATAAAATCGGATCATACGCCAACAGTATTATTGGGGAGTATCAAGGTGGTTTCAGGGCAGGTAGATCAACAACAGACCAACTGTTCACAGTCAAGCAGGTACTTGAAAAATACTGAGAGTTCGACATAGACGCACACCGAATTTTCTTTGATTTCAAGCAAGCATACGACAGTATTGATCGTAACCTACTGTACCAAATAGTGCTTGGTTTTGGCATCCCAGCCAAATTAGTCAGTCCTAACAAAATGAAAATGACGTCGACAACCTCCCAAGTCCGCATCAATAACCAACTCACCGATGCCTTTGACGCAAATATCGGACTAAGGCAGGGAGATGGGCTGGCCCCATTGCTATTCAATTTGGCTCTGGAGTACGTCATACGGAAGCTACCTGTCGATACACGAGGTACATTACTATACAAGTCGAGCCAGGTAGTGGCCTATGCGGACGACATCAACATTTTGTCACGCTCGCTAACAACTGCCAAAGAACTCTTCCTGAAACTCGACAGCGAAGCAATACTAGTAGGGCTACAAATCAACGAAAATAAAACGAAGCTCATGACGCAGTCGTGGAAAAATACCCCAAATACCCAAAATATCACACTTGGCGAATACAGTATCGAAAATGTTAGCAAGTTTGTGTATTTAGATGCCAAAATAACGAAAACGGGTAATGAAAGAGACAAAATACGCCGAAGAATACAGCTCGCAAATAAAATATTTTATTCAGTATTGACGATCTTGAAGACCAGCTGCATACACAGGAAAACAAAGCTCCAAGTATACAAAACTGTGATAAGACCTGTGTTATGCTATGAGTGTGAAACATGGACCCTAACCCAAGCATCCGCAAATATATTGAACGCCTTTGAGCGACGGGTCCTGAGGCGAATAATCGGAGCGAAGCTAGATGAGGACCAATGCGGAGGCTGCAATGGGCTGGATACATGAATCGTATGGACGAACAACGGATACCCAAGAAGGTATTGGTTGGGAGAACTGAAGGCCGGCGGCCACTGGGGAAACCGAGGAAGCACTGGTCTCACTCGTTTGACGAAGACAGTTCATCGCTGCTCGGATTTCGGATTTGCAGGAAGCGAAGGCCCGAAAGGGGCTGTAGTGCTAAGAAGGAGAAGATTCTAGAGGTAATGGGATTCCAAAAAAAATGAACCCAACATAATATACATTTCTTTAACTGTTTCGAATAGTTAACATAAACTTAATTACCATCCTCAACGATGAACTAGCTTCTTTATCCAGCGAAACGCTTGAAGCCAATATGGCTGCTATACTGCCTGCAAAGATAAAAATATATCTGAGCTCCAGAAGAGGTTCATAAAAGTAAATATGTTACCTACTTTGTCCATTAGTCTCTACCAAAAGTGGAACTGCGTCTTTTTTCAATATTGTTCTCGTTTCAATCTTTTTGAAATCACTTTTCAAGAAGCGTTTGGAGCATACCAAAGCTTTTTCCCCATTGCATCCCCTTATAATAATTAAACTGCACTTAATTAGTTGTTCATTTTCATTTGCAGGAAATCTGAAAGACATTCATTTATTAATAATGTGATATTTTTACGTGCTGAACATTTTAAAATATCTATATTTTCGCCTTCATATACGTACAATATCATTTAAAAAACTGGTCAAAAAAAGAAGTAGAATGGATTTTATTAATAAAATCATTTAAGCAATAATATGGCAGCAAAATCTTGCCCCCAATGTTCAGGTGGTACTGCGCGAAAACTACTCGTATTTAATGGTCACCCCCGAAATGTAAACATGATCATGCATGAATTGGAGGCAAAAATATTGGGTGAAAAACACTTCTAAACATCGTCTTTTATTTGCTATATTTCACGTTAATACCAACCTATGGCTTCCATCTTTGAATGTTTCCACAATGCACATGACTCTAGAAAATTCTTTGCATTTTTCTATTTTCCTGTCGAAATATAAAGATTTTATCACTTGCAATTTAACCGATAAGTAGTCTCTTCTAGTCTTGTTGATGAAAAATGCAAAAGTCACAAATTTTCACTTATTTTAACATGAAAATTACACACCGAACGAGTATGTTTACAATTTTTCAGAGCCAAATTTGACAGCAAATCCAAAAAAATCATCTGATGAAATGAATCTTTCTCCTTATCGACAGCGACAAATGTTGACAAGAAAAATTAGTGTTCAACTTTGAGTATGGAACACTGGAGTGGAATATCAACTGAAATTCTGTCATCATTTCCAGATGCGGCACGAACAGTGCTTTATTGATTTAATTTTCGAAGGGTGTAGTTTAAAAAAGAATCTAAAATTTAGAAAATTTTGTATCTGTAAAAGTTAACTGCCATTGCATAATTGATTGTTAATGTTTCTTTTTCAGACTTAAAGAGTTTGCAAAACTTTATTTAGATAAAAGGACACCTCACAGGGACATTTAATAAGCAAAAACTAAATCTGTTTCTATGATAATTACAAATTAGGCTACTACTTAAATCGTAATCGTTCATTCTTTTATACTTTTTCACCTCCCTTTTTCTTTCATAACCAGGCTTTGGATCGTCTTCGGTCGAATTGTATAATCGTTAAGCTTAATCGTTGCTATGTGTTAAAGAGCTAGGTGCCTTAAGGTGTACTAATTTGTTGAGATATCGCCTAACCGAAATTTATACTGATTTTTATTTCGCAATGAAATAGTATTTGATGTCAATATATTTTTCTGCTATGAGCTTAATCAACACGCTGAAGTGGCGTTTGTTGTTCGTGTGCACACTATATGCAACAATCAATTGCTTTCCAGTGCATGCCACTTGAACAGTTTTCAGTATACCATATAGGGTAAAGAAAAGTATCTCGTAGCTGGCAGTAAATTGCTTTACAGTTGGTATATTGCTATAGTCGAGACTTGATCGAATGGATGAAAAAATAGCTTGATGTGATCTTGATCTAATTTATACGAGGGAATAAATTTGAGCATACTATTGGTTATAATTATGTCATCTATTACTGTTGAATTTCTCAAACCAGTGTTTAGTCCTAGACACCCAACGCTTCCCTTTGAATGAATTACACTGCACTCCGATAGTCAATTTATCTCGTTGATGTAGGCTAGAAAATTGATCGAAAGTTTTAATACAAAATTCGAATTTTTTGTACAAAGCATCCTTTTCAAGAGTTCATACATCCTTCTGCTTGTTAATATAAAGACTAATTATTTCGAAATTATTTTAATTCATTTGAAAATTCAATAACAATATAGTAATTGGCATGAATGAAATATATGCCCACAGTAAAAAGAATAAGACGAACAAATTCGGGATTCTGCTTTCCGTTTTCAAGAATAAAATAGCTTCCCCATCCAGAAAAGCGCTTGAAATCAATACTGTCGCATTTGACTGCAAAAATAAAAATATGTCTGAAATCCAGATAAGATTCATAAAAGTAAACAGTTTACCGATGGTTGTGCATTCTTATTTTTTCATCTTCATGTATTCGTATGCCCAATATCATTTAACAGACTCCTGAAAAAAGAAATAAAATTAATTTCATCAATAAAATTATTCAAGGAATATGCCAGCTAAAAATTGCCCCAAAATTCAGGCGGTACTGCACGAAAAATAATCGAATTCAATGGTCACCCTCGAAATTTAACACAATCATGCATGAATTGGAAGCAGTGGTTTTGAGTGAAATAGCACTTCTAAATATTTTATTTTGTTTTACACATTTTATCTTGTTACTAACCTATGCAATGATACTCCTGTAAGTTGACGGTGCTTTCTATTATTGCATATTTTCACAATGGACACGATTTTAGAAACTTCTTAGCAATTTCCTACTTTTCCGCTAAAATATAAAGTTTTCTCTTTTGCAATCTAACCGATAGATTGTATCTTATTGTCTTGTTGATGAACAGCGCACAAATCACGAACTTTCATCGATTTTAGCATAAAAATCACACAGCAAACGAGTTTGTTTCCGCATTTTCACAGCCGATTTTGACAGCGAATGCAATAAAATCATATGATAATATAAAGATTTTGTAATGAATCATGCGACGCCGCTGGTGACCACTACCAACACACTTTGCTGCTAGGTGGCTTGTCATTTTGCGTTGGTTGCGACCAGTGCACATCCCACGTCTATTTTATCGTGGGATGCCAACAGAATTTTGACAGCCACATGGTAGCAGGTGTGTGGGTAGCGAGTGCCATCGGAAGGAATTGCTTTTATCGCAGCGGGATTTTAGCGTGCAAATTCTATTGTGAGTTTTGTGGATAAAGTGAAGATTCTGTGTTACAACCTAAACCCAAACGTAAACATTTCAGGTAAATATGCTTTTGGACGAGGGTAACTGGTGATGTAACTTAGTTCTTAATTCTCGCTAGACCGATAAAATCAGTGCGCCGCTAATGCTTAGCCATTTTGCAAGTGGTCCGATGGGAGGGAAAAGACGCGAAAATTTCAAAGCAAAATTTTCATCTGAATTATACGAATGAAGGAATGTTAAAATGTGTGAATAAACCCGAGAGATAGTTGTTGCCGCTAATTTATATGCAGCAACCCATTCAAGACAAAAACTGCATAAGGTTTATGCTAAATTATAACCACGAAGGTTTTCGCGGTGAGTAGCTCTGCTGAATATGGTTAAAATTCAAACAAGAAATTATAACTTTTCAATTTGAATGCATTGTGAGCGCAACAAATGCAGATGTCTACCTTGATTATTCTTATTAACTATCCAGTAATTATTGCAAGAACTTCTCAAGCACATAGCAAGAAAGAAAAAATAAATGTTTACTATATTTAATGAGAGCATTGGCGACCTACAGCTAGGAAGGTTTCAGAATGGCAAAGAACTCCATTGTCAAACTTTCCAGCCTTAAACGCTTTCAACTTCTTGTTAGAGTTTGTACTCAATCGACGGCTTCAGTTTAAGTCCATCTTTCATCTCTTAGATATCGTCAGATGCTGTTTAATGTTGAATTTTAACGTTGCTGTCATTGTCTTGCAGTTCTTAGGTTTAGATTCGTATTATTTTCAATGTTGAAGGAAATCATTTGAACCTGCAATTGGGATTTTAAACCTGAGCAGTAAAAGCACGAAATAAATATGAATCTGGAGTCTTTCTATAAAATTGATACATATGTGGGTATTCAATTTTTTTTATGATCTAATAATTTTATATTGAACAATCATATTCCATTATGTTTTTGAGAGATTTTTCTATACTCCTGCAAATTGAAATGAAAATAATTTGAGCATATAAGTCTTTTATCTGTTCAATTTTTAATTCACAAATCATCTACAATCAGAAAAAAATACGAAAATGATTTGAAAGTGTAACTAAACATGTTCTCTTGAATGTGCCATAAAAATAGTAGTCTCTACTTTTAGAATAAAATGCTTCGAACAAAAGAAAACGTAAATAATTAGAAAATTTACAATGTACGAGATAATTGAAAAATGTAATCAGAAATTTAAGGAAGCGTATGAATGAGATAAAGGATGAGAATTCTGTTTACCAATGTATACGTAATAATTACCTCATATTTTTCTTGATGCAAGAAAAACAAATGTAAAACAAGTGACACTGAAATGATCACATTAAAATTAATGTAATTAAATTAACTATGACGGTATACCACTATTTTAAGAATATTTTTTTACAAATATTGAAAAAGCAATTTCTTTGTTTGCCTACGAGTCGTTTTTAAGTCGATTGAATAGAATGTTAGTGTAATGTTTTAGTTAGATTATTACTAATGAAATGTTCTTTTGCTCTTGGCAGTATCACGTTTATACGAAAAGAAAGTCACCGAATTAGTTTTGTTGATTATAGAATGCGATCAAACCTGAATCGCTTATGTAATATGTTTAAAAGTTATACGAAAAATTAAACCAACCCACATTTCGAATGTATACGTCGACTAAATTTAGAATTGTTAAATTATCGTGAATCTTCGGGACACAGATGAAGAATTGCATCCGTATCGTAAATATATATTTAGGAGTTTTATTTAAAAAGCAGGCAAATATTTCAGTTAAATATAACCTTAGTTTTTAACTGTAAAATTCGTGTTGAAACTTTACTAACAATATCAAAACCCGTACTCGCAAATCAATCAGAATTGTTTTTGAAATGAAGCTGATGCCAACAGCAACAAAGAGAAGTTCCGTATACGACCCTAGCTTTTAAGAAAAAATATACGTAATAGAATATACTGCACAGTATACGTTCCTGGTTGGGAACAACTTGATTGATTATGCGACGTGATCTTCATCTCTTCCCGAGAATGCACAAATTTAAATTTAATGAAACATCAATTGTTACAAAATATACGTAAATATATTCCATCCTATTTATTATAAAAGTATACAATTTAAAGGTAAATCAAATTAAAACTATTAAAAAAAAAAAATTCACTTTAGTAGATATTTAAAGAACGAAAGTTACGATTTAAAAATGAGAACTAATGAACAAATTAAATTAAGTCCTAAAAATAATTGATTCAAGAAATTAAATAACAAAATGAATTGCTAACTTCAAACACGACTTTCCTTTCCAGTGGTTCTGCTTTTCAGCGGGAAATGAGGTGCAGGGTAAGTATGCCGTCGCGAGGGTAGGGTTTGCGAAAATCCGCTGAAGTCGGTTTCGCGTTGCGTGCGGTACGCGGTACCTTTGTTGTTTTGCCGTTCTATTAGAGTAGCTTTCGTCGGGATGAGTTAACGTAGTATACTTTTCGGTACCGCGTCGGAATTTCGGGAACGCGAAGTAAAAATTAGATTTTGTTCTTGGACTGATAAATGAAGAAATACGGAGTAACGCAGAATAGGTTTCCTCTCCGTATGGTTTTGTTTTGTAACGCGTTTGAAAACGGGCGTGTATAGGTGGCTGAAATATGTAAATGAGCGTAACCCATTCGGAGACCCGCGACCGAAATCCTCTCCGATCTAGCTGGCCGACAAGCAGCCACCGCGTGAATGGGTTACGGTGCACGGATTGGTTGACCGGTTGGTACCATCCGTTGGCACTACTCAGACTTAACGTCTAGAACCGATGAGAGGTCGGTTCCGCGTTCGGACGTAGACTTGAAATCATTACAAATGGCACCCAACGTGGGGCCCAAAACATCCTAAGGGGATAAAAGATTCGCGTCTTCTGACGAGTTGGTTCTTTTCCGGAGGATGTCAGGTACTTTGGTACTCGAGCTTCACAAACAGGAGCAGTGGAGTTGTGTGATACACACTAGCAGTCACTTCACGTGAGTTGTAGCTTCCGCTCTCCTTTGTTTGATTTTTTTTTCGCGACAGAATCCTTACGATGTGTTGTCCCAGGTTAACCCCTGTAAGGACCTTCTACTTTCTTGATGGAACTGTCAGCCAGATGGGGTTTCTCCTGTCGGCCTGGACTCTCAAGAAAATAGAAGGCTACCTTGCCTTTATGTCGCGGAAGGATTCTACTTATTTCGTATGCGTGATAGACGAGTGGTATCGGTTCAACGTTCGGTGGCGTATGCTGGAGTTGCGGAGCCCGGAATGCTTCCACGCGTCGGGAATTTTGACCGCGTAAAAAACCGTTACGGTAGCTCTACCACTTGTCTCGTCGAGTCCTTTAACGTAGTTTAGAGACAGTTTTTGTGGTGTATGTGGATTTAGGGGATAAATTTTGTAAATCGACCGAAAGCACCCTTTCTTCGGCAGAATACCACGCACTCTCGTTTCCCTTTGGAGGAGTCGACTGCTGGAAAGGAAAGTGTGTATCAAATAAAGTTTTTTTTATTTGGTTATATTAAATAGCTCGCCGCTATCGGCCACTCAGTTTCATAAGCGTGTATATATATACTTATATATTAGAATAGGCTTAGTTATATATTTGTTTTTTCTTCTGCTCGTTTCTTTTTAGGCATACCTAGCTCAACCTATAGTAAAACAAATATGGTAACGAAGCGGACCCCAGATAAGCGTTGGACCAGATCCAAAACGGTCCAACCAGCTAACTGCGGGATCTGCTTTGAAGACGTGGTGGAGGGCGTACACAGCGTGCGATTGGAGTGCGGACACCTTTTCCATCGTGCCTGTGTCCAACAACTCCTCCTCACGTCCAAGCTTTGCCTACTATGCCGGCGACCCATAGAGTGGACCGCCGTAGACGTCCCCCTCGGAACGCCCTTCCCAACGCGTGGAGCAGTGGCGAAAGGGGTTCCAGATGCCGAACCGCCCCAATCACTGATGGACTTGCAAGGAGCCGTGGGCGGTGAAGTTCCTGCTGCAGTTGTCGCGGCCAAGGTTACACCCGCGCCTTCCACCCACTCCATTGACACCCTCGTGGCGTTAATGCGAGATATGTCGGAGAGGATTGGCAACTTGGAGGGAAGGCTCCAGAACCCCCCCATGAGCCAACCGCCCAGCCACGTGAGAACTCCGCTTGGCTGGGAGCCCAATCCCAGTGTGGCTATGCCCCACTCTCGACCATCTGATCAATGGGCCCTACCTCCAAGGGACTCAGGAATGGATCCCAGAGCTCCCGAGTATAGACCACGACACAGCACCGCACCTCTGTTGGTAACTCCAGTCCCCGAGGCAGTTCCTTACAACAGGTCAATCGAGGATGCGATTCCCCCCGGGAACGCATTGACACCTTTCCGAGACCCAACGCCTCGTATCATGGAGAGTTGGCGCCTGAACTTCACGGGTTTCAACGCTATGATATCAGCGGACCGGTTCCTTTTCCAGATTCAGGCGTTAGTATCCAGCACCCTGGGCGGTGATTTCTCGGCCTTCCTCCGGCATGCACATCTTTTGTTCAGCGGAGACGCTGCCGACTGGTACTGGAGTTTTAAGGAGTCGACGCCACGTCCCACTTAGGATTCTTTCAGTGCAGCCTTCCGCAATCGATTTGATGACGGCTTCACTGAGAGAGAACTAAGGGAACAGATAAGGAAACGGAAACAGGGTGCTCACGAACCGTTTGACCAGTACTACACAAGGATAGTGAGATTGAGCACTCGCTTGCGAACAACCATGCCCGAGGACGAACTGGTAGAAATTATCAGAGAGAATATGCGTTGGGAGCTTCAGAACAGCCTTCTGCATTTTCCCATCAACACCATACAGGGATTGCGCCTCCATGCCCGTAGGCAAGAACAACTGGATGAGCGGCGAGGTACCTTCCGTCCACAACCTCGCATAACGGGACCAAATCCACGAAATCATCACACCGCGGAGTTGATGGCAGCGGACCACCTACTTGCTGACCCAGTACCAGTACCGAGGAGCTTGAGGACCCAGCAAGGATTGATCGACCCGCCCTTGAAGCAATTACAAGCCCGACGGTCTGTTGGTACTGCCGACAAACGGGGCATCGGTTCTATGCCTGTCCAGCGGAACCGACGCTCTTCTGTTACCGATGCGGGAAGGCCGACACATACGCACCTGATTGCGCAAATTGGGAAAAAACTTGCCAACGATTGCCGCGACCACCCGTCAGCACTCCTAAAACCCGGACGAACCAAGGCTGATCCCATCACTAGCTATGACCAAGCCCCAGACATGATTCCAATTCTGCTGACTCGCACCGCCAAACACAGTTCTCCCGAAGTTCCACAACCGACGCCATCCTTTGTCGAGGCGGACGCGCAGGGAAATGATAGCGAGGCGAAAGTTCCTTGGCATGTCAAACCCTTCCACGTCAGACTGCGGAATTATTTGGCTACTCGACAGCGCATCTTCCATGAGGAGTTGGCTACAACTGTCCCACCGCGAAGAAAGCAAGCCACGCGTCAGATGCAGAGCTTCTGGAGAAGGGTCAGGCAGTCGAGGAAGGTGCTGAAGGACATACACTTAGACGAATTATTGAGGGATGACGTTCCACCATATGCGTCAGTACACCTCCTGAAAAAACGTTTGTCAGGTTTAGTCGATACGGGAGCCAGTGTGAATTGCATATCAGCCGATTTTGCAGGGGAGGTACTGGCAATGCACGCGGACCAAATCCACCATTTTACCACCTGGTTAAGCACGGCGGACGGAACTCGTCACTCTGTAGTGGGAAAAATTACGACGGATGTCACCTTTAAAGGAGTAACTAAACCTCTGGAATTTTACATCATACCTCAATTAACCCAGAATCTTTATCTAGGGGTGGATTTCGTTCGAAAATTTAACTTGGCCCCGGCACGGTTTTCCGGTTCGACCCTGGAGTCTGTCACCACAGTTCCGGACCAAACTCAAACCACTCAATTATTACGACATACACTGGATGTGAATCAGCAACTGCGACTTGACTCGGCTATATCGGCTTTTCCATTGCATGAGAAGGAAGGTCTCGGGCGGACGGCACTGGTGTTACACATTATAGATGTGGGGGATGCTAAACCCATAAAACAGAGACATTTTGCCATATCTCCGGTGAAGGAAAAGTTGTTATATGCCGAAGTTGATCGGATGCTAGCATAAGGCATGATGGAAGAATCGCAGAGCGCGTGGGCTTCCCCAGTCACCTTAGTTGTCAAGCCAAACAAGGTCCGGCTATGCTTAGATGCCAGATGCTTGAACGCCGTCACTGTCAAGGACGCATACCCTCTACCGTTGATTGAAGGCATTTTGAGTCGGTTGCCTAAAGCCCACTTCATCACGAGCTTAGACCTCAAGGACGCTTTCTGGCAAATTCCTTTAGACCCGGGCTCAAAGGAGAAAACAGCCTTCACAGTCCCAGGTCGGCCCATGTACCAATTCGTGACCATGCCATTCGGATTGTGCAATGCCCCTCAAACAATGACGCGCCTTATGGATAAGGTGATACCACCTCATTTACGGCACCAAGTTTTCGTGTACTTGGATGATCTGCTGCTTATAACCGAGACCTTTAACGAACACATCGACCTGCTTCAGGAGGTGGCTCTACACATCCGGAGGGCAGGGTTAACCATCAACATACAGAAGAGTCAGTTCGTGATGACGGAGGTGAAGTATTTAGGTCACATCATTGGGCATGGCAATATCAAAACCGACCCGGACAAGTCTTAAGCGATTGACGTGTTTCCATTACCCAGGACCACCAAGCAATTACACCGATTCCTAGGCTTATGCGGATGGTACCAGCGTTTCGTGGGGGACTATGCCACCAATACTACTCCTTTGACCGACATGCTGCGTAAGGGACGTAAGTTCGTCTGGGAAGAGCCCAGCTTGCGAGCCTTTGAAGAGCTAAAGAAGAGTCTGACTACAGCCCCCGTACTGCACAGCCCGGACTTTGACAAACTGTTCTCAATCCATTGTGAGGCGAGTCAACATGGGGTGGGAACAGTCTTAGTCCAGGTTGCACAAGACGGCGAGGAGAGACCTATAGCCTTCATGTCCCACAAGCTGAACCAGGCCCAGCGGAACTACACGGTTTCGGAGCAGGAATGCCTAGCGGCTGTGCTGGCAGTGAAACGTTTTCGAGCATATGTAGAAAGACATCCCTTTGAAATCGTCACTGATCATGCGTCACTGAAATGGCTGATGAGCCAAACTGATCTCCACGGCCGCTTGGCCAGATGGGCCTTGAAATTACAGGCGTTTGACTTCACGATAAGACACCGCAAGGAAAGTCAGCACGTGGTACCGGACACACTATCAAGGATGTTCGCCCCTGAAGGAGCTGAGTTGGCCCAGGAGGACGACAGCCCCCTATGGATCGACTTGGACCATTCCGCTTTCAAGTCAGCCTGTTATATCCAGCTGATGAATACGATTCAGGACCAGTTGCCACAGCTGCCAGAGCTACGGGTGACGGAGGGATTTATATACAAGTGGACGAGACACGCCTCCGGAGACCACATTCAAGAAGAGGAACAGTGGAAGTTATGGGTGCCCGAAGAACTGACATGCGAATTGATTAAGCGGGCTCATGACCACCCATTGAGTGCACACGGCGGTTATGGTCGTACGCTTCGGCGACTGAAGACTTACTTCTTTTGGCCTAAGATGGCGCAGCAAGTGAAAAAGTACGTAGCCGCTTGTGAGCTGTGCAAATGCACTAAAGCGCCCAATTCTGTTCTTCGGCCCCCGATGGGAAAATTCGAGCTACCGGAGCGGGTGTTCCAGCGTCTGTATATAGATCTCATCGGTCCGTACCCTCGCGCGACTTCGGGATACACGGGAGCTGCCGTGGTCCTGGACCATCTGTCCAAATTTCCGATTGTGGAACCTCTTCGAAAGCTGCACACCAGTCCCATAGTCAGTTTTCTGGAAAATCGCGTTTTCCATATATTTGGAGTACCGGAGAAGCTGGTCTCCGACAACGGAGTACAGTTCACCTCGTCTAGATTTCGAGAATTAATGGAGAAGTATGGCATTACGCATCAGCGGACTGCCTTTTATTCTCCGCAAGCCAATGCGTCCGAGCGATTGAACCGCACCCTCATAGCCGCCATTTGGGCCTACGTCCAACCGGATCAGAAGGATTGGGACCGCAGGATTTCCGCCATCATCTGTGCCCTGCGTTCGTCTTATCACTCCACCACAGGCATCTCCCCATACTTTGCCGTGTTTGGCCAGCATATGATTTGTCACGGAAACTCGTACCGGCTATTGCGACAGTTGAAAGGGTTGAAAGACCCAATAGTGGTGCTGGAGCCGCACGAGAAACTCCAAATTCTACGAGAAAAAATTCCGGGAGAGGATTGGAGACAGTAGATGGGTGGGGGAGGAGCGGTACAATCTGCGATCCCATCCTTCTGGCTTCAAGGCAGGTGACGAAATCTACCGACGGAGTTTTAGACAAAGTGAAGCAGGTCGGCACTACACTGCCAAGCTAGACAAGAAGTTTGTGAAGTGTCGAGTTTTACAAGTTTTAAGTCCCACGTGGTACCTCATTGCGGACATGTCTGGAAGGGAGCTGGGAGTCTACCGTGCCAAAGACCTACGGCGCTGAAAGAAAAGAAAAAGAAAACAACATCATAGGGAAAAGCAGCGTCTCCTTCAGTCTCCCCATGCCTGGTAGGCATCGTGGACACTGCCCTGTAATGAATCATGCGACGCCGCTGGTGACCACTACCAACACACTTTGCTGCTAGGTGGCTTGTCATTTTGCGTTGGTTGCAACCAGTGCACATCCCACGTCTATTTTATCGTGGGATGCCAACAGAATTTTGACAGCCACATGGTAGCAGGTGTGTGGGTAGCGAGTGCCATCGAAAGGAATTGCTTTTATCGCAGCGGGATTTTAGCGTGCAAATTCTATTGTGAGCTTTGTGGATAAAGTGAAGATTCTGTGTTACAACCTAAACCCAAACGTAAACATTTCAGGTAAATATGCTTTTGGACGAGGGTAACTTAGTTCTTAATTCTCGCTAGACCGATAAAATCAGTGCGCCGCTAATGTTTAGCCATTTTGTAAGTGGTCCGATGGGAGGGAAAAGACGCGGAAATTTCAAAGCAAAATTTTCATCTGAATTATACGAATGAAGGAATGTTAAAATGTGTGAATAAACCCAAGAGATAGTTGTTGCCGCTAATTTATATGCAGCAACCCATTCAAGACAAAAACTGCATAAGGTTTATGCTAAATTATAACCACCAAGGTTTTCGCGGTGAGTAGCTCTGCTGACTATGGTTAAAATTCAAACAAGAAATTATAACTTTTCAATTTGAATGCATTGTGAGCGCAACAAATGCAGATTTCTACCTTGATCATTCTTATTAACTATCCAGTAATTATTGCAAGAACTTCTCAAGCACATAGCAAGAAAGAAAAAATAAATGTTTACTATATTTAATGAGAGCATTGGCGACCTACAGCTAGGAAGGTTTCAGAATGGCAAAGAACTCCATTGTCAAACTTTCCAGCCTTAAACGCTTTCAACTTCTTGTTAGAGTTTGTACTCAATCGACGGCTTCAGTTTAAGTCCATCTTTCATCTCTTAGATATCGTCAGATGCTGTTTAATGTTGAATTTTAACGTTGCTGTCATTGTCTTGCAGTTCTTAGGTTTAGATTCGTATTATTTTCAATGTTGAAGGAAATCATTTGAACCTGCAATTGGGATTTTAAACCTGAGCAGTAAAAGCACGAAATAAATATGAATCTGGAGTCTTTCTATAAAATTGATACATATGTGGGTATTCAATTTTTTTTATGATCTAATAATTTTATATTGAACAATCATATTCCATTATGTTTTTGAGAGATTTTTCTATACTCCTGCAAATTGAAATGAAAATAATTTGAGCATATAAGTCTTTTATTTGTTCAATTTTTAATTCACAAATCATCTACAATCAGAAAAAAATACGAAAATGATTTGAAAGTGTAACTAAACATGTTCTCTTGAATGTGCCATAAAAATAGTAGTCTCTACTTTTAGAATAAAATGCTTCGAACAAAAGAAAACGTAAATAATTAGAAAATTTACAATGTACGAGACAATTGAAAAATGTAATCAGAAATTTAAGGAAGCGTATGAATGAGATATAGGATGAGAATTCTGTTTACCAATGTATACGTAATAATTACCTCATATTTTTCTTGATGCAAGAAAAACAAATGTAATACAAGTGACACTGAAATGATCACATTAAAATTAATGTAATTAAATTAACTATGACGGTATACCACTATTTTAAGAATATTTTTTTACAAATATTGAAAAAGCAATTTCTTTGTTTGCCTACGAGTCGTTTTTAAGTCGATTGAATAGAATGTTAGTGTAATGTTTTAGTTAGATTATTACTAATGAAATGTTCTTTTGCTCTTGGCAGTATCACGTTTATACGAAAAGAAAGTCACCGAATTAGTTTTGTTGATTATAGAATGCGATCAAACCTGAATCGTTTATGTAATATGTTTAAAAGTTATACGAAAAATTAAACCAACCCACATTTCGAATGTATACGTCGACTAAATTTAGAATTGTTAAATTATCGTGAATCTTCGGGACACAGATGAAGAATTGCATCCGTATCGTAAATATATATTTAGGAGTTTTATTTAAAAAGCAGGCAAATATTTCAGTTAAATATAACCTTAGTTTTTAACTGTAAAATTCGTGTTGAAACTTTACTAACAATATCAAAACCCGTACTCGCAAATCAATCAGAATTGTTTTTGAAATGAAGCTGATGCCAACAGCAACAAAGAGAAGTTCCGTATACGACCCTAGCTTTTAAGAAAAAATATACGTAATAGAATATACTGCACAGTATACGTTCCTGGTTGGGAACAACTTGATTGATTATGCGACGTGATCTTCATCTCTTCCCGAGAATGCACAAATTTAAATTTAATGAAACATCAATTGTTACAAAATATACGTAAATATATTCCATCCTATTTATTATAAAAATATACAATTTAAAGGTAAATCAAATTAAAAATATTTGAAAAAAAAAATTCACTTTAGTAGATATTTAAAGAACGAAAGTTACGATTTAAAAATGAGAACTAATGAACAAATTAGATTAAGTCCTAAAAATAATTGATTCAAGAAATTAAATAACAAAATGAATTGCTAACTACAAACACGACTTTCCTTTCCAGTGGTTCTGCTTTTCAGCGGGAAATGAGGTGCAGGGTAAGTATGCCGTCACGAGGGTAGGGTTTGAGAAAATCCGCTGAAGTCGGTTTCGCGTTGCGTGCGGTACGCGGTACCTTTGTTGTTTTGCCGTTTTATTAGAGTAGCTTTCGTCGGGATGAGTTAACGTAGTATACTTTTCGGTACCGCGTCGGAATTTCGGGAACGCGAAGTAAAAATTAGATTTTGTTCTTTGACTGATAAATGAAGAAATACGGAGTAACGTAGAATAGGTTTCCTCTCCGTATGGTTTTGTTTTGTAACGCGTTTGAAAACGGGCGTGTATAGGTGGCTGAAATATGTAAATGAGCGTAACCCATTCGGAGACCCGCGACCGAAATCCTCTCCGATCTAGCTGGCCGACAAGCAGCCACCGCGTGAATGGGTTACGGTGCACGGATTGGTTGACCGGTTGGTACCATCCGTTGGCACTACTCAGACTTAACGTCTAGAACCGATGAGAGGTCGGTTCCGCGTTCGGACGTAGACTTGAAATCATTACAATTTCTCCTTATCGACGGCGAGAAATGATGACAAGAAAAATCAATGTAAGCTACCTATTCCATTAGCATCGAGCCGTTCATGTTAACTACCTGTTCCAAAGGAGAAAGCTAAGTTTATCTACAAAAATTTAAAAACTAATGGATCGGAACTTTGAGGAACAAGATAAAACCGGAGTGGGCATCCATATGTTCAGGTTGTCGCAACAACCCCTGCGACCACCTGCGTAGCTACATGTCTTTTTGCGCCTACCCCTGCAACCGTGATTCTAAAGCTAGTTGGGTTGTCACAAGAAAGTAAATATTTGCACACGCAAATATGAATTTATTGCAAATACCAATTCACAAAACCAGAAAACCACATTGAATACGAATAATATATTATGGTTACTTAGGATGGAAAACACTTTCGTATCGATAACCCATCGTTTTCAAGCAATAACGCACATAACACTTTTTATTGAGTTACTCGTTGCGATGTACAATGTCACCCTTAAAATGTTGAAATCTATAAACCAAGTGTGATAGTAGTTTCACCACAGTCAATAGGTACCTTCGGACACGTTCCCGAACCGAAAAAACAACTAAATGCCGAATCGTATCTCACGCGCCAGTAAATTTCCCGCCCATGTTCAGTCGTCATATACATAGATATACATATATACATATATATATATATATATATATATATATATATATATATATATATATATATATATATATATATATATATGTATGTATATATGTATACATATGTATATAAATAAATAAATATATATATATATATATATATATATATATATATATATATATATATATATATATATATATATATATATATGTATATATATATATATATATATATATATATATATATATATATATACATATATATATATATATATATATATATATATATATATATATATATATATACATGTATATATAGATACATTTATATATACTTACCTGTTTATATATATAAATCTGCATACATATACACATACATATATATATGAATATATGTGCATAGTGTTTATATATATACATATTCATACGTATATATGAAGATACATGTATGTATGCATGTATGTATAAATTTTTATATATATATATATATATATATATATATATATATATATATATATATATATATATATATATATATATATATATATAGATATATATATATATATGTATACAGGGTTTTCCAATAAGAGGTACTATTTTTATTTTAAGAAGAAAATGCCAGTTTTGTAATATAAATGATCGAATGCTTATTTCATTATAAGGAAAAAGGTATGCTGTTAATACTTAGAAACTAACATCTGGCAAATGACCACCACGACCACGCTTACAGGACCATATTGTCGCGTGTTTGGTTCGCGGCCAATAATTTTGATGTTCCGGGAAAGTGAAAACGCAATGTCTTTTAAATTAAATTAAAAGAGTTTATTAAATTGCTTAAAAATGCACAGTCACTTATTTGGTCTATTTCACAATTTTAATTTTCACTATTTAAATCTAACTTCCACTTGTCCATAAATTTCTATCGCGATTGTCTTCTAAGATCACTTCACAATCAACGAAAATCAACTTGATCGCTTTTCAATTCACATCCCAAACACTATCGCCGTGTTTGCTATCGCGGTTGAATGATTAATTCTCCCATTCATTCAGCTCGCCTTTATATAGGGTCTGTAGTCATTCAACCCAGTTCTCGTACATTGGCGAATTAGCGGGAACATTCGAGCGAGCGTAAATGAATGGAGAAGTGACTCACTTTCAGATGTTGATGCTTGGTGGGTTCTCGTGATTTCGAGTAAATTCATTTTGTTGATGTTCTTAACGGTTGTGAAAATAATTGCGACAGTACCTCACAGAATTATTTGTACATGTAACACTGCCCCCACCTCAGTTCTTTTCGCCCCGAAAAGATGTGTCGCCAGTTGTAGTCTATTCTCCCTGGATGTAATATGGGGCAAGACGGTCCAGGTGCACGATTTGCATTTTGGCTCTTGGCTTACGATGTTCCTGTATTCGGTATACGACGTCGTTTTTTCGCTTTGCAACTCGGTATGGTCCTTCCCAATTATGTTGCAACAATGGAGACCTACCCTTTCGGCGTTGCGGGTTATATAGCCACACCAAGTCATCTTGCTGGAAGCCAGTAGAATTAGCCTTTAGATCATACCTGGTCTTCATGCGGTCAGTAGCCGATTCGAGGTGATTTTGCACTGTCCGATGTATCTGGTTCAACCGTTGCCTTAGATCACTTGCGTACTCCGAGATCGTTTGGGGTTTCTCAGGGGGTGTTCCGAACTTTATATTGGCTGGCTGACGAATAGTCTTTCCAAAAAGGACTTTGGCTAGAGCTTGGCCCGTCGATGCATGTTCAGCAGTTCTGTTCGCCATCAAAAATAGTAGGATATGTCGGTCCCAGTCCCTTTGGTTCTCGTCAACCATCTTAGCAAGATGTTTATTGAGAGTGCCGTTGAACCATTCGACCATTCCATCGGATTGGGGATGCAGCGGTGTTTTCCTCGTTTTCCGTATTCCCAGTAGCTCACACATTTCGCCAAAAACTAGTGACTCAAAGTTTCGGCCTTGATCTGAATGTAATTCACAAGGTACGCCGTACCTGCTGACCCAATTTAACACTAGCTGTTCGGCTACGGTAGTTGCTTCCTGGTTGGGAATGTGGTAGACCTCGGGCCACTTGCTGAAAAAATCGGCCACAACCAGTGTATATCGATTTCCCCAATCGGATTCAGGAAAGGGTCCTGCGATGTCAACAGCAATCCTTTCGAATGGCACGCCTACGTTATAGGTTTGCATTTGTCCTCTCAGTCGTCACTTTGGACCGTTGACGGAAGCGCAAATTGTGAATCTGTGACACCAGTCCTCTACGTCTTCTCGAGCGTGGAGCCAGTAGAACCTTTCCCGCAATTTCCCTAAGGTCTTGTTAACACCAAGGTGGCCTCCCGAGGATCCTCCATGCATTTCCTTAATCACATCGTGGATTCGGCTTTTGGGTAGTATAGTTTGCATCCTATAGGAGCTGCCATCCGCTGTTTCCCATTTCCGCTTGAGTACGCCACCCTCCACCAGAAGGGAGTTCCATTGTGCCCAATAGCTTTTCAGGGTTGTGCCATGAATTGAAACGTCTTTCCACTCAGGTCACCCACATGTCTCCTTCCATACGAGCAATGGTCCGATGTCTTCATCGGCTAACTGGGCGTGTTTAGGATTCAACAGCAACTTCCACAGTCGACCATTCACCCACTCCCATCACGAATGGCCACACAGTCATCAACGCGTCGTTAGCAACAACATCATCATCCTGACACGACAACAAACCCCAATGCAATTAACAATACAAACACAGCAACTGATCTTTGCATAATTTATCGAGTAATCTGCGCTGGCGAGCAAGTGCTGACGGAGCAGGTAGTTTGTGAGCGATCGGTGAGGACGACAGTCAAGTGATCATCAAAGGTGTAGAGATAATTATAGTTGAAGTTTGGTCGAAATAATTAATGAATAAATACTGTGTCGTGCGTGTTAAAAAATAAGTCTTTGCTCTTATCTTGTCAATTTTCAAATTGGAATTCAAGTGCAAAACTTCGTTTGCCGATAATCCATCATCATACAAACATTTTTTTGGTCCCTCGAGCCGGATCGTTGCGCATAGGCAACGATAGTTAATGTGTGAACCGTGCAATTTGGTAAGTACGATCATTCCTACACTTGTCATACATATCCTCTTCCAAATTCACGTGTGTGCAAATCCGGTGGCATTTCATTGAAAAGCGGTGATCGTCAAACCGGGACCTCGTAACGGGAGTACAATTCCCACATTCAAGCACATGGTGGCTAACAGCCCAAGACGTGCTTATAGGCAATCCTCAGCACTTTGCGACGCAATCAAATTAAATTATTTACAGGGAGCAGCCCATAACTGCTACCCACTATCACGTTCATCAGTTGGTAAAAGGGTGAAAGTGTGAGAAAATTGATGGATTATAAAGTGAATATGATTGCATCAAGTCATTTGTGGGCATTTAGGAAGCATCGCATACAAGACGTCGCTATCGCATACAACAATCGTCTCTTCTGTCGACGAAAGCACTCGCAATGATTGCATCAAGTCATTTGTGGGCATTTAGGAAGCATCGCATACAAGACGTCGCTATCGCATACAACAATCGTCTCTTCTGTCGACGAAAGCACTCGCATTGATTGCATCAAGTCATTTGTGGGCATTTTGGAAGCATCGCATACAAATCGTATCTATCCCATGCAACAATCGTCTCATCTTTCGTTGGAAACACTGGCATTGGTCGCCTCTCAAGTCATTTGTGGGGAGTTACTTGCAATCAGTGCATGCAAAACGTGGCTATCGCATGCAAGCAGTGCATTATTTAGTCACAACTTAGTTCATCAGACATTTAGCTGTACAAAAGTTCGCTTTCTAGGAAACACTCTATCACACATTACATAGTTCCAAATCGCAGAACCATGAACCGACTAATTGTGCAGCGAAAGCTCTCCTTGGAGCAATTGAATAAAGTAATTAGTAATTATAAAAAGGACTCAAAATCACGGAAAACGCAAGTTTATTATGAAAAACAATTGGACAGGGTGCAAACCTTACATCAGGAGTTTGCGGAAACCCATCGACACATCATTGCACTGCTCACAAGCATGGACGAAGAGCTGAAGGTGCCCTATTTTGAAGAAGATTGGTTATCTACGTTCAACGAGAGCTACATAGTAGTCTAAGCCGAACTAGCCGACTTTTTGAAGGAGGCACAACGGGCAAATCTACCAAAATCTTCGACTCCGTTGGAAGAATTACGGTTGCCAAGGATTACATTACCCAAATTCAACGGCAAATATGATATGTGGGCGTCGTTCCGCTCATTCATAATCGTAAAACATTGTCAAAGGTTGAAAAGCTGCATTATCTCAAGTCAAGTTTAGAAGGAGAGGCAGCAGGATTAGTGAAACAGTTCACAGTAACCGATGCAAACTACGACGGAGCGTGGAAAGTGTTGGTAGAACGATACGAAAATGCAAGTGTCTGTTTGACCGCGCAGTTGAAAACCCTCTTCAGCATTGGAAATGCTAATGAATCAGCCACGTCGGTTAAAACTTTATTGGATCGATCTGTTGAGAGTGTCCAGATTATTGAAAACATGAAAGTGAAAAACTTGGTGAAAGCCATGGTGATTCACATGACAGTGCAACGATTCCCACATGAAACGTGTCAATTGTGGGAACAACAAAGATGTGAAGAGAAAGAATTGCCGTCATTCAAAGACGTGTGTACCTTCCTACAAAATAGATTCTGAGCATTGGAGGCAGCAGGAACCGTGCGTCCCACGGTATCGCAAATGGCGAACACCACACGAAGTGTACATGTGGTGAAGAACGAAGTGACGAAAGAATGCCCTTTATGCAAGCAGCATCATTTCTTGTATCAGTGCGATCAATTTATTCGCAGTGATTTGAAGCAAAGACTTCAGACAGTTCAACAATTGCGTGCTTGCCTCAACTGTCTATCCAGCAAGCACTTCGTGGTAAGGTGTCCCAGCCAATCTAAGTGCAAGAAATGTCAACGGAAGCATCATACCTTACTGCACAAAGATGAAGCCACTATGAGTCAACGAAGTCCAAAGGTAACCAGTCCCAACACGACCGAAACTCAATCCTCAGGACCAGGAGCGATTGACATCAACGCGCTGAACTGTGAAAGGAAGAACGAGGTACTTCTGGCTACAGCGTTAGTCAGCGTGGAGGCACCCCATGGATGCAAAGTCTTGCGGGCTTTAGTCGATCAAGGGTCGCAAGCGTCTCTTATAACAGAAGCTGCAGCTCAACGATTGAGCTTAAAGCGCAAGGCCACCAATATCAAAATTGCGGGAATTGGGGCAGAATCCAGTCGAGCAAGTCGAGGCATGATCCATGCACAGATTAGAACACATGCGAATGAAGTCATACCCTTCAAGGCATATGTCTTGGACAAATTAACGAACCCACTACCACCGCAGACGCTGGATACTGCAGAGTGGGAGCAATTGAAAACAGTTCAACTTGCTGATCCTTCTTTTAATAGACCAGGTAACATTGATATGTTGTTGGGAGCCGAAATATATGGCAAAATTCTGATGAGTGACATGTTTAAATTACCGGCGGGGCCCGTGGTACAAAGGACAAGTTTAGGATGGATTCTGTCGGGCGAAGTACCAGTGCATTCCACAAGGGATCGTACATGGCACAGTTGCACGGTAGAAGCAAGTGATGAACCGAACATCAATGAGTTATTGCAGAGATTTTGGGAGCTGGAAGAAGTGGCATCGCATAGAATAACATCTGATGAAGAGCAAGCATGTGAGGAACATTTCCGAAATAATGTTCAAAGGGGAGTCGATGGACGATACACGGTCCGGTTGCCATTCAAGCAGGGCATGAAACAAGCATTAGGTCAATCGAGGCATCAGGCAGTAGCAAGTTTACAGGCAACAGAGAAACGTTTAGGAAGGACGTCGCAATTAAGGAAGGAATATGATAAGTGTTTACAAGAGTACATTGATATGGGACATATGCAGTTAGTAGCTGACCAGCCAAAATGCATCAGACAAGAAGACCGATCGATAAGTACGGCACTGTACTTGCCGCACCACGCAGTCATCAAGGAAAGTAGCACAAGTACCAGATTACGTGTGGTATTCGACGCATCGCGAAAAACTAGCTCCGGAGTCTCCTTAAATGAAGCTTTAATGACGGGTCCAGCTATTCAAAATGACTTGAGCGCTGTACTATCGAGATGGAGATTGAATAAATTCGCATTTGCAGCAGACATCTCAAACATGTATCGGCAGATCAACGTACATCACGATGACGCTGAGTACCAACGTATAGTCTGGAAACCGCATCCAGAGAGTAACATTTGTGACTTTCGTCTAAATACAGTCACATTCGGCACCACATGTGCTCCTTTCTTGGCAATTCGAACTTTGCATAAGTTAGCGGACGATGGCAAAGGGGAATACCCATCGGCGTATAAGGTCATCATGGACGATTTTTATGTGGACGATGTTCTGTCGGGTGGTGAGAGCCTGCAAGAGACTATCATGAAGCGTAAAGAAGTAGACGCGCTACTACAAAGTGGAGGCTTTGCACTCCGTAAATGGATTGCTAACGACCCGCAAATTTTATGTGGAATTCCTGAGGATGACGTGGAAATGAAACTTCACGTTGAACGATACTGGGATCAACAGTTTAAGTCCCTAGGCATCGTTTGGTATCCCATATCCGATTGTCTGGGATACCAAATTAAGTTACCAGAAAGTTCGGCGCCATATACTAAAAGAAAGATCTTGTCAGATATTGCGCGACTTTATGATCCACTGGGCTGGGTAGCACCTGTACTGATTGTTGCCGAAATAATACTACAATCGTTTTGGCTGAGTGGAGTGGCCTGGGATGAAACAGTTCCGTTAGAATGTACACAGAAGTGGACACGGTTCCGTGAAGGCATACAAGAGATCTCGAAATGCCAAATACCTCGATGGGTTGGGTGTGGTCCAGGTGCAGAATTCGAGCTGCACGGATTTAGCGACGCTTCTCTAAGAGCATATGCCGCGGTCATCTATTTAATATCACGAAACGAGTCCGGGACATATTCACGTATCGTCACGGCAAAAACCAAGGTTGCACCTGTGCGTCCAATAACTATTCCACGCCTCGAGCTATGTGCAGCAGCATTGCTCTCAAAACTGATGGTCCGAGTGAAAGATACGCTAAAATTACTCATCACGCACGAATCGTTATGGACCGATTCGCAGATAGTTTTGGCGTGGTTGAAAGGTCATCCCACTCGATGGAACATTTTCGTAGCCAATAGAACGACAGAAATCTTCAACCAAACTGGTAACACTCTTTGGCGTTACGTTCCGTCGCCACAAAACCCAGCAGATCTAGCCTCACGTGGCGCAGAAGTTGCAGAACTATTATCAAATCCATTATGGTGGAATGGACCAACCTGGCTGGTGAAACCGTCGGATCAGTGGCCCAAATCCACGACTATAGAGAGTACCGAATTGGAGAGGAGAAAAAATATCAAGGTATTCCTACAGACAATAACAAACGCAACTGAAATCATTGCGAGATTTTCGTCATTGACGTGGTTATGCCGAGTGACTGCGTATTGTTTACGTTGGCGTAAATGCATACCAAAATCCATCACCCCAACCCCATTACACAGCGAAGAGATAAAACAAGCATTAGACATTTGGATAAAATTTGCACAACAGTCTGAATTTGATCATGAAATCAAAACCTTAATCAAGACGAAGGAAATTCCGAAACAAAGTAAGATTGCAAATCTGAACCCATTCTTAGATAGCGACGGAGTACTACGCGTCGGGGGACGTTTAGGACATGCGACATTGTCTTACTCTGAAATCCATCTGATTATCGTTCCAAGATCTGGCAAGTTCACTGACTTATTGCTACATCAAGTACATCAAGTTACTCTACATGGACAGACCCAAGCGATGTTGACACACTTGAGAAGAACGTTTTGGCTGGTCGACGCTCGTAGGGTAGTCAAGAAAAGTGTACACCAGTGCATCAAATGTTTTCGCGCGAACGGAAGACTTCCTCACAGCTCATGGGCAACCTACCAGCACCGAGAGTTAACGTTGCTCGCCCGTTCACTCACGTCGGAGTGGATTATTGCGGTCCCTTCGAATTACGACACCGTCTAGGCCATGGAAGCTCGACTTACAAAGGATACGTCGCCATTTTCATATGCCTGACAGTCAAAGCGATTCATATCGAAGTGGTCAGCGATTTGACGACGCACGCTTTCCTAGCAGCGTTTAAACGATCCTGCGGATGACGCGGTATGTGTAGCCACGTGTACAGTGACTGTGGGACAAATTTCGTGGGGGCCGACACACATCTAAGAAAGGTACTGCAGCACCATAAAGACGTTGCGGAACTTCTCGCTAACCAAGGGATCACATGGCATTTTAATCCTCCGGCATCACCCCATTTTGGAGGACTCTGGGAGGCCGGCGTCAAGTCGACCAAGTTCCATTTACGAAGAGCGCTAGGAAATGCTACGCTAACTTTTGAAGAGCTAACGACTACGATGACGCAGATAGAAGCCTGTCTTAATTCGAGACCGTTGTGCCCGCATTCAGATGATCCGATGGACACTACGGCACTTACGCCAGCACACTTCCTGATTGGCGACACGTTGTTAGCACCTCCTGAAGCAGACCTCACGGAAACTAACATCAACCGACTCGATAGATGGCAACTGACGCAACGTCTAGCACAAACGTTTTGGTGACGCTGGAGGAGCGAATATCTCACCAGACTACAACAGAAACCGAAGTGGACTCATCGACAACACAACCCCAAGGTCGGAGATTTGTGCTTACTCAAAGAGGAGAAATTACACCCATACAAATGGCCACTAGCCAGGGTGACTGCTTTACATCCCGGGTCAGATAACCTAGTACGAGTGGTAACACTGCACGCAAAGGGCAACACATATAAACGCGCAATCACCAAGATAGCATTACTGCCTACCCCAGAACACACTTAACCGATTTGCACAAACCCATAACACCCTTTAACTACCGTTAATAACCTCTAATCGAATTCATACAACCCATCACCACACTCCGTTTCCCCAATTTGCACGGTTCAATCTCCAGACACCCGGACTGCCCGAACGTAGCAGCGGTGAACAGCCAACATCGTTGGTTGAGCTTCACTCTGTTATTCCGAGCACCGTATGTTGCAGATTAGTGGGAAATTATGGTAATCAGCGGATGCAACTTAGCTGGACAGACACGGAGTTCAACAGTTCATATGTGTTAACAAATCATTTATTTCTTTTTATAATCATAGGACTTTCCACGCCTTACGGTCGCAGCGGGGGGAGTATGTTTAGGATTCAACAGCAACTTCCACAGTCGACTATTCACCCACTCCCATCACGAATGGCCACACAGTCATCAACGCGTCGTTAGCATCAACATCATCATCCTGATACGACAACAAACCCCAATGCAATTAACAATACAAACACAGCAACTGATCTTTGCATAATTTATCGCGTAATCTGCGCTGGCGAGCAAGTGCTGACGGAGCAGGTAGTTTGTGAGCGATCGGTGAGGACGACAGTCAAGTGATCATCAAAGGTGTAGAGATAATTATAGTTGAAGTTTGGTCGAAATAATTAATGAATAAATACTGTGTCGTGCGTGTTAAAAAATAATTCTTTGCTCTTATCTTGTCAATTTTCAAATTGGAATTCAAGTGCAAAACTTCGTTTGCCGATAATCCATCATCATACAAACAGGGTGTTTCGAATCTCCTCCGATGACCAACCTTCATCGAATTCGGCCGTTATCAATCGCAGATCAACGCGCGATTCCTTTTCTTCAATCCGTTGGCAATGCTTGCAGTTAGCTGGACATGGACGGCGGGATAGGGCGCCAGCATTTCCATGAACTCCGCCCTTTTGATGAACAATTTCGTAGTCTTATGACTGCAATCTTTCGATCCATCTCGCAAATTGTCCCTTAGGGTTTTTGAAGTTGAGCAGCCATCTCAGTGATGCATGGTCCGTTCGAAGAACAAATTTCTGGCCATACAGGTACTTGTGGAACTGCTTGGTGACCTCTATTATAGCCAATAGCTCCTTCCTGGTCACGCAGTAGTTCCTCTCACTTTTTGAAAGAACTCTACTGTAATACGAGAGGACTCTTTCTTCGCCATCGATCTGCTGAGAGAGTACAGCTCCAATACCGCCATTGCTCGCATCGGTGTCAACCACAAACATTTTTCCGGGTTTCGGATATGCCAGCACGGGTGATTCACACAGCTTCTCCATCAAGGTCTCAAAGGCTACCTGGCATTGTTCAATCCAGACACACGGACGATTCTTCGGTTAACTGATGGAGACACTTAACTATTTTGGCAAAGTCTTTGACGAATCTTCGATAGTAATTGCCAGACCCAGAAAACTTCGTAGTTGGCGCTTGTTGTTTTGTGTTGGCCAGCTTTTCACGGCTTCAATTTTCTCAGGGTCTGTTTTGACCCCTTCTGCTGATACAACGTGTCCCAGGTATTTTACTTCAGCTGCGAACAGGGTACACTTGTCGGGACTAAGATTCAAATTTGCCAGTCGTGATCGGGAGTATGTAATGATTTTCCACTCTTCAGATCGAACGCGGAACCGACCTCTCATCGGTTCTAGACGTTAAGTCTGAGTAGTGCCAACGGATGGTACCAACAGGTCAACCAATCCGTGCACCGTAACCCATTCACGCGGTGACTGCTTGTCGGCCAGCTAGTTCGGAGAGGATTTCGGTCGCGGGTCTCCGAATGGGTTACGCTCAATTACAATATTTCAGTCACCTGAACATGCCCGTTTTCCAAACGCGTCAACAATTACTCATCCAGAACGGGAAACCTACGTTACTTTAGTTCTGGATGTGATCTCTCCACAGATCTCAAATCAAAACTCTACAAAATCCTATAGGCGCGTTACCGAATCACCGACGCGGTACCGAAAAATATGCTACTCGAAATTAAACCGACTAAAACTACTCTAAGGAAATGACGAAACAATCAAAGGTACCGCGTACCGCGCGCGACGCGAAACCGACCTCAGCGGATTTGTCGAAGCCCTACTCTCGTGACGGCATACCTACCCTACACTCTCTGTTCCCCCTGAAAAAGAACGAGCCACTGAAAAGGAAAGTCGTTAGTTATCTTTTTAGCAATTCATCTTTAATACTACAATTTTTAAACGATACTATAATGGTGAAAACACTATTAACAATTTAAGATTAAACTTTCATCTTATAGTTATACATATTCATGACAGTCGAGAAATATTTCGTTTCTTTTTTCATAGAACCACAATCAAAAAGAAAATATGGAATAAGAACGATTGAAGATTTAATAAAAAAAATTAGTGTAAATTTGAAGTGAAAGATAATTCAACTAAATTAAGAAAAGTTATGTAAATTATGTTTTTGTTTTTGCTTCTTGTGTAAATGTGTTTTAAACTAACATACTCGTAGATATCGTTTTGAATATTTCTTATATATAAATGTCAAATAATCTTCTCTTATCTATCTCATTCACATACTCGTAATTAGATCGCGACAATTCATAAGTCGAAAGGGAAGGATTTTACATCATAGCGGGCATAATATGTTTCCAACATGAGATGGCTGATATATTTGATTAAACTGATATTTCATCCGAGTTAATAGATCAGCATGAAAATAAAATTATGATTTCACTTGGTTCTTATTTAATTTCGTTGTAAAATAATCCGATTAAATTTCGCTTGTGATCACCTTTTTTTTATGTTACAACTTAATAAACGATTAATATAATATTCTGTAAAAATTTTATGTCTGATTTTAGAAGTGTAATCGTTTAAAAACCATCATTTTAAGACAAGCCAAATGTTATCGTCTGTATGTAGATTGTTCGCATCTTTATTTAAGTTATCAACTAAATAAACATCAAATTCATGTCCTAAGAGATCCCTGGTCATTGAGGATTGTTTTGAATAATAATAAGGGTTAAACACAAGTCCAAGGTATGAGACTCAAAAGTTAGATCTATCAATTATTGATGACTAATATTACATGTTGTTTAGTTATTCTTAGTTCATTTAAATTATCTAGGTATATGTATAGTAAACATTAAATTTTCGCATTTCCAGATTATATCTTGCAGCCATATCACTTTGAAATTTGTTTCTTCATATTGATAGAATATAAAAAGGGAAATGAAAATATGGGTGGACAAATACACATAAAAACACTTCAAATCCTATATAATTCTTTGAATTTATATAAAATAGATAACATAACTATGCCTTTATCAGTGCCTAGCCTTTGAATTACTTATGCTTAAGCTTATCTACTTGTTGTGAGAGTACATTTATTTAATTGTCTAAAAACCGACATACTATATTATATTTATATTTCTACTTTACTTTTTCACGGTTTGATCCTTACAAACGAAAATAAAAATAATTTTAGCGGTTTTAGAAGATGCGATCAATTTTACTGAATTGTGTGGTATGGATTTTTACGTCTTTAAAAATGTCATTCGATTTAGATTTAAACGATCAGAAGCACATTAAAATGAAACGTAGCGCAAAAAAAAAAAAGGAGAAAACATCCGTCGAATCAAATTTCAGTCGATGTTGTGTGTCAATGCAAAATTGTAGCGAGAAGTAAAATGCGAAATTTATATGAAGAAAGAAAATTAGCGAACTCAGACTACGGGGCCAAGAAGTCAAAAACAATCCCTTGCAACTTTAGGAAAACAATTAGATATAGAGACGGGAATCAGTTAAACTTATTTGAACGATCTAAAGTAAATTATTTCACAAGAAGGGTTGTATACTACTAAATGTGGAAAAATTGAATCTACAGCACATAAATGTCAAAGATATGCACTCACATGGTAAGTGGCTTGGTGGATTTCAAGCAGCGCGGCAAAACTTTTGAGAAAACTCTCTATAAAAACTCGAATACAAATAAAATGTAACATCTGGAAATCGATTTGATGAGATTATGGCAAGGGTTGAAGCAGCTTGATATTCCGCGTTTCTCGATTTGAGATTCACTTCCTCCTTCCACAGTCTAATTAGCATTTCATCCTAATTCGAGCCCTTTGTTATGTGATGACCGAAAATTGGTGACAATTGAGATCAATTAAATAAAATTCTACGTGCTGCAATTTTGCGCTGAGCACTATGCACTGGATCGCCAATACGGATTGCGCAAGTACTTGGCGGTCATTGCAATCACCTCCACGTATTAGCGAATTACGCGTAACTTATTACCCTTTTGCCAAATATACGTGATAGTTTTAAATTTGACGACACAACTCACTATTCATGCGTACATACATACGTAAGTATATTCCCTCGTAGGTGTCATTGGCCTTACTCCTTACTTGCTCTAATCACGCCCAATTGCTCTAATTGATGAGTAATAAAAGGAAGTAACTGAAAGTCAGTTGTATAGATTCCACTTTGTTTTGCATTCTTTACGTAATTTCGCCTCCAATGTTGTCGTCTAAATTGAAATCCTTGCTTAAACTTTGAAAATTAGTTTTTCATCACCCCTAGGACCGCGCCAAGTCGCTACCGCCACCCACCATGACACCATTTACCTTTTTCGCCATGTGGCTGTCAAGCTCAACCGGTTGCCACCTCGGACAAAACAGAGGTGTGTGGAATGGCACGCCATATGGCGGCAATGTGCCTCTCCAGTTGTCGCCAGTGGCATAGTTTTCTCGAAGGCCACGGTGGAGGGGCATTTCCAGATGGCTATGTCTCGAAATGTGCCGGGGTTTGGATTAATTCTATATTTCGAATATTTATATCCACAGATCTAAATATTTGGACAGAAAAAAAATATTTTCTGCGCAACGATATCCGCATGACAGATGAAGTCCGCTGGCAATTCGAGGACATCTCCATCTGGCCGGTTGCAAGGGTTCGGGATCGGAATCACTTCGATTCCCGGGCGTAGGCGTCACATTACAAGTAAACCTCTTCTAAGTTCCGCACATGTTCTTCGAACGTTCTCCCGATGTCAATGATGTCATCCAGGTACACCAAGCAGGTTTTCCAGGTGAGGCCACGTATAACGTACTCCATCAGGTGTTCTAAAGTGGCTGGAGCATTGCAAAGCCCAAACGGCATCACCACAAATTGCCACAATCCGGTCCCAACTGAAAATGCGGTCTTCTCTCGGTCCTTCTTGTCGTTTTCTACCTGCCAGTAGCCACTCTTGAGATCGAGTGTAGAAAACCATTTTGCATCGGATAAAGTGTCCATGATGTCATGGATGCGTGGGAGCGGGTAACTATCTTTCTTAGTGACGCCGTTAAGCTGCCTATAGTCGACACAAAAACGAGTGCTACCATCCTTTTTCTTTACTAGAACTATAGGCGCGGCCCATGGACTGACAGAAGGTTCAATAACGCCTTGGTTTTCCATGTCCGAGATCAGTGCGCTCACTTCTCCTTGTTTGGCTATATGTTACAAACCAGTACACCCTATGTTTACTGGTAAGAACTGGGAGCTCAACTTGATGCGTATCGTATATACAACATCAAGGCTCCCGGAGAGAGAACTTACTGTAACACCACTTACCTGCTACTCTGTTCATCTAAACTAAATCAACAAAAAGACGAGAGTTACATGTTTAAAGAATTTAGTTTTATTTTATGTTGATTTTTTAAATTAATTACATTTACACTTCTTTAATTATTTCTAACATCTATCCATACTGGGTGAAGCCCTTTTCTTGCGAAGATGTCTGGGAAATATAAAATAAGGGTTTAGCTGATGGTGGCTACGCAGCGTAATACGCAATCAAGCCGAATGAGGTTCACGGCTCTAGCCTACACCTCACCATCTAACCAAAGCGAAGATATTCCGCAGTTGCACCGGAACTAAACTTTTGGAAGTACGAACGGATTACACACCGACTGGCTCGAACAATTGCTTTTCTGTTGTTATCACTACTCGCCGCTTCTCGCCCGATCAATTGCTTTTAAACGATTCTGTGGCCTCAATTCGCCCTAAATTCGCTGAGTAGTCGAAACGTGCGCTCTCGTTCCACGAAAGCTTCTTCCTCCGCGGTCCGCCTCACTTGCTCGCATGGTGAAACTTTGCGGCGAATTGGCGGAATTGGAGAAATCAGGCGAGGAAAAGCTTTTGTTTAGCTTTTCTGTTCTCACCACAGTGTCACTCCGCTGGAAGCACACCCCGAAGCTTCTCATGTACATAGTCGTCGTCGTCGCTAATGTTATGGCTTATGTAAAGCGAATTATGAAGTCTTTTCGCTTGCCGTTGGTCGACAAGTACATGTTTTGATGACAATGGGCGTATCTGCTTGACCGTATAACACTCGGTGGAGTGCGAATGCTTAAACGATTGTCGACATTTCCATATAGCATAACATTTCCTCCGGCAGATTTGAATGATTTACGTACTTGGAGAGTGAAGTAAATCGTTGTTCCGTTCCAATGATGCGAATCACTTAATGCGTCAGTTGTACTTATATTTTGCGCTGTTAAGGCCATTACTATTGTCCGCTGTACTTCTCACTGCCTATTGTTGATTGTTGTTCTGCTGCTGGTTCGTGAATAACATACTGGATGCTAACTTAATTCTACCGATTAATTTCGTGTATTTTTAACTCCTAATTTACGCTACTTAATATGTTATGGCAAGATTCAACGTTACAATTGTAAATTACTACATTTTTGATTTTATATCATTACGGATTCATGATTTGTTTGCCTGAGTCGCTAATGTGTATGGTTATCCATCAATTCTTACTTGATACTAACATAATAAGTTAATTATGAATTGACGTTTTGTTTGATACTTAGTATTTCTTTTGATACAGTGAGCTAAGATCGCTTTTGGTTCTACGTAATCGTGGATTGATAATGTATATATATATTTTTTTTGATTGTTTATCAGTATAATTATTCACAAAGGTCTTTGTTTGATACAACTTTGAGCCAAGCAGGTTCGTGTTTGGTTTGATTCTATACAAACATAAATTAATAACTCAATATTTCATTTGATTGTATACAATAATGGAATAATGTAACGTTTGATTCTAATGTTGAAGAATATCCTGAACATTTCTTCCTGTCCTAAATCGTTTTTTCTTGAGAATAAAACTATTATTTATATAAAACTATTTTTCATTTGAGGGATGCCGGAATTCAATATTTCTTTTATTTGGCTTACTTTATGAGACAGTACATTTTCCTTTAACTTCCATATTTACTGCCGATTTTTCTTTAAATCAGAATTGTAAATTATTGGTTTACCTATTTGTGCATTACTAGGCTGTAGTACAGGTGTTAGCAAATTAACCTGTTAGCGTTAGTGAGGATGTAGTGTAGACGGTGCAGGTGCAATGGCACTTATTATTTTCTTCTTTTCCTTTTCTTTGTTTTGGTTTTGTCTTTATATTCATTGCTACTTTCAATTTCTATTCGATTAACGTTCTTATATTTCTACTATTATCATTATTCTTACTGTTTCTTATTTTTTTTCTACTTTGAATATTTCAGATTCTACTTATTAACTTTAATAATAATTGTTTACATAATTGTTTCTTATTGCTTTTAACATTACTATAGTTTTTAATTAATTTTATTTAATACGATAACTAAGCTTTCTTAAAGTTCTACATATTAATTATTGTGCCAATAGTTTAGTGGGAATTTTTTGTTAGTATGTAAGCGGAACGTTATGAATTAATTTTCAATGGGATGGAATGTGTGGATATTTAGTAGGGATAGAACGTCAAGCTTGACGGCATTTTATTCGCTCATACTCGTATGGTTGATAAGATTATTCACTCCAATCGCTTAATTAGCTTCGGACTTATTTCAGCCGTGCGAAAAGCTTTCATTGTGGTGGCGGCGAATGCTACCTTATCAAAGCTTCCGCATGGGTTTCCATCGGGACTGGGAATTTTGTCGGGTACGCTCGCTTACTTGCTTCATATGGTGTGATAATGATTAAGCTTTGGGCTGAACAGTTCGCACGATCATTGAAGTTCGTTATCAGGGAATAACGTACTGCGCTTATCACCACATATGTGCGATTTGGATCTGGCGAGTCGTCGCAAGAGACCATAGGTAAATTGACTGCTAGTCAATTGTATCTTTCTGAAGGCATTAGCTTCGCCGCCGCTTACTTGCTTCATATGGTGTGATAATGATTAAGCTTTGGGCTGAACAGTTCGCACGATCATTGAAGTTCGTTATCAGGGAATAACGTACTGCGCTTATCACCACATATGTGCGATTTGGATCTGGCGAGTCGTTGCAAGAGACCATAGGTAAATTCCCTGCTAGTCAATTGTATCTTTCTGAAGGCATTAGCTTCGCCGCCGCTTACTTGCTTCATATGGTGTGATAATGATTAAGCTTTGGGCTGAACAATTCGCACGATCATTCATTTATATTTTTGTTTTTGATTATGATTTTTTTTATATTTTTTTTTATTTTGAACTCAGCCCTCTTTTCCACTGGTTTCTTTTTGGTTTTTTTTGTTAATTTTTTTTTGTTTCTTATTTTTTTCTTATGTTCTGTTTTTCCATTATTTTTTCTCTTGCGATAACTAGACTAGTTGAAAGGAACGGTTGGGATGATGTATGGAGTTTTGGGGTTGGGTACTATGTGGGGGATTGGGTGCTTGTGCTTTTGAGCTGCGCGATGTTATGACGATGTTATATGGTAATTGCAAGTTGGTCGTATCTTCCGTATGGGACAAGCTTCGCTCCGGAAGAAGATTTGCCGAGAGAATAGCTTTCCATTTATGTAGCTTGGGAGTTGTTTTTGTTGTATTCCAAAGACTTTAGTATAAGCTATCTTGGCTTTATAGGGTGCGAGTGAGTGTGATAAATAAACTTTCCCCTTAATATGCATGGTTAATGTTGTTAATGGGAATGTGACTCATGGATTGAAGGTTTATGTGATTGTTTTTGCTCGCCGCTAACGAGCTTTGAAGATATGATTAGCATTGCTTCTGCAATGATGCATGAGATCATTGAATGAAGCCATGTATTGTAGCTTTTACATGCGCTGATTGCTAGGAAGTATGTGAAGTACATGATATGTATGTACTAATTCGTGGTTGGCTGGTAATTGCTTTGAAGAGCATTTGTTTTTAATGAAGTCAACTTAATGCATTTCGTAGTGGGCAGGGCTTTTAATTCATCTATGCTATACGATTGTGTAGGAGGAAGAGCTTTTGAGGTATATGCATTTAATTGTCGTTTAATTGGCTTAAGGTGTAAATTACATACTTTTTTATTCATTTGTAGTTGTAAAAAGGGAGGGTTATTAGAAATGTATTCAGCAGTATGTGTAAATAGTTGTGGATTATTTATAAGTTGGAATCTACTATTTATTATGAAGGTTTTTTGTTAAGTATAGAAATATTGTATGAGTTGTGAATGATGATGATCTGTTTCATTAAATTGAAATTAAAAGGAGAGATTGTAAGCTTAATAGTTCTGGTATATACTTTTATTGATTTTAGTGAACTGTTAAACAGATATACTGCGTTAAAAATATCTTGCGAGAAAGATTATGGTTGAAGCGACACTATCACTATATGGGCTTGGGAACATATAGTTTCGGCCTTCATTCAAGACCCTACGTGTGTTCCGTCTAGTTTTTCCCTAGTGCGCGTCTGCTTAGTTTGGCATAATGCTGTCCTAGGCCTTGCTGGACGACAGTGCAGTGCCGTGCGAGGTCACTTCATAAGCCGTTTATAAAATTTTTGATATCGATCTTGAGAAAACGATTGTTTAAAGAATCTTAAAGTATATATTATAGCATTCTAAGACGCAATTTGATATCGTTGTTACATGTAAAGTAAAAGGGTGGGAAATGGTTGGGTTTTGAATTGTCTTGCGCTTTCCGCAGGAGATTTATTAGTGATTTTTTTAGTAGTTGGCAGTTATAATGTATTTATTGTAAAAGGAAACGTAGTGGCTTGTTTAAAAAATACTTGGTTAATAGCGTATTTGCAAACCATTTTCGATCAACAGCTCAGAGGCTATGACTGGATGGTAAATTGATGTCTCTTCTGCATATGACTTAATACTAAATGTAGCGTGTCTGCCGGAAGTTGAAATCGGGCAGCTCAGAGGCTATTATTTGTTTCTTTGAGGACTTATAACTAAAAATAGCGTGTCCACCGACAGTTTGCGTCAACGGCTCAGAGGCTGTTGTGTAATCAACTGGTTTTCATTCCAGTGATCGTGCAATTCAGACATCGAAAAAGTGTGTCTGCTGATAGTTTTGCCGGGGCTTTACCGACTTGACTGCCACTTTTCCCATTTCCTTAACATTAAAAAATGGCACATTTAGTGCTGGAAATAAATTGGGTGATTTGAGAGTGAATTGCAGTGGAGCTTGAAAAGAGATAATTGGTTTTGGGGTAAGACCGTTTGCATTGTTGTATTGTTCTAATAACCAAAATTCTGTTGGTTCAAAGTTCCCCATACTTAAATTGTTTCAGTATAACTTGAAATTAAATTAGTTTCATTTTTATTTGCGTTTTGAAATTGCCGTTCTCATGTAAATTATTTTTTATATTTGTTTAGCGCAGTTAATTTATTATATATTGATATTATTTTTTTTTTTTACTTAAATAATTAACATTATTATTTGATTTTTTTAAGAAGGTTGATCCAGTTTGATGGACAGTATGAGTAGCAGTGGTGTCATACAGGAGTTGAAGGGTTTCGGATACCGGCTGGGAAAATTGATTTTCAGCCCATTTAAATTTGCTACACAATGCGCTACATTGTGGTCTCTGCAAAACCGATATCCTACCGGCTGCGCCAATTTTGTTACAAACCAGTATACCCTATGTAAGAACTGGGAGCTCAACTTGATGCGTATCGTATATACAACATCAAGGCCCCCGGAGAGAGAACTTACTGTAACACCACTTACCTGCTACTCTGTTCATCTAAACTAAATCAACAAAAAGACGAGAGTTACATGTTTAAAGAATTTAGTTTTATTTTATGTTGATATTATAAATTAATTACATTTACACTTCTTTAATTATTTCTAACATCTATCCATACTGGGTGAAGCCCTTTTCTTGCGAAGATGTCTGGGAAATAAAAAATAAGGGTTTAGCTGATGGTGGCTACGCAGCGTAATACGCAATCAAGCCGAATGAGGTTCGTGGCTCAAGCCTACACCTCACCATCTAACCAAAGCGAAGATATTCCGCAGTTGCACCGGAACTAAACTTTTGGAAGTACGAACGGATTACACACCGACTGGCTCGAACAATTGCTTTTCTGTTGTTATCACTACTCGCCGCTTCTCGCCTGATCAATTGCTTTTAAACGATTCTGCGGCCTCAATTCGCCCTAAATCCGCTGAGTAGTCGAAACGTGCGCTCTCGTTCCACGAAAGCTTCTTCCTCCGCGGTCCGTCTCACTTGCTCGCATGGTGAAACTTTGCGGCGAATTGGCGGAATTGGAGAAATCAGGCGAAGAAAAGCTTTTGTTTAGCTTTTCTGTTGTCTCCACAGTGTCACTCTGCTGGAAGCACACCCCGAAGCTTCTCATGTACATAGTCGTCGTCGTCGCTAATGTTATGGCTTATTAAAAAAATGTCGGATTGGAACTGCTATATTTAATATTGGAAAATTCCTTACGAAGCAAATGACAAGTACATGTTTGATGACAATGGGCGTATCTGCTTGACCGTACAACACTGGGCAGAGTGCGAATGCTTAAACGATTGTCGACATTTCCATATAGCATAACAGGGAGACGTCTCGGCGCTTGTCGAATCGGCTTGGCTCCCTGTGTATCTATGACGTAAGTTACCGGACTTGTTCACTGTACTTTGTGACCAGATCAGAGGCTCGTTTGTATAGCTGCACTGGCAATTTGACCTGCTTCAGTATTGCAGACGTGGACTCCCGGGTTTTGGCTGTGTCTTGCCTCCTACTCCAATGATGGTCGTGAGTAGCTTCCAAAGAAGTGATGGTGGAAACAGGCTGACAGCTGCCGATGACTTCTCCCGCTCTGATGCTCGTCGTTGAGTCTGTGGTATTAAGGACTCTGACTGGCACGTATCCTTCCTTAAAGATCTTACAAGGCTTCGTCCTACAATCAAACTGCGCAATGCGGACGTCTCCGTTGGCACTATCAGATAAGATCGGTGGTCTCCAGAATCACCATCAAGCTTGGCCCATACAATGCTTTCGGAAGAATTCGGTACATCAGTGTCAGTACATACCACTACATTCATCTTGGGAATTTAGACGCTGGGGTCCTCCATCAGTACTTAGACATTCTGCCATTTCAATACCCGCTTGCCCATATCCAACGTGGTTCCATGTGGTCGCAGAAAATCCATTCTGAGAATGCAGTCATCCATAATGTTCGCAACCAGAAAGTTATGTCGGAACACAAGGTCTTCCGACTGTATCTGAAGGTTGACCTCTCCATGAACAGGTGCAGTTTCTCCCGTAGCTGTCCGTAGTGAGAAAATTCTGCCCTTGTGAAGTTGTTGCTGTCTAACTAGTTCTGGTTGGATAGTCGATCGGGTTGCACCAGTGTCGATTGTTATGGTGCAGTGTTCTCCATCAACTTGACCCGGAAGACATAAGTCCGCTTCTCCACGATGTAGTCTTGACACGGTGATGGTGGTGCTGGGGACGTCGATCTCCCTAGCCAACCTCTGCCCCACGAAGTTGGCTCTTACATGTTTCCCGACCCCTCTGTTTGATGAGCTTCCATTCTGGGCTCCTGACTCGGTCTGGATCTCGCATTTAATTTGATTGTTCAGGCTACCGAGCTCCGCTTTTATTTTGGTTGATTGTTTTTGCACTTCCTTGATTTCGATCGCTTGTTGGTCCAGCTTCGCTGATTGTTCATCTAGCTTCGTAGTTAAATTGGACGACGGTTCATTGAGCTTTGCTGATTATTCATCTAGCTTCGGAGTTAGACTGGATGACATCAGCATTAACATTTGCATCAGCGCATTTTCTGGCTCCTTTGATTTTGGTGTTTCTACTTCTCCACCTTCTGCGCCTCTTTCCGCATTTGAGAGCTCACCCGAACCCAGATTCACGCCTTTCGACTCGATCGCATCACGCAAGCGTGCAATCAGTACCTTGTACCTTGTGTGGCCAGATTTCGTTGTTCCAACTCCTCTTTGAGCTCTGATATGCTCAATTGATTAATTTTTCCTGGCATTTTTATTGTTTCGGCTGTTTTTCCACCAGTTTCCACGTTAATTCTCACTATTGTGCACTTCAAAAATGTTTAATCATTTTCACTTCCAAAATTTTCTATCCCACTTCTGACACCACTGCCGCGTGTTTTGGTTCGCGGCCAATAATTTTAATGTTCCGTGAAAGTGAAAACGCAATGTCTTTTAAATTAAATTAATAGAGTTTATTAAATTACTTAAAAATGCACAGTCACTTATTTGGTCTATTTCACAATTTTAATTTTCACTATTTAAATCTAACTTCCACTTGTCCATAAATTTCTTTCGCAATTGTCTTCTAAGATCACTTCACAATCAACGAAAAACACTTGATCGCTTTTCAATTCACACTCCACACACTATCACCGTGTTTGCTGTCGCGGTTGAATGATTGATTCCCCCATTCATTCAGCTCGCCTTTATATAGGGTCTGTAGTCGTTCAACCCAGTTCTCGTAAATTGGCGAATTAGCGGGAACATTCGAGCGAGCGTAAATGAACGGAGAAGTGACTCACTTTCAGATGTTGATGCTTGGTGGGTTCTCGTGATTTCCAGTGAATTCATTTTGTTGATGTTCTTAACGGTTGTGAAAACAATTGCGACAGTACCTTGCAGAATTATTTGTACATGTAATTTTCATGTAATTTACCATAACCAAATCGCAAAGTTGCTGCCGTATGTTCTCGATAGCCTCACGAATTACATCTTCGAGGTCTTGAATTGACGCTGGGCTGTTGACGTGGACCTTCTCTTTCACGTGGGCCCAAAAGAAGAATTCACAAGGCGTTAAATCACAAGATCTCGGTGGCTAATTGTGATCACCTCTTGAAAAAATAACACGGTCCAGAAATTTTTCCCGTAAAAGATCAATGGTTCGTTGCTTGTGTGGTACGCAGCGCCGTCTTGTTGGAAGAAATCGTTTTCCAGAACAATACCATCCAATTCCATCCAATTCCATAAAAAAGCATTAATCATCTCTCGATAGCGAGTCCATTCACCGTAACTGTCGCTCCAGCCTCATGTTCGAAAAAGTAAGGTCCAATGACTTCACCGGGCCATAAACCGCACCAAATAGCCACACGTTGGGGATAGAAAGGCTTTTCAATAATAATTCTTGCCCCAGATGTGACAATTTTGCTTGTTGACGAAGCCACCGAGGTGGAAATGGACCTCATCACTCAAGATGATTGATTTTTCGATGGGATTCCGGATCATTTTCATGCATTTCAAGGACCCAATGAGCAAAAATACAACGTTGTTGATGATCAGCCGGCTTGAACTCTTGTGTCAACTGAACTTTATAAGCCTTAACACCCAAATCTTTATGCAAAATCCGGTGTAATGACGTTCGTGGAATGCCTAATTCCAAAGAACGACGAGGAATGGACAAACCTGGATTTTCTTCAACACTTTCGGGTTTTATTTTTCACATCATTAAATTGTCCCAACAGCTCGAATTTTTCCATCGATTTTTGTATTGGAGTATTTAAAAACCCAGTTTGAAGCTGCCGCAAGGGCGAATCACTGGAATGAGTAAGAATGAGCAACTGCACTTATTCTTGCTCTAAGAGGCCACAGCTGCCGAGCTTTTGCAGACGATCCCCATTGAATTGCACTCAAAACCGAATGCTATAATGAATGCGCTCGACATGCGTTATGGAGACGATCATCTAAAGCAGATTTATCGGTCACAGCTAAGGCATTGGGTGCAGAGGTCTGGTGAAACCCTACAGCAGCTAGCCCAAGACATTGAGCTCGCACCGCTGCCCGGGCTCGTGAGGTAGTGATAGACGAGTGCAGGTGTGAGCGCGTGGAAATTGAGCGAGACCCGCATGTAAATGGTGCGCCTAGATGCTGGAATTGTGGAGAGAAGGGGCACCTGCAAAGAGACTGCAAGAAGCGAAGGAAAACGAGCTATTGTCCAGGGTGTGCAGTTAGGAGGAGATCCAGACCGAGTCAGAAGCCCAGAATGGAAGCCTATCAAACAGGGGGGTCGGGAGATATGTAAGAACCAACTTCGTGGGGCAGAGGTTGGCTAGGAGGATCGACATCCCCAGCACCACCATCACCGTGTCAAGACTACATCGTGGAGAAGCGGACTTATGTCTTCCGGGTCAAGTTGACGGAGAACACTGCACCATAACAATCGACACTGGTGCAACCCGATCGATTATCTGACCAGACCTAATTAGACAGCAACAACTTCACAAGGGCAGAATTTTCTCACTACGGACAGCTACAGGAGAAACTGCACCTGTTCACGGAGAGGCCAACCTTCAGATACAGTCGGGAGACCTTGTGTTCCGACATAATTTTCTGGTTGTGAACATTATGGATGACTGCATCCTTGGAATGGATTTTCCACCACGTTGGATTTGGGCAAACGGGTATTGAAATGGCAGAATGTCGATGTACTAATGGAGGACCCCAGCGTCTAAATTCCCAAGATGAATGTAGTGGTATGTACTGACACTGATGTACCGAATTCTTCCGAAAGCATTGTATGGGCCAAGCTTGATGGTGATTCTGGAGACCACCGATCTTATCTGATAGAGCCAACAAAGGCGTCCGCATTGCGCAGTTTGATTGTAGGACGAAGCCTTGTAAGATCTTTAAGGAACGGATACGTGCCAGTTAGAGTCCTTAATACCACAGACTCAACGACGAGCATCAAAGCGGGAGAAGTCATCGGCAGCTGTCAGCCTGTTTTCACCATCACTTCTTTGGAAGCTACTCACGACCATCATTGGAGTAGGAGGCAAGACACAGACAAAACCCGGGAATCCACGTCTGCAATACTGAAGTAGGTCAAATTGCCAGTGCAGCTATATAAATGAGCCTCTGATCTGGTCACCAATTACAGTGACATCTTCTCAACAAGCCCGGATGACCAAGGCCGAACAAGTCTGGTAACTCACGTCGTAGATACACAGGGAGCCAAGCCGATTCGACAAGCACCGAGACGTCTCCCTATAGCCAAACAAGGAGAAGTGAGCGCGCTGATCTCGGACATGGAAAACTAAGGCGTTATTGAACCTTCTGTCAGTCCATAGCCCGCGCCTGTAGTTCTAGTAAAGAAAAAGGATGGTAGCACTCGTTTTTGTGTTGGCTATAGGCAGCTTAACGACGTCACTAAGAAAAATAGTTACCCGCTTCCACGCATCGATGACATCATGGACACTTTAGCCGACGCAAAATGGTTTTCTACACTCGATCTCAAGAGTGGCTACTGGCAGGTAGAAATTGACAAGAAGGACCGAGAGAAGACCGCACTTTCAGTTGGGACCGGATTGTGGCAATTTGTGGTGATGCCGTTTGGGCTTTGCAATGCTCCAGCCACTTTCGAACGCCTGATGGAATACGTGCTACGTGGCCTCACCTGGAAAACCTGCTTGGTGTACCTAGATGACATCATTGTCATCGGGAGAACGTTCGAAGAGCATGTGTGCAACTTAGACGAGGGTTTCTCCCGATTGCGACTGGCAAATTTGAAACTTAGTCCCAACAAGTGTACCCTGTTCGCAGCTGAAGTAAAATACCTGGGACACGTCGTATCAGCAAAAGGGGTCAAAACAGACCCTGAGAAAATTGAAGCCGTGAAAAGCTGGCCAACACAAAACAACAATCGCCAACTACGAAGTTTTCTGGGTCTGGCAACCTACTATCGAAGATTCGTCAAAGACTTTGCCAAAATAGCTAAGTGTCTCCATTAGTTAACCGAGAAAATTGTGCGTATGTCTGGAATGAACAATGCCAGGAAGCCTTTTAGGCCTTGAAGGAGAAGCTGTGTGAATCACCCGTGCTGGCATATCCGAAACCCAGAAAAATGTTTGTAGTTGACACCGATGCGAGCAACGGCGGTATTGGAGCTGTACTCTCCCTGTAGATCAATGGCGAAGAAAGAGTCCTCTCGTATTACAGTAGAGTTCTTTCAAAAAGTGAGAGGAACTACTGCGTGACCGAACTACTGCGTGACCAGGAAGGAGCTATTGGCTATAATAGAGGCCACCAAGCAGTTCCACAAGTACCTGTATGGCCAGAAATTTGTTCTTCGAACGGACCATGCATCACTGAGATGGCTGCTCAACTTCAAAAACCCTGAGGGGCAAATCGCGAGATGGATCGAAAGATTGCAGTGATACGACTACGAAATTGTTCATCGGAAGGGCGGAGGTCATGGAAATGCTGACGCCCTATCCCGCCGTCTATGTCCAGCTAACTGCAAGCATTGCCAACGGATTGAGGACAAGGAACCGCTCGTTGACCTGCGATTAATAACGGCCGAATTCGATGAAGGTTGGTCATCTGAGGAGATTCGAAACGCCCGGTTAGCGGATGAAGACATCGGACCATTGCTCGTATGGAAGGAGACGACTGGGCGACCTGAGTGGAAGGACGTTTCAATGCACGGCGCAACCCTGAAAAGCTTTTGGGCACAATGGAACTCCCTTCAGGTGGAGGGTGGCGTACTCAAGCGGAAATGGGAAACGGCGGATGGCAGCTCCTATAGGATGCAAACTATACTACCCAAAAGCCGAATCCACGATGTGATTAAGGAAATTCATGAAGGATCGAATTTTTCCACCGATTTTTGTATTGCGGTCCAACAAGGTGCTTCATGGCGACCTAAAAGTGTTCGAGTTATACGAACCGTCTCCGCCAAATTATCACAATTTTTATAGTGAATTTTAATAATTCCAATGCATCGTTGAAGCATGTGTTGTTCCATTTATATTAATGGTGTGGTTTTTACTTGTCAAATGTCAAAAAATGACACCTTCAGTAGTGACATCTACCGAAACAGCGGGCTATTCAAAAGATGTCGCCAAGCGTCCTAGTTTTTATAAAATATTTACTAAATTTTCTAAAAGATTATTATGGAAAGTTAAGTTGAACTGTATGTTTAGAATATCTACATATATATATATATATATATATATATATATATATATATATATATATATATATATATATATATATATATATCTACATATATATATATATATATATATATATATATATATAAGTATATATATATATATATATATATATATATATATATATATATATATATATATATATATATATATATATATATATACTTATATATATATATATATATATATATATATATATATATATATATATATATATATATATATATATATATATACTTATATATATATATATATATATATATATATATATATATATATATATACATCTATATATATATATATATATATATATATATATATATATATATATATATATATATATATATATATATATATATATTGTTGCGAATTCTGGCGTATCAGCTTCCTCCCGTTCGCAACTTCAAATTGCCGCCGTAACATTTTCACCTCCCTTTGGGCACTCCTACCTCTTCCTCTGTGTATTTATTTATTTTTATTAACATTTTTCCCATTTCCTTCTAAATTTTATTTCCACATCATCACAATCCTTCCCTTTCCCTGATTTCCAATTACAATAAACTAGTAATATACGAATAATTTTAATCTTCCCACTAACAACACTCCCTACATTAATTTCCACTAACAAATTTTCATTCTATTCATTTTTCCTAACAAAACCTAATTCCTTCCTTCATACTAACAAATTCTATTCACTAGTTCCCACTAACAAATTTAATTTTTTTTACTAATGAAAATTAATTCACTTTTCCCTACTAACAAAATTCAATCTCATGCCCAGATGCATCGTTGAAGTTGCTAATCTGATGAATGGGAGATCGATAAGGCATAGCTCCATTGGTTACGTCACGAGTTCTTGACCGGGGGTCTGCTGGAACACTGAGTTCAAGTTCCCCGGGGCGCAGGGAATCACTCTTTTTGGGGTATCGGCAAAACCAATAGCTTTCGTATTGTATATGTGACACTTTGTATTCAATCAAGCGCTTCTTGGATTGTGCAAAGTGCCATATGTAAAACAATGGATATTATTGAGTTTGTCGATATGGAACAAAAGATGTGTGGGTAGCGGAATCGAAGTGTAATGAACTTCGATTACGTTACCCAGATGTGGCAGCGGTAATTTAAAAATGAAAAGGATTGCGGAATATGATTTGGGAATGTGTAATGCGGGATTGGGTGCTTGAATGCGGGGTCAGTCGGTTCTTTTGACTTAGAGAAGGTGGATGACAGTGATTTATTTTCGCGAAGAAGTTTTTTAGAGTTTGTCGATGACGACGGGGAGGAAAACAATCGAAATGTTGAGATTGGAAAATTGGTGTAAGGAGTTTTAACATGAAAGATTGGTAAATAAAAGCCATGATTGTGATTCGGGGAGTTTTCGATAGTGTAATGAGCGGAAATTTGAAAGGATAGTGACCTTATAAATGAAAAGTACCATTTGCTGGAGGGTTAAAGAATTTAAATTGCGTGTAAGTGAAGTTAAGTGGGCTGAACACAAGAGAAACACATAATTAAGTGAGGTGAAGCCAGAATAAAACAGTGTCGGCTTATATCACATAAAACAAAAGAAATTTAAATAGTTTTGAATAGGAAAGAAAATTGGTTCGGAGTAACAGTGGTAATAAAACAGATTGTGGTGGATGCCGTAAAGAAAATGAAAGTATGGATTAAAGAAAACAAAAGTTTATTAACGACAAGTGAATCAAAAACCAAACGCGGGTCTGAATGTAATTTGTAACGGGATCCCTGAACGATGAATCCATAGTGCCAGGTTCCCGAAGAAAAGATCTACATTTAGTGAAAAGTGGTCGGTTTAGTTTGCATTTAGAGTAGTGTAAACATTTTTTTAAAAATTGAAGTTAATTTTCAGTGCCCCCCCCCCCTTCAGTTGCCGAGCGCTCAGCAGAATCAATAGGGGTGAGTGATTGCGCATTTTTGTTCATCATATTTTTCTATTAATTATATTTTAATCATATTGGAATTTTCCTTTTATTACAATTATCCCCTTGGTATATATTTTTTTTCCCTTGAATTAAAAATATTGGCTGGTTTTTTTATAGAAGTGGTGAGATTTAGTAATTCATTTGATTCATTAGTTAACTTATTGCAAAACCAAAAAGAAGTAGCTTGTTTATAATATTTTTTTACATGAATTGTTGTTGTGTTCTTGTTTTCTATTTGAATAAATCGGCCACTATGTTGTAAACAAAAATAATTTTTTTTCATTTCTCAAACATGACCTCTCCCTTTCCCGTCCTTTT